>CM065168.1:16241305-16841305 GCA_033026295.1 Channa striata | reverse complement strand
ATAAAATGTAAACGAGAAACCCCTGTACATTATACTGCTACCCTCAGAAATCACCTGTTCGGGACATACTATAGCACAGAGTAGCTTTTATTTCCCCCTCTGCTCTCTGTCTGTCTCTCTTTCCTCCGCCATGCAGAGCAGCTCTACCACGGTTTGGCTCCAGTGGTGGTTTTCCATGTCTGAGGGTCCCTAAGCTCATTAACTAACCTCTTTTTCGGACGACACTGCTTTTCCTAAAGGTTTTAAGCTCTGGGTGAGAGACGATATGCCTATGTATGTTTTAGTTAGAGTGAGTGTGGGTGTGGGTGTAAAGGAAAGGTTCAGACTCAAGAAAAAGACATTGGCTGGAATCTTTCCATTCCTGCAATAGTTCTCCCTCCAACACTTACTGCAGTGTAACTCTATCTTTTTTTTCTTCTCCTCTCCACACTCACTCATGCATATGTGTGTGCATGTGTATAGTGAAGCGTTATTAGGCAGGCATGTCTGGAACTAATAGATTCCACCCTGCTGGAGAATCATATTAGGAATACTACTGTACCTGCAACCTGAGGCTGCAGAATCCCAACTCGGATGCCTCAGAACTCACCTCAGAATTGACCTCATACACACACACACACACACACACACCCACACACACACCCCTCGCTCCCTTCAACCCAGCAACCCCCTGGCCCAGTTTCTGTCCTGCAGCTTCTCTTGTCTTTCCTTTCTTTTCCTCTTTAGTTTCAGTTTTGGAGGGTGATGTTGATCAGATCTACAGCTGCCGGATTTTTCTTCAGGCCCTTTAATTTAGACAAAAAGACACACACACCTCAGTCCAACACCCCATCCTGATCCACACACAAGCTTCCTGCAGTTGTTTTAGACTGACCCTCCCCTCCCGTGTGCTCCCTGCTGGCAACAAACTGGTCCGACTGACTTCCTGTCTCTCTGTCCTCTCTTCCTGTGAGTACCAGGATGAATGGATATATTATTCACAATGACGCAGTGCCCCCGTACCCCCACCCCCACCCCCTTCGCTCCACTCATCCTTTACACTGCTTTCTTTTCTTTCTCCTTTTCTCTGTTTCTTTCATTCTTCTGAGGACAATAGCATGAGCTCACAGTGGTACAACTCAAAACCATTACCACCCCCGTCTGCTCCCCCTCCTCTGCTCTGTACTGCAGTATCAGCCCCTGGAGCAACAAAGACCAGGCCTTACTGCATAAATACAGTGTGCACGTGTACTTGCACGTACACGGAGCACAAACAGAACAAGAATAATGGGGAATATTGTGCCTTGCTTGTAGCTAGATCTCCTTGTTGGATGTCTTAAATTTCTTAGAAGTAGTTAGCTGGTGTGTGGGTGTGTGTCAGTGTGTTTGTGTTCTCTTGTTCCCACTGTGTTCACCGATTACCTGGGCGCTCGCCCTCACTGCCGACAGCCTGCGTTTAAAAGATTAACCCAGCTTGTAACGGCGTGGATCTTAAATTTGCTGCTTTGTCTATTATTAGCTACTGCATGATGTTAGCAGGACAAACACCCAGATTTAACCTGTGATTTTCACCTGCCTTTAATTTAATTTAATATTGCAATTATGAAAACGACTGTTGACGTTTTTCATTGTTGATGAAGGAGAATATTAATGTGATGTCATTTCCGGAAATAAGGGATCTTGATATTACCTATCCCAGTGTGCTGCACTGTGAACTCCATGAGTTGTACTATTAATAGGATGGCCAAAACTAAACCTCAAAATAAACACTTTAATTATAGTGAAACATTACAGTACACTCAAAAGAGATTATCATCTTCCAATTAATTGATCTTCAGTTGTCTTTTTTTGTATGCTCCATCACTCCCTCTCCAGCCTGTACAACCCTTCTCTCAAACCCTCTTCACATCTAGTTGTAAACAGTTGTCATGTGTGTAGTTGTGTTTCGCCGTGTGCCTCTAAAAGCACAGTCCAGTAATAGTGGAGGACAGATCTGGGGTGTGGCTTCCAGGAGCAGAGTGGATAGCTCCCGTCAGAACAGCTCAAAGTGACAGCTTGGGCTCGTGCTGTGTTGCTGTGAACTCTATAAACGTGTATGTGTGCGCCTTTTGCCTGTAGCCCAGGGTGTTTTCAGGTATAATGAGTGCTTGTAGCACTATGTGTGTGGCTCCTGTATCTACGCCAGCTCCGAAAATCATCCAGGCCAACCGTCACTTCTGTCAGGTCCCAACAGAACAGCCCAAAGCTGGTGGTGTGTTGGCTGCAAAAACAAACTTTAGCCACAAAAGGCAATGTTGCAAGAAAAACATGACATTCGTGTTCTACAATGTGATTGCCAAACAGGACGTATTATGTGACCGGTTGACTGGTTTGCCTTTTGGCGATGTTTCAGCGTTTCATTTCCTTCTGAGGATCCATTCACACATTTGGATGCATAAACATGCCTGACTTTGGTTTGATTTGAGGCAATCCAGACCAGCTGCCTTCAGCCTCAGCCCACTGCGAAATTAACAGCAGGCGTTGCCCATGATGGTCATGTCATTCTAGTGTGGTTACACAGTCCCCATCATCGTTGTCTATTTTTCCCGGGTCCTGATGAGGAGGAGGAGGAGGAGGAGGAGGTGGAGGAGGGACAGGTGTGATGAGATGTCAGAATCATCGGATTCTTGTTATTTCCTGCTTGATTGTGAGCTCACTCTTTTATTAATCAGAGAGACATCAAGGATGCGCAGATTTAACTGCCAGAACAAGCATCAGAGCGTGAAAGAGTCATAATAGCAGAAGGACAACAATATCCCATCAATGATTAGGATTCATTCACATGTGGGACTGCCAGCTTGTTAGTGCATAATGGATATTATGGTCAGAAATGGACATTTGTGGTGTGTGTGGACATGTCTTTATAGCCCTCTGCGGACAAATTTTGTTTTAATACTATTGTTGTCTAGATTTTAGCTAGTCCACAAGACTTAAAAATGGCTTTTTAAAGGGTTAAGACTGTTTTAGGGTCAGCATTAGAATTAGTTTTGGGTTACGGTTACGGACTAGGGATTGCATTATGTCAGTGAGTGTCCTCACAAGTGAAGAAAAGTCAAACGTGTGTATGTGCAGCTCTACACCAGGGACGTAATGTCACACTAAACTCTAGGTGGGGGAATAGATTCATGTGCTTGTCTGTGAGTGATGGCAGATGTTTGACAGTAAGGAGGGAGTGACCTCAGTGACGTACCGTTACAAAAGGTTTGAAACTTCTATAAGTCGACAAGTACAGTGTGCAGACAGACTTCAATCAGACACTTGGAAATCTTTGGGGTAGAATAAGTTTCTAATTCTCTTTTAGGTGAGTTGTTAGTGATGTGGTGAAACTGGCAAGCAAAGTAAAATGTGTATGGACAAGGCTCTTGCAGACAGAGCCAGACAGCTCTCAGCGCTACAGACAGGAGAGGCGGTGGAGGTGGAGGAGGAGGAGGATGGAGGGAAAAGAGAGGAGAGCATCAGTAAAGTAGACTCTCAGAGCCAGATTACAAGACCTGCTCTGATCTGCCTGGAAAATGTGACTGCGCTGTCTGGAGGGGGTGGAGGCATCACATTCCAGTTCACATCTCATTTCTTTGTTATGAGTGTAACAGAGGGATAAGACTGAAGGGAAGACGTGCATCGATTGGCTCTGATGGCGTTTTCTGCTCTTTACTGCTCGCTCCCTGTCTCTGAGATAAAACTCATCTCCTGTTGGTGATAGCTATGCTCAGTGGTCATAAATTGAAAAGGATCAGCAAACTTCAGTTTTGAAGCTGGTTTCAACAGGGTGCAGGTTAAAGGGCTCATGGTTAACTTTGGCTGGGTTACAGAACCATATTTTTTTGTTAATGTTCTCTGTATTCACTTTTCATCCCAATGCAACTTTCATAGACAGAAGAGGGATTTGGTTGCTCAGGGTCCAGCCTCTCTAATAAGTTTTACTAGTCTTTGAAATATTGAGGTCACATGGGGCTGATGTCACCTTTTCTCACTACGTATTCTCTGCCCCTCATGTGTTCTCCTTCCTGCTCACACTGGGTTTTCTATCACCTTTGTTCGCTCTCTATGGATTCAAGCTCTTGTTCTTAGCTGAGGTGTTTCTGCGTGTTTTGTGTGTTGTCTTGGGTCGTCTAATTACGAGGCTGCCATCTTGAGGGTTTTTTCGCAGCCTTGGGAGGCGGGTCGCTGACTCACTCCCCATCATTGACATTGCTGTGTGATGAGTAAATTATACACACATGTGCACGCACACACACGCACATATGTATCCACACACCTCAAGACAATAACCTGTTTTGTCAAAGCAAATATTCTCAACAGGTCATTAGCACAGACACAGCCTGTGTGTTTGCATTTGTTTGGTGTGTATGTGAGCATTTGCACCGTAGTGTCACAATGCCACCACACTCCTCAGCACAGGTCTTTTAATCAGCAAAGAATGACTGTGAGCTGTTACAGCCACTGGCACAATGTTTAGGTCTGTATTTACAAGAGAGCAAGGGAGAAGTAGGAGACGGGGGAGGAGCAGGGTGCTCAGACGCATTTAGATATTCCACTTCTCTTTGTGGTAATGCGAAACTGCCCTCTCAGCTGTTAAACACAAAGGCAGCATCAACAGTTATTGTCGGACAGACAGACGACTGACACTGGCTGTATGTGAGGAGGGTGTGTGTGTCTGTGTGTGTGTGTGGTGGGGGGACTCTAGACGGCACTGAAGCCAGAATGGAGGCCAGAACTGTCCGCTTTCTCTACAGCCAGCATTGCAAAGGTAAGAGAGTTAGTGTAGACGGGGCATGATGGAGCTGCTCAGCCTGACAAGTGTGGGAGTGTGTGTGTGTGTGTGTGTGTGTCTTGTTTCCAAATTCCTTATAAAGATGTATGAGTAGCTTCACATTGGCAGGGAGCTATGAGAGCATAGCATTAATTTGTCAGCTGTCGACACTGATCCAGCTTATCACAATCATCTGTACAGTATGTGTTTGTCCTTTAGTGCAAAAAATGCGTGCATGTGTTGCTCTGGACACTTTGTGTGTTCCGGTCTATGGGCAGGACTCTCCAGAGGACTTTTCCGTAGCCAGTGATTGAATATCGTTACTGAGTGTGTCTGCACTGAGTGCACTCTATTAATTTGAGGCCAGACTGGAGAGCAGCATGGAAGAGGGAGAGGGGAAGGCAGCAGACGGAAAATGAAAAGTGATAAGCAGGGATAAATGATTGCCTCTGGAGATCTCTGTGTGGAAGAGGATAGCCGATCGCTCACACACGTACATAAACATGACGATGCACATATACACAGCCGTCCACGCCTTGCAGGCTGGTGGGAGGGGGACGGAATCCAGCCAAGGCTCCAGGCTGAGGCGTCATGGATCTGCCAGGTGTTTTAACTGGATACCAGTACATCCACAACAGCTGTAAATATGTTAACATCTTACACATTTTTGTGGCATATATCTTAATGATAGCGCTGTACTGTCAACAGTGATGCATGTAGCTTCAAACTAACTTGAATGGCTGAATGCACATAGACGAAATTTCTGGAGCAAAGACAGTGTTTTTTTTTGTTTGTTTTGAGCAAGAAATGTTATGTATAAAATGGCCTTAAATCTGGGTCATTCCTATCATAATAAGGTGAACAAAGAAGTCAGACTCTAATGGCGTCTTTCTCTCCCCCTGGCAGAGGTCCGTGCCCAGCTGGTGGAACAGCTCAAGTGTTTGGACCAGCAGTGTGAGCTGAGGGTGCAGCTGCTTCAGGACCTGCAGGACTTCTTCAGAAAGAAGGCAGAGATTGAGGTGGACTACAGCCGCAACCTGGAGAAGCTGGCTGAGAGATTTCTCACCAAGACGCGCAGCACCAAGGACCATCAACTCAAGTATGACACACTGATACATACAGACACAAAATGCACCACCTCACTGGGCTGCAGGTTGTTTCAATATTGCATGCATTTAGTTGTGCGCTCATGACCGCTATTAAAGTTCAGTTTAAACTTTCCAAACCAGATGAAAAGATTATTCATCACCCAGATTCCTTATTTAGCCTTTAAACTGCATAGTGTGCTGCAGAAACTGGTGACTTCCTTCCTGAGAAAAGAGAAGCAGAGCAACTCAAGAAAATGAAACAAATTGATGGTCAAGAGGAAGGAGTATGGAAGACACTTCGCACCAGTCTGTAAAATACTAACTTGCATCACTCTCTGCTTGCCAGAAAAACAGAAAAACTGAAATGAGCATCCTAATGAAAATAAAAGCAAATAAAGTGTGTGTGTGTGTGTCGACATTTTGCCAAAAATGGCCAGTTGGTGATTTTGTGCTCTGACTATTTTGCAGTGTCTTGCTGTGTGGGTGTGTAACCTTGCCCAAAGGAGGGATTCTCTTTCACTCATCTCACTTATCTAACTCTCATCCATTTACTAGCTAATGTTGCTGGCTAATAATCTGCCACATACACATAATTATACAAAGACATAAATGGAGGCAGAGAACAGAATCCTTGCATTCCTGCTCCTCCACTTTTCAAATGTGCTTCACTGGGGATGTTGTATTGCAAATATTCAAAATAATGAAGTTGGATTGAAGAGATGTGTTAGGTTGATACTGTTTCTCTATCCAGCTTAATCTCATATCTATATTTGAAGGAACTAAGAAGCAGGTAACACAGAAGCTATTTATGTGTTGATTATTAAGGAAATATAGCACTCTTGATGGAATTTAATCTGCCAGTGAATAAAATAAAACAAATGCTCATTGTGGAGCAGCAGCATGTCTAATTTTAGGATACTGATAGACATATCACACATCATAGACATGAGGTTTATGTTTGTGGTTGAGGTTAATTGTGAGAGAGAATTAATGAATATTTTCCTCACAGCCAAAGATATTCTTTCTTTTCTATCACATGTGATTGTTTTATTTTAAAAGCATTCTAGATGTATTTGATAGTTCATTACTGGAGGGAAACACACACAGTATGATTCACTGGATCTTCCAAAATTACCAAAACTATAGAGAAGGACTGGAGTCTGTTCCTTTCAGCTTATCTATTTCCTCACGCCGCCTGATTTCTTTTTAACCATGAACTCCTCTGCAGCCACCTTCCTCTTTTTCTCTGTTTGACTCTTTGCAGGGGAAAAAAAAACATTCTTCTGCTGGGGGAATACTCGCGTCCATGCTCTTATACACATGCAGGCACAGACTAAAAGAAATCAATAGGTTCTCTAAATGAAACCCAATTGTAGCCAAGAACCCATTTCTCTCACGCACACAGACACCCTCCAGCTCAGATCAATACAGGGGCAGTTGGCTGTGTGTTTCCCTGTGTTGCTTATTGGGGGAGGGAAGGAGAGCAGGAGAGAAAGCTGTGAAAAATACAGAATCAAATAGGTAGCTGAGCAGGTCAACTGCTGTAGCTTTCTTTAATCCATACGTCCATATGTGATGAAGCAATAAAGATAAATTCCTCTACTGACAAGTGTTCACTTTACTGTCCCTCTTTCTGCTCTTCTCCCTCACTCCGCTTGCTTTCCTCTTCTTCCAACATCTGTATATTTAACAGTTTCCCTGCATCTGCTGCTGCTCAGTCCGGGTGCCACGCTGGAATTTCAGCTATTTTCCGGTTGTGTGTGTATTTTTGTGTAATGTCTGTATGTATGTGTGTGTGTGTAAGTGCCTGTGGCTATTTCTCCGTACAGCCGGGTGTTGATGGGGCTCCAAGCAATGTGGGGTGTGAGGACTGTGTGTGTTGATCCCGTGGAGACCTGTGGTATTCCTGCTATTTGGCAGACTGCGTACAGCAGTGTTGGAGGGTTATAAGGTTTAACCGTATTGTATGTTTGTGTGTGTGCATGCGCTCTGGAGCTGAAAGGCTATTAGTCACATGGAAAAGCCCTCACAAGTTGTACACTAATTCATAGCCTGCGTTTATGCTAAATATTAGGCCAGTCTCCTAATAAGCTGTAGACCCAACCCATGGCTACAGCTACACATTATTTCAATGTGGTGTTTGAGACCATATGACCACATGTGACCCTAACAGTTTTTTATTTTGCATGTGTGGTGTCTGTATCCATTTAAATCCTTCTCATGCTCTTTTCCTGCTTACCCTTTGTAGACTGGTTATGGAGCTTAAAAATAAAATTTAAATCATTTTTCCAAGTACATTTACATAATTAATTCTAAATTAAAAGCAGTGTAAAACTTGGGATTGATTTAAACCTCAAACTGAGACCGAGTTAAACTTATATCCGGAGGAAACTCTAAATATGCTTAAACTTTACACAAGGCTGTATTGATACAACAAGTCATAAACACTTGGTAAATAATAGTTTAAAAAGCATTTATCATTTATCTGCTGTTTAACCTGACTGTTCAAAATAATGGAAAAAATATCTGAGAAGAATTGACCTCCTTGATCTTGGTAAAATCTGACACCTAATGCAGTTATGTAAACTAGGCGTAGGAAATCAGCCTTTAACAGTTGGAGAAAACATTTCAAGTCTGGGGATGTCCTGATACAGATCGCAGTATCTGGCATCAGGTCTGATACTCTCCTTGAGTACTCGTAAAACTTGAGTTCACACCACATTAAGGTCACTTTGAACAGGTAGGCAGAAGTGAAAAATCTTGGGTTTGAACCTGTAGAAGAAGCTAAGATAATTGATGACAAAAGTAAAGCTGAGTTTTCCCTCTGCTCTGCTAAAGTCTTAAGATCCAGTTACTTTAAGTCATACTCATATTTAATATACAAGTAAATTTATATATAGTTCAATATATGTGAATGACATCAGCGACAACATAGGCAGATCTACAGATAATTGCCATCTCTCCTCTACTTGTATGTGAACATATTTTACATGTAACCAGCCCCGTCTCCTAAATCTAATGGAAACGAGCACATCTGAGGCATGTTGCCTCAGACGGGCAGCTCGTCCCAATATTTAGTTTAGCCAGTGTAGGAAGTATTGGACTGTTCAGCCAATGGCGAGGTTGCTTTTAATGCCGTGTTCCTTGATCCTGAATGCAAACGATCATTTGGCATTTTCCCCCAAAAGTGATTCACTGGTAGCAACTGACAGGAAGATTCACTACGGTTCCACTGTGCACCATGTGACCTTCAGAGGGCCAATGATTTTTCAGTGTTTACTTTTTGATAGCCAAGGGTTACAGAGAGTTAGGTGATATTTCACCCAGTCCTTTAGTGCCATTGCTATGGTGATCATCAGCGGTGGGCTAAGGGTGACATGTCACATGTAGGCGAAGCAGTTGAGCAAAAGAGGAACCTGGGCCTTGTTTCAGTGGGGGAAATGTTGTGCAAACAGACAGACATGAAGAAGTAGAAGTAGAAAGTGATACGAATGCTCTTGAGCCCACATGGCCATTGCATATGAAATCTCTACGAAAGACTTTCAGTATTTTGTAATTGTGTGCATGCAGTTTTGTTTTCTCTAGAATTAATTTTATTATTACACAAAGTCCAGATGTCTATTGTAACCGTAACAGCCAGTACCAACATATCACATCACTGTCTGTGACTCATCTCATCAGAACCTAATTTCGCACTCGCACACACACACCCCCCTTATAGACGACAACCCCCCCCACACACACACACACACACACACACACACACACACACTGTACCCCCTGGTCAAAGACTTTCTCTGTCTCTCTGACCTTCTGTATGTTTGGGTCACTACTCTACTTTTTCTGTCCGCCATCTGTGTGTGTGTGTTTCTGAGTGTGTGTTGGTGATACAAATGCCTTCTGGCTCTTTGCTCTCTGTATCCAGTTAAAGCTTCTCTTAATGGCAAAAAGAGCTTCTTTCATCCACTTACACTCACTCATAATCCATTTTACCCACTAGATCATCCATGGATCGACCAAAGTCACATATACAGTGTGCACACACTTTTAAAAGGGTTTGTGTTGTCGTGTAAGCAGGGCATTGACAGCTTTGCATTTGTGTAATTACTTTATGGGGACTTGACAAAAGACAATGAAAAACAGTATTGAGCTATTAAAGTGCTAGTGAAATGATTACAGGCTTCAAACCGCTTTATTTCTTTTTCTATTCCAATACTCTCTCTCCTTTTCCTCTTATCTCTTTCTGTGACAGCTGTGCTTGTGGGGGAGTCTTACTTATTCCTGCTGTGTTTTGTACCCTGGCTGAATCTTCTGTTTGGGCTGGCTCACTGTGTGTGTCTGTGTGTGTCTGTGTGTGTGTGTGGGGCTGGTTTTAACATAAATCTGTCTGGGCATTCTCTCTTTGTGTGTCTGTTACCCCAATGCCTTGTCTGATGTTCAAAAAACAGTGTTTTTGTCTCTACATTTTATATTATACTATATGTGTGTGTGTATAAATATATAAATGACGAAGTGAAAAGAGACTTTTCTGTCTGTGAATGTATTTAAAACAATACTATAAATAAAAATACTAAAATATCACATACACATCAGTATTCAGACCTTTTGCAACACTTGAAAGTTAGCTCAGTTGCCTTAATGCATCTGGATCATTGCTGGGTTGTTTCTGCACCCTGGCTGGAGTCCACCTGTGAAAAATTAAATTGATTGGACATGATTTAGAAAGGTACACACCTCTCTGTATCAGAGCAAAAGCCATGAGGTTAAAGGAACTGAGAGCTCAGATACAGGATTATTGCAAGACACTGGTGAAGGCTACAAAAAATTCTGCTGCACTGCAGGTTCCCAAGAGCACAGTGGCCTCTACAATTCTCACATGGAAGAAGTTTGGCACCACAAGTACTCCTGTAAGAGCTTGTCACCCAGCCAAACCGAGCAACTGGGGAAAAGGGCCTAAGAAAGGAAGGTGGCCAAGAACCTGATGGTCACTCTGATTGAGCTCCAGAGATCTTGTGTGGAGATAGAACAAAGTTCCCGAAGAACATTCAACACTGCAGCCCCCCACTGATCTGGGAGGAGTGGTTAGATGTGATCTTCTCCTTAGTCCAAACACATTAAAGCTAACTTGGAGTTTGCAAAAAAGCACCTTAAGGATTCTCAGACTGTGGTTAACAAGATTTTCTGCTCTAATTAAACCAAGACTTCACTTTTTGGCGTCCACTCTAAATGTTATGTCTGGAAGAAACCAGGCACCGCTCATCACCTGCCCAACACATCCCTACAGTGAAATCATGCTGAGGGGTTTTTCAGCAGCAGGGCCTTAGAGACTGGTCACGGTTGAGAGGAAGCTAAATAAAGTAAAGTACAGAGATATCCTCAATGAAAACCTGTTCCACGGTGTTCAGGATCTCAGACTGGGCAGAATCCTAAGCACACAGCCAAGACAACATAGGAGGGGCTGAGGAACAACTCTGTGAATGTCTGAGAGTGCCCCATCCAGAGCTCTGACTTGAAACCAACTGAACATCTGTGGAGAGACTTGAAAATGGGCCAATGGTCCCCATTCAACCTGACTGAGCTTTAAAGGATTTGCAAAGAAGAATGGCAAAAAACGCCCGAATACAGGTGCACAAATCTTGTTGCACATGCCCTAAAGAACTCTGTAGTTGCTGCCAACGGTGCTTCAAAAAAGTATTGAGCAAAGGGTCAGAATACTTATGTACATGTGAAATTAAATTATTGATAAAATTTTGTTTCACCTTGTAATTTTGCTTCTGTGTGTACATTTTTTTAAAACAACTTTAGTATCAGGCTGCAACATAACAAAATTTAAAAAAGTGAAGTCTGAAAACTTGAATGCACTTTGTGTGTGTCTGAATCTGAGAGAAGAATGAAATGGGGAAATTAGAGTATAAAAGATATTTAATGCCAGTAGTTTAACCTGAAACTATACTTGAAAGTCATTGAATACATTTGAAGTGTTTCTCTCTCTCTGTCTCTCTCTCTCGCTGTGCATGTAGGAAGGAACAGAGTATTTTATCTCCTGTGAACTGCTGGAATCTGTTGCTGCTTCAGGTGAAGAGGGAGAGTCGGGACCACGCCACTCTGTCCGACCTCTACCTCAACAACATAATTCCTCGCTTTGCACAGATCAGTGAGGACTCGGGACGCCTCTTCAAGAAGGTAAGACACGCTCAAACACCTACAACCTCTCTCTTGCTAGTTTGCGTAGATTGATTAATTCTTTCAAAGCATATTTTTCATGTGTAGAGGCATGTAAAAGCTGCCACTTGTAGGTGGATGCTCCTCCACAAAAAAATCCAAACCACCGGTTACAGTGTGATTTACAAAACCCCCACCATCTGTTTTCTGTCTTGTCTGATTTATTGACTGACAGCTAGTCATCTGAACCTCAGGCCAGGGGAGCCTATGCGGTCTGTGTCTCATACAGAAGCCTCTTGACTTCATAGATCTCTGCCTTTTTGTCTAAGAGAAAAAGAGAGAGAAGAAATCTGATAGAAAGGCAAAAAAAGAAAGTACCAAGGGAATTAGAATAGAAATAGAAACAGGGGACAACCATCATGAGAGGACAAGGAAAGACTGGATGAAGAGAGATCTCTGGAGATCTGAGCTTACTGTGACCTTGTTGAGCAAATACCAAGGCTGAGTCTTCCCCTGGGAGACAGTCGTTTATCTGCAGGCTGGACATATAAGACCAAATACACAGACTTGTCAGATGCAATGCATCACACATATAATCAGGAATTTAGAGCTGTGTGTGTGTGTGTGTGTGTGTTTCTTTCTTATTTTTGTTACATAGTGGCTCCCAAAAAATAATTTACACTGTCACTAGTAGGGACCAGGAACAGGTTAGGGTTAAAGGTTTGTGTGTGTGTGACTATTTTTAGAATTTTTAACTGCAGGGTTGCAGGCTGAGTTTAGTAAATAGGTAAAGGAATTACTTTTCATGTTTCGTTTACATTTTTTGTTCTGTGCAAGTTTCAGAGTGAGAGCGTTTTGATTTTGATACGTAGTTTTATGGTAAAGATCAAAGGTACACACAGTGACAAGAATGTAATCTAATCAAATATTGTAAGATAAGTCTGTGTCTGTGTGTGAGAGACAGAGAAACGAAGCAGTCCGAGTGGAATGTCATGGTAGAAGCTGCTGATTTCTAACCCGATAGGTCTTTGAACTACATCTGCAGGCTGATCGCAGGCCAAGAGAACACACACAAACCTCCACCCTCATTTTACTGCCCATCTGATACATCAGCTCCTAAAAACACACTCTTCTCTCATCTCTCCGACTCTACATCATTGTTTTTTGGAATGAGAGTTTCCTTTCATCAAGTCAGGGTTACTGATGAACTCATACGTGAAGGTTAATTAAGCACGTAATGTTGCTCATTTGCATCATTTCAGTCGTATGAATACCAGCATTGCCAGGAGCCATGACACATCATCGCATAGATGAACACCACAACCCCCTTCAGAGAAGGCAACTTATTCATCACATCCAGAGATGACGGTAGCAGTGCAGAAAGTGATATTTACGCAGAGAAAACGCTGAGTCAAACTGTTCTATTGAGGACTCTCTCAGCCTGGATCACAGACATTAGGGCTAGTGAAGTGTGCCCGGTGCTTGGTTGTGGTTTTGCTCAACCACCCTAAAAGACCACAGGCAAGATGAGATGTCCAAAGGTTAAGATGCGTGGCTGATAGATGGGATGGCTCAGACACGGCTGATTGCTTCTTGAGTGGGCGTAGTCTCGTCGATTGACACCTAATATAAAAGTCCTGTAGCACTTTAAAGAGCGAGGGTGGGACAGCCTCGATGATGCAGACACCCTGTACTATCCCTCTGTTCCTGACCTTTTACTCTCTGAAGTTCTCCCATGTAAATTCATCACAGTGATTTTATATTTCTTCATTAACCTTTTTGAAAAAAATCTGCTCTTTTGTGCCCCCTTTCAGGATTAAGCCAATCTGTTTGTTGTTTGTTTTGCTTTCATTCTGCACACTGCATCATTTTTCAGATGACCTTCTCTTCCTTTTTGTTCCCTTATGTCTGCCTTCAGTTTAAGTTAGCATTATATATAGATCCCAAAAATCATAGATTTCCACAATGTGTCTGAATCTGTGCTCACATACAGTAGTTTCCAATTATCTATGTTGAAGTATGAGTTTGGGAATGAGTTTTGAGTCTACAGACATGAACTCATCTGTGGCTCCTTTTAGTAAATTCCGGAGAATGGTTGTGCCTGTATGTTCCCTGGATTCCTCATACTCCCTGTCTTCCCACTTTGTCATTTTGCCCTCTGTCTTTGGTTCTTCTGCCCTCCTGCCTCCTCTGACACACTCTTTCTGCCTCCCTGACATCATGAAACAATCAGTATCTGTAGCCGCCTCCTCAAACTCCACATCCATCAAGTCCACTGCCGCCTCGGTCATTTATCTGAACTAGAAACTCATCCACTGCTGTTCAGCCAGATAATCTTGTTTTGATTGATAATGGGGCACTTGGGTGACCACATGGCTGAGTGGGTATGGAAGTCATTAGTTGGCCAAGTGGTGGACAGACAGCAGAAGCAGCAGGCACTAGACTAATGGTTGGAACTTTTCATTTGCATTAATCTCTTTTTTTTAATTTTCTTTTTCCTTTTCAGAGCAAAGAGGTTGGTGTACAGCTGCAGGAGGATGTGATGAAAGTTCTTAATGAGCTTTACACGGTAAGAGAAGTCACTTACATTACCTTCACAACATGTGAATTCAAAATTATGGCATTGTTGGATTTATCATTCTCTTTATTGCTGGATTTACAGGATGTAAAAGTCCCTTTAGTTATTAGTTTATTTAACATCATATTTCAAGAAGACATTGCATATTCTTTACTATGAATAATCGTTGCAAATGCATTTATCATAGGACTGAAATAAAACTAGTATGAATATTATAAAGCCACTTGGTACAATCAGATAAAAATTTTTAGTCGTAGATTTTTTTTTTGTTCTACACCAACAATTGACAATTGGTTAAATTGCCATAAGATTCGGTCCACACACCCCCTATGTTTTCCATTATTGCCATAATCAAACCATAATTCTAATTTGTCTGAAGGTTTGGTTTATAACCACCTACCTGGAAACCCCACAGTCTGTGTAAACCGTGCTAACAGACGCTGTAAACCACTGTCATCATAGCGCCTGTTGAACATCAGCATGTTAGCACTGTCAACTTAAGCATGGTGCCTGCTACCAGCCTTTAGCTCAAAGCACTGTTGTGCCTAAGTGCAGCCTCAGAGAGTTGCTAGCGTGGCTGTATACCCTGATCAATAAGGTATGTTTTAAATAGCGATAACATAGCTCATATACACCGACAATGAGATCCATATACTGTGTTGTTGTGCAAATATATATATATATATTATAACTAGAGATTGATAGAATCGTTGATTTTCACACATCATCACTACCTGTCCTTTTGGCTTCATGCTGTCAGAGTTTCTGGTTACATGTGTCCATACTTCTGCCAGAAGGACTAAGGCAATCGCAATGTGTGTGCGAGTGGAGGCACGTAGCTGTAGTTTCCTACTACAGCATGGTTCTGAGCAGCAAGCAGCCGTAAAGTTTCATCTCGGCCAGGCCCAGAAAAGCAGCTCTAGTGCTGTAATTATAGTATATAGTAAGAGATAGAAATAGATTTGGTTTGAGTGACGCGCACATGCTGACATGCGCACTCAGAGACAGGCCGGTATGTCTGACTGCAGTGTTTGGAGTGTTTAAGCAGGATAGTGATGGTTCTGGTGGTGGTGACCAGAATAAGGCTGACACTGTGCACACACTCCACACATGTGTTTGCCTCTTCATTTGAAAGTTTTACCACAATATCCAAGCAGAGTAGCATGCATAGTATAGGAGACTGTGGGTGTGTGTGTGTGTGTGTGTGTGTAGCTGGTTCAAACATAAATCTCTCTGGGCATTCTCTCTTCTTTAAAAAAAAACTGTTTGTGTGTGAGAGAGATTATCTGTAATGTTGTGTGAATGCCAGTGCTCGATAGTGCCAGTGCTGGGTAAAAACTATCTGTCTGTGTATCGTGTCTGGGCACTCCACTGTCTTCATGATGCTGACTGGCATAATCCCACTTTTGATCCAGAGCCAAAACTGGTGGAGACACACTGGGGAAACACACGTAAATGTTTGCCAACAAATCCTAACTCTTGTTCCCAGGTGATGAAGACATACCACATGTACAACACTGAGAGCATCAATGCTGAGTCCAAGTTGAAGGAGGCGGAGAAGCAGGAGGAGAAACAGATGGGACGCTCCAGTCGACAGGACGACCGACAGACGCCGCGTTCCCCTGACGCCTTGGCCAACATCAAGGCCGAGGAGAAACCTGTCAGACGCTCCAGCGTCAAAAAAATTGAAAAGATGAAGGAGAAGGTGAGCGGGTCTTGGTGTTGTGGGGGAGGTGAAATAAGGGAGCAGAGAGAAGACAGGGAGAGGGAAGCTGTGTCGGAGCCCTCCACCTGTTGTGACATTGACTTATGTGTGTCTCATGAATGCTTTATAAGTACACGACTGGCTTATTGCTAACATTGTCTCCTACAGCTGGGGCCTGTCACCACAACATGATTCTTTACTTGTGGTTATCTATAATCAATACTGAAGCTTTTTATTCCAACACCTATTATCTCTCCCTCCTCCCGTTATTACTCCTTTTCTTTCCTCCAATCAGAGACAAGCTAAGTACACAGAGAACAAGCTGAAGGCCATCAAAGCCAGGAATGAGTACCTGCTGGCTCTTGAGGCTACCAACAGCTGTGTCTTCAAATATTACATCCACGACCTCTCCGACATTATTGACGTGAGTATAAACATGCACTTTGATTCTGTGGGAGCAGCTTTATAGCATGTGCGAGAAAAAGGACAAAGCTGTATTACATAATAACTCATTTTTGTGTGCTATACTTTCTGTTATTGTCCCATTAAAACTTATCTTTCATGCCATGGCTTTCGATATATAAATATGTATGTATATATATTTATATACACATGTGTTTGTTTGTGTGACAGTGCTGTGACCTTGGCTACCATGCCAGCTTACATCGTGCTCTGAGGACCTACTTATCTGCAGAACAGAATGTGGAGACATCGAGACACACTGGCCTGGAGACACTGGAGGGAGCAGCAGAGAGTCTAGAGCCAAGTGTGGACAAACAAAAACTGATGGAGACCTACAACAATGTTTTTTGTCCCCCAGCTCGCTTTGACTTCCAGTCCCATATGGGAGACACGGTACAGTTTTGTCAGAGTGAGGGCATCTGTTTTTGTGTTTTTATAGGTTTGTTAGTCCTCTCTTTAAACTGTATGTGTGTTTGTTTTTGCAGATGGGGACGGTGTGTGCACAACAGCCACTGGAAAGCGATCTGCTCCAGAGATGCCAGCAACTGCAGTCCCGCCTCTCCACACTCAAGATTGAGAATGAAGAGGTCAGACATATTCCGGCTTCCATAATATTATTAATTTACAGTTGTATTTTGGGTGTTAATTGCAGGTTTGTAATTAACACCCAAATAATCTGTATATACTCTTTACTGCACGTTAGGTAAAGAAAACCATGGAAGCCACCATGTCCACCATCCAAGACATGGTGACAGTGGAGGACTATGATGTGTCTGAGTGCTTCCACCACAGCAACAGCATGGAGTCGGTCAAGTCCACCTTCAGTGAATCCTATCTCAGCAAACCCAGCCTGGCCAAGCGACGGGCCAATCAGCAGGAGACAGAGCAGTTCTACTTCACGGTCAGTGCCATTGATGGTCATCCATGATTTCTCAGAAGCATTAATGAGATGTCCACTTGACAATGGTGTTAGTTTTACTTTAATTATATATGAGTATAAACTGCACATGGTTTGACACGTGTGTGTCCTAATCTGCTGTAGAAACTGAAGGAGTTCCTCGAAGGCCGGAGCCTGATCACAAAACTGCAGGCCAAGCATGA
Organism: Channa striata; assembly: GCA_033026295.1. NCBI lineage: Eukaryota > Metazoa > Chordata > Actinopteri > Anabantiformes > Channidae > Channa > Channa striata. The sequence continues at coordinate 16,823,441 of CM065168.1, read as the reverse complement.
CCTCATCCAGAAGACCCTGGGAGAGAGTGAGTAAAACCGGCAGTGTCCTTCATATCGTTTTAGAAGTCGTCCTCGTGTCCTGTTTCTGTGTCAGTGTACTGGGGGCTCTGTAGCAGAAGGGAGATGGATTCAGGAAAGTTGGTGGCCAGAGGCAGAGTGGGGCTCAGATCAGAGGGATGAATAGTGCAGAGGACACATCAGAACCCATGCAGAGCAACAGAATGAGTTTAATATATCAAATAATCACAAGCTGTGTGTGTACAGAGGGATAGGTCACAGTGACAGTGACCATATGTCGATGCAGCTGTGGGTATAAGTGTAAGTGTGTGTGTGTTGGGGGGGGGGGGGGGTTTCCTCAGGGCTGAATGTGTCTGCGATTCTACAACCGTACAGGAAAGCCTCTCCTAAACTGTGTGTGTGTGTGTCTATCTGTAAATGGGAAGTTTGTCTCCTTGTGTCTGTTTCATCTAAAGCCATTTCCTTGTGTCCTGCTTCTGCCATAACTGCATCTCCCCCTTTCTCTCTCTTTTGTCACAACCCCCCTCCCTCTCTCCCCTCCCCCTCTTCCTGTTTCTCCCTCCTTTAGGTCAGAAGACTGACTGTTGCCTTGCCAGGTAGGTGTGGTAAAGGAAGGAAATATGCTCACACGCAAAATTTCATATTAAGCTTGAATTCTTAGCAGCCAGGGTTATTATTTTCCCCTGTCACTGTTTATGATATTCTTATGTGCATATGTGTCTGTGTATACAAATAAAGAGTTACCAGAGTTATGAGTATAAATAGACTTTCTCTGGGGACATAATGACAGAGGGCTGTTTCTTTCTTTCCCCTCTCTCCCTCTGTGTAGTGGACGGAGAAACTCGACAGTACGGAAGCAGGTAATTATCTATCATAACTCTGTGTGTGTTTGTGTGTGTGTTTGCTTCTGTGTTGATGTTAGTTTCTTAGTTGGAGCCTATCCAGCTTTGTTATTAACTCATGCAATACATTTCCTCACATTATCCTCCTCCCTCACAGGATGCGTGGGCACATCGATATCAGCCTTTTAATTATCATAACATAATTCGTATGACTCTAACCCAACAGACAGAAACACACCTTTATACTGAGGGGAATCAGTGCAGTCTGTTGGCGTTCTATTGTGCAATCTGAAATAACAGGTTGCTGATCAAAATCACTTCTCCACTGGGGAATCTTGTGTTTGTGGCTCCCCCTTGTGGGTGACTTGTGCTTTAGTCAGTAGAGCTCACTTCACAGAGAAATATACTGATTGTTCAATTAAAATTATAGTCAGTTGTCAACAGATAAAACCATAATTGGATTTCTAGCGTGAGGGTACATATAACGTCCAGCATACATTCCCCGGCCTCACCTCCGAGAAATTTCTTGAACCCCAAAACAAACAAAGGGAAACGGGAAAAACCACTGTCTCCTAGCAACAGCTGGGTACTGCGCCCACCCTCTTTCCCCCATATCTGATACCCATTCCTCCTCCTGTGTGTACGCCTGTGTGTGTGTGTGTGTGTGTGTGTCTGTGTGTGTGTGTGTGTCTGTGTGTGTGTGTACATCCTCCTGACAAGAAATGTGCTGCGTTTGATTTCCGCATCTGCTGTCTTCCTCTAACTGGAATAACTCTCCCCATTTATTTAGGACTCAAGTGAGGCTATTCCCCTGATGGTTGAGAGCTGCATCCGCTTCATCAGTCGCCATGGTGAGTGAATTTCTCCAGTGATGTGATAGGTTCAGCATCAGCCTTTTCTGTGCACTGATTGGTTACATTGTTATGTCAGGTGTGATTGGTCCTTGATCAGATTAAACATTATTAATTATTTTACCAGCACTTTTTTGTTTAAAACTCAGAAGTCTGAACTCCTGAGATTAAAAATTGGTTTGATTTGAACATCCTTTACATCTGTGTAGGTCTGCAACATGAAGGCATCTTCCGAGTGTCAGGCTCTCAGGTGGAAGTCAACGACATTAAGAATGCCTTTGAGAGAGGTACAGCTTTCAGCAGTTTAACTAGTGCACTCCAAATATGTTTGTTCAGTGCGTTCTTATCTTTTCTTACCCACTCCCTCCTCTTTTTGCTTCTCACCCGGATATAGGTGAGGATCCGTTGGCAGGGGACCAGAATGACCACGACATGGATTCTATTGCTGGTGTACTGAAGCTCTACTTTAGAGGACTGGACCATGCCCTCTTCCCTAAGGAAGTCTTCCATGACCTCATATCCTGTGTCTGTAAGTGTTGCATTGTTTTGTGCATTTGTGTGTGCTGAATTGTGCGAATAATCTCCTGGGTGTTATGGCTGTGTTATTTTCCAGCGATGGAAAGCCTCCAGGAGCGAGCGGTCCACATAAAGAAAGTCCTGCAATCTCTGCCAAACAAAACCCTTATTATCATGAGATATCTGTTCGCCTTCCTTAACCAGTGAGTAGCAGGATGCAGACATACACACACACATACACAGCAAGACACTACACAAAACAATCTGGTAGCAGTGTATATCCATCCATTTGACAACTGGGTCTAAGAATATAAAATGGTACTTCTTTTCATATAAAGTATACTAAACCTAAAACTAGCATATCTGTTCATAAAGTAATAGATACCATATTTAAACATCTAAGGAACACTCTCTCTTCTAAACCACATTACCACAAGATTGAATCATTTTATAAACCAGAGAGAGGTCAAAAAGCTGGTCTTCTAAACTCATTCTGGCACACAAAATCTAAACATCCTGTAGGAGCCATTTTTGTGTGTTCTTGTATATGTTTACCTCTGCAACCACTATGGGCACTTCTGGATGTAGGAAATGGAAAGTGTGTTTAAGGACGCCTACAGTGATTAGAGCCAGGTGTGTTGGTTTGTGAGGACGCAAATATTTTTTTGATCCGGCATACTGTTAATGTTATGCCCCACACTTTGTCCATGAGTACAGGTCGGTTTATTATCTCTGAATATAAAGTTAGTATGAGTCCAAACATACTCTCACATCAGCAGCACCTCAGTGGCTGTTTAAGTTTATCAAAAAGTCACTTCCTCCCTGAGGAATAGTTGAATTTCCTACTTTAGGTCAAGTTTATTTGTATAGCCCAGTATCACATACAGTGTCTGAAAGGGCTTGCGGGACTTACTACAGGCACTAAAACAACTAGGAAATGCTACAAATAAACATCAGCAAGAACAATTCAAATAGAGGCTAAGAAGAATGATTTGTGTAAAAGTAAGCCTGATGAGTGGTGTAAGTAAGTGGTGCTTTGTTGTGTAGAATATGATAATAACCTCGTACAGGTTAGATTGTACACCCATACATTCCAAGTGCTCTGATTCATGACATAGACTTTGAGTAAATGGAGGTAGCAAAGGGAGTGAACGACCTACAGAAATCGCAGATGGGAGACCTGAAATATGAAACTCCTGAGTAAACCAAGTGATCTCCGAGAGAAGGGGAAGTGTCTTCTTTTGGTGAAGTGATTTACTGTCACCTCAATGCTCCTGTTTCTACTCACACACTGAAAAAATCACAAATCATCAGCTCTATTCATCAGCATCATTTAAATGAGGGGATATATCACGGGGAGATTGTAGTGTTGGACTTTCCAACACACACACAGCAGATATAGGCTATAAATGACCTCTTATGGCTATTTTGTATATATTGTACGTTTAGAGAGGCGGAGAAAATGCCCTCCAAAACACTCTTTCCCCTGTGCACAGCCTGTCCAACTACAGTGAGGAGAACATGATGGACCCCTACAACCTGGCCATCTGTTTTGGTCCCACCCTGATGTCTGTCCCCGAGGGCCACGACCAGGTTTCTTGCCAGGCTCATGTCAACGAGCTCATTAAAACAATCATCATCCACCATGACGCCATCTTTCCTGGACTGCAGGATCTGCAAGGCCCCATCTACACAATCCCAGGAGCAGGAGATGACTTTTGGTAAGAGCCAAACAACGTGAGAATGTGTACGAGAGGGGAGCAGTAAGTCCTCTAGGGTATGAACTAGGAAGCTGGAGGAATGGTGAAGGATGTCCTGTCCAATGGTTACAGGGGATGAACTTGGGGGTGATGAGGAGGACAGAAAGAAGGGGGGCTACCATGTGGTGCTGGGGGGGGCTGAGCTTGTCTGCTCTGCTGAGGGCCAGTGGACCATGAAGATCAGCTTACCCACCGTCACACAGGAGATGAAAGTCTGCCTGACCACATCAGCCCAAGAGAGCTCAGCATGCACAAGCACACCACAATGTGCACAAGGGCCAATTTTCAGTTTTGCTGTAATGACAAACCTTGGCACCAGTGATAATCAGCGTTGCCAGTCAGTGCAGATGTTTAGACTGCAAGTCACACTGGAGGAGCACTGTTCAGTCTGTGTTGTATGAAGCGTAAACAGAAAATGTTATCACGTTGGCACGGCTGTTTTTTTGGGTTTTTTTTTTCAGAATTTCTGTGTACATCCTGTAGTTTAAAAAAATACATTGCTTGTTTTTAATTGTCCTCTTCCTTTTTTTTTAGACTGATAATATTGGACATGGCTTATGTAAAAATGTGGCCACAAGTACTTGCAGTACTTAACTAGCTCTGGGTATGTTGGTGATCTAAAACGGAACTGACTAATGCGTAACACAAATATTACTAAAATGAGTGTAAAGGTTTGCACAGGGGTCATGATCTCAGTACTTAGCTGTAGTGTGATATTTACTGTATGAGCATCTGTGACCTAATGAATGGATATGAGCTGTACCTTTGAATCATGAGTCATGTCTTTATTATAATCTCATTTCCTCTGTTCCCCTTCAGTGGGCTACATAGTGATAGTACACACTGTGAGCCCCCCCTTGTGGAAGAGCCTGCACCTGACACAGTCTCTGTGAGCCGCAACAATAGTGAAGATGGTGAATAGAGCAAACACACACACACACACACACAAAATCACTGTTTTGGTACAGGATCATGTAAAAATGTAAAAACTTTTGAGCAAGATTTACAAAATGTGATTTTTCTGACAATCTTTCAATCACTTTTATTAGACTGCTGAGGCTAAATTACGTTATTATCCTTGAAGAAGACAAATAGTTATTTTAAACTAGTAATTTTGGACGGACAGAACAGCTGGGACATAAGTTGATAGTTGTTGGGATATAAGTTGTAATCGTGTTTATTAAATCTAGTTCATGAGTTTCCTCTTGTCAGCAGTCATTTCCCGCTTTTCTCACCAGTGACTTTGCCTTTAACATTTTGACTGCTCACATCCTGCTCTCAGTAAACCTGTTAATTATGCTGCTCTGTAATTGCTTTGCACTTCTTTGACTTAACCTCTGTGCAGTCAGCATACAGTATACCGCCACATTAACCTGCTGTAAACTAATCTGGCTTCCCCTCTCTTCCACGTTTCTTTTCTTTCATGTTTGTTGCATCTCTTTGCTTCTCCGTCGCATCCTGTCTCTGTCTACTGTTCTCTGAATCTCAGGCTCCTTGGCTGTTTTAGAGTCAGACCCAATTGAAGCTGTCGCTCGGTTTGACTACTCTGGGCGGACTAATCGGGAGTTATCGTTCAAGAAGGGTGCCTCTCTGCTTTTGTACCAGCGAGCCTCTGACGACTGGTGGGAGGGACGGCACAATGGAGTGGATGGTCTGGTGCCACACCAGTACATTGTGGTCCAAGACACGTAAGACATGTTCCAGTCCTGGTCTTAATCAATTATATGTGCAACAATACAACTCTTTTTGTCAGGGTTTATCTCTGCACAGTTCTTGTCATATATTTGTCTGGTATAAATACTGTACATCATATCTGATGCTCTGGGAAATCCAAACTCCAGTCTAAAAGCCTTCTTCAGAAAAAATTAACAGACATATTCAAACCTTTTTTCATTAGTGTGACTATATACATAAATAGACAACGTAGTCTACTGGAAATCCCCATAGCTAAGGATGTGTCTGTACTGTTATAAGATCCCAGCAGATCAACTTCCTTTTCAACTTCACCTGATACATTATTGTGGGCAGAATGGTAAGTTTACATAGGTGTAAACAAGCCAAGGCTTTTTTTCCACTTATACATCGGCTAGCAAACATGGGAACGTAGAGTAGGCGTCCTACTGTGAAATGAAAAACAAAAAAACGCAAGGTTCACACGTTATTGATTGGCCGGTCGTTATTGTTCTGCATCTACTAAGGGTTTAGTTCAAAAGCTACAAGGATTTATAGATAAATCTTTTCCTGACTCTGAATCACATTTCCCAAAACTCTGACAGATTTTGAGAACAAAGTGATCTTGCCCTACTGTCATAACAGACTAGAATATGACAATGATACCCAGGATGACAAATACAGGAATTCCCCTTTAAGTGGGCCTTAGTGTTCATGTTTGACTTGTTTGTAGTACAGTAGAAAAAACCTTGTCATTACAGGTCACTCTTCTCTTTACCACCATAATCTGGAAACATGTCTAGAGGAGGGATCTACAGGAGCTAATAATTTGGGGGGGGACATGCACTAAATTCAGCTTTGTCATGATGTTTGTTTCAGGGCTGATGGAGGACGGGGAAGTCCAAAGCCTGATGTTGACTCCAGGGATCTGCTGGAGGAGAGGGTGTCCACAAGAGGAAGTGCTGCTTCTCCTACAGGGGCCCATGTGGCTGACATCTACCTAGCCAACCTGAACAAGTATGGTACAATCCATTTTACAGTTGTTGTAAAATTAAGTTAGGGCCACAAGATGTACAGGCAAATAAATTTAACTGATGCGATCACCTGAATTGCAACTTCATATTAAACATTTATCTGAAACATTTATCGCATTCAGGTTGAGAAAACGTTCAGAGCCTGGGAACATCCGAAGAACATTCAGGAGCTCAGAGAGTGACAGTTCCAGTCCAGGAGCTACTGGAGGGGGTGGAGGAGGGGTGAGAACGGCTTCTCTTCCTGTTGGCGAGACTCTGGTGAAAGAAACGGGAGACAAACGACCCGTCAGTGCTCACAGCATTCTCAACTCAGTCACTCGCCACTCCTCTCTCAAGACTAAGGTACTGTAACGTTTTCCAGTGTCCTAACTGTGGACCATTTTGTTGAAACCGGCAAGCTTTTAATTGAGACCATTATGAAAATTTAGGTGGAGAGTCCACAGTTAAGGAAGACCACTACAGCAGGGCGCTCCAAGAGCTTCAGTAATCACAGGCCCCTGGATCCTGAGGTCATAGCGCAGGTAGAGCTCAGCTCACAGGTAGTTTTTCTGTTTTCTCAGTCCAGTTTTCTATCATAATGTCTTCACTTCTGTGCACGTCTTTGTTTACTTTATGTCACCCTCACTTGCTGCAGGACATTGAGTTGGAAAGACAGAGCACCTCCAAACATACACACACCCCTGATGTGGTGCTGGACACACTGGAGCAGCTAAAAGGTGTGGGTGGTGGTGGAGGAGGAGGTGCTTCAGAGCCCTCCAGTCCACTTCACTCCCGTCTGTTGCGAGATAGTGAGGTGGGGACCTCCCATGTCCACCCGCTTCAGCGCAGTGCCTCCTCTGCCAGCGATGTACCTTCCTCCTTCCGCCCTGCCAAGAGCCAGCCGCGAAGCCCTCTGCCCTCCTCCACATCACCCTCCCTGTCCTCTTCCTCCCTCTCCTCTTCTGTACCTTCCTTTAGAGAGCTCCGCCCCCCGGCAACAAGGCCCAAGCCAGTGGTGTTCCCAAAGGGTGGAGGAGGCAGTGGCAGTCCAGCCATGGGCTCCCCAACCTCCACTGTTCCCCCTACACCTCCTCCTCCACCTGCAGGCCACACACACTCTCTCCCACACACACCCCCTCCTCCCCCACCTCCACCCCAGTCTAATGACAAATCCTGTCCAGCTTAGGTCACTGCGATCTGAGCGATAACACTGATCCTTACGAACTCTTAGATTCTTGCATCTCTTCTACCAGGTGATAGAAGCACTTCATTTCACACACGACCCCTAACCCACTACACATGTGTAGCATTCACCTCATGGTGTCCAGGCTTTTTACCACTGTCCCTTGGAGTGTCAAGAGTTTTTGCCTGCCCTCTCCTGGCAGCTCAGCTTACTGAAGATTAGCTATTACAGGGCGTAGTAAGCCTTGATGCCCTTAAAAGACCCATCTTTTTCTTTGCCGCCAGAGAGACTCCAGTGATCACTGGATTTCAAAATCTTGTGCTAGGGAACCGGACTTAGGTCACCTACAGGCCTAGAGCACCAAGAGCTTACATACACTAATTTGCAATGTTTGAAATTGTGTGTGTGGGTGTGTAAGAGTGTTAGTTGCCTTTACAACACAGATCTAAGAGAGGATCAAAAAGCACTGTTTGATTTTGTATAGTAGGAAATGACAGTTTTTTTTCCTTTGCAATGAACCCATGACTAGAGGACTGGAAGCAAGTGTTTGATTCCCAAGAACAGACTGTGAAATACCAAGATCTTGCTCTTTGTAGAAATAAAGCACAGACTGGTTGCTTCAGAAGTGGAAGACTGGAGATAAAGGTGGACTTTAAAGATGATAAAAGGAAAGGAAACTGTGCCAAATATCAGTACAAGTCTTATGATCAAGAGCATTATTTTATCTATTCCTCTAGTGTTTGATATGTTGGTGATTTTTTTTAATTACTGTTCAGTACTAGTACCACAAGAGGAGCATAACAGGAGCAGTGTTCTCCAATCTAGCTATCATGGACCACGGTAATCTTAAATCCAGATATAGCAATAAAATGATGAATGCTGGTGGTTTGAGGCATTATGCTGCTTGCAGCTCTATTCTGTGTATGTGTGTAGGGGACCACTGAACCCAGCATTTTTATATGTAATGTTGGATTGTGCGCACACACATTTTTTTCAGATATGTGTGTGGTGGTGTTTTGTGGCAGCTAAACACCTTTCAGGTTTTCCTTGCATGCTGGGGCAATAACCAGCAGCCACGGTGGCATACTGGCTGATTGCGTAAGTTTATGTATCTGCAGTACCAGCTATAGAACAGCTTCAAAAAAGGTTACAGCTTGCTCCTTTAACTATATATTTCACTTAACAGTTAAAAGGGTTTTAATATTCTAATGGTGTTTATGTACATTTAATAATCATGATGATAACTGGAAGCATGGAGCTGAGGTTCCTCCTGAGTGTGTTCAGATAGAAGCACAACCAAACACCTCATCCAGCGCACTCTTAGGCAAATTTTGCTTTTATTTTTACCTTTTTCCCAGTTGTTTATTAATGCTAAGAGTCTGTTATGATAAAATGTGTAGCCATTTGGGTGTGAGCATGTGCGCCTGTCTAAGCATGGGTGGATGTAGAGTATGTAGGCACCTCACCTCATCCCAGCCTTGTCCACCCACTAGAAAGGGATACCACCCCAATTTCAACAGATATCTGTAGACAAACAAGAAAACTCTTCTCCCATGTTCAGGAGTACCAGCAGCCTTAGTGCTGAATAAATATGCACTGTGTACATTTGACCAGAAAAATAACCTGCAGGGAGCCATGAAATGTCGTGTCTTCAGTCACCGTTGTAACAACACCCATGGCAGACCAGCTTTAAGTAGAGAGAGGTTGACAAAACCAAATTCAAGGAAAAGTTAGATGTCTCTTTTTTTTGCATACTGTATGAATACCTCTGCAGAAAAAGATCGGATGATGAGTTGAAGCATATGTGGCGGAACACTGACTTAGAGACATGCCATTCAGGGTGAATGAAATAAAGACTTTTATTTAAAAAATAAAGTTTTTCACCTTCTTGAGAAAGTATTGAAATGATGTTACCCTCTTGTCCATACTACCCCTACATCACTATCTTTCCTCGAAAATAAAACACTGCATTCCTGTACGCTCTCTACCAGGTAATTTATACTTGTTTTTATAACCTGTATAGTGTTTGTGTATTACCTGGTGCATTTGTGTTGCTCTTACCTCATCACGACAACTGGAGGGCCTGTGACTGTAGGAGTGTTTGTGATGATGTACTCACCTTATCAATAAGTAAAATCTAATACATACAGACATGCATGTGGGTGGTTGTTGTATTATATTCCAGCTGTGCTGTCAAGGGGAGCTGGGACCCTCTTCTATCTCAAATCAATCATCATGCACTTGAACAACTTGGCTTGTGTGTGGACTAACTGTGTGGGGATGATTTGTCAGAATTGTTGAATTGTTGAATATGCATTTTTGTGTCCATTTGAAATCAGAACTAAAAAAAGAGACTGTAATGTCAAATCTATTTATAGTTGTCTGGAGAATCCTGTGTTCAGATGTACTTTGTATATACAATGTTGTACATTACAGAGGTACACTCTTTTTTGGTACAATATTGTACAGTAATAGCAATAGTAGTTTAATCAAATAGGCCTTATATAATTCTGCGTAGTACTTGTAGTAGATCTGTTTTTTTTTAAATAAACATTGCTTGCTATAAAGATTGTTCATTTATTTCATGTTTGTTACAATGAAGTCTGTGTCCAACGAAGGCGCGGAGGGGGTTGGTCAAATAATCATGGAGATGATGTAGTTAAGAAAATTAATTAAACTATTTGGGAAGCTGTGACTCACTGAATCATCGTAGTGAATGTAAGATTGCGATGAGGATTTAAAATCCTTGTGTATTTATGACGTGATGGAGCCTCGCTGTAACGAGGCTTCGGGCTCGTCGTCGAACACAGTGAACTTTGTTGTATTTCCGCCATCATCTGTAGACCGCCCCCCGTGTGAAGCCCCGGACTTCCCTCCAACAAAACGCTGCCAGCGGCTGCAGCCTTCGAAGAAACCCATGAACTGTGTGAACACACGGAGAACCACGTCGACTGTGTGTGTGTGTGACGACGGCGGGTTCTGCGTGTGTCGCAGCTGCGGAGCAAGCGGCCGCCCGGCAGGTATGTCACGTTACGTGAGCTGCTGTCAGGCACTACGGAAGAAGTTTTGCACGTAGGCGTAACTTAGAAAAGTGGTTCCAGACGAGCTGGACTTACCCCAGAGTCCGCGGGCAGTTGGAACCATAACTGGCCGCATCGACTGTGGCTTCGGCGATGACAAAGGACGTTCGTTAGCTTTACGTTCGTAACGTTTACCGGTGTTGTTCGTTTGCTAACGGACGGCTAACGCTCAGGTGAGCTAACGACTGTTCGCTGCTAACTGTGCTAGTGACGCTGGGACCGAGCTGCTGTCGTACATGTCGCGTCTGTGACCCGGTTTAAGGCGGCCGGGTGTTGACAGCTACGCTAACATCTGAAGACGTCAACGTTACTGCTGCATTTGTAACTATGACCTAACCTTTGTGTTGTCATTCATTTATGGATTTATGGCTGTCCATGGTGTCACATTACAGTTACTAATAAAACTAAGCGTTCGTTACGAAGCTGTGTTCACGTTGGTCTTCTGAGATCATCTCAGTGCAATACGTTGGTGGATGATGGTTCTAATAACAGTATTTATGTCACAGTTATTGGAATAATAAACTTTAAATGCTTTGTCTACAAGAAATAATCCTCCTGCCCATCCATAATTCCTAAAATTTACTGACGCCAAGTGACAAGTGATGTTATAATGTAATGATGTAAATAAAAGCTTGCTATTTGTAGTTTGTGCCAGTCAATAACAATCAGACCATATTATCATTTTGTCTGTTTATATATAATATAGGTTAGCAACTTGTCTTGTCTATGATAGTAACTCTTTGTTTTATTATACCATTATACTATCATTTAACTGTGTTTCTCCTGAACTAGCTGTCTGATTTTTATCTTCTGAAAACCACAGAGCTTCCTTCTCTGTGTCTATTAAAGTTTTTCCTAATTGTCTGCACAATTGTCTTCCTTCTTTTCAGTGTGTCAGGGATGACAGCCAGCACAGCAAACTACCTGTGGTCTTTACAGGATGTCCTCGGTCAAGGGGCGACTGCCAGTGTATACAGAGCACGCAACAAGGCAAGCCACGCTAAAAACAAGTGAATTATCATAATGCACTTTGTCAATCTTTTTTTCTTTCACAGAAAAGCACATTGACATCACTGCAGCCTTCGCCTAAGACGTTTTAGCCTACTTAGTGGTTGAAAGGCAACTCCAGGATGTGTGATAAGAGAAGGCTGTAGTTGCAGTACGGATGTGTGGGTTGTTTTTGACGCTCTTTAAAGGTGCTGTATGTTGTTCTGCTGACGCAAGCTTATGTGTTTGTGCGTGTGCAGAGGTCTGGTGAGCTGGTAGCAGTCAAAGTGTTTAACCTAATGAGCTACAACCGCCCTCATGAGGTCCAGATGAGAGAGTTTGAGATGCTGAGGAAACTTAACCACAGCAATATAGTCAAACTTTTTGCTGTGGAAGAGGTAAGGCAGCTGTCAATGAATTTGAATACCCAAGCAGATGTGATATAGTCAGCTTTCTCCAGTGTACTGATTTCTTAAGTGCATATTGCAGGTTAAAATTGATTTATTATGCATCCATTACATTACCTGGAAATGTCCATTTAAAAAGTAATAAATGTCTTTTTTTTGTTGTACAAGACATATGAGCAGAAACTAGAAGAAAAGTGGAAAATTTGAGTGCTTGTTATAAATACAGCATTTTTTCATGAACACATCACACTACATAAGCTTCTCAGTCTGCCACAGCGTGCTGTGAGGTAATTAGTAGCGATAAGTTTGAGTGAGTGTAACTTATATATTTAGTTTTTTTGTTTATAAGTATTACTTAGCATTTACAAGTTTACTATGAATCACTGGAAGTTGTTCCCCAGCCATCAATACTAGTTTTAAAAACTGGAGGAACAGTCTAGCTTGTGTGTAGCAGGTGAAAAGATTTGAGATGCTCATTTGAGACCAGAGGATTACATTCCTGATCATTTCATTTATACGTTTACAACCATGTCAGACTGGCACCTGCTAGAGCCCCTCAGTGTACAGAGGCATTTTATCTCACACTGTCCCTGCTCCAAGATTCCCCTTAACATAAACATGAACCTGAGTGCAGACACTGTCTTAACACTCACACAAATTTTATTGTAACTATATTACCCACTGCAAATTTTACAACACTGTAATGTGACAGTCACACTGTAATGTGACTGTAGTGTCATATCATATTTGTTAACTTTAGCTAACTTTAGTTAATTACTTTCTATTTCTGATATTTTCACACACAAACCATGCTCATTAATATCTGATTTCTTACTGGCTTTTTAGCAAATGTACTTAAGAAGCCACTGAGAATTGTGAGCAGCAGGTGGGAGAGATGAGAGATCATTAAATAGTGTTTAAATATCTTAAAAATATCCACCAAAATCACACTAAGATACATTGTAGAAATCTAAAGAAGTGTTTTTAAATCTTATGCATGCCTACAATATAAGACTCTATTATCTTTGTTGTTACTGCACGCCCAATCTGCTTTTCCACAGAGACAACACAAACCAGAGAAAATATGACTACTGACCTGGGACATGTATTGTTTATGTAGAGTTCCAATACGAACACTGTTTTTTAGTGTAATGATTACTTACTTATTGTAAGTACATATAAAGGTGTGAGAGGAAAAGCAACAAAGGAAGAAGACAGTTTTGGTCATAGAAGGAGGCTAGTGAACATTTTTATCATATAGCATTTGCGCACTTGGTCGGTTTTGGAAGTCTGATCATTTGGTAAACAGGAGCAAAAATTATGTAAATTCATTTTTTTCCTTTCGCTTAAAGAAGCTCCTTATTGCTGTGTCTTTAGATGCCCTCTAGACAGAAGGTGCTGGTGATGGAGTATTGTTCAGGAGGGAGTCTGCTCACCCTCCTGGAAGACCCAGTAAATGCCTTTGGCCTGCTTGAAACAGAGTTCCTCACCGTATTACAGTGTGTAGGTGGGTGTGTGTCTGATTTTTTATTTCATTAAAATTTTTTAATAATTGTAGGTTTTGCTTTGCCGAAACATTCATCCTTGTGCCCTCTTCAGTGCAGGGGATGAACCACCTGCGGGAAAATGGAGTCGTACACCGGGACATAAAGCCAGGCAACATCATGCGACAGGTTAGGGAAGACGGCAAGTCTGTTTATAAGCTGACAGATTTTGGAGCAGCAAGAGAGCTGGAGGATGATGAGAAATTTGTTTCTATCTATGGAACCGAAGAGTATTTGGTAAGTAGTGCCACAGAAAAACATACTAAACCTGTATTCATGTTACGCAGTCCACCATTACTTTAAGTAAAAATAGATAAATACATAAACAGTTTCATGACTTAACAGTCATGTGTTAGATATCTGCTTGTGTTTAGATTGATTAGGCCTCTAGTGGACAAATGAATAACGTATATTTGAATAAGAAGAGCATTTGGCCTCTGTACATCACAGATGGTGCTGGGTCATTAATAATGTAAAAAACTAAGATTATTACAAAAATGAGGACTGCCTTTAATATTTACCTTCTATTAAAGATATAGGGAAATGAGGGAGAAAAGGATCACTGATCACATATGGTTTTAGGAACTTTGACAGCGTGAGAAAGAGAGAAAGCACCGAGAAGATTTGCAAGCAGCATGTGAAGAAACAGTTGTTCCGTCCTCACCCTCTGCCAAAGCTTGATTAGTTATAAGGAGATTAAACAACTGAGTAAAGAAATGCTGCAAATACGAACAAGTTGACTAACCAGCAGGAACTAGCTTGTGTACTTTTACAGTGACTGTATATTTCTTTCCCAATATTATTTTTATTTCTAGCAACAGAATTACAGTATACAGTATTTCACATCAGTATATAGCGTATGCTTGATATATATAAGGCATATACCTTACAAACTGGTTTTACAGGTATTGCCATTATTCAAAGTAGGATAATCTAAAGTGTGTCAAGCTTTTCAGCATGTTTGCTCTTAAGTCTATCATGTGCTCAGGTAAAAAGAAGTGTCTTGGGCAAAGATTACTTGTTGGGGCAAAACACAACTGAGTATGTGTGTGTGCTTGTAGCATCCAGACATGTATGAACGTGCTGTGCTGCGGAAGGCTCATCAGAAGTCCTATGGAGTGAGTGTGGACCTGTGGAGTATTGGCGTGACGTTTTACCACGCTGCCACTGGCAGTCTTCCTTTCACACCATTTGAAGGACCCCGCAGAAACAAGGCCACCATGTAAGTTAAAACATTTTCATAATGTGAAAAATAAGAAATCACAAGCAAAGTATTTCTCAAACTCACCCCTTTAGTCTTAACTATAATAAAGTAATTATTCTGATATCAGTTTGTCATATCGAATTCAATTCTGACATTGCAGTCGGTCTCAAACGTCTTGCCCTAAGTTCCTTCTCCATCATGAGATTTTACCCCAATTTTTGTATTAATGAAGCAGCTATTTTACTTGTGCCAACTGCGTAGCACTTCCCCTTAGAGACATTTTGCTGGATTTTTGCTGTTTGTCTGTAAAAAAGCAAAGATATATCCAGCCTGATTTGACTAAAACAAAGTGTTTTTCTTGGGTAGGTTCAAAATAACCACAGAGAAACCTACGGGGGCAATAACTGGAATACAGCAGTCGGAGGGCGGACCTATAGAGTGGAGCTACCACCTACCGCACAGCTGCCAGCTCTCACAGTACATGTCATTCAATAAAGAGCAGAACATGAATCTCAATGATTCTGTTTTGAGAAACCGTGGCACAGACTTTCCCTTAATGTCTCCATCTACAGTAAATCTCTTTTGGCTTTCGCTGTCTCTGTCTGTAGGGGCCTGAGAATTCAGCTAGTTCCAGTGTTAGCAGGTATACTGGAAGCTGACCAGGAGAGGTGCTGGGGTTTTGACCAGTTTTTCACTGCCACCACAGACATACTGCAGCGGGAGCCAGTTCACATCTTCTCTCTGCAACAGGCCATGGCTTACTGTATATATATACATCACTACAACACGTGAGTCATAGGTGTATCATCACACACAATATTTTATTAAAACACAAATAAAACTGTTTTACTGTGACAATCATCAGACATTAGCAGATCTCTAGGCTCCCTTGCAGGAGACATCAAGAGTGAGTAAACCTGTTAAAGAGGCTGTTGATGCCATAGCTTGTCCTGTGTGGGAAACCAAAGAAGTTTAGATTTTAACTGTATTTATTTTGATTTTACAGTCATGCTGGTGCCATTACATGAGCTAAGAGAATATGGTTTGTTTTTTCTGGCAGCACAGACACACAGGTGTGAGAGGATTAAGGACATAGTGGATCCATGTAAATGAGATTACAGATAAGGTTAAGCTACTTGCTGCCAACATGACTTTTTGTTGGTTTATTCCACCAACAAGTGCAACATTCAATTCATTCCTGAAATGTGTACCAAATATGCAGGCTAATTAGCCATGATGTGTGTAATACGTTTGTTGTGGGTTTGTAATAAGCTCTAGATTATATCTGTTATCCTGACTTTCCCTCCCAACAAAGAGAATCCCTGCACAGACCTGAGCTGAGTCACATTTGTTAATCTACTACTTCTCTTTCGGCTTTTCCCATCAGGGGTCACCAAAGCGAATCATCCTTTTAGTCACATTGGTTAATAGTTTATTAAAATTTTATAGTGCTGAATTGGGAAATGTCTCTTCCTCCCCCTCACCCAGGGTTTCTGTCTTCCTCGAGGAGGTGGCGTCTCAAACTGGTATAGGAGTTCAACATCAACGCTTGCTGTACCTCGGGCATGATCTCCCACTGGAGGGCAACATGAAGGTGGTCAACCTCCCACATACCTCAGCTGCACAGCCCCTTATTTTGCTCAACTGCGGGCCTGAAGTGAACAACAGCCCACCTTTTAGAGAACGTAAGACAAACAGAGACATGTACATCTACACATTTCCTGAGAATACTCTTTCTTTTTTGTTTGTTTCCCAAAACAGATATGAGATTGTATTGATGTGAGATTTATTCTAGTGTCACATCCACTTACTCAGCACACAGATATCAGCAGTTTTATGCTTAATTTTTTTTGGGGGGGTAATTTTGTTTGAATGTCAACCTCAGATATAGACAAATAATGTACAAAAGGTTACAAAGACTACAAAGGGAACTAATCATATTTAAAAGAAAGTGTACATGCAATGATTCATTCCTAGGTACACCGATAAATGAATGCTTTGTTTCTAAATATCATTTATTGTTGTGTTTCTTCTTTTCTCTGTAGCAGAAACACCGACCATCCCTTCCAGGTTTGATGTCATAGCAGACTACAATTTCTCTAAGGTGTTGCTGCACTGCTGGTTTTCTCTCTCACTCATGCCTGACTTTATGTCAATTTTATTTATTTAAATTTTATTTTTTAAGGTCTTTTTTAAGGTCTTAACCCAGCTTTGTCTCATTTTACCCCTCTTTTATCTTTAGACAATTGTAGGAGTTGTCCACCAGTATCTGAGGATCGTAAAGTTTTTCCATACACACAGAGAGCTGCTACTCCAAGGATACTACAGCTATATGTGAGACTCATACTGAATCAAACTAAGTTAATATATGTGTCATTGCACTGCATTGTGTACTTCTCAAGTTATATGATAGCCCCAGGTAAATTTCTTGTTCTTACTCGTTTTTCCTCAGGATGGGGTTGCGCAAGGAGTGTGAAGAAGCCATGCACTTTATTCGGATGTTCAGAGTTAGACTGGAGTCTTACCTTAATCTAGGACACAGGATTCAAACCCTGTGAGTTAACAGTAAATTGACTTGTGTGGAAAGTGGGAAATAGCACTGACTGCCTGGTTTCTATCACATGCATTATGTTACACTATAAAATAGAATTAAATCTCCGGTCCTGCCCGGAACAAGTACAGAATTAATCTGTACTTGTTCCATTGTAAGATTGTTCATCCCTGGAAATGTAGACCAGAAACCTCACACTAACACTGTATTTCTCTTTTTGTCATTATCTAACCTATACATGTATCCTTTAACCTCTTTAAATCTGTTATGCTTTTTAGAGGCCATTACACTTCTGACAACCAAGGCTCAGCTGATAACAGTCAAAAGCTGAAACTGGTGAGTGCCAACAATCAGGTGCAAGTTAACCATATGTTTTCACTGTATAGGAAATTGGATTGAATAAACATTGCAATATAATAAGAGACAGAGTATGGAGACATAGGGACAATATGTGTGGAATTATCTGTACTTAATTCTGAGTATAAATGTAAACTAGTCCAGGATTGTGGACTTTGTAACATCATCTTGCTCTGGCAGAATAGTTATTTGCTAATTTGTCAGGTGTAATAGTCTATTGCTGACATCTCCACAGGTCCATGAGCACTTGCCTATATATGCTGCGGGCATCCAAGAATTTCAGAACCGACTGGAGCACCTGCTGATACAACAAGCCAAGCTAGCTGAGACCCTGGCTGATGACAAGAGGTAGGTTGGGAAGCGGGGAACCAAAGCTTCAGATTAGGCTCATGGGTTTTTGGTGTTTAAACATCTTGTCTTTCATCAGCTGTCCAAAGATGGAGATGCTGCTGCAGAAGATAACAGCAATACATCAGCAATATCATAAAGACAAAAACACTGGAAGTATGTGTGTCTTTGTTCTCAAATTCTAATATTAATTACTCAGTATATTATTATTAATGTTTTGCTTTATGTTTCTGATAACATTGAGAGAGCATTGTCCTATTTTCTTATCCACGCAGAGTTGGCATATAATGATGAACAAATCCACAAGTTTGAGAAGTGAGTGTGTGTCTTTGACCATGCATTTGTGTGTCTCCATGTCGGTTCGGCTCATCCAACCTGTGAGTGTGTTATTCTGAGCTCTCCTCTAATCTGCTTGTCACTCTTCCTTTTTCAGAATCCACCTGTCAACCCACATTAAACGAGTGAAATCGCTCTTCAGAGAAGAATGTCTGCAGAGATACAAAGAGCTATTAGCCTCAACGAGAACATGGAGCAGGTTTTTACTTAGCATACAATAGTTAAGGTCCAAACACTGTAAACTTTGCCCCAGATTCACTTCAGCTATGTTATCCCCAAAACGCGTGACTATTTACAGTTAGATAACTGTGTTTTTCTTTAACACTAGTTACACAGACTATGCACTCTTGTATGCAAAACAGAAACACAGGCTGTAGAACATTTGCAGGAAATCAACAGTCCTACTTGGACAAATTAATATGGTAGCCTACACTGTCAAGTACCACATCCTTCTCTTTAACAAAGGGATATTTAGATTACAAATTTTCTTAGAATTGGGTTTATGGTTGTAGATTTAATTTAAATTTTGTGACATCATTTGTGTGATTCTGGCAGGGAACCATTGTTTCATGTCATACTTTGTCCATCTACTGATGTCTATCAAAAACTAAAGGCTCAAATGTTAAATGATGATGTGGTGGGTGTGAACTATGTCCCAGGCTGTTGTAATCTGTTCCACACCCTTAATTTGTGTTTAAAAAATATAGATGCTTTTGTAGAAGGACTAACTAATTTATACCAATGAATATCTTGATTAAATAGAGAACCTACTCTTTGGTATTTATATACCAAGACTCAAACTCTCACATAACAAGTAGCATGGTTGGATGTTCCACACTGAAACAAACCATACCAGAAGCACAGAAGATGTATGAAACATGAACAACAGTAGTGCATAAAAGTTTTTAGGTGTGAATTGATTAAGGTCTGTAAAATAAAAAAGGTTTAGGCTTGAGTAAAATTTGATGTTAGGAAAAGACAAAAAATGTCTAAATTGTTCTGTAAACACATTTTTTGTTTATTCACATGAGGCCACAGCTGATACCATAATCTAACTGTATACCATTTTTCATAAGTGCTTTACTGGAGATGCAAACCCGACTGCACGAATTCAGCTCTTTGTCTACAAACTCGCTGGCAGACCTGGAGTTGGGTGAGCAGCTTCAGAATAAGGTCAGAAATTCACTTTTGTGATATTTTACTTTGAATTCATTGTTTATTCTTGATTAATCTGGTTGTGATCTTAATGATTTGTGGAGCATGTGCGGTGCATTGATGCATCTTATTTGTACTCAGATTTTGGACAGAATACTTTTTGCTATGCAGTCGAGAGTAGGACAAGAGCCCGCAATCACACCCTTGGACAAGGACCACATGGTCTCTAGGTGTGTGTCATTTGTTGCATTTTTGTGTGTCTGCGTACAAAAAAGAGATAACATCTGATAAGATCTTACTTTTTTCTAGGATGCACCATCTGAAGGAGGAAATGGAGATTTTGGTGAGGGAACTACAGTGTAACAACAGCATAATAGAGAGGTCAGTTGAATGACCAACATCCTGCCTAGACCATCTTGTGTCATAAATCTCACATGTGTATACACTAGGTGGTACAGTACAATGTTAATTGATTGTGTTTCCTTTGTTGTTTAGTCTGGGAGCGGTGAATTCTGCAGCTGCTCTGGAGCCAAATCTGGCCAGACCTTCTATACTGTGACATATGTGCAGCATCTTTGCCTCTTAACACATAATTTTACAGACCCTGTGGCAAACACCCCATTTTAAATGATGTTAACGAACAGTTACGGACAATGTACTGGATCTTCTTTCAAGGACAAGCCGCTGTTGGTATCATCTGAAGAGGAGGCAATTGAAGACAACAAGCATGTCGGTTCAAAGATAAGATGCACAGAATGGCCGAGGATGAAGTGCTATTGATGAATTTCTTAATCATTGTGATTGTGTGTGTGTGTGTGTGTGTATGGGGGTGTTACTGACTGAGTACAGCAGTTCAATACAAACCTCATTAATTCCTAGCTGTTATTGTATTTCTAATTGGCTGCCACAGTGGTGGACTGTGACATGATGGACATTTCAAAATAAATGCACTGTCAGCTCCTAGAGTGTTTTCTCAGGGTTCCCCACAAAAGATTTCAGTTGACCTGACAGTCAACCAGACTGATGCTATCGCTGTGCATTCATTGGTCTTGGATGAAGGAGGTTCTCGACTTATCTGCTGTCCTTTACAGTCAAAGGGTCCAATGTAACTTCCTGTCTAGTTTCTTTAAGTATGGGATTGTAAATGCTATGAACGTGAGTGTCTATGCAGTGCTATACTTTCTTCATGTTTGTCTAATTGTAATGAGTTATTTCTTAGTATGTTATTGTAGTTTTCAGCCCAAAAGAAAAGAACAACGCCAGGGAATCTCATCATTCACCACATCGAGTAAAAGTCCTGTGACAGTTTAGAAAATGTACTGTATGAAATGAAATTACCCACTGTGGCTTACAATGTGGGGAAATCCCACCGTTTGTTGTTTGTTAAAAGATGCATGACAGGTTATGACATTGGCAGAAATGATAAATTATACTTTACTTTTGCTATGTCTATAAACTTTTCCATACTTTCTAAATCTTGTTGGTTTTGTCTTGAGAAATGATCTATAATTTGATAAACTGCAGACTAAAAAGTGAAAGTAAAAGCCATTTCACGTCTGCACTTGTACAATGGGATGATACCTTTGCTAAGGATGAATCACTGTGTTCCAAAAAGTCAGTAAGTTCACAAATGAGTTGAATAACAGTATATTCAAAGTCTGTTCTATTCAGACTACTTCCAACATTAAACCTCGAGTAACTGTAACTAGTCTGTTAAACCGAAAGGTCTCAAAACCATAAACAAATAGCTGCTGTGACATTTGAAAAAGTGAAACAGAATTTTTTTTTTTCTGTCAGTCTGTGTAGGAGTGTGTGGGTGACCTAATGGGGGTTTCTCAAGGGGGCAAGCTCAACGTGCTGGCCTTTGTGGTTTTGTGAAACTCATATGACATGCTTTTAGCAAAGTGGAAAATTTGGGTTCCTACACAAACAAGTGTGACAATGTGTTTTTAATCATTAAATTTTTTCACTGCTCTACATCTGAACAGTATTACTGTTTGTGGACCAGCTATGTCAGTCCTGTTGCTTTTTCTTTTGAGTGTTTGCTATTGATATATCTGCTTGATTTGTTATATAGTTCAGTACTAATGGAACACTACAATAATAATGCAGTTGATTACATTGTAACGTAGGGCCCTACTATAACTAGTTTTTGTCATACTAGATTTTTATAGAGTTTGGCATAATGTGTAATTAGGGAACGTATAGTAAATGTGAATGTTCCGTATGTTACGCTTTTGTAGACCTCCGATTCTTCATCTGTGACTGGGGTTTTCAGTGTAATCTACTTTTAGTGCCGCTGGTTATTATGACTCGCTCATGGGGAAACAGCAGAAAGCGCAGGTATCTGTTGTCGTGTTGTGAAGTAGTGATCACTAATTCATCTCCTGGTGCCAAAATGAACCTGCGATATGAAGCAGGGATGGATGCGCGCTCCCGTGGGTTTAAGGGGGCGCGCTCCCGGCGTGAGCCGTCGGGTCCCCTGCGTCACTACTACACGCTGGTCGTGGGCGTGAGTGGAGTTTACAGTCACGGCACGGAGCGAAACACACAGAGTCACACACAGACTCACACAGGCAGACACACACTCAGCAAAGGAGGACGGGACAATGGCGTCTGCGAGTGTGGTGGGCCAGCACAGGATGGACTCGGAACCGCTCCTTTTCTTGAAATTGACCAGCGTGAGGAAGATAATCCCGCCGCTGAGGAAACCGTCCAGGGAGAAGCTGGTGTTCCGGAGAGGCTCGGGCAACGGCGGGCAGTGCGGGTCCGTCACCGCCGAACCGGAGTCCGGAACGGAACACATGTGTCCAGAGCCAGCGGGAGAAACGGCAGCGAGTGGACAAACGATTCCCGCCGAAGGATGCGTAGCCCCCGCCGTGCCTGCTGCGCCACGTAGCCCGGACCGGGACAGAGAGGAGGGCAGCGCGGACTGCGACAGGAACAACAGGACCGGGATCCAAGAAAGTCCAACCGGGCGCAACAGCAGTGACTGGCACGGCTACGACCACTGCGCCGGTGGTCGGAGGTCTTCTTCCTTCAAGAGGTCTCACGTTAATGTCATGCCCAGCGAGTCAGCAGCCAATGGGCACAAAGGAGCACAGCGGTACCGGGACGGGAGACGGGATCCGCGGAACAGAGACAGCGGCTACCACAGCATCTCCTCAGCCGGGTCAGCGCCAGGAGACAGCGGTGGTCTCCAGCTGGAGCGGCTCACGCAGGGCAGGACCGGAGTCGTGAGGCTGGCCCGCTCCGAACCTTCCCGCAGGGAGGCCTGGTCCATCTTCCCCCAGGGGGGGGACCCCCGGGTGAGGACGGAGACGGGCGAAGGACACCGATTTGGGGCCAAGCCGGTCGCGCAGGACTGGTGCGACGTCTGCAGCCGCCAGATTAACGCTCAGGCTCTCACGTGCCACAGTAAGAGTTTGTTTATGAATTTCTGTAGATGCTTATTGGGAATTAGTGTCTCCTCCTTGTTTGTGATGTGAATCGAAAACGCGAACATTAATATTCTGCAGTTATGGCAGTGATGGCGGTGATGTTACTTCATTTGTTTGTGGTACTGCTCTGTATCCGGTTCCATGCCGGTGTCCCTGTGCTGGGACACGAAGCATCTGTGCATGAGCCCGTATGATGGAGAAGGACGTTTCCAAGTTTTGTCCTCCGCAGACTAAACCAACAGGCTGTCATGGTCCCTGCAGCCTTGCCCTCCGCAGTGATTTGAAGCCTCCGCTCACTGGTGACCCCCAGATACACGCGGACACACTGTGACAGCAGCATTTGTCTTCAAGGCCATTTAAAACTTTATACACACATTTATACACATCAGCCCCTCTGCTGGGGGCCACAGTCTGAGACTGAGACTGAGCTCAGCGCCAGGATTTGGACGTGTGCTTCTTTTTGCGCATACTGCACATGCATAGGTTCTCTGTGTGTGTGTATGTGTGTGTGTGTGTGTGTGTGGGTATGGGAGCATGCCACTGCTGAGTTGGCATTGTGTCAGCAGCCCGCTGTCGTGGGGAGGCTGCAGCTGTAGAACACTGTAAGATAAAGAAAGTGAAAGGGATGAAAGTGGGTGAGGAGGGTACAGATTAACACCTGGCTGAAACAGAAGGACCAAACCAGGAGAGGAGACTGAAGAAGAAAAGCAAAGGGCGACAAGCAGTTACTATGACGAAAACAGTGGAAAGAGTCAGAGGAGAGGTGGAAAGGGCCAGGCTGATAAAAATGAGGAGAGACGGAGAGATGGAACAAAAGTGATGGGGAGCAAAGAGAGCTGACGTGAGGGAGGGACAGAGGAAAAAGAGCGAGAGTTTGTCCAGCACTGCAGAGCTGTCTGATTTAGTGTGTTATCAGCAAGAGCTCAGTGGAGCGAGAGCACAATTCACACACACACACACACACAGTCTTGAGTTTCTTTATAACCCAAGAACTTCCCTTTGATTTTTTTCTTTTCAGTAGTCTGGATCAAGCAAATTAGCTGTGGGCTTGAGCTGCCAACAGCTGTGCTCCTCAGCAAACCTCTTTTGCTCCCTTTTCCTGGAAAACATCTGAGGTGATTGCAGTATACAGTCATGTGGGTCACCAGAACATGTATGACGAGCAGTACAAATTTAGACATTTTCGGGAGAAACATAAGCAAAACTGCCAAAATAGAAACAGCTCTCTCTCGCTTTCTGTCTCTCTCTTGCTCATACATGTTCCCTTCTCTTAACTACACCCAGCAAATGACAGGGAGTGAGAGACGGAGGCCTTGCAACTATAAACAGCCATCACTCTGTGTCTTTGTCTTGGTGAATGGCTGGCTCCCTCTGCCTGTCTTTAATTTGTCCCCCCCCCTTTGTGTTGACTTTGGTGCATACGAAGCTTATTGGAACCGTGCAGCCGTGTCCCCTGGGACAGTTGTGATGTGGCCTTGCACTAAAGCGGAATCTGTCAATCTCGCCAGAACTTCCACTTTCCTGTTCTGATGCTTTGTTGTTGTAGAGCCCAAAGAATTTATCCCTACTGGTGGTTTTTGTGTATTCTTGTATGTATTGCTCCTTTTAAGAGTTTGATTAGACTCATACTCAGACTTATAGTGCAACCCCCACCCTATACTGACAGAACCGCCACACACATACAGACAGGAGCCATATGTGGCGTCAGCCTTAATGGTGCATAAAATATTAAAGCATGTGAGCAACATGTCTGATAAGACAGTCTAGACATGTATGAGCTCTCTATGTCAGATTACCGACACTAATCTGGCTCATTTAGAGAAATAATTCTGTCGCTCACTCTGATGATCTTCCATCTGTATCCAAATGTCAAGCACAGCATGTTATAAAAAGAGCAATACTATAAATATACAATAAATATTATATCATTTGGAAACACTTAGTCGCATGTGGAACAATTATCTTGCTTTATCCCTCATCTGATTTGATTTGTCATCTGTTCGCTTTGCTCTGTCGGCCCGCTAATGTAGGGAGTGAGGGAGGGGGATGGCATCCTCCTTTAGTCAGGCTCTGGGTGACTCCGGACCAGGATTATGTCTCAGGGATTGAGAGGACCGGATTACAGTCCAGAAGACAGAGTCAGACGTCAGATTAATATTTAATTAAAGCTTCCAGGGAACCATGCTGGCTTGGCAGCAGTGCTTTGATTCACTAGCTTTGTTTTTCTTTTGCAGCATCGATCTCTGTTTGCACACACTTCGCTTCATAGTAGAAATGCAAACCACATTGATTTCACACTTTATGGCTCCAAATAATAATTGCTTTTATTACATTTTTGCAGTCAATTAGATAATTGTTTAGGAAGTTTTCAAACCCCCTAAATGTTAAATATACAATACATTAATAAAAAGGAAAACAGATAATCTCCACACCTAGAATTCTAGGATCAAAGAACTTCTGAAGCAAAGCATTTAAATAACTAATTTTATTACTTTGGTGCAACAGACATTGTTTAGTGTGGCCCTGTTTGCATGAATTTGACTCCTTATTCTCACTGTTTTTGGTTTGTCATTAGTTTTGCTTATTAGTCTGCAGGTCTCCTTGTGTCCGAGCACTGTATGGATAGTTAAATACAAATGTGATTTCACAACAATAATAGGCATTCATTAACTACAACCCCATTTTCAAATTAGATTGTTATATATTTCTTTTTAGACATCTGTGCCAAGAACATGTTTCAAAATCTAAATAACTAGAAGAATACATATTTTCAATAAACAGACAAAGTTTAATATTTCAACATTTGATATAGCATTTTTGTACTATTTTTTACTATAGGTTTTACATTATTTGCATGTCATTGCATTCTTTTTTAATGTTGATTTTACAGACGTGCACTGGTCACTGCAGACAGAACGTTGTCCTCACATTGACATATGACAGTCAGAAATTCCCACATACAAATCTATAAGCACAGTCAAATCAAATTCGCCAACAATTGCCCTTTCAACATGTTCTTAAGGGTTTTCCTGGTCTTTCTTTTGGGGATATTTTTTCCTTAAACTCCACCTTTCCTTTCCTCCGACATAGGTCTACACAGTGCAGGCCTTGTCTCATGAACCTCCTTATCCGATTTACATTGGTCCACTCAAAACTCCATTCGCAGTGGACGTAGAGAATATGGGAGGAGGGTTGTGTTAAATGGCTCATAACCTCCTTGTCTCGGTAAACCACTGCTGCCACTTTGCCAGACTTGCGATGAATATAGTTTTAACTGGACCTCAGCAAAAACATTCCTCCAGAGCTCATACGGCTTTTGGTGAAAGAAGATAGAATGTCCATACAAAACTGTGTTGATTATTGAAGAGAACTAGTGAACACATGTTCAGCATATTATCACATCACACTTTTGTTACGTTGTGTTTTTCTTTAGGATTAGTTATATTTTTTGTTCAGGAAAGATTCTTTACTTACATTATTATTTACTTAGATACTTTACTAACATTATTTGACCTTGATAAATTTAGGATGTGATTCGATAGGACATAAGGGTTTATTTTTGCAGAAATATCTGCTTGGTGTCTTGTGCTCTCTTTAGTGTACATTGCTGCTCTGCTGTATGGAATGTATGGCAGATCAGTTGGGATTTTCAAGCACGCTATATTTAGGTCGCCCTTGGTGAATAGTGATAGCAGGACTGCAAAGACAGAGGTGGTAGGGCACAAAGGAGAGTAGAAAGACATTGTTAAGCATGTGTTAGAAAGATGCAGTTTGGCCATTTTTCAGTCATATCCAACCTATATAAACACAACTGACACAGCAGTGAGAAAAGAAGTGACATAAGAGCTTACCCTTCTTTGTCATTGCTCATGATTATGTCATAGGCTTGCGAGTGAAAATGGTAAGCACAACCTCCAAACTCTTCCATTTTGGAAGTAGGGCAGGAGGAGAACTCACAGTTGCCTTTTCTCTTCGTCTTTCTCACTGCACACTAATAACCAGCAGGCTGCGCATCACCTCAACCCACACGGACTTGAGGTGATGCATGTCCTTCACACTGACAAGATAGTGTGTGTCACTGTTTTGGGGTCAGTCAGGGGGGCTGACTCACTTTTCTCCAACCAGGCTCTTGGGTTTCACGCCAAGGAGACAGAAAAGGGGCAGAAAAGAGGATGCAGCATCAGAAAGCAGCTTTGCCGTGGTCTGTTGTATTGAGGTCCACCGCGACCTCAACTACGAAGTGAGCAGGTGTCCTCTGAGGAAATGGGAAGGAGAAAGGCTCCCATTGCTGGACAGAGAGGAGAGAAGGGAGCAGAGGAGGCAGGATTGTGATTGCATTTGGGGGTGTCTGTCTCTTTAAGCTGGCTGTTTGTTACTGCAGACTGTGTGGGTGCTGCAGTAGAGACAGTGAGAATGAGAAGAGAGAGGGAGAGCATGAGGGAGCATTGATAACGGAGAACCACTAAGAGAGGAGCAAGTAGCACAGCAGAGAATCAGGGCTCATGTCCACACATTGACGTGCTTGGGAGAACAGTCAAGGACAGAGCAGCGCAGAAAAGAGTGAGGCAAGTAGAGAGGTGAGAGCATTAGGGAGTGTGTCAGAAGCACAGGTGGAGGGGTGGCAGAGCGAGTGGAGAGGGGGCTATTTATTCGGAGCGTGGCACCGGTGGCAGAGTGGCTGCGCTGGGATGGCAGAGGGGGGATCTGGGGGGGCTGGCGCTGGGGCAGTCCTCAGAGAGACCGAGGCAACCAGGGGCAGGCCAGGAGGGCCGACGAGGGTTATGCACACAGGACGGTTCCGGCCAGATGGTGCCACCATGCTCCATCCATGGCACAGATAGCACCACTCGTCCCAGGGAGGGAGGAAGACAAGGAGGAGGTAGCGGTGGGGGTCAGGTCCGGGGTGGCTGAAGGCGTCAGGGTGGGCAGAACGTTTCTTGGGCAGGTGTCGCTGCATCTGGAGGAGGTCAGGGGTGATTCGGAAGGGGAGGCTGGCAGCGCCTGCTTTGGACAGGTGTCACGGCGGCTTGGGCGACTGCTAAAGAGGTTGCCCAAGTCTCGTTCTTGGAGTGACAGCTTGCGGATCCTCCGACGATCATCCTCCAATGGATCTCTGCTCACCACCTCAGGTATGGAGAAGAGAATGGAGTGTGCACAAGTTGAAAAAAACTGGGGTATGAGACTTAGAAGTTGTACAAGGAACATCGATTTCAGTATTTTAGAAAAAAGAAAGATGATGAGTGGACAGTTGTGGCGGGTTGGCCTGAAAGGCCGGCTGTGGGCCAAAATATTTGGGTATTGTGTGCATCAGTCTGTCTGTCTGTGAACGGCCTTCGAACTCTGTTACTCTTTGTCTATACTCCCCTCTCTGATCTGTCCTTTGTTTAAGAGCACATTGTGTCTGTCTTTGTATGGTTGTGTGTGAACAGTGAGGACAGAAGCTGTAGATTTGGTGTAAACAGTGGAATAGTCCAGTGAAAAGGTAAGATGAATGTTCTAGGTTTTATCAGTTTGTTCTTTCTCCAGACAGACGTCTCGCTTTCACATCCACACTAGCAGGATTTTGAGATTCAAGTGAGCCTGCTAGAGGCAGCGTAGCATCGAATTCCCTGTTTTCTTCAAATAGAGGAGTGGCTAGGGTAGTTTTTCCTTTTTGGTGAGAGGTGGGGGTGAATATATAATGTTTCCTGAGCTATAAGTGTAGATGGCTAAGAAGAGGCAGTGAGCAAAATGTCGAGAAACTGCCGACTTATTGATTCATTCATGGCAAGAGACTGAGAGCTGAACAAAAATAGATGTTATTGCAGCTCTTGCGTGCGTATGGGTTTTGTTCGGCCTCCTGTGTGACTCAGGGTGCAGTCCATCAAAGCTCACCCCTCCACCTGAGTGACGTTATGCTGCAGCCTCAAAAGCTTCAGGGAAAGCATCCACAGCACAAGCTACTACAGAGAGATAATGGATATTTTTAGATGGCGCTCCCTGCAGGGAAACCCATTTAATTCTTTTAGGATTGAACTGGCCCAAATCAGGTGCCTTAGTTACTACCTTCAGTTTATCTTGCATCTATAATTTTCCTCAGCCAAAGTGTGTTATAATTGTGGAAGAGGCCAACTGTCTGGAAATCCAGCTCATGTTTAGGGCAGAAGAGTAGACAGATATACAGGGCAGAATTATTGTTTTAATTTATTCTTGATTCCAACCAGAAAGGAATCAATGCTGTATGTGGCAAACATGATTTTTGGAGTTTGATTGATATCTGTGTCAGGATATCAATTACCAGGCTGAGTTTATTCAGTCTCTTGTGAATCCTCAAACTTGCTGGTAGATGGTAAAATGCTGGAGTACAATTTGGAGTTACAACTTTAACAAAATTTCCATATATCATGTGTTGACGCCCAACCACCTCCATGATCACAGGACATCAGCTGTCCACAGTCCACAAAATGTGGCTGAAATCTAGTTATTGGACCTGACATCAGGCATTTATGTTAAATTATTTAATGTACTTTTACATAAAATTGTTGTATCATTATACATTTATATCAACGGTATAATAATATTGGGATCACGCTGACGAATCACCCAGTCCTGCTACACAGATGGTCGAGCATTGGGGCTGTACAGCCTGTGGGGGACTGCTTCAGTTAGGTGGCAAATAAACCAGACAATCTTCAGATTCATAAAAAGGTTTTCAACCACAAAAGAGCATTTCATTAAAATTACAGATCACAGACTTGGTAATGATGCGATCATCAGTCACCGACGCCTTCTGGATAAGAAAATTCTCTACTTTTAAAATTCAGTTGCATCCATCTGCAGCTTAGTGGAAAAAGCCTTTAAACAACAAATTAAAGCTCGGTTCTCCTCGTGTTTGCTTACTTAATTCGGGGAGCATCTGCAGCTGCACAGATGGAGGTATTGAGAGAGGAACATGGAGATGCTGTGGTGATGGAGATAAACACAAACAGGGTTCATGTGAAATTACTGTTCACACGTACACACAGATGTCAGTGTGAAGGGTCAGATTTTATTTAGGTTCATGAGAAATCAGTTCACGCACATTTGACTGGACAACATATGAAAGTGTGTGTGTGTGTGTGTGTGTGTGGCACACAGCCGAACATGTATAATTGCTTCAAATAAGCTATGATGGGATTATACTCACTAAAATCTCCCAAAGACCCCAAAGCTGCCCTTAATTCCTTGAATAATCGATGGTGTTAATGTCCTTACCCATACGTTGTAGCCACCAAACCCCTGTTCACCTTCTCCCTCCTCACTGTTCATCTGCCATTATGTCTCTATCTGGTGCCATCCAGACATCCTCTGTGACCCGAGAAACACTGCTAATCTGTTTTGTTCACCCTCCCTTGTCTCTCCCACACCCACTGTCTCAGAAAAAACAACCACCCATATCCCGTATCTTCCAGTTCCTTTCTGTCTTGTAAACACACACCGATACACACAAAAAATTTAGTCCAGATCTGGCACAAGCAGCTCCCTCTAAGGTTACTGGGGATTTAACCGATATAGGGACAATTTTCTTCTTCCTTGGGCTTCTGAAAACCATGTGAAGAGAGTGAACAAAAGACAGAGATTTTGGGAGATGCTGTAGAAAACAGAAACATGACTCTGGAAACTTTTCATTTAGCAGCCAAGATTGTCTCGCTGTCGTCATTTAACACGCTGTAATCGACACTCCTCCTTTCCTGTCTTCCTTCGCAGTGCTTGTTATCGACCCAAATGCGGCAGTGGACATTAACACAGCCACCACATACTGTATAAGCTCCCTCATCTCTTTCCATTGCACTGATGGAGTTTCCTGGTGTTTTTTTTTTGTTTCTTCGTCGCTGTCTGTCTGCATTATCATCCAACACTGTCTGGAGGCAGTGTCAGTTAAGAAGCAGTCAGACTGGAATGATGGGATGGGAGACAAAGGCGTAGTCTGAGCACGCACCTCCAGCTGTGGAGGAGCAACTGAGGCCACCGCTGTTAGGTGGTGACACATAACACCAGACTCCAGACATTATGGCACTTTGCACAAGAGTAGATGGTGATGGGTGTTTATAGCCTAGCCTCAGATAGATGTTTATGTGTGTGCATTCACATAATAATAGCTTTATTAAAGCAGGAAATACCTCACAAAGTCAATAGGTTGTATTTTGGAGGAGCAGCAGCTGGCCCACATAAAACAGCAATTACAAAATGAATAAGTAATGATAGAAAAAAATTAAATATGTGAAGAATCTGGTCTGACGGACTGCGGTGGTTTCAGAGATGTAATAGTAGAAGTAGAAAACCAATACACAAGAAATACATGAAGTGGAATAATAAATTCAGTTCAACCTGTTGAAGGGAATACGGGTATCAAAAGAATCAGAGCTCTACAGTTCATGAAAGAAAATATCTTAAAAGGCAAGTCAAATAACATGATGTATGAACACTGACAGCTACATTAGTTCGCCTTCAAATCGTAAATACTTTTTCAAAAAGTCTATTGTAGCAGGTTCCTGCAGTTTTGTGTGTGACTGAAGCACTTTTCCGTCAAAGGTAGGAGACAAGTTGGAGGTTCATAACCTGTATAAATATACAGACTTCAATCAAAAGGCTTCTTTCAGTTTTGAGCTAAATAGGGTGGAACAACGTGTCTATCATGTGCAGAGTCCAGGAATGGGGTTATTTACTATAAATAGATCTGAACACAACTTCTCCTAAAACTCCAGAGGAGGGGAATCAGTCTTGGTATTTATGCAACTTCCCATATTTTGTAACAGTGTACTTTCCCCAGAGCAGTAAAAGGGAAACCCATTAAATACTTCCACTGAATCTAGGGGGGGATTTGTCAGTGACATTCAAACCACAATAAAAATATTTGGTATTTGCTTACATTCCCCGTTTTTGCTTTCTCTTCTGCCTTGAGAATGTGTCTGTGTCAGCACCCGTTCATAGCCTTTATTCATTCAACCATCGCAGCATTTGCTACACTTGCTCATTATCACTCACACAAGTATGGTACTTAATTCCAAGGAGGTACTTCTAATTATCTGCCCACACACACCCATGCATATATACACCAGTTAGACACAATGTAAAACATGTGGTTTGAATGTTGTGGCTGATGGGTAACGAAGAAAAGGCCTAGATCACGAGTTCCAACAAAAAGCAGCAAAGTAGGACCAACAGGAATCCTGTAGCTTAACTGCATGTTAAACCCTTGCTTTTATTAGGATGTCAGCAGAAATACTGCACAGAATCAACAAATGGTCCCGAAATACTGTGTGCATGTACATATCAGTGTGAGACTATCAGTTTGGGAATAGTCTGGATCCTCAGTGAACCGCCGTTTGCTGACAGTGGTGTATCATACTGAAGGTGTTTGATTGATTCTGATTGTACCACTATTGTCCTTGTGCTTTACTGGTTCTTGTTTTTTAAAATGAATGATTATTAGAAAGAGGACCAGAGTTTCCTAAATGAACGATGATTTCCTAAATCATCAAAGTACTAAATAAACATATTGGCCAAATTGCCAAACACTTCTTTTTACTGTAAGTATGGCTGAGGTGGAGTCTGCTGGATGGAGTGAATGAAATGACACAGGGCAGGAAAGGAGTCTCTCTCTTCCTTTCCCATGTGTGTTTCCGTTCCATCACTCTTTCTGCTGTGACCTCTAAACTGTCGAGAGCAGAGTGTCGCTTATCTGACCTCCCCTTTTTCCTCGACACATCCCTGCTGTCAGCCAGGCATTGCAGCCCTTCCCTTTCACTCTAGCTTTATGCAAACCAGTCTCTTTCTCTCACGCACGCACGCACATACTGTCTGAGTCTGTTTTCTTCTTATAATACAGAGAACTCAAAAGTGTCACAAGCAAATCATTTTTGGTCTGAACTTAGGTGGACATAGCTGTCCTATCTGCAGGCCCTGTCCTGTCTCTCTTTACTCTCCTTGTCCTGGGTGCAGTAATCAAGCCCAATATTTACTACTATGAAAACAGATGGAGCGCGCCGTTCACCAACAGGGTGCTCAAAATTCACTTAATCGATACTACACAGAGAATTATAGCTAATTAGTAAATACAACTTCACAGTCTTCTACCAGTGGCCTTATGTAAGAAGAGCGCTGCTCTTTCAACAGCGGTCATCAAGAAGCTTGTTGCCATGGTTATGGTGCTGATGCTGAGTGTGAGAGATGCAGTAGTGTCCCTCTCATGCAGAATACAGACAGAGCCACTAATATCAGTAGACAGGAAAACAACCAGGCTGAGCCCAACTTAATATGCCTGCAGCACCAGATGACAATGGGTTTGTTAGAAATGCTTTTGTGTTTTTATTCAGTCTTGTTAAATATATGTAACAGGCAAAGCCAAAAAAGGGATCTGACTCAGAATTTCCGCAAAGTGCAGCCACTCCTTTGTCCTTGTGGTTTAAAGTCTCTCAGTTCTTTAGCACAGATTATCCCACCAGCTGAGGAGAAGTGAGATGTGCATTTCACTGGAAAAGCCTTCACCCATGATAATGTCTGTAAAGCATAAACAGACAGAAGCTGTCCTATGTGGAACCAAATAAAAAGCAAAGCAAAAAACTGGACAGTTTTAGAAGGTCTGGGGGAAGTACCTAAATCTATTCTTTTCTAAGTTCGCAGTAAGATGGGAGTTGGCCGTACCAGGGCTGCTATACTGTCACAATGTGTTGGCCCTGAATGTTTAAGTGTATCCTCGCAATACATTACGTCTGTGTTCCATTATGTATCTGATTCTGTTATGTTCATCTGCTGGACTTTTACGCTCATTATATGACTATCCATCTGTGTAATGAGTCGGCACCAGAAGGCATAGTAAGCATAGTACTTCTTGTAATCTGAGAGGAAATGAGATATGTCAAAGTAGATGTCAGTGGACTACTTTGCCTTATTACAACTAGTTTTAAATTCTTTATTATAACAATAATTGAATGGGTATATCCAGTGGGTGGGGGCTCTCTCTCTCTCTAACGTGTATTGTCAGGGATGTTGTGTTAAGAAATACTTTGTGTAATGGACCCATGTAATGAGTTGTAGCTGTGAGACTGACATCAGCCACTAGATGGAGTTATTTTTTTGTTCAATGTGAGCATTTATATGAGCATACAAGTTGAGTAAATCAGAAAAATACACGCTGCTGCCTAATCAGCATTAGACTCTTTGGCAGCACAAATCACAGAGGAATATAGTTCCCTGCCGTAAAACGGTGTTTGATGATGTTTTATTCACTGCTGCTCACACTCTGGTTGTTTCCTAGACTCGCTCTTGGTTTTCACTCGCATGCTTTTGTCTGTCAGACTGCAGCTATACCTGCCACCTGGAGTGTGAGAGTCAGGTCCAGCTGGACTGCAACCAGAGGGACAAAAAGCAGGAAGAAACTCCATCTCCCAGAAGCCACTGCCCCTCCACAAGCCGACAGCACAAGGTGAGCATTTAAAAGACAAATAAGAGATACAGCAGAAAGGTAAGTTTTAGGCTACTGATTTTTTATGGATGCTGAGGAAAACTGTTCAGTTGTAGTATATTGAACTCTTTGTGTGTGGGTGTGTGCGACAAAGGTGTACATGAGTCAGGACTGATCTCATCACCCACACCTTTACATAACCATCCTCCTCTTTCACAGCAAGTTGTCCCTCCCCCTCGGCTGTCTACTTATACATTTTTAAATGCACTCATTTGCTTTTTTGGTCACAGAACACTCTCAGGATAGAATCTCTTACGACACGTCAACGTCTGATGTGCCTCCCTCTCTCCTTGTTCT
Source organism: Channa striata (assembly GCA_033026295.1). Lineage (NCBI taxonomy): Eukaryota > Metazoa > Chordata > Actinopteri > Anabantiformes > Channidae > Channa > Channa striata. The sequence continues at coordinate 16,788,399 of CM065168.1, read as the reverse complement.
CTCACTCACTCTCATACCCTCTTTCATCCCCTTGTCTTCTCTGACATCTCTCCCCTGCAGTATGGCTATTTTTTTTTTCTGTCAGTGGTAGATCCTGATTTCCTCAAATCATCAATTAAATGAATGCCGACTAATTGGTTTAATCAATGTTCTCAGTGGTGACCTTTATTATGGAATAACTGTGCTTTTAGCTGTTCCCAAATGTTCTGTATGCTAATGGAATATATGTAGTTATCAATTAATTCAGTTAAACTCTGTACTTTCCTCTTTGCAACTCTTATATTATAGGAGCCACAGGATATCCAGTGATACAATAATTATGTACAAGCCATCTTCAAAATAGTACTTCACCCAGTCTTTGTTTAAACATGTGTGTGTACAAGAACCTCAGAAATTGTGTGCCTGCATGTTGCTCCTGGCATCCCGACCTCAGTCACCCATACAATTTGTTCCACACACACACAAACACACGCACACACACGCACACACACACACACACACACACACACACACACACACACACACACACACACACACGGCTACCCACGTGATGCTGAATGAGAATGCTGGATAACCCCACAGCACATTTTTGGCAGCTACTCTGGCCAGGGGCTTGATAACACAAAATTAGACCCCTGGTAGTGTGCCAGGTAGTACTACAGCTCTACAGCACATGAGCACGCACACACACTCCTGCTGCTTTGAAAGATGTTGATTGGGATGATGAGAATTGGAGAGAGCAAGGAGGGGGATAAGGAGCGTAAATTTTATCAAATGTGTGTTTGCCTGTTGGGTGTCAGGTTGCTCAAACCTTTAGTTCAGTTTATCCAAGGACTTGTTCCTTTCATTCAGTATAGCAGATCTACTGCCACACAATAATGGCACAGACATTATAAAGTTATTTTTAGCTTTCCCCTGCTCTTCTTAATGGGTTTATTGAGCCTATAGCTGACGATAATGAGAGTCAGAATTAAGTTTGTTGATGATGGCTGTCCTTGAGGTATGCAAACTGTCATACAACCACACTCCCTTTGCCACATACAATACACTAGTGCTGCAGACAAGAGATGACAGTTAATTTCCTGCAGTGCTCTTTCTCCCCATTGGCCTGTTTTATAGCTGCAGCTGTGTATGAGTGGTTGTCTGTTGTCTCTCCTCCGTCTTTACTGTGCCCTATTGTGTGTGCATCAGCAGAAATCGATCCCCTTTCCCCCACCAACTCTCAGCCGCTGCTGCAGTGGTGTTGTTCAGTATGTGCTGTAACCCCTGCACACACTGCCTTTTACAATTGTGATTACACCGTTGGAAGCAATAAGCAGAGTGGCTAATAGATAATCATACGCTGACAGAAAGACACCCCATGAAAAGGCGACACTCTCCCTGCATGCTCCCTGTAGCATATATGTATACCTATAATCATGCCTGAGTAGATTTTAAAATGATAATACACACAGCAATGGCCTATGCAGACAGGTGCCCATGTGCATGATTAATATCACAAGCGACTGGAACTTATGTTGTATTCTGAAAAGGGGTTCACTGCCAGGAGTCAGAGGACAGACTCTGGGGTCATTGTGGGTTAGAGGTCACCCTAAGGTCCATCCTGAGGCCAATTATGTTTCGTTTTCTTTCACCATGAGCACTATGATCCCAACCCTCCACCATCAGCAGCGGTTACAGCTTTTTTTCTGTGTTTGTTTGTTCCCGATTGTGTGGAATATCAACAAATAAGTCCTAAATATGGCACGGCCCCATAATATCCACATGTTTACAGTAGCTACAGTGGTTGTATGCTGAAGCAGAGAGTCAGTGTCATTATATTTCCTAGCTTCTATTTCCTGTCTCTGCTGCTCTTACGTACAGTATGTAAAGCAGGAACTGTGAGGTTTCAAATCTCGCACTCATCAACTGTTCTACTCGACTCTCTCTGTCTTTATCTCTCCCTCTCTCTCTCTCTCTCTCTGTGTCTTTCTGTAAGCGGAAGTGGCCATGCTCTGCAGGGTGCAGTCGCTTGCAGGAAGAGAGAGTGGAGGGGGAAGGGGAGGGTGTTTGGAGGCTGATAGCGTACTCAACCACAGATCGTTGAGCAAGGCTGTAAGACAGTGAGGCAGCCAAGCTGGTGCATAGAGGGACAGACAGACATAAAGGGAGGGCAAGAGAAACAAAAAGAGAGAGAGGCTCAGTTTGAGGCATTTGTGTTCCTCGTAGTACTGTCAAAGCAACGGAGAGAAGAGAAGAAAGGGGGAACTACAAGGTCTGTGAGCGACTGTATTGCTGCAGCCAACTGAGCTTCTGCTGCTGTTTACTCTGGACTCAAGGGACGGATGGATGCTCGCACACGTAAATGCCGGCACTGGACTCTTGCTACAGCCAGGATTTGAATCTACAGTGGTGTCATTTCTTCACAGTGGGTCTTTAGAGCATGATGAAAGCAGGATGTGGCTTTGCGAGTATCCCTTTCTGAGCGTTTGTTTGTGAGTATAACAGGTGCTCTCACGTGAGCAGGGCTAACTTGAAACCAACCTGTAAACTGACTCCGTGAAACCAGCATGTGCCTATGTATGTGACTGAAATGGCCTCGTACCGTGGATGACTGTGTACATGTGTGTACAGGTGCACATGCTTTATGCGTGTTTGTGACACCGGCATAAGAGTGTACACACACACACACACACACACATGCGTCAGGAGGAAGTGACACGTCTGTGCTCATTCTCAGATTTCCTGGTCCCCTCTCCGGTAGCACGCCAAGTGCAGAATCTGAGCTGAGTTCACCTGTCTCACCCTCACAGGTGGAACTTAAACTCTCTTGATGTATAAGCAGAGGAGCACTGACTTTTTCTGGATGAGTGAAGGAGAGTTGGACGCGTGTAGACTCTGACTGTGGCTGAGTGTTCTATCAGCCCTGCCGTTCGAGAACAGCCAGGACTTCCTCAAGCTGTCACCGTGCTGCTCTGGTACTGTTTTAGTGCCAGAGACTTTCTCTGGATCTGTCCATGACTGTTAATGTACTGTTGACCCCCTCCATGACCAGCAGTAACAGCATGAGCAGTGGGTACTGCAGCCAAGAAGATGACAGCGAAGACTTCTCGTTCTTCACGGCTAAGACCTCGTTCTTCCGCAAACCCAAACATGCAGCGAAGGTACAGAATCAGGATATCACTGTGAATCTGACAAATGTGATTGTAAGAGTAGGACAAACTCAGAGGGATCAGATGTTTTAGCTGGGATGGGAAGCAAACTGCCATTTAGATCTGAAACATAGCACAAAAAAGCAGAAGTATGTAGAGGAAGTGGTATTTGTGCATGCTTAAGTCGGCCTCTAGGTGTGTGTGAATGTATGTGAGAGTGTAGGAAAAGGTTACTATTAGACAACTGTTGTCCAACAGTGACATTGCTCTTCAACTTTCACGGCAGCTTGTTAAAAAAAGTAGCACAGATGTAGCATCATAGTCTGAAAACACTGTTGGGACGCTGCTGTGTGCTTTCATCTCACACTGTTAACTGTGCTCATCAAACAATATGTGTTTGCTGTGTTTTAGCTGGTGATATTAACTTACAGATTCTGTAGAGGTTCCTTCTCTATGCTGCGTGGGAGAGGTTTCCGTAGAAACAAAGGTGGTTCTGGTGCTGGTGCACTATGACAAGTATGTGTGTGTGTATGGGTGTGTGTAGGACAACTACTTAACAGTCGCAAACCATTTTGCTAGTTACCATAGCAACTCATGGTTTTGTTGCACTCTGCGCACACTTTCTGATACTTGGTTTTGCACATTTGATTACTTCACGTAATTGTGTCATGCACTGTAGCTACTGTTCACACAGTCCTACTTGTCCTACACACAGTCCTACTCTCTCTTATTGGGGTTTTGTGCACATTAGGTGAAGGATATGGCAAGATATGGAAAGAGTACTGTAACAGACAAAAATGAAGAGTTTCTTATAGGATGAGAAGCCTTGAGATGAAATTCTTATAATCAAATAGACATTTGCATCCATGTAAAACATGCTCAGCCCTTTTAATTATACTGTCCTTGCCCTGGCGTTGCCTTTGATGTCTGACTTGGAGATGGTATAATCTCTGAATAATTGACCAGCTGTCAGTGAGTGGAGTTAGGGTTGCTGCCATGCTGAGACAGAGGGTTGGGGTTGAGGTTAGCTTGTCTGGGTTGACTGCAAAGATACTTCCAGCCTTATTTCTGTTTCATCAGACCGCAAGATAAAACGGGTGTGAAATATAATGTAGCAGCACTTTTAAAGTGAAGATGGGAGCGAATGATCCTACAGCTGAATTGTGCCTGGCACTAAAGGTAGCTCTGCAGTGTGCTGCATCTTACCTGAAAGTTACCTGTCCTCCTGCTTTCCTGTGTTTGAATGTGGAAATGAGATATGGAAATGAGATATGCAAAGATCTTGTGAATACCGACATCATTATGTATTTTGCGTATAAAATATGTGTCACTGTGTTAATCTACTTCCATGCGAGTGCACATTTATGTTCACGCACACATACAGTGATAGATATTTAGATTCATCAAAACAGTAGAAGGGGAGTTCAGATCCTATTTTCTTTATGGATTATTTCCATGGCTGAGCCTTTTGCTCCAGATAAGCCAACCAGCCTTAATGTGTTTTGTGTATGTGCACTTGTGTCACTGAAGTGCAGGAGCTACAGTTTATGTGCAGTTCTCTCTCTCTGGTCTGCTTTCTGATGCTGTAAAAATAAATGGGTTGTGTCACTGTTAATTATAAAATGCATTTTTACACATTTTACACACGTTGGCTGCACAGTCACACACTCGAGCACAGCACACATCAGAAAAGCTGAAAAAACAAACATTGCCAGTTACTGAGGCACATTATTGATTATATTTTATTATAGTGCTCACTGGATAGTTTTGAAGCACTGACACCTTGTTGAGTGTTTTTTTTGGAACAGTGCTCATTGCATTTGTCGAGGGACTTGTTAATTATCTACATAAAAATTTTGTGCACAACACATACACTAAATTATAAACTGTGACATATTCATAACTGCACATAACACTAAAACAAAGTAGTTAGACCAGAACCTGTGCGTTATACTAATTCTAAATAAGGAAAGTGTGAGAATATATTGTGTGTGAACATGCATTCGAAACATTCTCTGGGCTGTGAAAGCGAATCAGTGTGTGTTCTCAATCGTGCTGCTCCACCTCAATATGTGACCCAGTAAGGGCATTTTGTTAAGGCATGCAATTATGTGAGTGTGTGTGGGCATGACTTTATAGCCTTCTGTGGACAAATTTTGTCTTAATACTATTGTCATGGGGACATTTATGCTTGTCCACACAACTTCAAATGGCTTTTGAGGGTCAAGACTGGGTTTTAGAATTAAAACCAGGGTTAGAATTAGGTTTTTGTTAGGGTTAGTGTAAGGGGCTAGGGATTGAATTATGTGTGTGCAGTGTTCTCACAGGTGTAGAAAGACAAATGTGTGTCTGTGTGTGTGCTTGCATATGTAATTGTTGAAAATGTCTCTTCTTTTATTATTAATTGTTATGGCAGTTGTGACAGAGAGTTATTGGCCATATCATCAGGACTACTAAGTTAAGATAAGATACAATAAACCCCTCTGTGGATAAACCTCCACAGAGGGGAGTTTACCGTTTTCTTAAGATCATGATCTCTATTACACTCATAAAATGAATTTGACCACACTTGACCAACACTAGTGGTTAGTATATACAAATACACAGACATTTTGGTGCCGACTGTCACTTTTACCTGAGATATTGTTTTTACCAGGCAGCAATAAAGCGGTTGGTGTTCTTGGGTCAAAATCAACCTTAAGTTCAGTCTGAGACAGATGGAGGTAGAACCTGGCAGTTTGGAGTGACAGCATCTCTCAGTTTATATTTATAAGTTAAAAAACAGCATGGTGATGGTTTATTCTTCACTCCACAAATAGTTGACCAAAGTTCTAGTGCCTCCACATGTTTGTGTGTTTTCCTGAAGCCAAACTCCAAACTGCACATGACTTTTCAGCCTCCTCATCTCTCGGTTTCTGTGTCTTGCCGGTCATTGGCTTCATTATGACCTGATCCAGTCAGGGCAATGTCCCAGGACTTTTTGGAAGAGGGGAAACAGCACTATTGTCCTGCTCTATTGTCCTCTGACCACTCTCACTGGTATGCAGAAAGGGAGGGCAGAGCACTGCTTCTGATACATTTAGAAACTCCCATACAAACACAGGAATTCCTGCAAGTTTCTTTTCATTTTCTTGTATTGGACTAGGAGGAATTTTAGCTACTTGCATCCCACAGATTCTTTTCTCAACTCCCAGATTGAACCATTTGCACTTGACAATATCTGACAGAGTTTAATTTAATTCTGGGTTTTTATTTCATTCTTAAATGAATGGCGTTTGGGCGTTTAGGTTGATCATAATATTATTAGCTTTCTTCACTGCAGAACCCAAAGTCAAGTCTTGTTTTCATTGGACAGGACACTGAATGTGTCCATTTTCACACATGGACACATTTTCAAACTATAACCTTAAATTTTATCAAAAATGTTATCAAGGCTACCTACTGAATATCAGCCAGGATGAGCTAAGCTGCACTGTGCTGCGTGTGTGTTGCTTGTTGCCAGACGTTGCCACACTACGTGCACACACACAGATAGACATATGCACTTATACGTACACGCTCTGTCAATACTGAATGAAACAGTGACATCATCTCACAACCTGAGGACTCCCCTACTGAACAATTCCTGCCTTGCATCAACTTTTTTTACACACACACAAACACACACACAAACACACACACACACACACACACACACACACACCAATAACAACAAGAACAACAACTATATCTATACGTCATGAACATATTCCATTCTCCTAACCCTAACTTAACATGATCACAGTGAAATTCATGGGGATCAGGATCTTTTTCCCACAAGGAAACCTTGTCCCAGCAAGTGGTCAGATTTAAGCCCCCCATAATGTGACTAATACCTTACGCGCACACATACACACACCTTTCACTGTCTCTGTGCCAGAAAATGCAAACGAACAGGAGAAAAGAAAAAAGGCCTCTGTGAGACAGAGAGGATGCATCCCACTGTACTATAAATAACCCAGTCAAACTGTGTTGCTAAGGCTGGCTCAGCAGCCGCTCTTTCATCATTCTCTACCCCTTACTCACTTCTTTCACTGCCTCCCACTCTTTGACTCCTTCTCCTCCCACTTTTTTCTTCCCTTACTCTCTTTCTTTTATTACTAGTCGCAGAGGGAAACGAGTAAAAGTGACAGGGAGACAACTCTTTCAGCATACTTGTGTTGTAAGACTGAATGTGGTTTTTGCTCCATTCACAACATTTCCTGTCTTTGTGTAGAGCTACAGAATTGTGAAACCATGCTGAGGGGGAGGAGAGTGTAAGGGTCTAGAAGAATCCCCATTAGGTGCAATCAGGGCAGCATCTTTTCTTTTTTGAAAAATGGCAAAGATGAAAGACACGAGAGGAACGTGCTTTCACAAGTAAATGTTAATAATAGGGACAACACAGTCTAGAGAATTAATGTAGTTTAGTCTAGTTTTAAACCAAGTATGGCACCTGCTGGGCCCACAATTGAGTCAGTAGAGTCTGTAAATAGGTGATCATTGATTATATGTTATTTGGATGTCTATTCATAAAATTGAGCAAACCAAGGGAGACCATTCGTTTAGCGCTGGAAGTGGAACCAGCGCCATCTGCTGGTTAAAATACAATCCTCATACTATGCATACTAGCATTTCACCTCTAATAATTTCTTTTTCTCTTAACGTACAGCAGATTGAGACAAAGGAGGTAGAGGAGGAAGGAGCAAAAGACCTGTCAGAGGAAGAGGTGCGAGCCAGGATAGAAGAGTATAACGCTCAAGTCTCTGAAAATGGCATGAAACTGGTGAGTTATGAACACTTGTTGCTGGTAAATGTTCCATTTAATGCATATGATAAACTAGCTATGGCACTTCACTTTAGAGCTTCCTCACATTCTTGATTATTGAATTGAAAGAGGAAGTTAAGCTGGGAAATATCCAGCAACTAGCCATATAAAAGTAGGAACAACAAGAGAATATTCATTTTAAAAGACAAGCGTGGTAAATTAACATTGATAAGAATTTTCATCCTTGTTAGTTGATCAGAATGAACAGCTAAAGATGCATTATTTGCATTGGGGTGGCAACTTGATCCCAACCTCCTCCTATTCATATGTCAGACAGTTCTTTGACAGGACACTCTTTTTCATGGCAGCTGCCATCACTGGTGTGTAAGTGGGTGAAAATAAGCAACTGTAAAGCACTTTGGTACTAATAAGTTAGAAAAGTATAACTATAACTATAGATTAGTGTGTCAAAATAATGTTTTCCTGATTCACTTTAACTATATATATCATATATGTTACACTCCAGCTTAAAAAGCTAGGTTCTTTGAAAGACAGCACACAGTGCACTTAACTTGACACGACTTTGTTGAAATAGTAAATCTGAGTACTGCTTACTGAGTTCCATATAAGTAAGTGTTCCTCTTAGTACTGTACACCATTGTTTTAATGGTGTTCAGCCCATTTGTCATTAGTTTCTCTAAATAAAGGTGGCAACAACCAGTATGGCTCTGTCTGTAGGCAACAGCGTCTCTAAAGCTCATTAATTTACATCTTGTTTATTCAATCTGTACAACAATTGTGGTTCTGCCATATTTCTTGACTCATACTACTATTGTTCTTTTTGGGCAGAGCCAGGCTCCATGTTTCCAGTTTCCATGCTAAAATATCTAAGCAGCTGCAGCTTGTACTTGTACTTTCCTAACTAACCAAGTTAGCAGAGAGTAAATTTCCCTCATTGTCTTCTCTGTGTCGGTTACAGGCTTCAGACGGTTCCTACACAGGTTTCATTAAGGTCCATCTGAGGCTCAGTCGACCAGTCACAGTCCCCTTTGTGGAGACGGTGGGATCAGAGGGAGCGTCAAAGCAGACGGGCAGCCACAGTCGAACACTGTCAGAGGGTCAGGATGGGACAGACTGTGGGCAGAGTGAAAAAAGAACATCTTTCTATCTGCCATCAGACTGTGTGAAGCAGCTGCACATCAGCTCTCTCACCACCACCAGAGAGGTCATCCAGGGCTTGCTGAAGAAGTTCATGGTGTTGGACAATCCTCGCAAGTTTGCATTGTACAGGCAGACGCACCGGGACGGACAGGGTAAGGAAAGCTCACTGCGTCACCAGCTCGGAGGAGACATGATTAAAAGAATAGCATTTAACATTATGTTTTTGTTTGTGTTGGCAGATCTGTTCCAGAAGCTTCCTCTGTGTGAGCGGCCTCTTCTGCTCAGGTTGATAGCAGGACCAGACCCAGAGCAGCTCAGCTTTGTCCTAAAGGAAAATGAAACTGGAGAGGTGGAGGTAAGAAAGCACACAAATATATATTTACTAAGTTGAAGTTATTATAGTGTAGTTTCAAAGACATTCATGAAAGGCTATGAAGCAACAACTGTTTGCAAATGTGTAACAGTCTGTTTTTCTCGTTTCATTCTTTTTCCCATAGTGGCATGCATTTTCTGTCCCTGAGCTACAAAACTTCCTGGTAATCCTAAAGAAGGAGGAGTTAGAGCGCGTGAAGGCAGTGGAGCAAAAATATGCTGTGTACCGTAAAAAACTACAGCAGGCTCTACAACAACATGACCCTTGACCCCTCACGTTTTACCTTATGACTTCAACCCAGGGAGAAATTGACCCTTTGAACACTCACCCCAAGATCTTATTCAGAAACTGGAGCCACAGCTGAACTTGTCTTTGCCCTCCACATATGTACACAAACACACAGCACATGCCCGCACATGACACACAGTTGAAACCCTTTCTCAGGACACATACGATTCGCCCCAACATCATCCGGACATCCACTTCCTGGGGAGAGAACTGGGGCTGATAGCGACATGGAAACCTACAGGTTGCGTGGTCTGCTAACTGATTGGACTTGTAGTGTTTTCATTGCCAAGGATCTGAAACTCCAATATGAGATCTCATTTGTGACTGTTGTGAATCGATGGTGTTTTTAAAGATTACTTCTTCTTCTGCTACTGCTGCTGCTTCTACTGCAAGTGTTACTTATGCATGAGTCTCTCAGCTCATCCCCTCTGGACATAGAGTTAGAATTAAGACAGAAGGCATGATTACTTTTTTTTTCGGCATCTCTTTGGGATGGAAGGACAATCACACGGAGTGTTCTTTGCTTTTTTGCAATTGATGTATAGGGTTCTCACCGGGTGTATTGATGTTGTTGCTTTTAAATTGATTTGTTATGGAGGTGTCAGAGTCACGATTGAATTCTGAAGCAGAATGACATCAAGGAAAGAAAGATGAGAAAGCCAGATCCATTCTCTGATTTTTCTCAGGGAGCGTGTGTCAAGCATAGAAAAAGCGTAAAAGAGGACCCTCTTCCACCCTCTACCACCTGATTTTAGGAAACTTCAATTCATTCTTAATCACCCAAATGACCTAAATGCCATGTAAAAGACTTGTGTGAAGACACTGTCAGGTGATCTTCTATCAGACACTGTTACCACTCCTGCCTCCTCCACACAGACACACAATCCTAGCCTCTTCTCAGATGATAACTGTGATTACATTTCCCTCCATTATTCCCATTCTGACCAACCCTGTATGAACTCCACTCACAAATGACGCCCACAAATCACAAACTTTACAGGTTTTTCACTTTACATACACTGTTAATGTTTATGGGTTGTATTTGAATGTGAGATGATTTTTTTACACCAAAGCTTAGAGGCACATATGTATTAAGAGGATTTTAAAGGGATGAGAGATCAGGGAATTTATTCATATAAAGGTGGTGTATGTAAAGAAAGAAACCGGATTCTGTTTTGCACATATAAATGCAGGTCATTGATTTTTCTTTTCCTTTTCTATCATCTCATCACCTTCTACCCCCAAAAAAGGAAAAAAAGAAATAAAAAATATTTAAAATTCATGATAATGGCTATGATGTACCAGTGCTGTGGTTGCAAAACATATGTATCAAGTAGACACTGGAAAAAGTTTGACAAAGTTTCACTTTGTTGTTATTATTATGAATATTATTATCCTTTTGATATTCCTAATGGTTGGTGTGTGCGTGTGTGTGCCTGGCGCGTGGGTGCATGTGTGTGTGCTTGCATGCTCTTTTCAGATGGGAAAATGTGATTAGTGTGACTGTCACTGGCGCTCCCTCATTCGGCCTCATTTATGACGTATTAAAACATTGCAATGAGTTCACATATTTCACAGCATATATGCGATAATAGTTGTTTTAACAAAACCAATTTGTAGCGCGAGCACCATAAAATAATGCATTTAACCAAAGCATGGAAAAAATGTCATTTAGTCATTTATTGCATATAGATAATGATGAATGAGTTCTGTTGTCCATAAGCACATGCTCAGTAAACCCAACCTTTTTTTTTTTTTGACACCACCACCCAAAGCCCAAGCTTTTCCTGCTGGCAGTGCCTTTTGTTTCATGTTCCCCTGTCTAATGCGTGTTTCAGCACACATGTGCTCGAGTGTATGTGTGGGTGCTTTGCATGTGTTTTCTTGGGTGGTGTATTTTTGCTGTCTGTTCCTCACCCTTAACACCCATGTGTCTTTTCAACAAGCACTCTGTGTGTGAATGTCTTTGTGTGTGAGTGTGTGTGTGCGAGGTTCGTGTTATTTATTTCACGGTTCAAACCACGTGATGTTATGTCAAGTATGTTGAGACTTAATGCTTTTTGCAATTTATTTTGTTTATTTGAAGAAGTGTGTAAAGATATATCAATAGAACTGTACAGACTATCAAAGTTGAATAAAAAGGTTGTCCCTTTATTGAAATGTGCTCAATTATTATTATTATTATTGCACAGGGATGCATCAGTAAGTCCTCTCCTCTGTATGTCATGAAGGTCTCTTAAGTATTTATCACACTGTATGAAGGTCTTCATCATATCACATACAGTAAAATATTTTTTTCAAATAGAAACTATTGGGTGTGTCTTAGAAGAAAGCCTAGACAGATGTATTTTAGTTAAATCGACGGATCGGGTTTGGTCACAAAAAACAACTTATTTTCATATGGAAGGTGTATATTAACTAGTGGGTCAATGATTTAAGCAGAATTCATAGGAAATGCTGAAAAATTCATATTGTTTTGTTCATTAGAAGCCAACCTGTCTTGCTTTCAAACCACCAGCAGGTGGTGATACCACATCTACACTGGACTTCACATGCCTCCATTCAGAAGGTGAGCTGCATATGTTCATACCCAAACACACATTTGTGATTTACTTCATACAATAGAGCATTCAAGTCAAGTAGTACGCTTCACAGTACTTGACCGCATTCAGTTATTTGCTCATTCTGTTTCAAACAACATTCAATTGAACATGTCACACCAATAAAGGCACAGGTGTCAGTGTCTGTAACAGGCGCTGGTACCAAATACAGAAAGTACTCCTAATCCCCCCCCTCAAGGATCTATAGGTAGCGTTGTGTCTGGCCCCGTCTCTTGCTGTGGTTGTAAATTCCTTGGCTGTGATTAGAGTCCCCACACTTTCACCTTCAACCCTTTTGAGAGGAAAGTGATCACTTTGTAGGAATTGTCACCCTGCTCTAGCTATACACCATCATCTCAGAATAATCAGTACGGCCAAGTTGGCCCTGAGAACTGGCTGCTTCCCAGAGGGGCACCTAAAACTGTGTCAGTATGCTTATTTATTGCAGCAAATATAGACAGACCCTCTTCTCACCTCTGAGAAAGAGCTAAGATTAGCATCACCCGCCACCCAGCATGCATTGCTGTCTGAATATGGCCTCTCCCCCTGCTCATGCCTGCCCGGTCTCACTCCGTCTGTCTTCCACCCTATTCCTAACTATATCTTGCCTTGTATAGATCTCTGTTTGCTCTCCAATTTCAATCCATCTTTCAGCTTTCCCGACAGTGTATGCAAACTGAGCGGCCAGCACCACTGTGTGGGCCTGATGAGAGGTCTTGTTAGCACCGTAGGACCGCCACTAATTATTTTTTCTACTTTATATCATAAATTATCTGCCATACCAGTCCAAAGCCTTATTGTATTTATCAGAGAGAATAAAAAAAATCTGTTTATATTGATTTTATAGAAACAACTGGTGAATTTTTAGAAGATTGCTTTAAAATGACCTAAACAATCAAGCCATTATTATAATAGTGAAAAACTACATATTTAGTTAATTACCAACTTGTTTGACCTCTATGTCCTTCAGTGTAGGGCTTTACACTCTGAAAAACATGAATACGTACAATAAAAATACATATCATATACCATCACTTTTATAAAACGCCCCCTTTATAAAGAGTTTATAAGTGTTAATTGGTGGTAAATCAATCAATAATTGGTGATTTAGAATATTTAGAAGCCACTGCTTAGATCAGCTTTGGGGGGGGCCAGGTTGCATTTGATTTTTTCTTTTTAAGGCCTTTATTTAATTTCTAAACTGAATTAATTCATGAACATCATTTAAATTAACATTTAACACTGCAGATTTTGGTAATTGCAATCACCCTTCATTAACAAGTTATTATCTTATTACAGACTCTTATTTAAAAGAGAAATTCACAGTTTTTTATGCGTCTTTAAATAGTCGGAAGGTGCTCATATGACCACTGAAACAGGTTTGTGTTGCAGCAATCAATAAAGTATTGCTTGAAATTGTTCTATTGCTGATAGGGAACAAATTACAGTCCTCACTGTCTGCAAAATGGCAAACGTAAAGAAGCTTTAACTATTTCATTGGGCAGTTTTATCTTTTATAGGACAAAATCCACAGTTTGTTATCTTCCCCTGAAACCCAAAGGTGCAAATGAGCCTCATGACATTTTTGCACAAAACATAACCGTGGATTTTGCCTGTTGCAATTCCATGACAAGTACAAAGTGAGAGACGGGTTGTGGCGGTCAGGACGGGGGTCGGTCGCTGCGGGGCGCTCTGCTCTCAGCTGAGTGGAGCCTAAGCGCCGCCCTGCTCCCTCCCCCCGTCGGCCGCTGACTCCGGGCTCAGCGAAGACGCCCTTAGCAACAACACACAGCTGCGTCGAATAAGAAACTCCTACCGCAGAGAAGGATTAAACCCTGCACGTTTAATTACTGCACAGAGTCCAGCCGACGCTTTACAGCACACGGGAGGCTCCAGCTGTAAACATGGGGCATCAGCGCAGTTAGCCTCCGCGGCTAACCCTTCCCGAAGACCAGCGAATCAGCCCCAGGCTGCACAGAAGGAGGACGATCCCGGGGGCTCGCCGAGTGGTAGCATCGCCGTCTGCCTACATCTAAGTCAGCTAGCGTCCACCGGGAATAAGCACGGGAATGGTGCTCTGGATCGACCCACTGTACCGACAGAGAGAGGCGAGGGGCACACGGGTCAGACCACCGAGCTGTAGTATTTGGACTCAGGCTAGTTTGGACAGAGGATTCGACTCTTGGGCGGACGACTCTTATTGTGGCTGTGCTAGCTAGCTAGCTGGCTAGCTAACGTTAGCTGAAAGAAGCGACCCCCACCGCCTGCTCAGGGTTTTTGGCTACTAGCTATTAGCTAAGTTTGCTACGTGACTAGTTTGGACATTTGCTTTTCTCACTTTAATTCTTCTTTCGACTTCGGATGCTGGCATCACGTATTAAATGTAATCATGATGATCATAAGCAGGAAACCAGAGGGCCCGATAGCAACAGGTAACCACAACAAAGTGCTGCTCTCTTTGTACCACAGCACGTCTGTTCTCCTAACGCACATTTGCTCAAACCTCTCGAAAAGCTGCTTGTGTCCGAGTAAGACAAACTCTAGCGGCCGTGTCATGGCTTTAGTTCCGTCCCAGATCAGCTCTTGGCATTTGTAAGTATGTTGTGACTAAAAACGGTTTTATTGGGGGATTTCGGTGGACGCGACTTGTAAACGTGATTTCTTTTGCTTTGCAACTTTATATCGATCACAAGACTTAAATGTGTGTGTGTGTGTGTTTCCGGGAGGCACTACAATTAGTGTCTTATCAATGTCCGATAAGCCTTTATGTGTTTGTGGGGTATTTCGAAGCCTCTTTTTTGGAATTTGTACCTTTGCTTTCACCTGTGCTGTACCTGGCAGATCATAAGTTTCTCAAAAGCATCAGTCACACAGTCATATTGCTGTCGTCTACGCTGTTGTTGTTTTTTGTTTTTTTTGCTCTGGATGCGTTTTCTGTCAGGAAGAAACACTTTGTCCAGGATACCAGGAAGTAGAAGACAAAAGCTGCGACTTTAGTCCACCACGTTCCCACTCACACGTTTTATGACACATGATCTGCTGCACACGTTGTGTTTGTTTGCTTGAACCTTGTTCTCTACGCCTTATCCTGCAGAGGAGGGGGTTTCACAGTACGGAGAGCCCAACGCCAGCTGGATGTTTGGTTTGGAAGTTTGCGCTCTCTTTATTGTTTCCTTGGCTAAGTTTGCTTGGACAGTAAAGTCAGATGCTGTACAAAACAGGCTGACCCCCCCCCCACTATGTGATCAGGATTTTGCAAATGCTTAATGGGGTCTATGCTTGCCTAATATTGTGTTTGGACTCCTAATTCCTCTGTTTGCTGTACTGTGCAGGACTAGTGCATCTGTCTGTATCCAGGCAGCAGGTCTAATCTGTCCCATAGCTGGTCTGTTGACAAGCTAACAGTAAGAACATGGGCTCTGACGCACCTGCACATGGTTACAACACTCTCGGGGGCTAGTCGGAGAACACCAAACGCGCCACAGTCTGGGCTTTTAGTAATGAGCTAACCCAACAGAGTAGCTCTGTGAATGGCTGATGCTCACTAGCTATGCTGCAATAATTTAAAGCTGTCAGAAGGTGGACCAGCAACTGCCTGCTATTGAAGTGGTAACTTGCATACAAGCGAAAAGACTGTTGGGATGAACAGCTGGCTGATGGGGGTTTGTCATCTGAGTAACTGGCCTCCTCCTACAGTCCCCAAAAGCTCTTCTCATTCATCGACTCTTGTCTGTATCGTTTTGCATTAGCTGTCTGGCTTAATGCCACAGAGGTGAACACAAACACATAGTGCGATTGAATGACAAGCCCCCATATCCTTTCATGTGAACTCTATTTCTGAGCACACCTGGTGTGTGCACTGGATGACTCGGCTTGAATGGACAGATGGACAGACGGAAAGATGCTGTCGTCACAGAGGCATCTGTTACCCCCATTAGGCCAATAATACCACTTGCAGCGCTAGCGATCTGGGACCCTAAGCCCTACCTAAGCTGGTCAGGTTGGAGCCCTGGCTTAGCATACAATGTATTGGACACAATAGATACAATGGCCTATCTGCTAATAATGGCCTTTTTGCAGTAAATGTAGGTTAGAATGTTGTGGCAGACAATATGTATCCTCGCTGCTCTACAGAGAGCATGACAGTGAGGCTCTTCTGTTGAGGCTGGCTTAAGGGATCCCTCACCCCTTTGTTTTAGTCTCAAGGCAGTTATTTACACCGCTAGGTTGATTGATGAAATAATCAATAGTACTTGGCTTGGCCTGAAACAAGGGGTTGTCGTCCTCTGCAAAGGTGATTAGTCTGCAGTGCAAAGATGTTTTCTGAATGTCTTCCTCAGCATGTATCCCTGAGTGTGTCTGTTGCAGATTTGATGATGCCACATAATGGCATTGATATATTGTTCATTACTGTCCCCTCAGCACGTCACGGTGATGGTCTGTATGACTCGTATATGAGGACAGACCACATCCTTAAGGACGAAGCAGATACCAACAGTCCATCTGGGCTTCCTCCTATGCCCAAACACACAGTAAGTATGCACACAAACACACACAGTACGCACATGGCCAGCTAAGCCCTGTTTCCTGTGCTAGAGCACACTCTGTCTCCAGACATCCTTTTCCTCAGAGAGCGATTCCCTACTCAGCCATGTTTCTATTCATCCCATTTGCAGGGCGGGACGCTTTTCTCTTGTCTTGTTTTTTAATTTCCACCCCATGTAATTCAGTTGTTTTATGTCCTTCAAGTACAACAAATGATTATGTGAACCATATTGATTGGCTGCCTGAGGGTGCGTGATTGCGTGTTGCACAAGGTGTGTTGCAGCAGGCAATTCTCCCTGTCTTTTTCATATTGCCTGAAGTAAAACAGCCATTATATAAAGTAGCCAGATAGAACAAATTCAGAGATATAACCAGCCCTTTGTCATTTTGTTGCTTGAATGTGCAAAATATTCAAACGCAGTGTGTGTGTAAGGGTTAACACCAAGTTAAAGCACCAACGTCTGTTTTATTGTCTTTGTGTATGGGCTCTGTTTGCTTCACTGCAGCCTTTTCACAGTGACAAATGACTTTACCCAAGAACCCTTGAATAATAATTTTTTTTCTTTTCCAACACTGTAAATAAATGTTAGCTGTAGCCTTTATGGGGTACCTCACCACTGTGTCTTTTAGAAGAAACCCTTTTGGCATAAAAATACACATGCACACAGACAGATAATGACCTCCAGGGCCTCCCACACCAGCCAAGGAAAAAAGGCTGGTTTGATATATTGTGCAGATTTATTGGGCTTGAAAATGTGACCCACAAAAAAAATCACCAATCAACATTCTCCCCCTCTTTCATCTGTTAGTATAAAACTTCATCATTACACTTGCAGAGGATAGGCCCAGTTTTCTGATCTGGCCCAGTCATTTTTTCCTTTGTATTTTCTGTCACGCTCACAGAGGTAATATGCTCTGTTGAATGTGACTGACATTAGCTCGCCCCAGTTCAGCTTGCACAATGCTCAGACAGTTGCTTTGTGCGCTGTTAAAGCAGTAAACCGATGCCCTCTCAGATCTCTGTTAGAGGAGAGGACAAGCTAATCAAATAAATTGCATTGAAACGTCTTCCACAGTCATAAAACGCCATTAATAAGTAAGAGAGGCGATCACTCTGATTATCGCTTCTGTAGAAAATAGTGCTGATTTGTCCCTGACCTAGCTTTATATTTCTGTGTGTGCATTTGGTAGGGAAGGAGAAAAGCTTATGGAGTTTAATGTCTGAGAGGAATAGAGATTAGCTCCTCCCCATCTGTTACCCCATGCAGATTGGTACATATACCCCCCCCCCCCCAAGTTTACCTGTGTTAAATTTGCACCGCTGGCATTTTTTGATATCAACTCTGTCAATCAGTAATTGATCAGTTGTTGCTTCACGTGTACAAAGCTTAGTTTGTCAATGCCATTATTCATGTTGGTGTATGGGTGAAGGGACTCAGTCAATGACATTGACTGTATTTGTAGTATAGCTTGGGAACAACAGCTGCATGGAACTCCTGGGTCAGCGGTAGGGCTGTTGTGATATGTTTCATGACATGTATGGAAATCCATACACTCTGCATTCCACCTCTATTTTAGGACTTAAATTTAAAAGACTAATAAGTTCCAAGCGGAGTCTTCTTTCACTTGATATGATGTCACGACATCTCAACACCTACTTTTGAAATGAGTTTTGTTGTCTTTATCAGCTGACATGTTTCAGCCATAGACAGACTCAGCTGTGTGTTCATACTGAAACCAAATGCTCAGTCAGGTAGCTTAACAAACTAATGGGAGAAAATAAAATGTTAAGTCCTTAAATCTTCCCTCCCTCAGATGGTGAAAGTAAGAAATTAGTTAGTTAGAATTCCTCCCAAGTGTAGCTCTGTATAGGAATTCCATGCTGTGTTTATGCCAGTATGTCCTATTAACAGCCATGCTGCTTCTATAGTTTAAGGGTATAATCTAATGTTAATGACTGTCATTTCCCTTGTGCTCCATAATCTTGTGGAGAGTTCTTTCCGCTTGTGAGAGAGAGAAATGGAGAGAAGGAAGAGCCATCGAGTGAGGAGGAATACATTCCTGAGGTTGCTGAAATAAAGCATTTCACTCGCAGGCCAGCACTGGACTCTGGATCTTTCCCTGAACTCGTCTAACATTTCAAGTCTGTTTGTGGGCCCGTAGAGACATTATGAAATCCCCAATCTCTAATATGCAGTGGGCATTTGAGTTTCAAACATTGAAATACAAAATAACAATATTCACACTTGAACAAAAAGTGAAGTTCTTGATTTGTGCAAGTAAAATACAAAGGATTACTAAATGTTGAGCCAACTGGTTGTACCATTTACCCTAATTGCCAACAGGTAGCAAGCAAACAAGTAGGTGGGTGTGGATTATTTATGTGGATTGTTTTGCATGTGTTGAGTTGGGCCTGTTATTCAATTGAATTTCCTATCAGGCTGGATCTAGAAGATCAAGTTGTGCTGGTTTACTCTCTGCTAGCCACACTACTGCCAAGGGCTCCCAAACCCTTGACTAAACTTGGTTGTTGATATGTTTGTTATAGGCCAACATTACAGCAGACTAAAGCCAGGTCTGCTGGTGAGTTAAAACAGTTGTTCGTGATGTGGATCAATAGTCCATTGAGAAGTTCTTTGTCCTCTTTTCACATAAACGTAGGTTATTTTATATACGCCTGTCCAACTGCAGCCAAATCACTTCACTGAAACACTTGGTTTGATGTGTACATGTGCTTGCATAGGCCAACACCCTAAAAGGCTGTGCAATTTTACAGCATAGATAATTTAGAAATAAAATAAAAAAAATCAAGCCAGTTAAGTAACTTTGTGGGTTATTGTTGTTGATGATCAAGTTTAACTCTGTGCATAAGCTACATCGAAAATGCTTTTTGCTAATTTTTTTTGTTTTCTGTCTCTTCTATTTCTGCCAGATTGTCAGTAACAAGGCTGTAATGAGGGATCAGGTAACTGTGCGGGGTAGCCAGTTAAAGGTCAAGTACTTGTACGAAGACTCCACCAACAACCGAAAGATCAATGCCATAACCACAGCAACCACCCAGAACATTGGGACCACTGGTCAGACACCCAGCAGATCTGCCCCGGCCTCCAACCTGTCCAAGGAACAGAGTGTAGACAGGTGAGAAATATGCGAACATGAAGACACAAAACGGGAAAACGCTCAATGCTTTGAAGTTCACATTGTCCTGTGAAACCACTTCAGTTGTAGATCATCACGTGTTTGCTTGTTTGCTACAGCACTGAATCGAGTAAGGGCTCCACAGAATCATCTGGAACCGGAAGTGGTAATGCAGGAAACGGTGGAAAGCTGTGCTGCCCTCTCACTGTAGACCAGGCTTTGAGACTATACCGATCTCAACTGACCACCCTAGAGCATACAGAGATCCACTCCTACCCAGACATTTACTTTGTGGGACCCAATGCCAAAAAGAGGGTTGCCGTTGCTGGAGGCAACAATAACTGTGGATATGATGATGAGCAGGGTGGTTACATTCATGTCGCCCATGACCACCTGGCTTATCGCTATGAGTTCCTCAAGGTCAGACATATTTTGATACTGTTTTAAGAAAGTTTATCACTTGAGTGAGTGTAAAACTAATAATGTTGTGTTTCAAATTTTTTGTTAATTCATGAGTTCTTACCGCTTTATTTCCTGTTTTTCCCCTCTTCAGATAATTGGGAAGGGTAGTTTTGGTCAGGTGGCCAAGGTCTATGACCACAAACTGCAGCAGCATCTTGCTCTGAAAATGGTGCGTAATGAGAAACGTTTCCACAGACAGGCGCAGGAAGAAATCCGCATCCTGGAACACCTGCGTAAGCAGGATCGTAATGGCACCATGAATGTTGTTCACATGCTTGAAAACTTCACCTTCCGCAACCACATCTGCATGA
Organism: Channa striata; assembly: GCA_033026295.1. Taxonomy (NCBI): domain Eukaryota; kingdom Metazoa; phylum Chordata; class Actinopteri; order Anabantiformes; family Channidae; genus Channa; species Channa striata. Next base: position 16,767,604 of record CM065168.1, on the reverse strand, counting down.
CTTTTGAGCTGCTGAGCATGAACCTGTATGAGCTTATCAAGCGCAACAAGTTCCAGGGCTTCAGCCTACCGCTGGTCAGGAAGTTTGCACACTCCATTCTTCAGTGCCTTGACGCCCTGAGCAGACACAGGATCATCCACTGTGACCTCAAGCCAGAGAACATCCTCCTCAAACAGCAGGGGCGTAGTGGCATCAAGGTGGGTCAGCTGGTACATTCATGGATGTCTGTACACAAAGTTTTTGTACACACTTCAATTCAAGTCTCTGTTCTCCTTTCTCAACCAGGTGATTGACTTTGGTTCTAGCTGTTTTGAACATCAGCGGGTGTACACCTACATTCAGTCTCGTTTCTACCGGGCTCCAGAGGTGATCCTTGGTTCACGTTATGGCCTCCCTATTGACATGTGGAGCTTCGGTTGTATACTGGCAGAGCTGCTGACTGGCTACCCCCTGTTTCCTGGTGAGGACGAAGGTGACCAGCTGGCCTGTGTTATGGAGCTGCTGGGCATGCCTCCAAAGAAGATTCTAGAACAGGCCAAAAGGGCAAAAAACTTCATCAACTCTAAAGGTCACCCTCGTTACTGTGGAGCCAATACCCTGCCCACAGGGGCCACTGTGCTGACAGGGTCTCGATCTCGCCGCGGCAAGATGAGAGGCCCCCCAGGTAGCAAGGACTGGAGTGCCGCTCTCAAGGGCTGTGAGGACCCCACCTTTACTGACTTCATAAAGAAGTGTTTGGACTGGGACCCCTCGTCTCGTCTCACTCCTAGCCAGGCTCTGAGGCACCCTTGGCTGTATCGCAGGCTGCCCAAGCCCCTACCTGGGACAGAGAAAAGCCAAGGGGCCATGGTGAAACGACTCCCTGAGCATCACAGCACCTCCTTTCCCTCTATCATGGCCAAAGGGGGACCGGGCTTGGGCGCTACAGCTGCCAACAACAAACTGAGGAGCAATGTGGTGGGAGAGTCGGGAGATCCCTTACCTCTTCGCACAGTCCTACCCAAACTTGTTTCTTAGAGAGAGAGAGCCATCTAATCTCCTCTCTCCTTCCACTTTCTCTCTACTCCTCAGGAGGAGTCAAAGTACATGAGGAAATGGAACCTAGGTTAATAAACTTGTTTGGTTGTTTTATTTTCTGCTGGGTGTCGACACCCCAGTTCCTGGTTTTTAAAATTAGGTGAACAGAGTGAAAGAGATGATAAATAAAATGCCCTAAATCATTTTTATACAGAGAATTTCCTTGACTGGCTGTAGGGTTTGCGTATATAGCCAGTCAATAAGGTTTGATTTTAGCAAATGCTTTTTAAAAACTTCCTTGTGTGAGTTGAAAGCTTGGTAAAATGAGCAAATGTTTTCAACCTGCGTGTGTTCTCACGTGAGTGTTGCGTTTTTAGTAAAACACACCTGCACTATCCCTTGCCTCACTACACTCTTAACCCTCATAGGACACAACCCTTCTTGGGTAAGTGTTTATATGAGTGACATATGAAAAAGGGCTACAGAGATTACTCTTAATCAGGTTAGAAAAGAACTGTTCAGCCAACATGAGTCAATAGAAATAAAGAAACTGCTCTGGTGTTTGGGTCTTGCACACACTGGCACTGTTATTTCTCATATGTAGAACACACAGGCAATGAGGGATTAGCATACTGTAGTGACAAGTTAGGAAAACCTTTTTTAGCAATAACTTCACATTGTCATCTTCTCTGATTGTGCTCTTCTTTCGACCTTTCCTGATCCCTGGTGCTTGCATGTCTGATCAGTAGTATGTGTGTGTTTGCTTTAGCTTTGCGGTGCTACTGTGGGAGACACCCTATTCACATCCACCTCCACCGCCTCCCAGCTCCGCCATTTGAGTAAAAATAGGGAGGTATAGGGAGGACAGTAGCTTCAATCGAACTCTGTCACAAAGGTGTCACTGTCACACTTGGTACTTCATAAACTGGTTTGCGCAAGACTTCCATCTAAGTCCAGCTCACAAAAACTGATACGGAGAGACACTGAGCGCTGAAAGTCATTGTACATACACACATGTTGGTTGAATGCCAGGAAAGTTGTCTTTGGAAAGTTAAAAGTTCGACGGCCACCTGCCTATGTCCTCTAGCCCTAATTGGCTACTGTGAGTGTTGGCACTGGGAAATTAATCCTAATGAAAGAATAGTGCAAGGCGAGAAAGATCACAGGATTATAGAAAGGGCAGAATGCTTGTTATGAGCCAAGATTTTTTTTTTTTTTTTTTTTTCTAGGGGTGGTGTAGTGGAGTTTACAGGTTAGGCCAGTGACAAAGAAGGGTTTTTATGGTACTGAAGAAAGTGTTTCTCAGGGAGACATACTTGATACATCCCTTAGTCCTTATATTAACTGTGTTTCACGTAAAATCCTCTGTCCTGACTATGGGTGAACACGCATGCAGTTCTGTCCACTGAGAGAACGCATAGACGAGTGTGATTGCAATGGGGGTCTGCACGCTCCACAATCTGACCTAGATTTCTCTCCACCCCCACCATCCCTCTCTCTGTCTGTCGTTTGTTTCACTCTGGCTCATGTAGGGCAGGGAACCTCTTAAATTCACATTTACATTGTGAATTATGGTGCTGTCCAAAATGTGCAGACACAGAAACCCGTCGGGTGCATGTTGGTATGGACCACACCGTGCAGAGTTCTTTCTCTCCTCCCTCATTTTCTAAGTGAAACTGTCAGGGATTTCTACTCTGTTTCCATATTTTATAGAAGTGGTTTCTATTGCTTTTACTCCAGAATATCAGAGGATGGAAATTTCAAAAGCAAAAAAAAAAGAGAAGGTCATATACTGTCATGTTGTACTATTGGTGTGTGTTAGTAGGAGGCTGTTTGATGTTCCAGCATGAAATCACTACCTGTTATCAGACAGTGACAATGAGAAGAGAAACTGTACAGTAACCAAATGAAGTTGTGATAGTTTCTTTTTCTAATGAAAATAAAAATGATAATGAATGAAAATTGGGCTGCTCTTGGTTATTTCCTGGTTTGTGTGTATTATTTACCATGCATGGTGAGGCAAACATTGCAAGATCTGCCCATTTCAGTATGGCCTGTGTTGAATAGCCTATAAACTTTCAAGATTTATATTAGAGATTTTACTTGATTTTTTTTCTGTTACAAAACAAAAGTTTGTTTTCGCTCAGCGCCTGGTTTATTTGGTGTAGTTTTCAGTTAGTGATTAGGTTACAGGTTCGGTTAACATTAGGACACTGATGAGTCAGTAGCCTGTGGCAGCTTCAAGGCAGCTTGTGATACTGACACTAACCTGTTATTATGCACTTCAAAAAAAGCTGCTAAGAGTGTGGAATAGACTAAGAGACAATGTAACATACGTATGAAAAGATATTTAATAATCTCGGTTATAGGATGTAACCTAGAAGTGGTAGGTCAAAGGCCACGATTGCCACTTACCTGCATAACATAGCACCAAAACATGAGATGTGTTACTATGGTAATATCTGAAATTGTTCTTCTCTTGGCCACAGCCAATTAAAAATGAGTACACCAGCTGCATAGACCATTCTGAGATGTGAACGGGCTTGTTACTATATGAGAAAATTTGAAAATGCTGAGTCTTGGCACTGGTTGACTCCCGTTGCACTTCAACTCTTTAAGCATAGACTTTTGAGACCAAGTTAACTAGATAATTGTTACTTACAATTAGAAAATTGTGCCACCCCTGCCAGTGGCATGTTTCTCTTGTTTTCACAAAGATTTTTAAAAATTTTCCGTGAAGATCCATTGCATCCCCTCTAAATGTGCCTCAGTTTTCCTCATCCCACATACCACCCAATCCGTCCTGTGTCCCATCTGGGTAGGTAACAGACCAGATGTACCACGCTACCATAAATACTTCCATTAAAAAAGAACATGGGAAAAATTAGATGACTATTCGCATATAATGACAATAGGTTGTTCCTCTCGTGTAACACTGATGATTCATGCGTGTTTACACTCACAGGCTGGCGTCCTGAGGTAAGAAACAGTCTGATATATCTACGCAACAGGAAAATAAAGAGGAGAAGAAACCGGCTGAGCAACAAGATGACAGAGAGGTGATGTGTGTTCTGTGGGTGGATGGGTATGTGTAAGGGAATTTGACCCAGCTGTGTGATACCAGCTGGTCTTGAACGTATAAAGGAAACTTCACAGCAAAATGACGTGGCTGTTGTCATTTCTCATCGCCACGAGTGGGGCTTGCAACAGCAAGTGAGCGTTCTCACATTATTACATATTGGGCAATGTACTCTGAGAGTAGGTTAAACAGAGCAGAGAGACGGGGGCTGTTATATTGGTGACCTTAAAGGAACTTGAGCTATAAAGTAGATGACTTTACTATGTAATGTGCCTTTCAGAAATGGTTTCAATAGAAAAATAAAATGTTTCAACAATAGTTCCTGTTATCTATATCTTGCGCTCAAATTACACTTTGCACTAAGTTGTTTTCCAAGTCTGCATCATTTTGTTTACATCTGTCTTTCTTTTTCTGTCTTTCTCTGTTCTAAAAGCAGATTAGCTGAATCCCATTACACTCCAGCCCAGTCACCTTCTGACCATATGGTCTAAAGCTCCTCCATCCCTACATGCACTTCGACACACTGAATTCTCTTGTCTGAGCCACACACATTTGATTGTGTTTCTCCTCTCCTCTCCTCCCCTCTCCTTTCCTCTCCTTTTCTCTTTCCTTTATCTTTTACAGGAGACGCTTTCAGAAACCTTAATTAAGCCTGCAGACCATATGGAGCCACAGCAGGATTTCTGGTCATGAATGTGGATGAGGAGGGGCAGAGTGACAGGTCTCAGTTTACCATGCAGGTTAAGAAATCTTGACCTGTTTGTGTGGCTTCATGTTTGCCTCAATGTATGTCACTCTGTTCATTTTGTTTCCTCTGGATGCACAAATATTTTCAAGACACCATTTGAAATGAATTGTTAGTCAGTGACCTACACGAGGTCTTATTTTTGAGTGTGTGGTGTTTATTCAGCCATGTTACATAAAAAGGTAAAACACTCTAGGTGTGTTTGGCCATTTTTTGTTTGTTTTATACAATAGTATAATATGATGGGGTATGTCACTTAGAGTTCTGTGTCATACAAGTAAAATGAATGCTAACTCATGTGTACTCTTCAGATCATCCAGAATTTACACCGTGCGTCACATAAGCAAGTATTATAAGCCAAAGCTGTGCTCCTCAGGAGATACTAAGCCTGGTAAACCCGACTGCTATCTTTAGGTAATTTAGGTGACAAAAAACTTAGTATTGTATGTTCGGGGCATTTACCTAAACTGTGGTCTGTCATTTTGGTATTTTTTCTTTATTTGTAGCCGAGATTGGAACAAGTCACAAAAAAAGGATTTTTAATCTAATGAGACTTTACTAGACAGTCAGTATGAAGCAGATTAAATGAAAACCTTGATCTTTCAGCTTAATCTGCTTTGATTGTTACTTACTTTAGATATGTTAGGGCACATTTGCTCGTACCTTAAAGGTTTTTAAGGTTTATGTCAATATAGACTAAAAAGAACTTCGTACTTTGTTCTGCCACCTTCTTGTGGATTCTCTGTGACAAATCTTTATCCTGTACTTAAGGATGTGGCAGAGTGTCTGATGTGTCTTGGCAAACTTGAAGGGTTGCCCTGAGGGTTAGCAGTAGTAATAAGATGTTTTGTAATATTCACTTTTTTCATAAAGTGTCTTCATGAGATTTGCTTGATGTCTAGTGTTTGTCTGGACCGAAGCTCCAACCAGACACTGCCTCACCTCTCCACAACGCTCCAGCACAAGGTCCTCTGTACTTCACTCAGTTTACACAAGGCTTTATTTGCTTAATGTTGGAAGGGACAATAGAGTCGCACACACAACTATAAACGCACAGTTCTGGGTCACAGAGTGCAGGCGCACATTAGAGCTATGTGTGTCGCCTGGCTTCGGTCCACTGGGACAGCTGAGGTACAAACCAGGCAATGCAAGCAGCAGGAGAATGCCCCATTAGTCCTCACCAACACACACACACACTAAAACAGACAACACATCTCTCGACATGTACAAAGTCAGAGTCTGGCCTTCTGTTTCTTACTCATACGCGCACAATGACACATACACAGCTGAGTTCACACTAGTCTAACACACACAAACACACACATGGGCACAGCTGAGCACATGCCTGCACAGGCTCAACAGATGCAGATCGCTGGGAGAGGTGGGGTTTTGCTCCAGGAACATTTGCCCACCCAACCTACCAATCTACATTCCACACAGACTGCAGGGTACAGGAGCTGTGCATGTTCGCATACCTGGGTGTTTTGTTTTTATTTTCTTTTACAAGAGGAATTTAATTTGTTATTCGATTTATTCTAAATAGTTGAGACCTAAGCTCACTGTCTGTTCCTATAGTTACTGAATTTGCCGCCTACATACACAGCTCACATATTGAGGTTTTCAGTTTTTGTTGTTTACGTGACCCGGCCGGATCACACCGGGACTGAAATAGAAGATGACTCATCCGATGTCTAGAGAAGATGGCTGTGTGTTTTTCTGTGTTTGTATTTATGTGTGTGTAGGCTTGCATATATTTCTGTCTCTCCAATTCTCTTATACCCTCACTACAGGAGGTCTGCACAACAACAGTCTGTTGGGAAGCTCCATCATTTTGCAATATCTTTAAGTAGGTTGTTTTTACAGTCTAACCTTGTTCAAATGTATAAATAAAGAGGTGTATAAATATACTTAGCACAAATGGATAGTAAGGAGCATAATTTTTGTAACTCATCACAGTATTGTTACCTGGAGACTAAAACCACTGTGTTTTTGCACCTGTTACATTAGCAAAAGAACAGTCTCATTTATAACAGCTCGTTTCTTTCTTCTTCCACTAAGTTGACATTATTTCTCTCTTTTAACCATTGCAGTACAAGTGCTGGCAAGACATAAAAATATTTAATGAAGACACATAAAAAGGCTGGTGTTCAAGCATCACAATGCCGTTATGAATGATAAGTTTCATGTGTAATTGAAAAAAGCAATGCCAGCAAAGCCTCAAATTAAATGGCCTTGTGTTATTAGCTGCACCTCGGGGTGGACGGTGTATGTCCTTATAAGTACCATTCAGTACCACCGGAAGACATAAACAGCTCCTTTACCCAGCACAGCGGAACTGTCTTCAGAAGAATTCATTAAATATAATTGAGATAACATGTTTTTTAGCTTTCCATCTGTTATTCCCCCACCCTTGTCTACCTATACACACAGACACTCCTACTCGGCCAAATGTGCTCTGTACTGATAAGAACGGTGACCTGGGCCTGTCCTTGTGTCACTTTAATGTGCCAATAGCTCTGCCACTACACAGATGTGTAGCTGTCAATAGAAGAATGAGACTTAAGTTATCTTCGGTGAAGCTGTGGACTCCTGTTGTCTGGTAAAGCACCTCCAGTCTGAGTTCAGTTGTCACAACCTTTCTGTTGCTAGGAAAATGGGATATTTATGGTTGGTTTCAAATTTCATTGACAAGACATGACAACCTTCAGCAGGAAATGTTTGGAGTTTGGGAGACAGTCATGTGTCAGTGTTAACCTTAGCCGTTGTTGCTTTGGTTTCTTTCTTTTTATTGGTCTCAGGTTGCCACTGACATTCAAATAACCTAACAATAAAAAAAAACATGCAAATGTCTAGTACTTACATGTCCCTCCAACGCTGTGGCTGTATGTGAGTATGTACAGGCACATGTACCACAGTGGATGCTCAGAGTAAACACAGACTCATCGGTTTCTGTCACATGCTCTCTCTTGTTTGTACTTTTGTACTACACCCTTCACCTCTCTGATTTCCAGGTGTAACATTCAATTTGTTCAGTGTTGTTCAGCAAGAACAGAAAGTTCTGTTAAGTTGTCATTTTGAGCTACTGTTAGACAAAATGCACAGCACTGTACTTCAGTCAAGCAAAGCTTTACTTTAAATGTAAAATCAATTCAGTGCTGATTATGGTGAACCTGATGTTTGCCATTATATGATCACAAAAGCACACCTGAACCTGTCCACAATGTTTGCACCACAATATGACATCAGCTGTGTACACAGTGGGTATCTGTGTTCATCTTGATGTGTTTGTGTGTAGGGGAAAGGCCCATTGCCCTCATTCGCCCTCAACGCCCTCTGTCCCTCATCCATTCCTGTCTGTTTTGTAGCAGCTGCTGGCTGAATTGTTGTCCTAAGAGCTTTTCCATGGCAGAGTGTGGAAAGTCAATCTGTATCTGCTTCTGACAGGGAATGCAGGGAAGCCAAAAAGATCGTACTTTGCTTAGTTGACTCTCCTTTTTCTTTTTCTCCATCTTTGGTTTTCTTTCTGGCACACACACACAGGAAAGGAGACTGAGGCAATGTTTTAACACAGCCCATCAGCTCTGCATCAATAATTAGTCATTCAGCATTGCATTAATGGTTATGTTTCACTAGTGTCTGAATAAAGAAACTGAAAAGCTACATTAAGACCTGACAGTGATGAGAAGCAAATGGGAGGATTTTTAAAACAACACATTTCCAAACAAAATGACCTAGTTTCTTACATGCACAGACATTTTTAAGTGTTACAGGAAAGGCAGATTCACTTGTGAGGTCCGCTGAACTCAGGTGTTAAACAACTAATTTGGAAAATATATGCGTTCAAAAGCTGGGTAAGACTTGTTGAAAACAACAGATGAAAAGGCTACAGTCAGCTTAACTTCCCATAAAGACTGACAAATGAGGCAATAACCAGCATCCATCTGTTCAATGCTGATAAAATCTGTGTGGCATCTCACAAGCTCACTGATTATAATACACATATTTATGTGTTGTTTTATCTATTAAAAATCCCAAGTATTGAAATAAAATTCCAGTTTTATGTAAAACCATGTACTGGAGTACTTAATGACTGAGAGCAGCAACTTGTTACGCTGCTAAGGACCTGACAAATGCTCAGGTGTGAATCTGGCACATAATGCCCTTGATTTGTCCCCCTGTTCCAGTCCTTATGTCAAACTAAGACAACCAGCTGCTGATTGCAGCCTCACAATTAAGGAACAGATGTGACAGTGGTATCAATCTTCTCATTTAACCCCCATCAGCGTCCCGCAGATGGTTGAGCACCAGTTTACAATTGTGTGTGCGCTAGGATAGTGAAACATAGTGGTTGGACGGTGCAAACAGTCAAGGTCGAAGCCAGAAAGTGCCCTAAACACAAAATCACACACAGATACTGTAGATACTTAACAGTAGGAGGCCTGCTGGCTTGGAAAGTGGTAGTCTGCCATCTTCTCTGACTGCACTAAATCCTGAGTTCAAAAGTTCAGGCCTTAATAGTAATAGGTCAGTTGAAATGTACACTATAAACCTGAGACAGTATAGTATTATGTATATACAGTATCTATTTATGGTGCTTAGGTGAAAATGGCAGGGTTCATGTCTTATAGATAAGCAGGTGTTTGTGTGTGTGTGTGTGTGTGCTGCATGTCCACGTGGTCCTACTGTAAGTCAGTTTTGGGACAGGTAGTAGGCACTTGGCAGGACACGATATTGGTTAAGTGGAATCTATGTTTGAGGAGTGGGCTCCAGGAATGGAAATCCACACCAGTGGGGCATGCTGGTCTGTGGGTCATGCAGCCGTACAAGGGCATAGTAGAAGCAGAGGACCGTCATACCAGCCCAGCACATGCACAGACGTCCATGTGGCTGTGTGTGTGTGTGCATCTGTGATGGTGGAGGGGGGAGGAGTGACGGGATAGCAGTGCCAGCTGGGCAGCTTAAAAATAGTGTGGAGTGGAGGACTGCAACTGCACGGGACTCTAAAAACACATGACTACCACTCCAGTAGTAATTCTAGGTGGATTTCTCTCAGCTTTGTGATGACTGAAAAGATAAAAGAGGATGATGGTTCAAACGAGCTGCCTTATAGGACCCTATCGAGACTGTCTGTTCCTAATAATCAGACACTGGTACAGTGGAAGTGAAGGGAGTGCTCAGTTTGCATTTTCTGATACAGATATGTTAGGTAGAGCTGCTTTACAGGTGTAACAATCCACTGAGTTGAGAAACATGATGCGAGCTGAGCAGGGGCAGTGGGGCAGTGGGTTGAGTGTAGGAGGAGAAACGTGATGGGGATCAGACCTGCAGATTAAAGACTACTGACCTCTACTAATGCATAGAACAGAGGGACATGGTAAAGAACCAAAGGGAGACTGCAGGAACAGCTGCTCTTAAAAGAACCAGCACACTATGCAGCCTCCTCTCACCACTACCAGCATAACACATACACATAAGATACACAAAGCATGTTAGCGTGTACACACACAGTGCACACAAACATAAGCTATGGTAGTATTTTAAATTGAAGGATAATCTTATGTACAAAGTGGCTCTTTCACCTCGTGTAATCTCAGTTTAGATTAAGATGGATTATTGGATTACAAGCCTTCCCATAGGGAAGGAGAGAGACAGATAGAAGGAAAAGATGGATGGCTGAAACACACACATAATTTGTGACTTCCATGTAGTCTTATACAATCTCTCCTAATTTGTATTAATGTAAACTGTATTTGTTTGATTGGAAACAGCGACAGTTATGCTAACACTCAGCAAAAACAAAGACATATCTTGTTTCTGTGTTTTTACTTTGCAATTTACTAAGCTAAATTAATAAGCAGTCAGCTAGTTTTTTTCTTACTGATTGGCTCTACTGGTGTTTTAATACTAATGTGTTAAGATTTTATCTGGACTAATGGAAAATGGAAAGATGTGTCATGATTATGAATTTAACAGAGAATTTAACAGACACAGGAAGCCAAACCGAATTAAACAGCTACTGGTCTTACCAACCCGCCGAATGTTTTGTTGCTTCATTTTTGTTGCTCTTTTCTTTTCTCTCTCCACTTTCCACTCACCCCAACCGGTCAAGGCAGACGCACGCCCACCCTGAGCCTGGTTCTGCTGGAGGTTTCTTCCATTAAAGGGAGTTTGTCCTCTCCACTGTTGCCTATAGCTGCTCTCGGGGGAATTGTTGGGTTTTCTCAAAATGTCTGTATAGTCTTGACTTTATTATGTAAAGAGCCTTGAGATGACTTTGTTGTAAATTGGCACTATATAAATAAAGTTGAATTGAATTGAAATTGAATATGAAATAAGTCTATCATATTTTCAAATCATAGTGGTAACACGATGAAGATTATGTGTTTGTGTCTGTCAACAAGCATAAAGTGACACATTTGAGTGTCTATATGAGTGTGAGTGCATATCTTCCCTTCTAGACTGGGTCAGTGGCCTGGAGTAAATCACTGAGAGGAAAAGCAGCATGACATTGTTGTGTCTGCGAGGAAATTGATGTTGTGCCAAAGCACCGAAAACTGTAGAGACTCTCTGTGCAGGATAACTGGAGCATCCATCCCATTTGACTGGTTTGTCAGAATCTGACCTCTATATCTGTGTATGCGCACAAAAGTGAAAAAGAATCAAGAGAGAGGGGAACACAAGTGTGTGTGTTTGTGTGTGGGATTGTGGAAATGAAATTAGGGCATTCTTTACAGCTGAGTAGGGCAGAAGATGAGCTGGCAACAGAAGTAGGGTAAATAATCATCCCCTATCATAAAATGGTCTCTTGTTTACTGGGGGCAAGCAGGGGAAGGGGGAAAGGAATGTCCATGTGACTAAAACGTGAGAGCAACTGCTCACACATGACCTAACAAGTTGCTGTCCCACTAACCTCGAAAGAAAGAAAAGAGAAATGAAGTTAGGTCATGGGTTTCAAGCCTATTAAACAATTTTTAGTGTGAATTGAAAAGTTTTCTATTTGTTTTCACATCACTGCCACAGTTCCCTCTATGTCTTTGTTTCTCTTTCAGTCACCTGAAGCTTGCACTCTCTCCTCAGCTGCACAGCAGTCCTGAGGTCAGTTTGAAAAGCACAGCAGACCAGATCACTGAGGGCCCTCATGCCTCTGCAGGGACCTCTGTGGTTCAGACTGTATTCATAGATGAAAGCAGGATTCCAGTGGCGGTCACATGCTCCCTACAGGGCTTTGGACAAGCCCAGCCGTTTTGTTGATGACACACCGTACATGGCCTCCTTTGTGCGGATGTGGCATTGTGAAGTTCTTGTTTTAAAAACACCTGCACATGTGAAATATATGCAGTGTGTGTGTGTGCATGTGTAAGAGAGAGAGAGAACGAAGAGATTGTGGAGAAAGAAAGAATGGAAGACATTAATGTTTTATCTTGCTCTGCAAGGCTTTTGGTGCACTAGCAGGCAAACGGGTGCAATGCCATAATGCCAATGATCAACAATTACAGTTATAGATAAATATTTATGATATGTATAAATAAATTATAGTGAGTGAACTCTTGCAGCACACACAAACACCCACATACCCACATGCATACACACAAAGCAATGTAATGTCTTTCTGTGGAGAGGCCTTTACTGGAGCGATTGGTTTTGCACACTCTCTATGCCTCCATCACGCGACTGAGCTGCCTTGGAGCTGATAATGCCTGAGACTCGTCACTGTGACTTTTGTGACCTTGTGTGAAAAATGAGAAAGAGAAGGAGTGTGAAAGGAAAGATTAGGGAGATCAGAGGAAGAAGGGGCTTAGTCAGATGTTGCCTATAAGGGCACTTGTCTCTGAGGAACTGCACATCCATCTCCAACCAAACCAGAAAAGGGAAATCACCTCTCTTGTCCTCAAAAGATTGTATTTTCATGCTTAACTGAGGTGAACCAGGCGGGTAGGAAATCATGACACAAATAGACTAACAAGTAAACAGGCTGACAGACAGACTGACTGATAGACAAGGTTTCTAGTTTCTGCAGTCTCTTTTGAGGCTAAATTAAGACAAGCCATGTGTAAACAAATGTATTGCAGTGGATGAAGGACACAGATAAAGCAGGGAAAATGAGATCATATGTAAATGTGGGTTCTTGGTGCTCGACATAGCAATTATAGGGAGACAGAGAGAAGTAGAGAAAAGAGTGAGGGAGTGAGAGATTATACAAGGGGATCATAAGGGGTGTGTGTGTCTGCGTGCATCAGAGGGGTGAGCAGGTTCAACAGGTCCCATGTTGGGTGGGAGGCTTGCGAGTGCTCAGGTGCTAGAATCCTATATCAGAGCCAGTGCTGACCGTGGGTCTATATCAAGAGCCGGCTAGGGTTTCAGCCCCGGTGGCGATGGAGGATTATTCTAAGAAAGACAGGTTCTGGCCAGCCTGAAATAACTTATCCAAACTTGCTCTGACTTTTGCGCACTAATGAAGAACAGAGGGAAGAGAGACGAAGGGAGATGCACCTCCTGCCCCTGAGATCTCCTTCAGGTTCAGGAAGTTAAAAGAAGTGCCATGAAATAAGAGAGTGTCGGGGGAGAATTCTGGGAAAGACTGGAGAAAAGGAAAATGTCAGCATGCCATATTCTGCAGCCCTGAACACAGGCTATGCATTCCAGATCATTGTAGAGTAGGACAAACTTAACAAAACACTGCATGACCCAGTCCAATTAGTTAAACCCTTCAAAATCCTGCATGAAACGTTGGTGTGATATGACCTTTCTGGTGTGACTGATAATAAATAAAGAGAATAAACGCTGAAGCGTGACACTTTTCCCTGGGCAACAAGTCACTCTGAGTGTCACTCGAGCAGTCATGAGTCAGTGTAGATTTGTGTTAAATCATCAGTACAAAGTTGAGGAAACAGTTTTATACCCCTCAGCATCTATGCATTATAATGGAAAAAGGGCCTAACTTAGAAGGGAATTCAGCATCTTGACCAATCCACAGGACTCATATTTAAAAGGTCAAGACATATCAGCCCTTGCTGCACTGATTTTGACCAGACTGGAGTTTATGGACCTGACTGGTTCCTTAATTTTTCTTTATGAAAGTGTAAGGACAGCACTAAATTGCAGGAGGAACTTCAAGGTTATTTAGAGATTACTTCTGTCTGTGACAGTAATAATAACAAAAAAGAATTGATGGGAATTGAGAATCACCAACATGTATTGTTTTCCTAGTGAATAATAGCTTGACTCTATATCTATATATCTATCTTTAAATACTAAGGCAATTCTTCACGGAACGCTATACACCATTAAATAAATAGATTTTCATCAGATGTTTTCAGTGTATTGTAGCAGACACAGCGTCAGATAAAATGGTTACTGATTATGGAGTTTACTACTTTTAGCTCATTTCAAAACAACATTTGTCGTTTATGGCCTTACAGTGTCTCCTCCCTGGTGGCAAATCCTTTCTCATCTGCTTCCTCCTGGTTTAAAATGCTTTATTGAAATAAGTTGAGCTCTCCGTAAAAAATTAGACAGGCCCACCATCTAGTGGCTACACGACGCACTGCATTTCATTTCCACATGGACCGACAAGTCAGAGTGAAGGATGTAAAAAAAAAACAGATGTGAACATAATTTGTATTCTACATGAGATATGACTTGAATGAACAGGAGATGAACATTTTAAAATGGGCAATATATTGTTCTGGGTGTCAATGTCAGTCCATCTTTTTGCTGGATTAGGTTGATGTAAAGAAAATCTTAACTCTAAAAGAGACAATATAACCAATTACCAAAAAGTGAACAAATTTTAATATTAAAAAAATCCACTGATATTATCCAATATACTCATCTTCTCAGGAGGTGCAGCAGCATACCTCACCTGTCATGCCACACCCTGAGGTTAGCAGTGTATCACAGGGCCACACACAGAGAGAGAAACATTCACACTCATGCCTACAGTATTGGAAATATAGAGTCCGGACCTGCACGGCTTTGACATGCAAGATGGAACTGATGTATCCGGAGAAACCCCAAACCAGCATGGGGAGAACATGCAAACTCCACACAATGACGCCACGGTCAGCAGATGGATTTGAAACAGGGACCTGCAATATTAAAATGATAATGTTGTTCTCTATTAAACTGGTGATAAAATTACTGCTAAGGAAAAATATATCTGAATTATGACTAATAAAGAAACTGACATCCCTGTGTAAATTTTACGGCCTTTCCCAGGGTCTTAAAACATTAAAAACTTTTTTTAAACCAACAAAATACTGGATAACCCAAATTTAAATAACTGTACTTTTTAAAACTTTTTTTGTTTATTGTTTATAAATACATTCAAATGAGTTATTACGTAAGAATGCTGACTTGAAAATATATTTAAATACATAAAAACACACAAATGGCATATTATTAAAAGTATAATCTACAAATTAGTCTAATGTCAGTGGCTTTTAGACTTTCAACTTCAACCCGTACTTCTCCTTTAAGCGCCTGAAAGAATAGAATAGAATAGAACTTTATCCCACAGTGGGGAAATTCTTGTAAAGGCCCGGGTCTGACGTCAGTAAAACCTGCTCTGGCTGGGTGTCTGTCTTTCAGCTTTAAATACTGCAGCAGAACTTAATGTTGTGGAATCAGATTTGCAGAACATATACCAATAGCTGACTTAACAAATGATGTGATCAGGGATTGGGTCTGTTATGTTGCCAATAAAAAAATGCCATATGTATGTGTCAGATCGCAGCAGCAGATGTCTGCTGCCCACGTCCAGTCACCCATGTTGGGAACTGAGCTTCCTTTACCACAGACCTCTAGGGTGATATAGTAGTGGAGGATTCACATCTTTTACTCAAGTAGAAGTATTAATTCTGCAGAATAAAATATAACATGTCACTGCAAAACCATTGCATTAAGTAAGTAGTTTGTAAGTATGATGAGAAAAATGTACTTTAAGCATGGGGAAGTCACAATACAAATAGTCACTGTGAATTTTAAGAATGAAACTTTATCATTGTCATTGAGCACATATACATATAAAAATGCATTTGACCCCTCCCCTGGGGTGGAGCAGCCACAGCTTGTCCCTTCAGGGGTCACCACAGCAGAAAGTGTTTGGCACATTAATAACATTTTTAAGCCAGACACCATTCCTGCTGCAACCCTCCCATTTTCTCCATTTTCTCTATTGTATCCCAACCTGTATATCTACGTATTGAGCCACCATATATTATTAACATGGTATTTTAACTAATACAGTATATACACCAACTTATGAATATTTTATTTTATTTGTAAAAAGCAGTCCAAGTTGTAGCTTTGCCTGTCCAATAAAAGCAGAATTTACAGAGCAGGCCCCGGCCCGCCCCCGGCCCCTCCCCTAGTATAAAAACCGTACTTCTCCTTTAAGCGCCTGAAAAGCCCCAGGTCTGACGTCAGTAAAACCTGCTCTGGCTGGGTGTCTGTCTGTCTGTCCGTCGGAAAGTGAAGTGTGTTTGGCGTGCTACTGGGCTCCGACTTTTTCCCTCTGTTGTCGCTTTTTCGTTCAGCCTTTCTGTTGTCTGTTTGACTCAAGTTTTGACGCTTTTCTTTCAGAAGCCGAGCTGTGTACCCGATGTATGGGGCGTTTTATGAAAGTTCCCGAAGTGCTTTTTGAGGAACCGGTGGACGGCGGACACCACCGGAGATGGATAAGCTAGCCGATAGCTGAGCTGTTAGCCGAGAATCTCAGGTCAAGAATAGGGTCGAGCTAGCATGCTAGCGCTCAGCTAATTTAGCATTAGATCGGCTAACCGAGGGACTTTGTTTCACGTCGGACACACTGCCGGGTATTCCTCGGGCTTGGCTGCCACACTGTGAACGATTTTTCAAAAGCAGCTACCCAGGAAGAAGACTCGGTCTGTGGTATAAGGAAGGGGCACCGGAGTATTGTTGAGCGTTGAGCTCTCAGATTAGGAGCATGCTATCCAACACACAGAATCAACCACTCTTCCCTAACCCGGCGGGGCAGCAGAACCCGGCGGGGCAGCAGAACCCCACGGGCCAGTTCCTCCCCTTCCACGCCAGACCGAACTTACTGATCAAGAAAAACGCCATAACAGACGACTACAAGGTGACCAGTCAAGTGTTGGGGCTCGGCATCAATGGCAAGGTGCTCGAAATCTTCCAGAAGAAGACCGGGGACAAATACGCGCTGAAGGTACGTGCTGTTTGGTTGGTAAACTGGGAGAGGCAGGGTCCCGGGATCACAGCTGAGCCCCCTTGTTTTTAAAGGGTTATACTGCAGGTTGTGTGTCCAGCTGTGGCTCTCTTAAGTTGTCACACAGCTCCAAAGCAGATATAAATAACAATTTCGAATTTAGTTAGTGTGATGCTTACACTCTTGTTGTTACCAGCATTTATTGGTATTTTTATTGTTATTGTTGTTTTTGTTATTCTCTCGTACGTTTTTTTTTGCACTACTGCTCCTACAGCTGCACTTACAGCTAGAAACATTGTTTTAACTCTACCATAGTAAGGGTCTGTGGCCATATACTTTGTGTGCTGATAGCCAATGTACAATCAGTTATATTAATATATATATTCTTTATTTTGAGTAGAGGTCTATAGGTGTATTTCATGTGTGAAAGACATCAAAGACGTCCATTCCATTTCAATGCTAAATTTATCAGGGCTTACAATCTCAGGGTAACTCAATTAGTTTTGAGAGTTGGAATACTGTAGAGTTGAAAAAATGTAGTTGTAAAAAAGTTTTTTTTCAGTGGTTTCAGTTAAAATTATCAATTTGAATCGTACAGCTGCAAAGCCATCAGGGTTTCCAATCTCACTCCACCAAAGGCTAGCTATCAGCAATCACACACATTTTCTTCAGGAAATGCAACATTTTTTTCAAGTTTTTCCAGAATGAATGGCTGAAAAATATTAATGTGTAGGAATAGAATAACTAAAAAGAAAACAGTAAATCATCATCTATAATATAGTTGGGGTTATTTTATATGTGTGTGTGTGTGTGTGTGTGTGTGTATATATATATATATATATATATATATATATATATATATATATATATATATATATATATATATATATATATATATATATATATTTACTTTAGTTACCTAGTTACTTATTTACTTTAAGGCCATGTACTTAAAGAATCTTTATACACACCACAATCTTTCATATTGAGGTATTATATGTGTACCTTACTAACTAATTTATAACAATTGCAACCTACATCTGAGCTGTTATGTGGTGCCCCTTGTGCCACACGTCCCACTGAGATTTGTAAAGATTAGACACAGTGTGTCACCTAGCTGTTTCATATATACATTATTTTGCAATCTGTTCAAGCATTTCTGGATTATGTGCAATAAATTATTTGCATATTATCTGCATACTGAATTTGCTCTGATAAAATAAAACTGATAGGTAAATATTGCTTGATAGATTGAACCCTCATGCTGTGGTCCTATTTTTAGTATTCCTCTGCACCAGGAAATCAGGAAAGACAGAAAGACTTCCGTAAGGTGATACTGCTGTATCAGGACATATTTCTCCAGATTCTTTTCTGACTCAGTCAATGATTGATAAAGGCCAAACGTCACAACAGCCACACAGGTGACTGAAACATGACCTAGTAAAGCCTTGTATTACAGTAGTCTAAATTAGTTCTATGTTGTCATCATAGTTGAGAATGTAGTGTAAAGTTTTTTCAAAAAACCCTCAAATAAATTCTTCCATGCAACATGGGAAGATTCTGTGAGGTGGTTCAAACCAATTTTAGTCTAAATTACTGGCCACAGCGTTAAGTGCATTTGTTTGCAAACACACATACAATTATTCTACAGCCTGTTGATTCTTGTGTTGTATGTTGATAAGCCTTCATAATTGGTATTAAACAAATAGTAAGCTTCTGTTTTATATTAGGTTGTTATGCCATATTTGTTTTTTGACAAAGCTTCTACCCGTTTTTGAATTTTATTTAACGGCATTTATCCTTAGCTATATAACAATCAGGAAAAACAGTTCCCACAGAAGCAATAATAACTGAGTTGTAAGTTTTGATAAGTTATGTTCTGCATTTGGACCAACTCTCCAAAAGAAAATTTTGTACAGTATAGTCAAACCTTGGGAAAAGACTAGGGATTTGTGGAGATTGGGAATTGTTTTGTGTCTCCCAACCTGTATAGAAGATGTTTACAGTAGTTGCAATGTCATGATCTATCACAGGTAGATGGATAGTGGATATAACACTTATCAAATCATTTGTCATGATGCTCAGACCAGAGTCTCTGCCAGCAGTGGCAACCAGAGAGAAATTTGTGTGAGAGGGAAAAATACTACTCAGAAACAGTTATACACTTAAGTTAAACCTATCAAAATAAACTAATGTTTCTGAAGACCTAACTACTCCATGTGTTCCAAACATTCCAAATATTTCAGGCTAAATTGTGGAAAATTTGACTACTACAATGGACAACACATGAGAAAAATATCACACAACTGAGAAGAATTTGCCAAACAGGCTGTATTTGTGTTTGACTTCAAAATTGAAGTAACTTTTTGAGATTTGAGAATGTAAGCACTTAATAAAATGCAATAAGGAAAATAGATCAGAGGATAAGAACTACTACGTTTTATTCCGGAGTTCAGATGCCAAAACAACATAACACAAACTACTAACAGGAACTTGGTACTCTTGGCCATTGGAAGTTCTTGGGCATTATCGTAAAACAAATGTTTGCTTGACTGCAGTGAAATTATTGTCATTCATACAGAGATAAAAATGCAATAAATGTTGATTGAAACAGATTTCTCAGAGACACAAGTCTGTGGGTTTAAAATGTCAGTGTTTGTGCATCTCGACAGGTCATCTGTAAGGGTATCTGAACTTCCTCTCTCTCAGAGGTGGAAATAGTCTCTGTAAGATAAATGCATACAAAAACACACAAACTTGATTTAAAGGCCACTTAGCGATAAGCAATGTGATAATAATGTCTTCTGTATACGTCTTTCTTCTCCTCCAATTCCTGTTTCATTGTAGCTGGCATGCTGTTTCAAGCCTGTAACCAAACCAATTGACGCCTTTTACTGAATGAACTAATGACATTGTTGTTTTCCTCACGGATGTCAGCTGAGTCAGCCCTGTCTCATCTGTCGTAACAGTCCTGTTAGACACCAAACCAGAAATCTGCCAGCTGGCCCAAGGTGACTCCACCTTGTAAAATTTATGTCTCTGTCTCTCTTGAACCAAGTTATACGCTAATGATAAGGCTGAATGATGCATAGCTCTTTGTCGTGGGAGGTGCCTGGCAGAGAAATGTATGAAATATGAAATGTCTTAAAATGAAGCGTACTACCTTCTGATGCTGTATTCTTATTAGTAATCTGTCGAACAGAATTAGTAGCTTTTACTGTGTGGCATCTGTTCGAAAGTAAACCATGTCTTTCTGTGTTGATTGGTCTGCTTAATGTGTCCTGTCTCATACACACTCTCACAGGCTTTGAAGCATCTGCTGGTGTCATTTTACTAACACTACGTTTATATCGACAGAAGAAAGCAGGTTATTGGGAGCATTTAGGTTAAGGTTACATTCTGAATTAGCATTGCATTAAAAAATACTAGGGGCTGTGTTTGTGTGGTTCTGTTGCCATGGCATTTAGATAAAAAACAAAACAAAAAAACATTAAGTTCAGTTTGGATAATGTTGTAATAGGCAGTCCAGGTGTCAAAACGTGGCAAGTTTGGATCTTTGAATGCTACCATTTTTGTGTAAAACCTTTGTGGTAGAAGGTAATTACACTATTGCATCATGCACCTTACTAATACAGAGTAAAAAAAAATAAGTTCAGTGTGAAACTGACAAACAAATGGGGCTTTATACAGTGTAGGGGTTCCACAATGCTGGAATTTCTAACTTTAATACCGTACCTTGTAAAAAAATCTATACGTTTATTACCACAGGGTAAAAATAATGAATTGAGAGCAAAAGCCATATGTTTTAAGAAAGAAAAGATTTATATAACAAAGCTACACAGGGTCTGGATCCATGTATATGTACTTGTGCCCTACAGTTTACAGCTTCTGAGGTATGCTGTGAGGTCATTGTTGGCCTTGAAGTCGTACTGAAGTGCATTATAGGAAGAGTCAGTTCTGAGATTTTGTCCCTGGCATTAATTTTATTTTTATATTTTGCAATAACTTGAGCACAGGTGGTCTGACACTACAGCTACATTACAGTGCCGTAAAGTTTGCTATGGTAAGTTGCGTGAAAATGATTTCATCAAAACGCTCGCTGACTCGTGGCGAATCCAGTATTACCATGTGTATTTACACATGAGCTCGCTGAAGATAATCCAGACTTTGCACTAGGGGTAAAATGCTGGGACGTTTGCGTTCACACTTCCAACCCCTCTGGAAAAATAGATTATGTATGGATTCCAGTGCATGTCTGAAAGGGGCTATAATGAAAGTTACAGGAATGTTCTAATGAATACAATAGAATTCAAAAACTGCTATAAACCAGTGGTTAACACCCCTGACCTTAATGCTACCTGTCTACCTCGTTGTGTTACACTGGCTCAGATGATGCCCAGGTCAACAAGGTCCCCGTTAGATGTTGGGGAACCATTGCAACATGATGGACGTGGGCAATTGGAACAAGACATTCATCAACGAGATGAGAATAGGGTACCATTGGAATGCTACTACACAAGTAACCCCAGTGAGCGGGGTTACATGCAGAGGATGTGGGATCTACTTCAAAACCCAACATCTAGACTTACACAGAAACAACTAGTAGCAGAGTGTTCTAATATCCACAAGAAACACCTGATATCACAATTAGAGATTGACAAGTACAACACAAAATGCTACAGCAAGGGGGAGCCAGGATGACAGGTCAGCAGAACGATATCATCAGCGTAAACCCCACAATTAGAGATGGGGTTCTAAGCCCCAATAATAACAGAGCCTAATGCAAGAGCAGCTGACTTGAGATCATGGCTAAGATGTACACCTGGCACCCCTGTGGTTGGTTACCAAGAGTAAGTGAAGTGCCTGCTGAAAGTCTGCTAGAGGACTTGTATTCTGACTTGAGGACGGCGTATTCCAAGCAATCTGTAACAGACAAATCAGCTGATATATACCATAGCAACTGTGATCGATGAGTTGCTTGGGTATAAGATCAATACAAACCATAAGGTGCAGTATCCTCCATGGAAACAGGTTGGAGGCTAAGATCAAGGCAACACAAAGAGAAATTAGCCAACTATCAATTGCAGAAAGGCATGATGAAGTAGCACCACTTACCTAAGAAGTAAAACAACCTGACCATAGCTGGGGCCTTGGAGACTGCCAAACAAAGGCTACACAAACATACACCAGAGAAGTTGAAACCAGGAGAATAAATAGGATGTTCTCCACTGAGCCATGCAAGGTGTACTCACAGTGGCAGGGCAATAACACATGAGCAGACGTGCCGAGGCTGGAGACCGAAGATTATTGAAAAGGCATATGGGAGAAGGAAGCATCACATAACAGCAATCCCTAGTGGCTGGGCAGACCAGAGCAACCTTCCCGAACAAGATCCAGTAACCACCACAACGGCAGATGTCCATAAGAAGTATGAAGAGCTGGACGGCATCAGGCCCTAACATGATCCATGCCTACTGGTTAAAGACGCTAATATCTCAATCAGTGAGCGTCTGGTGGCGCAAATGAACAAGTTACTAGTGGATGGAACCCACTCTGAATAGATAATGGTAGGCCGGACAGTCCTGATCCTGAAGGACCCCCAGAAGGGAGCAGTCCTATCCAACTACTGCCCAATAACCTTCCTCTGCACAACATGGAACCTCCTTAGCGGCTAAGATGAGCAGTCACATGAATCAATACATGAGCAGGGCCCAGAAAGGAATTGATAGTAACACCAGAGGAGCAAAACATCAGGTACTTGTAGATAACTCACTTGCCCGAGATTGCAAGGCCAGACATAACAACCCGTGCTTTGCCTGGATTGACTACAGGAAAGCGTATTAGTCAATGCCTCACACATGGATCATGGAATGCTTGGAACTATACAAGATCAACGGGACTCTAAGAGTCTTCATCAAGAAGTCAAGGGGGAAGTGGAAAACAACCCTAGAGGCCAATTTCAAGCCAATTGCACAAGTCAACATCAAGTGCACATATGCCAAGGATATGCTCTGTCCCCACTGCTGTTCTGCATAGGCCTGAACTCACTCCAAGACTGTACACTAAGCGGAAGGAAGGGGGCAGAGGATTAGTGAGCATCAGAGCTACTATTCCGGATAAAACAACTAAGATCCATGAATACATCAGGAAGATGGCCCAACTCCCTTCCTCAATTTTTTTGTTGACCTGTAGTAGAAGATATCTGGTCTTAGTAAAAAGTTGGGAAGAACCAGTGTAGTATTATAACTCATTAACAAAAACAAGATGAGGTGAAGATGATGTGAGATGGTGGCTTAAATGCAAACCTATGCCACAGTGAGTAACAGTTTTTGCCTTGTCTGGAAAGGAGTTCAGTATTTTGAGTGTTATTAAGTGAATGTGGACATAGCTTAAATCTCTGCAGAGAAGTAAGCACACCTGTAATGGGTTGGTTAGAGAAGCAGAAGTAGAACCACTAGCCAAATTAAATGGCAGTTTTTTTCTTCTTCACAGGCTTTAGATTTCTCAAATGTCCTTTTCATCTGGTGAAAAGCAGAAGAATCTAGATTTTTCTTAAACTGTATTTAAAAAAGCTGTCCCAACAGCTTGCACTACAAAAAACCTTCTGAATTTGGGATTCACATTGAGTTTTTTTACATCGACAAAAATCTGCTTTCTCAGGTAATCGGGGAACAGTGTTTACATGCTCTTAAAACACCTGGTTACAGGAAACTGGCATATACATGCAGCACAGAGGTTTCCTCCCTGACTTCTGACTTATTTTAGAAATGTGGCGCACAGATTTTACCTGCATATTGATAGAAAACACATCTTTCTGACTTCTCTCTTTTTCTCTTTCTGCACCTGTCTGTGTTTGCTCGTGTCACAGCAAAGTGACAGCACAGGGGGAGACAAAGAAAAAAAAACTACTCCACAACTGCCTGCGTTTTGAAAATCCTTGGGGAAACTAGGAGACATGTTGTGTAAATCAAAATTTCTGTCGTACCTGAAGCAGACTTTGTTTTTAGAATGAGGCAGCACTGCCCATTACTCGTTAACGATCTCTCCGTTGATTCATTCTTTCACTCAAATTAAAGTTTACCGTTTACTGCATTCTTTTGTACATGTGCATTTGGAGAAAGCAAATTAAAATCCCACTTATGCGTATACATGGTAGAGTAATCAGCATTATCTAATCTAACCAGGTTTCACTAATCCCCTTCTCTGATTTTGGAAATCGAGTTTCCCAAATACGTGTGTTTATTGTATGCACGTGTTGTTACGCACATGCGTAGTTGCGTATACGCGCACACATGGCAGAGTAATCGGCGGTCTCTGATAGAAATCTGCCTCCGGAAACCAGGTTTCCCTAATCACCTACTCGGATTTCGGAAACTGGGTTACCCTTATCCATGACACTCAAGAAATTTCTTTGTTAAGTCTTTCTTCTTTCCCGAAAAAGCAGACTGTAACCTGGGTACTAATGTCCATGTAAAGGCACTCATTGATATTTCTGATTCAAGGGGAACCAAAGAGATAAAGAGCCAGGGTTGTAGAAAGGAAGGAAACAGAGGGAGGGATGGGTAGGAAGTGTGTGTGTTTTTTTTTTTGGTCGCTTTTTAAGCTGTTTCTCTAATCCTCTTGTCTATCGTTATCCTATCATTATGTGCTCATTTAAGAGGTACACATTTTGAAAGAATATTTATAGGGAAATTTGCATGATTATGGTATACTTCCCTTTTCATTCAAATTGCATGTAAAACTGCAAACTGCAACTTTTAATTTAACATAATGTCATTCAGCATTCTGCATCATCAGAAGTAATGGTCAAGGACAATATAAGAAAACAAAATGCATACAATGCAATCTGAAAATATTTCACATTTTTCACAATCTTTCACATTTGTTATGTTGTAGTCTGTTAGTTATTTTTTTCTCAATAATCTACACAACTGTACCTATCTAATACTGACAACACAAAACCTGATTTTTTTGATATATTTGTAAATGTATTATATATTCTTTCTTTTTTAAATTAATTTACAGACATTTCTAAAATTCTGTTTTCACTATGTCTGAAAAATGAATTGAATCAACTGTAGTATCAGGCTGAACCATAAAATAATTGAAGAAAGTGTGTTCTATGCTTTCTATGCACTGTTCATAGTTTTTTTTTAATTATGATGGAGAAAGTTCTAAACAGGGCACAGACATCCAACCACCAATGTAGGTGAGTGGTTTAGACAAAGCCTTTTATTATTAAGAGATTCTTAATTTTATCTCTGTGCTGTATGTATTTTATTCTAAACTGTTTATATCATAGTGATTAAGAAGGGTTCTGTATTACATTCTGTGCTATTCAAACATTTTATTGTTTATCAATATTAAATCCAAACAAGAAGAGATAATTTGATCCAACAACATTTTGTTTATTTCTTTGCCCTTTGTCAAAACCAGATAAGCAGAAGTACAAGCTCATTTGATAAACATTTTTCTCTGGTGTAAGCTCCTTTGACATAATATGATTTACTCTGTCAGCGATTGGTTGCAGATGCTACCAGCTCCTGTGCAGATGCCTTTTTTTTCTTTTACTGTTGACTCCCTTTGTTGAGGGATGTGTTTTGGAAGGATGTGGTATTGTGGTTGGGAAAGGTTCACCCAACCCAACCGTGATGTAGAGTTGACTGTTATACTGGCAAACTACTTATTTATGAATGACTACAAATACTTCCTTTATGAGCACTGAATTAACATAACTTTTTAAAAATAGAATATCATTGCTGTATGTATGCATACAGTATACTATCATTCATGTTGTATGCTGGAACTTTTTGTCAGCAACTGTTGTCTCTTCTGACTTTTTTGCTGCTTAGGTCTTGTGAGCAGTTTCTAATAATACACCAAAGTCGTTGAATAGTGCTGAATGTAGTGAATGGTAAAGGGAAGTGAATCTTTCACTCTCTTCCAGAGTTCATTCAATTTAACGTGCTATAAGCTCTGTTGCTCTTGCGTGAATATTAGTGCGTATATATATTTAGTCTTTTGGCTAACACTAATTGAAGTAAACTTTATATTGAGTTTGTGTAAAAAAAAAAACAAAGGCTACATTTCACAAGCTGACAATTTAGAATACATTTACGTATTCAAAGTAAAATTACAGTCACCAAATTTATTTAAGTAGCTGTATCAGTGACGTCTATAGTGTCTGAAAAGCCAACTGGATCTGTTTTTAAATTAAAGAAATGGTTTTGACATCTTTAATGTTAGTGTTTGACACGCTGGTATGTGATTGTTTCAAAATTTCCCAAGATCGCTTATATTCTGACACTGATTTTTTTTTTTTCTTTCTTGCCCAGATTTAAATAAGAAAATTGAGACTATGTTGTTTGTACAGTGTCATATAAACATAAACAAAAACATTGAAAACAATGCTCAAAATCCTGTTCACTAATTAACACCCATCTTGCTTATGTAAGAGGAGGAGGAGGACAAAAACTATGTAAAATGCCAATGTACTATTAAGAGATGTTATTTGTAAGACCACATCTTAAAAGGGAACTTTCTAATGGCTTGTTTCAAACAAGTTTTAGTTTAGTTGCCTGGTTTTTGGGCTTCCTTAATTTATGCATTTTTGTCTGTAAACATTCTTTGCTCTGTATATTTGCACAAACCCAAATTACTATCTTAATGAGCTAATAACTGGTTCAAAATCTGTTTCAATTATCAGCTTTTAACTCCCTGCTGAATGCCAGGGCATTTGGGATAGGGTCAAAGGAAGGGGTAGAGATTATAAAAATATGCTAGTACCTTTAGTCTCTCTTATATTTCTGTAGCAACACCTGTTTTAGTCTTTTACAACTCTTTTTCTACAACTCCAACTCCTTTTTTGTTTCATGTGTGTCCTGCAGTCTGTATCAGGAAGTGAGGCAGCAGCTTATGTGTCTCTGACAGATGTAGTCCTCTCACTTCCTTCCCCTTGTCAGGTTTTTTTTTAAACAAATATTTCTGGTTTACATGATGCCTTCAAGCTAAACATATTCAACCTCTAACTTGGACATCTTAAAAAAAAATTCAAGTCTGTGTTTAAAATTAACATAAAATGACACGTTTTTACACACCTTGTTGGTCACAAGCAGGCTTTCCTGTCTATACAGAGATTTGCTGAACAGTCTCAACTGTGAGTGGAGCTATGGTTATTTGTGTTGGCTAATATTGACTAATGCCAGGACTCACCAGGAAATCTATCACTTTCTGGTATTTCCCTATTGTCACAGTTCTTATGGTTTTCATGATCTAATATCCTACAGCTATTACACAGCACAAATTTGTTGCTAAGCTTAAAACATTTTCATCCATTTTTTTCTTTACCTGCTTTATGACACAGTGGGTGATTTAAAATTTGAATGAATGAATCTGCATTGCAAAGATTTTTCAGCTTTCCAGGCAATCTCTCATTCACTGTCGCCATTTGTTAATATAGAAAACTTCATAAATACAATAAAGCTATGCTGTATGCACAATAATGTTCTGCCAAGCATAGTATTTAAAAATAGACCAATATCTTGTAGTCTCTGAGAGGTAGCAGCCCTTCCCTCCTTTTGCCTGCAGGACCTACTCGCAATGAAGCAGATTTCTATCATTTCATCCTGTGAGTAAGGGCAGGTGTATTTTTCATTTCACAAAGATTTTACAATTGATTAGTTACAATTTATAAAGTAGTATAGTAGAAGAATCTTTCAGGTATCAAAGTCAAAATATTTTTATTTGTCCATAACCAAAATGTACTTTGCCCTTATCAAAACAGTTACAGTATGTGGTATGCATATGTAGTAGGTGAAAATATAAAGTTATAAAGTTTTTTGTGACTTTTCTTTACATACTTGATGGCCTTGTATCCTTATAAAGAAGACTTTTTAAAAAGTGTTTCCTATCAACAGGTTCTTTGTTTGAGAGCATTTATCTAGGTTTTAATCTGATTTAATGACATAACAAACACTGGTGTGGAACATTGTTAATTCTAAAAAAAACATTTTTTTTCATTCATTAATACTGTAAGGAAGGCTGGAGATAGTCTCATCATAGTCACCCTGTCTACCTTTCTGATAGGTTGTGCTGTGTCATAGTAGATTGGTCATTGTCTGAGATGCTGTAGTTGCATGGGATTCCCTAGGGAGCTCTACTTGGCCCTCTTTTTTTTTTTTATAATTGTAACAAAAAAGGAATACTGGAAATAGTATATCAATAGATTCAGATAGAGCTCAGTGAGCTTAGTCTGATATTAAATGTAGATAAAACTTAACTTATGGTGTTTTACAAAAAGTAAAAATCTAATCTCTAAAATTTATTGGCAGCTTTTAATAGGGCTGCTTAATTATTGCAAGAAATGTAATCACAAGTATTTTCTGCAAGATTGTGATTATTTATTGCAATTATTTGAGGTCACGCATTTATTTACTTTTTAATCATATCAACCCTGGTGTCTTACTTGGCTCATGATTGCAGGTGGAGGATGGGTCCTCTCCAGCATCCCCCCTCACCTCCCACTGTACTGCACTGGGCTCATGACCTTTTGTTTTGGCTAGAGGAAGTGTATTGTGTGCCCATCTGCCCTGTCATCTCCGTCCTTCTCTGCAAGCTTCACTGCGTAGCCTCAAAAGGCCAACAGCAGAGGGGGGCATTGCAGTCACATAATCACACGCAGAAAGGTGACAGGAGTGTTTTCTTATCTTAGAATAGAATTGCTTGTGTTAAAAAGTGTGAAATCTTTGTGGAGGTATATCTGCTATATTTAGATGTGCTAATGGTTTTTGAATGTGATTCTTTGTGCATATGTCAACCTATTAGTTCTTCTTAAACAATTGGATATATGAACTGTGTCAGAAATCACGGCGAAAGTGGTCAAGTAATCCTATATAATTTGATTTATGCATAACAGGGCAAATAAAAAAATAGTATTTGATTTGAGTAAAGGTGCCTGATATAGGATTCATTTATAAAAAATTTTATCTAAATCTGTAAGGATCTTGTAAGGATTGTAATGTATAGCACCAAGAGCAGCTGTGACCTATTATTATAATCGCTTGGCTCTGAACACTTCCAAAACATAGGTGATCGACTGTCTGTACTATCCCTGAATGCGGGAACAATGCACTGTCCCATAGCGACGATTGCTAACAGGTGGCTAATGCTTTTGTGAATGCATTCCTCTGCACACAAAGACAAGCAAAGAAGAGAGCAGTTGGGATATCTGGCATTTCCATATTACAACAGTAATGTGATTACTTTTTTCTCTCATTAGTGCTCTTGGTTGTCTAGTGATTCTTTCTCTCTCAGTGGAGGGAGGCCGTCCTACCCCCACATTGTGATAGTGTTGACTTTGAAATGTCTGTAGGCAGTATTTTTGGACTACTAGTACTTCACAGATGCATGTGGCAGTATGCTGTAAGGTAGTGGAGATATCCACTATTAATTTCTGCTACATTTCTAATTTTGGAAACGTATGGGGTCTAATGGCATACATTAAGCAACACACAATGTTTTGTTCCAGTATTAAAGAAACAAAAGTTCGACATATATATTTGTTCTATCACATATAGGCAGTGTTAGTAGATGTCCCTATTAAAAATAACTGAATCGTAATTGCGCACCTTAGTATCATGATCACTGTCAAAATTTAGTCTGTTATCAGTTGTGTCCGTGTGTTTTTAATGGTAGTTAAGTTTCTCTAAATGCTATCCACCAGGGTTTGTTGTAAGGTTTGTTTCCCCAGGGTCATGTGCTCATTGGGGCCTTTTTCACTCAGCTGTGTGATGTAGGAAGTAAAACCCACCCATGTTTGTTCTGTCCTAAAGGGTGGTTGAACTGTGCTGTGTGTTCAGTGATGAGATAATGTGAAGAGAAATACGGAACTACACCAAATCTGCTCTTCCTTGTGACAAAGACACACTTTTTTATACTCCTCCAGTCTTCAGACACAAGCTTCTCACTTAAGCAATGCATATTGTTGGAACATGCTAACACATGGACTAAGCAGTTAATGTAGGACTGATAATCTTATCTCCAACTGTTCCTGTTTTTCATGTTTGTCCACAGCTGTGGGGTTTTTTTTTTTTTGGTTACTTTCCTTTGGTAACTTCCTTAAGTGTTTGAGATTGTTTAAAAGAAATACACTGATGCCTCTAAGTACATGAATTTGACTATGCTACTTTTATTGCCAAGCAGAGTACTGCTTCTATGAGTACTGTTATAATACATCACTCCTACATGAACAGAATCATCCTTTCTCTTGTTGTGTCAAAGAATTTTTGAATACAGAAATCAATACTGACCTCATACATAAAATTAGCTTTAAGTTTTTTCCCATTCACAATTACTTTCATATACAGTCAGCAAATTAAGCATCATATGGGGTGGTTGGATGAAAAAGCAAGTCAATTACAGGGAGAGTGAAGATGCCAGAGATGATCATTGGAAGTTGATGGTTAATGTAATTTTGCCTAAAACATTATCAATGTTTTTGTTTGGAAAAACATCAAGACAAGTACAAGTGCAGAGAGCTGTAACTGATTAAGTGCATCCTTGTTACTTAAAATTGACCCATTTCAGAAGTGGTATATGTGTGACATTTACATTTTTATAAAAAAAAGTCACATGTTGAATTTATTCAGTTTTAGTTCCACTTTTCTTTGTTGCTTGCAACATGTTACTGACATATTATTTAGAACTTAGCAGCTTTTAAAATTTTCTTTACAAAACTAGCTGTTTAGAAGCTGATTGCGAGGACTGATTGCGAGCGGTCATCTCTTATACATTCACTGAAACTTGTCAAAGGATTTTCAGATTGCTAGAGAACAAATAGCCATATATTCTTGCACTTTATATTATTATAATTCCTATTGCTATAGTAAAGACTAAGTAAACTCCTTTGTAGTCATCAGCAGGCCTATATTGCTATAATGTACAGCCTAAACATTTAATTACAAAACACAATAGCTTTATTGACCAGTGTTATGTTGAAAGGGATGCAATAAGACATTATTTAGAACAGAGAACTTGATGCTTTCTGTTGGTTTGACTTCCTGGTTTCAGCCATGGTAGGTTTGAGTTCAGGTACTTTGTAGGTTGCAGTTTGGTCGTGTTGAACTGGGTGGGGTGCTTTTACTGGCCGGAGTGAAAGAACACAATCAGACTATGGCTGGGTTCAGGAAGAGGTGTCAGGGCACAACTTTTTAGTTTGTTTACATGCACAACCAGGTTACAATTGTCTTCCTTCAGTCAAATGATTTTATTGGCAAATGTTGTGAACAGGTTACGGTTGGCTTCTCGAATAAGCTGATTTCTTCATTCTCATGATGAGAGATGGGGTTTCCATAATTGGTTTGGGGATTGGGGTCTTCCTCAGGCAGATTTCTCCTCAGGAATGCAGATTTCTCTATCATGTGCAATAATGACCAGGCCTCCACAACAGTAAATGTGCATGATAAGACTGCAGGCAGGGCAATCAGTGACATTGACAAATGCTGCCTCATTTTTAAATCTGTCCAAAGTCTGACCAAATCTGACATTTAACAAAAAGTGATTTGTGTAAATAAGTTTCTTTCCATTGTTTATATTTTAAAAATTGGGGCATTCTATTTCATCAGTCTGCATGCTGTCACTCACGTGCACACACAGTCACACAACAAAGTCAGGAAATGGCACCTTATGTAATTTTAATCTTAAAATCTGTGAACTACGCTTCCAAAGTGGGTCCAAGATAGAGCCGTAATCTGATTATTCCTTTGCTACAGGTATGCTCAGGTTTCCATTAACTAGGTTTTTTAAGTGTATTTAAAGTAGTTTCCTGATTATGGGGGAGAACAGAGCTTCATATGTACATTAACAGATTAGCTGAATCATATTTTTGGCAATTTGCCTTGATGCCATATGTTTTGGTTTTACCTAAGTTATGTTAAGCTTGTTGTCCCAACAAAATCAGTCAAGCATCACTCTTGCTTATAGGAGGTAGCCCAAATGCTTACTGGCACTCGTAAGTGAGAGCATATTACCCTTACAGTAGCATCCCTTCACTGACTTTCAGTCCATTTTAGAACGCCATCCTGGTGCTCCTTTTTGTTCTCAGATCTACTTATAAGCTTGAGATCAGGCTTCATCTTCATGTAAGGCAGGTCTGACATGTGGTTCTTAAATCCTGCCTAAAAACCCATTTTTAATCCCTGGATTTTCGCTTGGGCTAATAGTTGTTTGCTTTGGGTGTTTTATAGTTTTTATGGTTTTATTTTTTATTGTTATTTTATATATCATTTATTATCTTTAAAAATATTTTATGGTTGATTCTGTGTTGTATTTAGTTACGTTTTTCTCCTATTGGTAGTTTTTTCAATGTGCTATATAAACAAAGTGGATTGGATTGGATGGGCAAAGACCCATGAACTTCCACCAACTCAGGAGAAGGTTTATAATCAGGTTTAGTCTATTAAAATCACGGCAGCCTACGTTCAAATAAAACACCCAAGTAGTTTGTTGTGAGGACTAAATAATTAATGTTCCACCACTGAACTTGTAGGTTTGTGTAACATTCAGACACAGCTTTGCCTTCCTTGTCACTGCACCATTAGCCCTCTGGCATCCCCATGCAAACAAACAAAGCAAGAGTGTCCATCACTAATTCAGTTATAAATGTAACTAATGCTTTTAGTCAGAGGTTGGGCTAATGACCTGTGGCTTTTTATTAAACAGTGCATGTAAACACTGTTTCATGTCTTATGTAACCTATTTTCATATGTGTTTGTAAATGCCACAAATGTGCTGTTTCAAGCCAGATAGCAGATTGGATAGTCTGGCTCTCAAAGCTCTCTTGCCCACTGAAGTTAAAGCCCACTGTTGTGTTGTGACTGTAGGCAGGGTTGGAATGTAATACACAATTAGAAAGACAGACGATGGCTCATTGTCAAAACTTCAAGGCTGAATTCCTTCCACTGAATGACAACAGTACTCTTTAGCTTTTAACCCCTCTTAAGGAGTTATATTTTAGATTGTAATTAAATCTTCAGGTGCTTGCCTGACAGTTACTACTTTACAACTTAAACTTATGAAATTTACATATAAAACATTGTGTAGCTCTGTTTAGAATTTAAAATCTTATTAAAGACATATCTGTATAATCACTACTTCTTCCTGTTTGATGGCATCCTGTTAGATGCTGATCTAATATTTACTCTGTTAGATCATAGTTCACTAGTTCAAGCCTATATTTAACCAATCAAAATTATAATTGTAAGAACATCTAGTCCAGAAAGGTCAAAATATAAAACCCTGTCTGGAGTAAGTTCATTCTGCTCACCAGAAACAATACACAATCTGAATATCTAGTTTTGTATGTTTGTAGGATAAGATTATGTAGGATAAGATAAACTGCTGATTAAATTGAAAGTTAATCGCTTGTTGAATTACCTTTTAGGAAGGATTCAATAAAGTAATTATTGTGTGAACCATAACATTTTGTTTAGAACAGACACAACATTTGCGTAAATAAATGGCCTCGGATGACCAAGCCTTTTGATTCCTGCTTGCTCTCTGCAATATCAATAAACAGAACACTTTCAAAGGGATAAAAGAAAAAACAATATGCCCACACAAAATTGCATGTTTAAATGCAGTATGGCCAACAGCGCTTTACTGACTATAATTACACCTGGTCATAAGACCTAAGTCATGCCAGAAACCATGAGGCCATAGGTCATCATAGATGTCATGGTTTTCCATACTGAGTTTCAAAATTCTGCACATTTCAGGGATTTATAATTTAATAGCAAAAACAAAAAAAGGTGCTGTTATAGAATAGACACACAAGGGAGTGCTATAGGCAAACAAGTGAATTAGAAAACAAAACAACACATTTTCAGCATTTAGCCATATGATGGCAGCATTGCACTTTTTTCATTTATGATTAAGATGATGTAAAATGGTAGGGACATACTTGCTTTGTAATGGGTTTTCTTTATTCTGTTACATGACATTGGTTAAATTTACACCTGATTACTCCCATCATTTGGGCTCAGCTCAGGCAGAGCAGTAAAAAAACAAGACACTAAACCCCCTAGTTGTAGTGCCTTGAATTTACTGTAGCAGCTGTCCACAACAATTTATCAATAGGGATCGATAAAGTATATCAATAAAAAAGATATATGGGAGACAAAATAAAAATGTCATTACTTATTAACACTTTATTTTAATGGATATAAATCATTTTCACCCTCCCTCTTTTCACACTTCTTTCTAGATGCTGCAGGATTGTTCCAAAGCCCGTAGGGAAGTGGAGTTGCACTGGAGGGCATCACCTTGTTCCAACATTGTGCGCATCATTGATGTTTATGAGAACCTCTATCAGGGCAGGAAGTGTCTGCTCATTGTCATGGAGTGGTAAGTGTATGGTGTCACTGACACACACTGTAAATACCTGTAGTGGTAAATAAAACGAATGCCCTTCATAATTGTTTTAGACTTAACTGCCAAGTACTGTGCTGTTTCATTGACGCTGAAAGCAGATAAATGGGGTGGTCCTGAACAGCAGTAAGGTGTTGCTTATGAGGAAAAAGCAATTTTGAAAAAAGAATCAATAACCCACCGCTGTCCTACATCCACATAGCAATGCGCAATAGACCAAAAATGTATACCCTAATATGGGTCATTTCAGATCCTGATAACATATGCCACAATAGAGCATATTTTCAGTATATTCAATGAAAATACCATTTAGAAAAGCTGTTTGCTTATTAATTCTACACTTAAGAAAAAGGTACTTATTCATATATAATGATTATTCACCTTAGAGCATTTGTGGGAATTTTACAAACCCATACACCAAAAAAAACAAAAAAAAAACAACCCCAAATATGTTTTGTAGAAGAAAGCCAAGTCCCATACTGCCAAAAAAAATATTATTTGCAACACAACAAAATAAAGGAATAGAGCATTATGTGAAACGCTAGATTGTCTTTTAAATGATATCGCCTTATCATATAGCCTTACCTCCAAAGCCGTCAGTTGTAAACTGCACCTAGGATTTGTTTAATTGAAATCTGAAAGAAGCATGAAATAAAAAGCTCATATTATGGAAATTTTCACGTTTATATTTTTACTTGGAGCCCTACCTAAAAATGTGTACATGGTGTTAAAGACTGAAAAAGTTGTTTTGTTTATAGATCCATTCCTGAGCCCCTCATTCCTCCTTCCCCTTGAAGTGTCACTATTTAGCTTCTCTCTTTAGAGAGCTAAAGCAAATGGCAAGCAAGACTATATAGGCAAGGATTGTTGAAAGTGTTTTTTTAAGAGGACAAGATGGTTCATTATGAAAATCCCTGAGGAGTAAAGCTCACGAATATCATCCGCACCATTGTCAATAAGTTGTTTGAAATATGTACAATTTGAAATATGT
Organism: Channa striata; assembly: GCA_033026295.1. NCBI lineage: Eukaryota > Metazoa > Chordata > Actinopteri > Anabantiformes > Channidae > Channa > Channa striata. Next base: position 16,732,161 of record CM065168.1, on the reverse strand, counting down.
ACAGCTATAAGTAAAGTCCAATGATGAATGAGGAAAATGACAGGGACAGAAGGAAGGAATACGTGGATGTTGTGGAGCAGGAAATAGCAGAGATTAGAAAGGATGAGGTGAGGAAGGCTCTGAAAAGGATGAAGAGCGGAAAGGCTGTTGGTCCTGATGACATACCTGTGGAGGTGTGGAAGTGTCTAGGAGAGACAGCAGTGAAGTTTCTGACAAGTCTGTTTAACAGGATTTTAGAGAGTGAGAAGATGCCTGAGAATACATGTGTGTAAACGAGAGGGATCCAGGTAGAAGTGTGAGGTTACAGGGGGTGGAGGTGAAGAAGGTGCAGGAGTTTAAGTACTTGGGGTCAACAGTTCAGTCTGATGGGGAGTGTGGAAAAGAGGTGAAGAGGCGAGTGCAGGCAGGTTGGAATGGGTGGAGGAAAGTGTCAGGAGTGTTGTGTGACGGAAGAGTGTCAGCAAGACTCAAAGGAAAGGTGAACAGGACAGTGGTGAGACCAGCTCTGCTCTATGGGTTAGAGACAGTAGCAGTGAGAAAGAGACAAGAGGCAGAGATGGAAGCAGCAGAGATGAAGATGTTGAGGTTCTCCTTAGGAGTGACAAGGTTGGACAGAATTAGGAACGAGCTCATCAGAGGGACAGCGCACGTTGCCTGTGTTAGCAACAAAGTCAGAGAGGCCAGACTGAGATGGTTTGGACATGTGCAGAGGAGGGATAGTGAATATATTGGTAGAAGGATGTTGGAGATGGAGCTGCCAGGCAAGAGGGCGATAGGACGACCGAGGAGGAGATATATGGATGTTCTAACAGAGGACATGAGGTTAGCTGGTGTCAGAGTGGAAGATGCCCAGGATAGAGTGAAGTGGAAAAGGATGATTCGCTGTGGCGACCCCTAATGGGAAAAGCCGAAAGAGTAGTAGAGAAGATGCCTGAGGAATGGAGGAGAAGCGTTCTAGTGCCGATCTTTAAGAACAAGGTTGACACGCAGAACTGCAGCAACTACAGAGGAATAAAGCTGATGAGCCACACAATGAAGCTGTGGGAAAGAGTATTGGAAGCCAGGCTTAGGAAGGAGGTGGAGATTTGTGAGCAGCAGTATGGTTTCATGCCCCGTAAGAGCACCACTGATGCCATTTTCGCTTTGAGGTTGTTGATGGAAAAGTACAGAGATGGTCAGAAGCTCTAGCGATGTTGTGTGACAGAGAAACAGGACTAACATGACGTTTATGAGTAGTTTAATGTCATGGCAATAAAGTTAGATCAACAGCACACCAAAATCAACTGCAACAACTCTAACGTATTATTTTCCATTTCACATACTCATGTGATTCATCAGAGTTTTGATGCTCCCGTACCACTTGTGTATGTTACTACTTCAACTATTTCAGCACAGCACTGTGAAATTATAGTCTTGCTCCTGGATCAGCATTAACATTTGAGTTATCAGGGCTTTGTTAGCATATAGAGCTACATGGCAGTGGGGCAGATGGGGCTCCTGTCAGCTTGTGAGAAGTGAGGAGGAAGAATGACTTCAGGTTGTTCACAGCTGTATAGTTTGGAGACATTTGGAGTTTGAAGCTTAATTCAGTTTGGAGGCAAACTTACAGTTTTAGGTTGTTAAAGGCTAAAAAAATACAAATATTAAACACAGATGCCTTCCATCCAACACAGCAACAGGAGACAAACTTTCAATGCTTTGCATTTCCTGCAGCCTGCAGCAGGTTGGCATTCTCTGGTGCTGTAGCTGGCTGGACCTGGAGCTGGTTTTGTTTATAGACTATCAAGGTCAATGCATCTCGTACTGCCCAGGATACAGACTGGAGAAGATAGAAAAGTTCTTATGAGAGCTTACAGAGCAGGCTGAGCTGTGAGATCTGTTTTTTGAGCAAATTCCTACATATATGTTCTGCTTGCATTATGGAAATTATGCCTTGCTCTGTATGAATACCCAAATTCATAAAAGTGCGTCCAGTTAATTAGATATCAGTAGAATTCTTCAAGTACAAACTGGGCTTTAGAGGTTGGTCTTTTGAGTCTTTTGAGTCAGCTTAAAAGGCAGACCTAGAGATAGATTACAGTGAAATTTTTATGGGCATACTTATTCATTTTGGTTTCATTTTCTTCCCCCAATATGATTTTTTTTTTTTTGTTTTCTTTACATGGAAATGTCTCTGCAGCAAAAAGTAGAACTATTTAAATCAGTGTGTCAGTGTACTGCACAGGTCACATTCCCCTGCAGTTGCTGCAACTTTTTCCGTTTTATCTTCAGCCTAAATTAGTTTATATATCAAAATGAATTTTTTTTTTCAAGAATCTTGAAAGACTCGCTTGAATATCAAGCATTTGATTACTTTTTGATAAAATTTTCCTTGCATTAGAGTGTTTGCTTGTTTGCAACTTTAGATTCAGGTTGAACTTTATGGACTGCTCTTTTAGCCTGCAACTTTCAGTCTTAGAAAGGCTGATATGAAAAAACATTGGTTGCCCTAACTAAAGGTTAAGAGATCGAATGTTGTCTTCTCCACTGTTATAAACGCTTTTGAGACAGGTCAATTATTGTAAATATGTTGTGTCTGACCTTAGTACTAAATGACCCATTTCTTCTAAATGAGCTTAGTTTATTTTCCTCACCTTTGCATTTCCATTTCTTTCAACACACTAAACCACTAAACCGCCATCTTGTCACAGGTGCACACTTTAGGTCTGTGGTTACCGTTTTGCAGTGTGGAGGTAATGGTCCTGTACATCTTACACACTCACATGCAAATACACATGACTAATTTCCCTGTGAAAATAAAAAGAAAAGTAGTTCTGATGAAACTAAAACATTTCCTAGAATATCACACTATATCTCAGTGAGCTCTAGCTATTCAGTCTGCTTTCCTTCTGACATTGCAGAAATTGAATCACTCTCATGACCTATATTCTGCGGTTTATTCTATGCGTTTCTCTGTCAAGTCACTTTGAAAATTTCGGACATTTAGTTAGGATAAGAGGTCAGGTGCCAATCTGCCCTTTCATCAATCTTCTGCTAAAATGATTTTCGCTTTACCGAGCTTGGGATACAGAAGCACATCTATACCACATCTAGAGTCTTAACCTTGTGCCTTTGTGCAAAAATCCTCTATGCCTAGCTAATAAACGGCAGTTAACATGAGATATCAAAGATGATAATGGGTCTAGGCTAAGACTTACACTGAACAATGTAAAACCTAGCAGATGCAAATAATATGCTGAAAGTGACAGTTAACATTTTCAGAATCAAGGAAAAAAAACAGCTGATGTATGTTGGGGTTTTTCTGAACAGTTTGATATTTTCACTGAATGCATCTTCTCATCCCTGCTGCCGAGGTGTTTCTGCACTGTACGAGATGTGAAAGAATAGAAGTAGATTGAAAATATGTAAGGGTGTCAATTTTTGATGAGAATGGGAGTACACATCTTACACCATCACAGCAGAAACACTAAGTATCTGGCCTGCTAAGAATTCACACCTCACATCCAGACATTTTCAGAAAATCAGGGTGGGGTCAAGACCACAATGTTATGCTTTCTGACCACATACAAATTTGCCAGACCACTGTGATATATGTTTGCAGAATTCAATAACCTGGCAGTTATTTTGATAATAATTTGATATCAGCGTGCGATGGATTGAGCTGTTCTCCATTTGAGTATGCAAAATGTGAATGATTAATTTTGAAAAAGTGTGCTGTGGTTTGACAGAGCTCTGTCTGCAGGTTATGCTCTCCCGTTGAGGCATGCTAGAAGAATCGGTCTGTGCTATAATGCAACTTTTGACACACACACACGCACACACAGTTGACATTGATGATTGGACCTGAAACTCAAACAGTCATTCTGTGCATAATGATTAAATGAAACTTATCAAGTAAATGGGGTAGAATTTTCTCATATGCAGTTAAATTCACAACCATTACTTTTGGGTTTGATGGTACCTAGGCCAGCTTAGCTTATCCCAGTTCGCTTTTTCTGTAACTCTGTGGTTTCTGTAAATGGCTATACCGTTGCTACAACTGTGCAAGGCATTTAGTAGATCAAGGAGTATAGCCTAATTCTCTGCTATTATAGCAATGAGCCATGCTGTTGTCTGTAGTATTCTATGAAATATAAGAGTTACACACAGTTGCACAAATGTTTACATAAACTTACCATGGACACAACTGTACTGGCAATATTGATCTTTAAGAAATTCTTTGAACACCCACATGAATCTGTTGCACAGGGTTTATTTGGGGTTTTCTGGTATGAACAGGTACTAAATTAAACATACAGGGTCAAACTACAGATGAACCCACTCCATTATTAATTCAGTGGTGCTGAAAGTTCTGAAGTATCTCTTAATTTGCCAAGTCCAATGTCTCTTAACTTCCTTTTAGTTATCATGATTGACTACAGCAAGTGGCCTCTTTGTGCCAACAGAAAAAAAAGGTTTGTTTGACAGCACTGATTAGATTGACCAACAGACAGTACAACGGGAAAGTCCAAGGAGCTCAGAGTAGATCTCAGACAGTGCAATAGATTTAAACAGAGAAATATCTCTTGAAGACAGTTCTAACCGTAAAACCAGATCATCAATTCAAACATCATTAACACACGTTATTAGAAGTTGCAGCAAAGAGCAACTCTCACTCAGCTGTGAGGAAATTGGTTCAGGAATAACCCGGGAACCATCATTGCAGAGGTCTGCCATGAACTGGTTGTTGCTTGAACACCAGCCTGGCTGTCTACCAACAAGCTGGTTTTACATCAATGTGGAGTGAAAGGCGGCTGCCCAAGAAAGAAGCCCATCCTCTATTATCAAGTAAAGCAGCCTTAACTCAGACTTCCTTATCATAACTTCAATCCATTGGCTAGTTGGTAAAAACTTTTTTTTCAGAGGAAAAGAGACACAAACCAAAGCAGAGAGTGGACTGTGTAAAGCAGGATAATGCCAAACTATGCCACAAACCAGCAACTTTAATTGAACTCTGTCCTTTATTTCATTTATAATTATTATTATTATTATTATTATTATTATTATTACAGAAAGTGAAACCAACGGACATTTACCTAAATGTTGGTGTGCTGTATGTGGACAGAATCCCAAATGAATTAAACCCCGTTCAACATACTTGGGGTTTGTGTTAAAGATACAGGTTGTACAGGCATTCTGCTCAAACGGAAAAATCCGTTCACAATTTTTCACATTCATCATTTTACCATAGGAAATTTTCTAATGCAAATTGCAGAGGATGTGATGTGCCTTTGCTTCTGCTGAAACTGTGAAATGGTGAACTCCTGACGGCTTAGTACTACTTGTGTTTCCAACAAGAGATGAGTAACTGGACTAAGACTTTATGCAAACGTGCAACACGTACCTGTAGGATAACTGATCACAAACAGTTTTAAATATGGGAAGTGGACGACAAAGATGATAAAGTAGTGACAAATTCAATAATGTTCTCTTAAGTTTGTATTACCCCACCAGACCAATAATATATTAATAGTGGGAAAAATTTCAGCAAGTTGTTTGTGATCATATGACACAATTTGTTTTTAAGGACAGCTATATCGTAAAAGATGCAGACCAGGGCACATGTAACCATTTTATTGTACATCTACCAGCTCAGTTGGTAGAGCACTCGTTCAGGAAGCACAGGGTAAGTGGTTCAACTCCTGGTCCTCCTGGCAACATGTCGAAGTGTCCCTGGGCCAGACCTCCATGTTGTCTTTAGTGTTTTCTACTTATTTGAAAGTTGCTTTGGATAAAAGCAACCGTTAAATTACTAATTGTAATTGTACATGCTCAAGCTGCTTGTGATTTATTGAAATAGAATTTGCATGTATTTGTCTATGCAGAGTTTTATAAAAAAAAAATTACATGCACATTTACTTTAAGTTTATGTGGAGCTAGTTCAGCAAGTTGTACAGCTTTACTGCTTAAATAAGGCCCTTGTTCTGTCACATGATCATAGTGGTGTGCCAAAACAGTGAACCTGTCATTCGGTAGGTTTTGATCACCTACATTGGTCGACCAGCAGACCACAGACCTTCCTCTACCAGAAAACCAGTCAGAGGAAGAGAGGGGGGAAAAGATAGCATCCTCTTTTCTTTAGAATAGCAAACAAGACCATCTGTTTTATACAGAAAAGCTAGATCCTCCAACATGAAATGCTATAATTTAGCCCTAATATTGGATTATACATTTACACAAAGTTTTTCTGTGTGCAACACAGCATCATAAAAAATGTGTCTGGCTGTTGAAGTCTCTGTCAAGATTTAATTCACATGTTAGTTGGTGTACGTAGATGCACTTGCGTATTCTGCAATTGGTCCAATAAGACCTGTTAAATATTTTGCTGCATAAAATGTTCACTCACTTCACTGATCATTTCATGATGAGATTACATGGAAGTGAGCATGTCTAAAGTGTAAATGTGGTTATTACTCATTTCTCGTGCTAGACTGAGCTGAGCATTAGAGATATGATGAGTAAGAAATTCATTAGAATAGTTATTAATAATCAAATCCTAACAAATTTATTCCTCTTTTGTCCCCGTAGTATGGATGGTGGTGAGCTTTTTAGTCGAATCCAGGACAGGGGAGACCAAGCCTTCACAGAGAGAGGTAACAAGCTTATGGTCATCTAAGCATCAGCCTATTTCAGTATTTTATTACATGATTACTCATGATTACATGAGCCCCTCGTCCAGATACATCATAACATTCAAACATTCACAACTAGCATATCCTGAAACCTGCCAAGTCAAAAGGTCCCTTTAAGTCAAATTTTCGGTAACCTCTCCTCACGAGTGCACTGGAATCAGATGACTGCCACAACGTGATATTTTTTTTCTTTTTCTTTTTTAAGGCTTTGATGTGGTGTAAACAAAATACTGTTTCTTGCAACGCACTTTTTCTACAGCATGGTGCCCTTGTGCACGCAGACCCCTCACTGAAATCTAAGGGATGTTTTTCGGACTCTTGACAGTCTCTGGCTGTGTTTTACATGTGTGAAACAACTACTGTGCAACACTCTTACTTGTAATGTCTGTTAAAATATTTTCTTTTGTGTATACTTCAGAGGCATCTGACATAATGAAGAGCATAGGAGAGGCCATTCAGTTCCTGCATGCAATAAACATTGCACACAGGGACGTCAAGGTTTGTGTCTTTTTATTACTACACTACTAAATCAAAGATTACCTTGCTCTTTATTAAGAAATAATTAAAGACAAACTGGGGGTTAAAGAATAACATCTGTAGTGAATGTAATGAATCTCCTGCTTTTCTTTTGACTTGATTCCTGATTCCTGCTGCAGCCAGAGAATTTACTATATTCCACAAAGAGGCCCAGTGCCCTCCTTAAACTCACAGACTTTGGCTTTGCTAAGGAAACCACTTCCCACAACTCTTTAGCCACTCCCTGCTACACACCCTACTACGTTGGTAAGGAACAATTTCTGTTTGTACTCAAGTATTCCTTATTTATTATTAGAAAAAAGAGACTTTGCCTCTTTTTTTACGCCTCTCTTCATAACCTTTCTGCCATCTTGGGACCTTTGTCTGCAGCTCCAGAGGTTCTGGGCCCAGAGAAGTATGACAAGTCATGTGACATGTGGTCGTTGGGTGTCATTATGTATATCCTGTAAGAGAATCTTTGATACCTCTTTCATTCCTTATAACATTGTTCTTGATTGGATGCAGTAACTAATATCACCATGTCAAACCTCCAACAGACTGTGCGGCTACCCTCCTTTTTATTCAAACCATGGTCTTGCTATCTCTCCTGGAATGAAGAAAAGGATCAGGATGGGTCAATATGAGTTTCCTAACCCTGAGTGGTCTGATGTTTCAGAAGAAGGTAAGACTAAAACTGTAAACTGTACCAACTGTAGACAGTCTTTTATCCATCATGTTTTTATGCACCTCGTTGCTGTATGTATGTCTGTCTATCAGAAGTATTACATTTACATGTGAAACTGAGACCTGCTCTTCTTTTTAAACTTAGTGAAAATCAAAATTTGTGATAGTAGTTTTATAACGAAAGTCCTTGAAGTAGTATGTGAGCATTTAAGATCACTAGGCATTGGTTTTACTTTAAAATACTTTCATTTAAATCATAAATAATATTTCAGCACAATGGAATTGCTTTACAACCCTGCCTCAGCTTTCTGATGAAGAAATTGAAACTGATGGAGGTAGTTTTAAAGAGAAAAGAAAGTTAACATAGTAACTTATCAGCAACTGATGAGGTTTTCAGCATCAAAACCTCAACTTTTTTTTCTCACTGGTCTTATAAGCCCTGTCTGCATTTTATGTGCATCCGTACATTTACAGTAGATACTCTATGTTATACTCAATAAAAGCTCTTTTTTTTCCTTGTTTGGAAACGACCATAAACTAAAGTTTGTATAAACAAACGTTGCTGTTTATAAAGATTGTTTTTGTTCTTTTTAATGGTGGACGTAATAATTGCATTTGCAGCTAAACAACTGATTAGAACCCTCCTAAAGACTGAGCCAACTCAAAGGATGACCATCACAGAGTTCATGAATCATCCATGGATCAATGTAAGAAAATGCACTGTCTTGATATTTCCGCATCACTTTCACGCCATCAGTTAAGTTCAGTTGTTCTGGCTTGTATTTGGTAAACTAAGAATTGCCTGTTAATGTGTGTTTCATATTAAAGCAATCGATGGAAGTTCCCCAGACTCCACTTCACACCAGTCGTGTGCTAAAGGAGGAGAAGGATGCTTGGGAGGATGTCAAGGTTAGACATCTGGTTCTTTTCTGCATTCATTTTACTGGCAAAAAAGCTGATGCAATATAAGCAAGTTGTATTAATCTCGTTTCCTTCATATCTCAGGAGGAAATGACCAGCGCCTTGGCAACAATGAGGGTTGACTATGAGCAAATTAAGATCAAGACCATTGAAGCCTCTTCCAATCCACTGCTAACTAAACGGAGGAAGAAAGCCGGCAATGCCATGGCTGATCCACAGTCTGCAGCCCATTGAAACGTGCACCAATGCATGCACATATAAACAGGTTGTAAAAAGGAAGCAATAATTTGTCGACACGTGAGTCGCAGTGCATGGATTTTCTGTGTTTTATTTTTCATGGCAGATTGTAATGTTTTGTAGGAGTGTCTGAGTGTTTTTATTACTCTTATCATTTTAACAAACCAACATCTGCTCTGGCAGAGAGAATGTTGGTCTGTGTTTTTATGTCACTGAAGAGATTATGAATTCTAGAAAAGGAGAGGAGAAGAAATTTTAGGGTTTGTGCCCACTCTTTTTCCCAAATGTCAGGTTGTGTACTCAGAGAGCTTTGTAAGTTGGAATAGGACACGAAGCCTTAGCCTTAGCAGTAGTTCTTTATCCCCTGCAGCCCTATTCTGGCTCTAGCCCCAAACCTGTGAATGTTAAATGGCTAAACCCAAAAAATAAAAGCAAGGAATGGTTTCTTTATGTACATGCAATGTAAGAAGATGTATTTTGAACTGACAAGTAGAATGTAAGAACCCTGTTCCTGACTGTAGGAATCGGCTGGAATTAGTTGCTTATTTCTGGGTCTTGGATTGGGAGTGTTTGTCAGGGTCAGTTTGTCTTTTGTTAATTTTGAACAAAGGCCTATGCACTCACACCAGGCCCACGTGCCAAACAGACATAGCACCTCGTGGCCCCTCTCTCCTGTTTTAATCTACACTTGTTTTTCAGGTACAGTTTTAGGGCAGAAAAGGATGTAAGTTTAAGAACAGAAACTGGCTCATCTTTTCTTCTGCATGTAGCTCATAGGAGAGTAGGAGCCAACTGATACTGTATTTTTTCATGAATTTTATGAATATTTTAGCATAGGCCTTACTGAGTGCTGCTGTAGCAGCAACTGACTTTAAACCCCTACCTACCATTGGGTTCAGGCTTTTGCCAATGTTATGCTTCAGAATTTATAACAATACCAGTTTATATTTCAGGTTAATGCTATGCAGATGTGTCTGTCAGCTTGAAGTACTGCTATGACCTTTTTTGTTGGCGTTGATTTCTGTTTGCAAATGTGTTGAAGAGATATTAAGCAAGTAGAGGAAGCATTTACACATGTGTGAGTAGTAGCACATTCTAAGGAATATTCAGACAGTTGCATCAGTTCAGGAAGTTATGTGGGAGTAACCTGGTACAGTGCCAGTGTTCTCCAACACTTTTAAGAGGATTGCTGAGAAAGTACACCGAAACCCCTCCTCTTCCCTGAGCAGAATTTGATATACCACCAGCAAGCTGTCATCACATTCAGAGAGGGTGTGATGGTTGGTTAACTTGGGATCTTGGGATATTGTTGTGTTAATTGTTTCACCTTGTAAAATTACATTCACAATACCTGTCACATCACACCTACAAATCTCACTGTAAAGATGTTCATTGAATGATTGTGACAATGTGTTTTTTTTTTTTTTCATCCCTCTCGACACTGTAGTTAAAACACAGATTTGTTTCTTGTCATTGAGTCTGTTCCGCTCCACCTGCCGTACTTTTGTCTGCTTCAGCTTTGGATTAAAAAAATCACATAAAACACAAACCTGCACACTCATCTCTTGTCAGTTTCTGAATGTACATGTAGTATATTTTGAAACGGTGAGTAAGACAAATAGACAAAGGCACCTTTACACCTTTAGAGATAAAATTGTTTAAAACAGTACAGTGCAGTATGAAAGATGGATGATAACATCAGCCTTTTTCTGTTTAACTGTTTCAGAAACTAATTTTAGATATGGTTTGATTTTAGGCATTTGTTTTATAGTATTTGAGTAGTTGCAGTTAAATAATAGTAAGTAAATAATAAAAATGTCTTTTTAATCTTGCTGCAGAATATGACAGCAAATGATTGTATAACAAAATATTATAGTGACAGATTATAACCCTGGCTATCTTGAAGCTCAGAATCAGAGAATATGTGACTAGTATTTAAACCTGAAACCCAAGCCCGTGTACTTGTTACAAGTGCCGTACCTGCTGTGTAATTCAAGTTAATGAATTTAATAAATCAATTAGTATTTACAGTCTATAGCCAAAATCACTAATTTGCCTTGAGCGACACTGTGATCTATACAACAATTCCTTCTTGTTAAACACCGGAACTGGATAAGATAACAAGGGAAAGTATGTAATAAACCTGGCACACAGCCTGGATTCTCAGGCTTGAAACATGCAGTAGTTTCCAGAAGTTGGAAGATTCCAAAAGATTAACAAATAAACATTGAATCACCAACCAAGACTCTTGTAACAGCTTAAGCACCTGGAATTTTGAAATATAATTTGATTAAAATGTCTAATTCAAAGTTAAGGCACATAGATGAGTTGTAAGTTTAAATGTAGAACCCTCTCCAGTCTTACTGTCTGAATCAGAATCAGAAACTGTTTATTGCCAGGTACCCATAAGAACTCTTAAAAGTACTAAGCATTTGTCTTGGTGTAGGCATGGCACACAACAAAATATATATGAAAAATGAAATTATTTACACAAGTACTATAATAAAATAATACAATAAAAGTAAGAAGTAAGAGACGTTGTTACAATGTCATTACAGAGGAACGGGCAAAAGAAGAAAAGGCCCCGCACTCACATTTTTTAAGTAAACAGAAGAGAGCTCTGTTCTTAGAGCACGAGCATGGGATGGAGTAGGTCATTTAATGAAATCCGACGGCTATGACAGCATCATTGTCTGATATTTTATCATTATCTTAAACTCCGGTATGGATTAAAAGCATATAAAGAGAAACCACAATGACTGTAAACAATCATATTTGGTGTCAAATACTGCACTTAGCTCAAGTACAATAATCATAGAGGTATTGTCTGAACCCATAATAAGCAGATCGTTGCTGCATTAGTCAGGTCATGGGCCCTTCAGGCACATTGTTCAAAAAGATTGTTAAATCTTCCCCACTGCGTGGATTTATGAGGAAATAAATAGAACACGTGAAATACTTGTTCCATATTTAACTTTACTTTGAGATTTTCTAACTAAATCATGTTATCTACCTATGACTCACATTGCCGGTTGACTTGGGATTTGTTTCTTTGACGCAGAGTGCATAGACTCAACTTGTGACAAATTACTATCATCCATGTCGCATGAGTGATCCTGGAATATACAAATTTGCGTAGCAAAAACGTGTGGTGGCACTGAGTCAATACAAACATTTGCCAGGTCTGGGGTGTTTAGAGCGGTTTCCCGCTAGCGCAGTAGATTGTTGCTCTTCAGGTGTTAGGCATTCGTAGTCTCTCATCTTTCAGCTTTGAGTGTGGCGAAACCAACAGTCATCTCGCTCGGCAGTGCAAGTTTGTCAGGTAAGTGTGAAAGGGGCTAAATGGGGCTTCTGGGGAGTCCCGCATCATCTGGGGAGTCTTTTGGAGGTCCTACCGCCTTGTTTTGCCTACGTCAAACCTCAGGACGCCCACCCAGAATGCACTTCACAGATCAGGAAGGAGGGCCCTATAGTTTTGTGAGAGATGTAAATCTTAGCGAGGTACATGCTGTATGTGGCCTCTCAAGTAATCCTGTTTTCATTCTCTTTAACATCAGATGTTTCTCACCATCAAAGGTGGAAGTGTGACAACTGTCCTCATTTTCTCACTAACGAGATTAAAAATATTTTTCTAGGTTGGAAAGGTATTGGTGTGTTGTGCCCATTATGCAGACATCATATTGACCTTTTATAGGTGTGGTTCTCAGCTGAAGTGATGACCCTTTGAAGTGGCACGCCATCCTTATTCTCACACACAAACACATCCTCTCCAATATGTTTGAGCTGACAGACCATAAACAAAGTAAGGTGCCACACAAAACCTCAGCAAAAAAGCTAGACCTCAGTAAGAAGCTTTAAAAGATTTTCAGACATGATCAAATGGAAAAACTTGACAGTTTTACATGTATAAGAGCAGTTGCTGATCTTCACATGTGCTGGAAATCCGGTTGTTCTAACTGTCACATACAGCTCTTAGTACATGTTGTGGTTAATGTGGTTGCTTTGATTTTTCTTTTTTTTTTCCTCTTCATTTCTTTGCTGATAATTAAAAAAAAACCTCTTCCTTTTGTAGGAACATTTTCTTCAATGTTTTCTAAGAAAGGTTGCAGCAGGAAATATAGATATGCTGTACATGTGTGTAGATATACAGGGTATGTATACATTCATACATATACAGCAAAAACATGCTGAACTGTTTGACACAGAAACTCTGACCGAATGAGGTCTAGACCTCTCACCTAAGATTAACCTCATTATGCCAATTGTTGCATTGCAAACGTTACTGACAATAAGAGGCTGTTGGGCACTTTTGAAGTGAGAGCTTGTTTTGCAAATGCAACACAAATATGATTACCATATTTAGGAAGTACCCAGAGTACCGTCCATTGCACAATGGTCTTGTTCTCTTATTTTGAGTGGGTATTTCTGTTTATCGATGGAGTTGTGGTCTGTAAGCACTGACCAACACTTGAGTCGTAGACAGAGACAGTTGGAAGTGCTTTGGTTAGATATAAACTGGCCTGCTATATTAACATCGGGAAACGTAACCACGCATTGCTGACCAAATACCTGACTTGGATTTTGGCAAGGTGACTTTTACTTTTTGTGGCAGACAAATGATATAATATTCTCTTTTAGAAATGTATTGTAGTTCAAGATATAAAAGATTATGTGGTTGGTTACACCAACTGCCTCAGACCATAATAAAAAGGATGAGTCACTGTGCACTACAGCGGAATCAGTATATCTTTCTATCTTCATATCTATTTTGGATCATCTTACACCTGACTCATCATATGTGCACACAAAAATTCTGTAGCTGTATGAATCTTTGTGAGTTGAAATGATTCATAGCAGAGGTCTTCTACTTACTGATGAGCCATCTCCTTTTCTACTCAGAGTTGTTTGGTGTGTAATGTATTGTGACTCTATTAAACAATATGTGCAATCAACTGTTGGAATAAACAAGTGAAAAAAATTTGAACCAGGACACCACCTCTACTATACTGTAAACCTCTAGGGGGACAAGGTCGTCTGATGACTGGCTTTTAACCCCAAGAGTTCAGCTATTAACAACAACTAGACACAATTTCTCATTAACTTAGTCGGGCGTTTATCTTCCAAAAAAGAACAAAGTTCAATGTGATAGTTTTTCCCTTATTTTGGTACTGAATGCTTATTATAAATATGTAGTATAAATCGTCCACCGATCACAGCGTTGGTTTTTCGACTCCTGGTTATGTGTCGAAGTGTCCTTGGTCAAGACCCTGACCCTTAAATTGCTCCCGGTGGGTCCAGTGAGCACCTTGTATGCCAGCCACTGTCGTCACTTTGTGAGTGTGTGTGAATGAGAAGCGACATTGTAAAGTGCTTTGGATAAATGTGATATACCAGCAGGACATTTACCATTTGAATTCTAACTTTTGTTGGGAGAGATACAAGGCATGGAAAATCCATACGATGGATATCAAAGTAACTATTTCCTACCAATAACTACTGTCTATTTTGTCTAAACACAGATTCAGACATTTGAAGTCTGGGTAACTCTTTTTTTTCTCACCCTGCCTCGAAACTGTTGCTCTCTGAACAGAAGCATCCAGTCATTACTGAACAACCAGTGTTAATCCTAACTAGTTAGCAGGGAGGCCATTCTGAATGTAAACACATGTTCCAAAGACTGAGGAAGTGCTTATTTGAGAAGGCTTACAGACGTAAGCATTGACTAATATGATTATCCCTTTAAAAAAAAAAACTACCTTAGGTCACATAAAATGTCCACTCTTTATCAGACAAAAGTATGAATGATATCTTTGCATAAGGTATTGTCATTACTGGAATGATACTATTCAAATCCTCCCACACTGACTAGGCAAGTGACAGATGAGTTACCCTAGAGTAGTTTCATTGCACTGAGTCAAGTCAGGAATCGGTCAAGTCAGAAACATTAGACACGTCTGTGCATACAGTCAGTGTTATTAGGCAGAGTGCATTTGTTTGCCATCTTTGTTAACACTCTTTTACTGCTTAGTTGAAAAAAATGTCTTGTGGTAGTTGATAAATGAAACCCCTGAAAACTGATGGCTTGAAAAAAAAATTGTATTTTTTTTAACTGCTCTTTTGTACCACATGAGTTCTGTTTTGTGTGTATCTGAGTGTGACTAGGTGACACTGCTTTTTCAGCGTGTATGTGGATGAGTGCATGTGCAAGTGTGCATATGCCATGAGGGTGAGGCTGGCTAGTTACAGTTACGGTAAGGAAAGATACAGCAGAGCTGCTGCTGGTAAGTGATGTATATGGGTCACGTTTGAGGTTAGAGCTACAGCTTGTTGAGTTAACACTCTAGCAGTTCCCCACATATGACTGCTGTATTGCAGGATGTTACATATTCTGCTCTCTACCAGTTACCCATTCCTAATAATTTGCACATGAATGCAGCTGTGTTTTCTGGTGAAACATTTATTCATAATAAATATAAAAAAATACATACATACACTTATTAAAATAAATATCACAGCTTCCTACATAAGATTTGAGTTGACATTAAAAGACACAATATGGTCATGAAACTTGTCCCCAGGACAAAACAGTGAACTCTAAGAGTATAACGGAGAAGAACATCATCTAAGATAATGATAACATGTTTTTTCTTTCCCTGAGATGAACAAAGGTCACATTTTGATTAGGCGATCGTGTCTTTAATGGGAGGCCACTTGGTTCCTCTGTCGTTTAGAGGCCAGGTATGTCTCAATGTAGTTGAACAGCAGGTCCAGCTCCCCCATGGCTTTGTACAGGCCTTTGCTCTCCATCTGTAGACACACATTTAGGGTTTAGTTATCTTTAAATGTAGGCGTGCACGCAAGCAAACTGCACGTGTTTAAAGCAAACTTCCCCGTCGAGAACCTGACCCTCACCTGAGTGTATGCAGAGCTCAGGCTGTTGATGTCAAACTGCTTCTTGCACGAGAAGTAGTTTCGCTGTAAAGGAACAAGAGAAAAGTTAGTTCAGCACGGCTGTTACCAGCTTTCATGGCTTAACCCCCCACAGACAACATGTTCTTCAGCCTCAGTGTTAAACCGCCTAATGGACTCGGGCAAACGGCCTTGAATTGGATTTGGGTTCCCAGCCCTTAAAAGGAGCGAGGAAACGAGTGCAGCCGAAGTCAGAGCGCAGCAAGACGCTTCCGCTTTCGTAAGGACGCCTCGACGCAGCGCGTTGCGTGCTCCTGCTGACTAATGCAGCATTGTGATATGCCGTGTGTGCTGTCACCCTGTGCGTCTTCCCCTTTCTGTCACGTTTAGATATTTAATATGTTTTCATACTGTCTAGATGCAGGCCAAAACCCGTTCTGGCTGTGGGTCTGCGAGACACGGTCTAGGGTCTTTGCACCGAGACAAACGCCTTCCTGACAATCACGACAATGTGGGGAACAGCAAGCAGCCCGTACATCTCCCCAACACTTCCCCTGACCGGGGCAGCAGTTACTTCAGAAGCCCCTTCATCCGGAACCCGCAGGCTCTTACACGTTAAAGCCGGATCGGAGTGGCGAACTGCGTCTCGCTGACTGCGCGCAGCTGTTTGTCGCTGCTGCGCGCAGTCGCGGCGTATTTACATTTGTGCTCCGCCGCAGGAGTAACACGTGTGTCAGCTACTCACACATCTGGTGACATCACGCTTGAGCTCGTCGAAGATATGCTGGATGGACTCCACGTGAGGCTTGAGGTTCTTGTCCTCCGTCACCCCGGACACGGCGGTGGGCAGCACCGTGCCCAGGTAAAAGTCCAGCAAGCTGTTCATGGCGTGGCAGGCGAACGGACTCTGATTGGGGGAGAAAACCAGCAGCGGGTTAATGCTCAGCTCGTCGGCAGTTGTAGGCGTTGCGTGTGCGACTGTTTTCTATTCAAATCGCAGAAGCAGCAGCTCGAACTTCCATAATCTAACATTTAATCTTTGTGCGGGTTTTATGGCTAAACTTACTTTAAAGGAGTCCTCGACGCTCTGGTCTAGCAGCGCAGTGTCCAAGTCATTGTTTGCTTCCTGCAAACAGAAAGAGACTGTGAGCAGCTGGACTAAAAGAGGCCGGACTGTGCAGCATCACCCGGAGACCGACAGGACCCACATGGGCAGCAACTGATGCTGCACCGACTCTCGAGGTGTGTATCAAACAAATGCTGTACTCACATAATAGTCTCTGATGCGTGAGTAGTCCTCTCTGAGCTTCCTGAGTCTGACAGGGAAGCCCTCCACAAATTGGCAGCACTGGTTGTTGCACATGGGACTGCACCAGGCAGTGCTGAAGAAAGACACAAGAGCCAGGAGGCACAGGAGGAGAGATGGAGGAGCCATGCTGGAGCACAGTCTGCTGAAGTCTTCTGGCTGGTGGGAAGAGAAGAGTGGCCGCTCAGGTGACGAGATGCTGCAGGCTCAGTGGAGTCACAGAGGATGAAGATTTCTGACTTCTGAGGAGAAGTGGCTTTTGTTATGATCTTGCTGAGGAGCTCAGAAAAGATAAGTGCATACGTTGGGTCTCACCTTGTGTCTTTATAGACAAGTTGGACAGATCCTTCGAGGGAGGAGACTGACGGGAACAGAAATGGTTAAACATGCTTATTTTATGGAGGGGATTTTTTCAGACTCATACATATGTTCTACCCCTCCCATGAGATAGGGTGATGCGAAAGCTCCATAGTTTGAATCTTCAAGGAATACTACATATGACATAGCAATTATGGAATTTTTTTTGTGTTGCTGTGTGATTATTATCTATCTATTTTGTGTTATTTCCATTTTACCTCATTTAGTTTTTTTTTAAAGAAGTAGTATCAATATTAGAATAACTACAGTGCCATAGGTTTAAAGAAAACTTTAAATTAGAACCAAGGTGCAAAAATCTGTATTAAAATGACTAACCATAGTAAATTACATTATATTTAACCTGGCTCTTTCACAATAGCAGAGGAAATCGTGCCCCTCACATGGAAATGATATTTTGCTGCGGTTTGAATGTGATGACGCTGTGGATTCCCTCTGTATGTCAGATATACGTAATAAAACTGACAGCGGTGACAGGTGGCAGCTACTCATCTTTGTTTTTGTGGGCATGTGAGTGTAGATGACCAGAGTCATGGTTTCTTTCTAGAGATTCCATTATCTCCCTGAGTCAGCACATGGTTGACAATGTTTTCATATGTTTGGGCATAAATTTTATATTTGTAAAACGAGAAACCACAGAGAGAAGTGGTTTGTGACTCTTGTTTGTCTAAGCAGTGTATGGGTATTTTCCTTTTAGTACTTTTTGTTAAATGGAATGTCCATTTATCCATAATTACTGAAGCTCAGTGTCTCTGGTTTGTACTTGATTCTTCTAATTTTTTTGTTGGGCAACACTGGTATTTTAAAGTCTGCTGTAGGGAAAACCATACTAAATGATTACCGCTGCATGTGAGGACTTCACAATCTGAGCAAATACTTTGTACCAGTTCACGATAAAGTTCATTTACTGGTTGAACCTTGTGTCATACTGAAGATAAGAAAATTTGCTGTCCTAAATATTTGAAAAAGCTTGTTTTTTTTCTACAGTGCAGAAAAAACTGTTCCTTTTGTGATACGTTTATTCTTAAAAAGGCTACATTGTATTAAAAATTAAGCAAAAGTTGAATATAATGTGTAGTAAAATGTGTCTTTTCTTATTATTTATGCACTTGTAAGCATCTTAAAATTGTGTAACTTTAATAATTTCCACACATATAGTCTGTCGGTCTACAAACCTGCTGTATTTTACTTGTCTGTGCCATAGATCTCTGTTGTTGTCCAAAGAACATTAAAAACACATCAGCCTTTACTGCAGCATCTTTCAGCATTATAATCTGTCCTATTAATTTTGGTTGCAGACTGACAAAGGCTATGTGTGAGTGCTGGGAAATGTAATATAGAAAAATAATTAAAGGAATCCTTTACTAACCAAATTGTTTTTTTGTTGCGATATGAATATTCAATACCACACCTAGCAAAGATTCTACTGCATTTTACCTACTGTTTTGATGTATTTATTTTTCTACTTAGTCAGGTATATGTGTAAGTATCCTGGCATCAAATATGAGCTATTCAATTTGCATCCAAAAAAGCAAAGTGACTTTTTTTAAAACTTTAGGCCGCCCTAATATTCAAACATTGTGGCAGTTTACATTGTGCAAAATGAATATTAAATTTGGGATGCATATCTGAAAAAAGCTAGTAAAATACAAGGCGCGGACAAAGGTGAGGCAGATGAGCATAGACTAGCTGAGATACAGGACAGAGTTTCATTTTTATTTCTCACTTAATATGGTAAAAGTACTGTTATGGGTGTTGATATATAATGCTGTTTTTGTTTTTTTTTTTTAAAGAGAGAAGACTTCTGTCAACAGGGCAGCATGAAGACCTTGATATAACAATAACAGGTTAGCAGATAAATGCATTGCTACTTGGCAATCAAAGTGAAGACAAAGTGAGGTGGATGACAAAAGAAGGGGAAAAAAGCGAGGTAGATGTGTCATTGAATAAGTTCCCAGCAAATTCTGTAAGTTGCCAAATCCAAGCAATGCTGGACTAAAAGGACTGCAACTATATGCAGAATAGCGGGTTCATGTGCTTGTCTACCAGTACATAGTAATCTGTAGGCGTAAGTAGCACAAACGTGTAATGTTTATATTATCAATCTAATAGTGACATTTTCAATGCATCTACGCAACAAACATAAAAAAAAAGTTTATCTTTAATAAAGTTTTGAAAGTTTACATGAAAACAAGATGAGTCAACAGTCACCCGTTTATGGGAAACCCCTCTTACTTTAGTGTGTGTGTGAGACAGAGAATGCGAGGGCCTGAGCGACCATACGTGTCTGCTTTTTGCACACATCGCTGTGTGATTTCACGATTTCGTATGGTTGCACTTGCATTCTTAAGCCTCTGCCCAGTCTGCCGGTATTCGAGTTGTGGCTTATTTCTGTGTGTGTGAGAGAGATGGTGAGTCTACATATATGTCATATAGTAGGTTTTCATACCCTTTAACTGTTGGTTATTTTAATTTACAGAAATTGAGTGTCATGCATGTGTAATGTTGATGTGTGGCAATATTCTCAGTATTACTAATCCTGTCCCAAGTTATTTATTTGTAATTTATTTTCTTCCTTTCAGTTAGGGCTGTTGCATCAAGAAAAACGAAAAAAGGAAAGCCTGACAGCTTTACTTAGCTACATTTCTCAAGCTCCATTTGCATTTCCCTCTCATTTTGGCATTACTGGAAAAGTGATAAAGTGTAAATTGAGAAAGACTTTTTTGTTTCAGTGTGCTAACATTTTTAGTAACCTGATTACATATTTAGGTCAAAAGTTTACAAAATATGTTGATTCTGTGCCAGGTTATTAAAAGCTTAATGTTCATTCTATTCTGATCAAACTGTTTCTTCCAGCCACCTCTTCCAGGAACTAGTGGGCCTGTCCATGTCCTATTCACACTACATCATAGAAACAAGGCCAAAGCTGAATCAGTCAGAATGTTTCTAACGTGTCACCCTGCTGTCAATCAGTGACTGAGAGTCAGCAGAACTTTGTCTGATCTAGAGATGATCAGGTGCTAATGTGGTGAGGGCGTCTCTTTGTTCTTTTTGCTCTTGCCCCCTTACCTCCTAAACAGTTTCTGATGATGTGACTAACCAGTGTTCAGTATCTGAAGTCAGCAATACTGCAGCTCATTACCTGAAACCTGACTGCTGATATCATATCCAGTCTGCTCAGCCCGCCTGCTGAAACGTGAATCACAGCAGAACGCCACATTCAAATTTAACCAGCGTTGCGCTTTGGATGCTGCGATCAACTTGACAGTTGCAGACGACCTGACAAGCTGCACGCTGTACCGTTGTTATGCTTTCTCATCTCCACCTATTGTATCACATGCGGTGTGTGTGTGTGTGTGTGTGTGTGTGTATGTGTATGTGTATGTGTGTGTTTTGTGCCTGCATAGTGTAGTTGCAACTGTCACCTTTAGAGGAAACCTAACCCCTTTCCAAATAGTTTTCACCACATTTCTCTTTCACTTTCACACCAATCATCTGACAGCGTGCGCGAATGTTTTTGTGTGTACAGCAACGCTTTGTTTGCAGGTGTATCATTGTTTATGTGCAGTGGATGTTGTGAGCAAAGAATAGTGATAGTGTGTGTGTCTGCTCTTGTATGCGGAGTGAGGACCAGTTTGAATTTAATGCCAATGAAGTGAGGATTCCGACTTTGTTGCACCCCTTCAAAGGGCTGTTGGAGTTTTTGGACTTAATATTAGGTCGAGGTTTGGGTAAAGGTTAAGGTGCGATATCGGGGTTAATGCATTACGTCACTGAATGTCCTCACCTTGATTGCCGCTGAACCTGTGTACTATAGTGCTAGATTTCCTAATGACACTAGTAAAGTGGAAACTATAAGAATTGTGAGGTGTGTGGAGGTCATTCCACCTTTGTAACCGCCAAGCCACCCACCCGGGCTCGCATGCTAATGTATGTTGCAGGAACTTGCATGACTGATGATGCTGACGTGGGAGGATACCGATGATAAGGATTCTGCAGAATGGAAAGGGTGACAAAATTAGAGTTCCATCTTTGTTTCATGTGACTGACCCAAGTGGACTTCACATGAAATCTTTAGTCACCTAGCTTTTTGAGTTGTACTCAAAACTGACCAACGATGATTTGTTTAAATCCACATTTTATTCCCTGATGCAGAAATTAACAACTGTGTGTCTGTGGTAGATCTTTCAATGCTCTGATATAAATGGGCACATTTAAAAAATCTCAATCAAATAACTACTCAAAAGTTAGTTTTCATAGAAACCAGAGAAAGTAACATTAGAATAATGTATTGCTGTAACCTAAAACTAAAGTAGCCCTGTGCTTGTGCTGAACAGGCATCTTTTCGAAAGGGAATGAAACTTCTGTATCACCTAGAATGACCTGAGATTTAATATCAGATAAAATTAGTTTCCAATTCGGTCAGCGGTTGATACTCTCCAGTGTAATGCTTGAAACACATGAAACTTAATTCCAAACCCTCATGCGTGTTTCAGTGCAAATGCGTAAGCACATTCATGCATATGGATATTCGTCTTTCTGTCTGTGATGGTGTTAACCGCACTTATGTAAGCACTGCTCATTGTGACAGCTCATAGTTTCCCATTGTGTTCAAACAGCTGAATGCTGAGTTAGGAAAAGTAAAAAATAACACTAATGATGAATGATGAATCACAGTTTCATCAATTTTTATTGACGCTTAATTCTGTTGCTGGTTGGTGGATACACTCAAATGTGAATAATACTGAAATGACAAAGCTACGAATAATGAATTCAGTGCCAAAATTGACTGAATGAATAAAAAGAAACTATTTAAGTCCAAACCTTCTGCTGCGGCTCATTACAGCTGCTCAGCTATACTGGGCTAAGACAGTGTACGCCACAAACGTTACGGGACAATCCAAATCAAGCATCACATGGCTGCACTTTTGACTCTAACAGTAATAATAAATCATCAGGTTGTTCAGTTGGTAAGACAGTCATCCCTGGACCACAGGGTCACTGGCTACGTGTCAAAGTGTTCTTGGCCAAGACTGTGAACAGCAAGTTCCTCCTGGGTCAGATGAGCACTTTGCATGGCAGTCGCCATGTCATGTCATGGGTGTGAGAGAGTGTGTGTGTGTGTGAATAAGAAGCAACATTGACCTTTAAGCAAGTCATTGTTAAACCTGGTGAAAAAATGTCAGTCTGCTGCAACTCAACTTACTGTTGCAGCTGCTTTCAAGTTTCCAGATGGTTAAGAGACACCCCACAGGGATCAGCATGATGAAAACTATTCTCAAGCTGGATGTTACAATGTCAACTTGAGCATACGCCAGTGTGACTAACGGCAAACCAGTCCTTCTTCAGGTTACAGTCTGCTTTTAATAATAGGATGCCTTTCATTTCCTTAGATATTGTTTAAGGCAGTAACAAGACAAAATGTATATATTTCCATATATTTCCCATTAGTGTGTATGTATGTGTATACATACACTTCACTTCAAATATATGGCAAGGATACTTCAGTTGTTTTTGCTGTGCACTGAAAATATTTGGGTCTAAGATGAGAAGAAGGAACGTTTGGAATTTAAGCTTTAGTTTGAAGTTTTTTTTCCACCTTGATGGTTTAAGTTATATAATACATCAGCAGTTTGTGTGTCAGATCACCAACTTTTTGAAGTTTGAAGTTTTGAAACTGAAAGTTTCACATAAAGTAAAGTAAACTTTTGGTTGCAAATCTTTTGTTTGCAAAAACCACGTCAAGCCTGTGACTCACTGGCATCATCAAGTGGTTGAATTCTATTTTCGTATTTGCTTTTCCAGACCTTTACTGCTGACTCCTCGTGCGTATTTGGAAGTTTCTCCTTTCAGTCTTGTGTTTCTGCAGCCCAACACATGACACTACTTCCACCATGCTTCACTGATTAGCTTGTGTGATTTGTGCCATTAGGAGATCCCTCCTTCCTCCACAGTTTCAGTATCTCTTTTCTATCGCTTTGCCGGTGGTTAGTCTTGAACCCGTCAGTCCATGAAAAGCGGCATCATTCTGGACTTTTAAACTCCAATCTGACCTTCCGATTCTAATTGCTAATGAGGAGTTTGCTCCTTGTGATTTGGCCTCTGTATTTCTGCACAAGATGTTCTCTTCTTATGAAACTTTCACCTCTGCTCTGTGGATGTTGACGTCGCTGACTGTTGTATCTGGCTTTTCTTCACACCTCTCACAATCGTCTGTCATAGGCTGCTGTTGTTTTCCTCTGCTGACCTGTCTGTATGTTGCACATGTGGTTTCTTCCTTTTTCAGGACATTCCTAACTGTTGTTTCGGCTGTGCGCTGCTTCTGATTGTTTTTCACTTTTCTACCACATTCAGATTGCCTTGTTTTCTTCCTGTATACAGCCCTTTATGTTTTCATCTTGTTTTTGAGTCAGTGAATCTTTACTGTATTGTTTAAAAACAGGCAGCAAAATAAGCAGCAGTCACATGTTTCAATAATTTTGAAACTGGTAAAATGTGGTGGCCTGATACAAAAGGTGCCATCATCAATACTTTTTATAGTGACATGTCAAAAAGATTGATTTTGGAATTTGTAATGTAATATTCATCTTTTGGTCCTTAACACAAATGTATTAGGTATTAGCAAAAGGATTTGCCAATTTTAGACCCGAATCTGTGTGTGTTTTCCAAAATGCCATGTCCAGTTCTCCTGCTTGGTTCTGTGCTCTTCAGTTTATTTTTACGGCAGTTGCTCAATGAGCAAAAAACGATGCAGGGAAATAATTTCCTTGTGACTGTTACTACAGCTTGTAAGTTATGTTTGGTTAATGGAAGTTTGACTTTATGTATTGTGTCAGACATTGTGTATTTATAAATCTGCAATTTGACATAAACCTCCTAAAACCAACAAGACTCAGAGAAGTGAAAACAAAACGCTTCTGTACCTTATGCCTTAGCAACCTCTGCTGTCCACTGTGAGAATGTGGGATAAGTCAGTTTATGTGCAGGACTGAATAGTGTATGATTATTACAGTAAGTACAGGTCTACTCTGCCTCCACATACACAGCTTGCATGGAAATATAAACCCTCTATGAGTGCAGAACTGCATCTTTATTTTCATTATTATAACAACTAAAAGTTGCCACTCACCTAGAAGTGTCTGATAATCCTTCCTCAGCATCTGGATCCTCGCAGAACAGTTCTCCCTGCTTCTTGCACATGGGGGCGGACAGACAGCAGGAACCACGACTCGCCTGGAGAGAAGACGAAGAAGAAGGGAGCAGATTCTGAAGCCTTCGTTGTGATTAATGATTCTGTCGTGTGTGCGATAACTGGGGTCGTCCCCTTTCTGTCACGTGGGTGTGACTCTGGGAGACACGGTCCGTTTGTCTGGCGCCGGCAGGACAGACAGCGCCGGGTCTCTCAGCTGCGCGAATCGGCAGCAGTAAGACTCGCGTTGGGATGGAGTGAACGGAGGAATCCTGGTGGGAATTCTTCTGCTGGCCCTGTAGTTTGTCCTGAGTTCTTTCTTTCTCTTGATTTTTGGGTAGGTTAAGTAAGGGGAGTGATTTAATATTTTTTTAATATTACGTAAGCATTAGGAAGTTAATAAGATTTTCCCATTCAAGGAAACCATATTTAGAGAGTATATTACTGTATATTACTGTAATGATTTCAGTTTTCTTATTCAGAGGCTCACGAGCTTGTTTATACATAGATTGTACAGTCTTTAAGAGAACATGTACATAAGGCCAAAATCAAAGGCCTTTACAGTCTGTACAACAGGGACGCCGTCTGTCCTCAGGCCCCCGAATCGGATAAGGACAGACAAACAGACAGGGGGGAGAGACTGTACAACTTTTGGATCCCAACAAGAAATTCCAAGGCTGCCATAGCTGATCCACAATGCACACAGCGCACAGACACACACAACCGACAGTTTCGCACACAGGAACAATGAAGCCTCCAGGCGAAAGGCTAAAATAAAGTAGAATAACATGACAATCGAATACAGCCAATGTTAAAGACGTGTGACGCTTTCCAGTTTGTGATGCCACAGTACGCTGCTCATTGTTTGTGGACAAACTGGGAAGCTGCACACAATTGTTCATACAGCACATGTGACATGCATGAGGTAGACGGTCGACCTCTGCAGCACGGATGAGTAAAAGTGAAAGTCTGGTACAGTTAAGATGAGCAGTGTTTTAGTTTCAACATAAAAGTCAAAGGCAGTTAAAAGGTAACTCGTTGCACAGGCTGAGAGCAACAGTGACTGAATCCGTGTTCCTGCACTAACAGAGGGGCTTTACATGTGTGAAGAAAAGATTTTATGATTTCATATTCTTTTGTTTAGTATTTGTTTAATTCCATTCATGATGTTGGGTTTGTTTATGTTCATTGCCAAGAAAATTCAAACCTTTAGACATCTTCAAATCTCATGCAGGCCTTCATAATAATACATCATTAAAGTATGATTACGTGATGAGTGTTTTGATTTGCTATAGCTACAGTCATGTATTTAGCAATCTGAATGAAGTGTTTAAATTTCTACTCTTTGTACTTCCAAAATGTTTTGTTGAATCTACTTAATTTTATCATGTCAAGTGGTTGACAACATCACATTTATCTAAATCAATATATATTGTTTACATTGTCTCTAATTTTAAATAAATTCCAACTAAGCTTATGTTAAATATATTTAAATATATCATGTAAGCTGGATTGCCATCTCCCAGTTTCTTACTGTACATTTTCCTTAATTTATTGATTTAAGTCGTTCATGATGAAATTAGGTTTAATCTTATTTCAGTGGATTCAGTAAATGTGAACCAAAAAATATGTTTAACACACTGACTTTATCTAGACGTGTCAATGTAACAGTAACATCTCTGTCAAAATTATTAACATTATACCATCTTTAAAAAGGCATGTGTATAGTTCAACTTTCATTAATTGTAAACCTCACCTCTTAATATAGTAAGACGTAACAGTATTATGAAGTGAAAACCCTAAATACTGACAAATGTGCCAGTAGTGTCAGAACACCATGGATCTTCTCCTCACAGTCTGTGGTCATGAGTAGCTTGACATTTTTCAACAACATGCAGACAGACAACATCGTTGTTGAGTTTTATACATACACAAGCGCGGGGATAAACTTCACACACGAAGGCCTGGTCCAAACCCACAAACTTCTACCTGTGAGGTGGCAGCGCTAATCACTCCACCAAATCAAAGTCTCACCTGACAATATCAGGTCATTTTCTGATAAAAGCTTTGTAATTGAAGGCTAAATTTAAAAAAAAAAAATTTGGCAAAAGGATTTGCCAGTTTTAGACCCTGATCTGCGTGTGTTTTCCAAACTGCACTGTCCAGTTCTCCTGCTTGTTTCTGTGTTGTCCGGTTTATTTTTATGGCAGTTGCTCAGAGCGAATGAGCAAAAAATGATGCAGGGAAATTATTTCCTTATTACTGTTACTACAGCTTGTAAGGTATGTTTGGTTAATGGAAGTTTGACTTCATGTGTTGTGTCAGACAGTGTGTATTCATGAATCAGCAATTTGACATAACCTCCTAAAATCTGCAAGACTGCCTCAGAGAAGTGAAAACAAAAACCGCTTGTGTTCCCTATCCCCTAGCAACCTCTGCTGTCCACTGTGAGAATGTAGGATGAGTCAAGAGTTTTTAAGACAGCAATTGTTGCGCTGACATCACATTGCATATGAGAGCCAACTGTGACCCTTAGGGCTGCAAGTAGTGATTATTTGCATTATTGATTGGTCAGTGATCAGTTATTATTACATACCCAATTATTTTCTCAGTTTTTATCAAAATGTTTTTCACATGTTCTAAATCTTCCAAGCCCAAAGTAATCACTTAGAGAGTTTTATTTTTACCAGTCACCTGCTCAAAAGATTGTTTGCTAAGTTAATCGTATTTTGAACAAACCTCCAAAGATACAAAAACCTGCAATGAGGTAACATTTACTTTATGTATGTAAATCACCATCAGCAGTGAGAGTGAATGCTTGTCTGTCTGTGTGGGTCTCTCAGTGTTGATCAAATAGATTGACTGTCAAGTCTGTTATTCTTCTCCTTCTTCTTATTATTCCATTTCTTCCTCCATTGAAATTCCTTTCTAAATTATTGTCTCGACATAGACACCATGTCTCCTGTTCACCATAGATGGGATGTGATACCCATGTGTTGACCATTTTCTTTCTATTGTTGTGTGTCTTTTGCATTGTATTTTTATTTTTTTCAAAGCTTCTCTTGGCATATTAGGCTCTGTGTCTGGTTTTGCTATTTCATTCTTATCTTGCTAGTAACAATGATCATATCTTGTGAGTTTTGTTGTTGTAATAGATGTCACCTACACAAGGGTCACACAGTGTCAGTGTCTACGGTGAGAAATATGTAGGTTTTTCTGACTCTTTGTTCTTTGTGCATCTGATCTTCTGATGTGATTGTGATGTGACATAGGAAATAACCTATTTATTTAGGTCAGTGACTTGTGAGTTGTGAGTGAATAGAATAAATGTTCTTATGCAACAAAACATTATTATACAAAAAAGACTGAGGACTAGTTCAACTAGTTTGAGAAAAATAGGATTTATTATATCTATGTTTAGATATGACAATGAACAATTATGGCTACATTTATTTAAAAGTGTATGGAAATGAGTTGACAATCAATAAATGATTAATTTTATTACTAAATGTTTTCCAAAAGCTACATGTAATGATACTGAAGTTTTCCACAGATACATGAAAAAAATTGACACATGTTTTAAACACATGCTTTTTGCCATTGAACTGGCAGTACAAATACAAACTTTGCCAAAACAAAGTACATATTGACAGTTCAAGTGGATGAAAAAATGTTATATGTAAAATGCCATAACTGCTTTCTAGTTTTCATAAATAGAAACATAAATATGTGTTAACTTGACACATAACATAATTATGTTAAACATAAATATCGCATCATCAAACCCAACCCACATGCCAGTGGACAACAAACACATGGAATAAAATAAAGTACAAAATAGAGAAATGCAAAATGGCCCCGATGTGAAGGTACATTTGTAACCCTCACTCTGTAAGAGAGGGGTAAGAGCTCCATCTTCAGTGTTGCTTTGAACATTCTTTGACGTCTGATCATCAGTGTGTTTTCTGACCCAGACCCTCCAGCCACTCTAGCACGATGTCCAGTTCCCCCACAGCCTTCTGTGCTGCCTGGCTTATTTGGAGCTGCTCACAGAGAAGAGAGAAGAGAGTTTTGTTAGGGCGAGTGAAGCTTAGTGGATGAAAACTGAAATGAGTTACAAAACATTAAATAGTTAATGAGAAACTTAATTTGTGAAAGGTTACTCAGGACCAATGTGTTAAATACAACTGTACCGTCACTTTATATCTAATTAAAATAATAAATAGCCCACTGTGTGAATATGGCAAAGATGAACAGATGTTTGTATCCATTTCTCTCCTTTAATGCAAATGTTACATACCTTGATGAACTCGGCGTGCAGGGAGTCAATTGTTCTCTGGGTTTCTTCTTCACAGTGGCAGTGCTGCACAGAGCAGATTACAATGAGCACACTTCATAGCTGTTGTCAAAATCACATGTTATTACTGAACAATTCACTTACACATTTGTGTATATCTCTTCTGATGCTGACAAATGCATTAGCCAGAGCGCTGGAGCAGCGCTGCTGCTGTGGCTGAGAAGATGCGTAGTTGCTGAATACTCTCTCGACGTAGAAACGCAGCAGAAGACGCAAGAAACAACATGTTTGCCCCTCCTGGCAGAGACACACAGAGGTCAGACCAAAGCCAGTCTTACACACTTAACTTTTATATTAATTTAATGATCATACAGTGCAGGCAATCTACAGTTTGAGAGAATGAAAAATCCACCATCATCAGTAATAAACAACACAAGGGCTCACCTTAATGTCTTTTATCAACGATCTGTCCAGAAGCTTCAATCCAATCTCACTATCTCCAGCTATCTGTCGAATTAGAAAAACAAAAGGCAGAGTTAGAATATTTCAGTGAATGGAACTTTTTGCAAGTTCTTCCACAATAATATGCTGGATGAGACTTCTGCAATTGTTTTCATGATTATTATGTGTGTGTGTATTCTGGATTTAAACTCACCGCATTTGACCGTATGTCAGAGTAATATTTGCGCAGTTCCTGTGTGTGAACGCTGACAGAGCAGCTGTCCAGGTGCAGAGTTCGACTCTCCCCAGGTTCACTCAGCCAGCTGAGCAGGAGGAGCAGGCAGAGAGAGCAGCCAAGCAGCATCTTCGTCACTGTGGAAATCTGGTGGCAAAGACAGAAACGTTTTGTTTGAGAAGTGTTTTCTAATAAATTACAGAAAGTTTGTTATTATAGATTTTTTAAAAGTCACATGAGGATTACTTCAATTGTCCTGCTATATATTCTCATTAACGTGTTTGATCAGTCAGTGATTTTAAAATTACAGTAAATTATGAAAATTAAGAATTGTTAAAAAAAACTATTTGCAGCCTATAGTCACAATCCATAAATACTCACCTAATTGCAAAGCAGACAAAGCCCGAAATTGGCATTTTGTTTGATAAATACATAAACCACCTGTGTTTAGACTCACCTGTGGATGTGTTGCTCAGAGGATGAGACCTGAGAAAGATGTGTTTCGGTGTCTCCATACTGTCTCCTCTTATAGTGGCATCAGGGGGATTTTACCAGGTATTGCACAGCTCAAACACACACACACACACACACACACACACACACACACACATGCACAACTTGGTTTACAGGAGAAGGAAGTGTTCTGCAATTAAAGGAACCAGCGGATGCTTTTAATACCTAATTGAAAGAAAGGAAAAGGGAGGGATGGAAGATTTTCTCCTCACTGAGGTGTTTTATCATCACAAGCATGTAATTATTTAGTGAGTCATTAGAGTCAAGTGTCGTCACTCCTCCGTGGGGTTGATATTTTTAGCTGACTGTACTTTTATAAAAAGTACTCGCTGCATTATTTGGGTAATTAGGTTGACAAAAACCCCAGATTAGCGACATTATTAATAGCAGCAGGTTTTAATCTAAATATATATATGTATGTATAAGTAAAACATTTCTGTGTTCTCAGCAACGTCCTATTGATCACAGGGTCTCCTTTGAAATGTTGGATAAGTGATTAGGGTGAAATGCGTTCTTCTGCACTGTGTGCAGCCGTGCTAGGAGCTCTGACTGGCAGTTACTTCACTCCTGTCAAGTCTGACAAGTCCTGATCAGAAACACCAACCGGACCTGCTCACCTGCTTGTCTAGCCAGATTAACCTCTGACGATAGTGCAAAAATCACTGGCAGTGGAAAGTATTGGAATCAGGGAAGTCCAATGGAAAGTGGATGAACCTGTAATAATATGAAGTTAATCAGTAGCAGGTATAGCAAAATAACTGTAAAGAGGGAAGTGTGAAATTTCCAAGTGTCTCTCTAGGAAGTCTGACTTTAAAAATAGCTCGCTGCCCTGTAAGCTGAGGAATGTTTAACGCTTGCTTCGAACCACCAGAGGTCGTCACGAGCTCTATATGATTGGAATCAGCATCAGGTTCGGCTGCAGATTCAGTAACTGGGAACATTCACTTGTCTTGGTGTTTGTGCTCATTTAATCCACAATTGCAAATTTAATTCCGAATGTGAGGCACATTCTAGATGCTTTTACGCAAACCACATTTTTTTAAATTGAGACACCCGGTACTAACGTATTATAATCCTGCTGTAGCTGCTTATCAAACAATAAATGATTAAATAAAAAATTGCTTAAAAACTAAGGATACTTGTGACTTCATGTAACAGATTACATGACACTGATCTGCAAATAGTTCATGATAAGGTAACATCACAATAATTTTATCAGAAAAATCTGATCAGAAAAATAAAAACTATTAAACAAACTTAATCAAGAGAAACATTTGAAAAAAATATGTTGAGAATAATTGGGTTCCAAATTTTTGGTTTATGCCTTCAGAGACATTATTTTCATAACTCTGTGGTAGTTACTGGTATTTTAACCTTACCTCTAACCACTTTTAGTGTTTAATGACACATTTTTCTTATATTTGCATATCTTTGCTTTGTTAGGAAAGTATGTGTCATTTTTCAAGGCAAGAGAAAGGCAAAAATCAAGCCAGATCATAACTGCCAAATCTTTAATCACTAACAGCTGCAGCAAAATTTTAAAAGAATTTTAAGCACCTGCCTAGAAAAAGTTTTTTATACATATTTTTTGACATATCCTCACTGTTAATGTGAACTAGTCTATTTTATAAATTAAGTGCATTATATGGATACGACTGCATATTGACAAGAATCTGGGAATTCTGTATAATAAAGAGACAAAAAAGATACAATTTAAATAAAATAAAAAATTTAATAAAATAAATTTAAAATAAAATTTAAATTTAAAATAAAATTTGATCAAAAATTTTTTAGATGCCTAATTTGACTCTTCACTGTTGTCGTAATTACATTGGTGACAAAGGATCCAGACCCACCGGTTCTTATAATTCACATTTTTAACTAAAACAAAAACAACAAATGTTATCAAATAATCAAGAAGAAGTTTTATTTTCCATTATTTTTTACAAAGCTTCTTTATACAGAAGAATAATAAACAGAAGACTAAAAATAGAAAGAATAAAATGAGATTTTTACATGGAGTACCTTGAAAATCACAGGCACATTTTCAACTACATGGTAGTTATGTTTTAAATGGCTTCCTCTGACCTCCACTGCAGGTCTGTGTGTTTGCTGGCAGCAAACATAACTACATATGTGTAGCATGACTGTCAATGTGTCTGTGTTTTCAGGGTTAACTCATTGTAGTTTTTGCATGTAGTTTAATAAACAAAAAAATGAGTGATAAATCGTAACTCCTACAAACACCTAACCCCATGCTGTATGTTGGTATATCCACTTTTTTGTGGGTTCATACTTCGATCTTCTCATCCTGGCAGCCATGACACTTTTCATTAGTTAAAAAGCTTGAACTGTCAGTTTACTGTCACTTAACTGGAGAATGGAGATTTCTTTCACTCGTGCATTTCCACTGAACGTATGGGTGGACATCGCTTGTGCTTCATTGAGCATGTTTTTCTGTGTGTGTGTGTGGGTGTGTGTGTGGGTGTGTGTGTGTTTTGTGTGTAAAGACGTTTCCTCTAAATGACAATAGAGTGAAGATGTCTGAAGCACATGATGATATCCAGAGGGATGGGGGGGCTCAGGTGATTTCCATCCAAACGCAGGTACCTGGGGCAACACAACATGCACTTGAAATGTCCGTACAATGAACCCTGCCTCCAAAGCTCATCCGCTCCTCTTTTAGCTTCTATTTACTTCCATTTGTGACCTACCTGAGTTTGGGTACCAGGCTGTCCTCATGCAGGCTGGCGTGCAGGTCAAATGGACAGATCAGGGTGCCATTAATGCCTGAGAGGAGGACACATAGTTATGTCAAGACATAAAATGTCGTCTTTCTTCAAAGGGGCACATAATTGATCGCAATACTACAAGTTTATTCTTGTTCGTTTATGATGCATTTGTTAAAACAGTCCAAAGTGATCAGGGAGAAATGTAAAAATGACATAAATTAGTTGCTGTAAGTAAACAAATGGGCTCATTCAGGGTGAATAAATTATAGACAAAACACAAGACAAAACATAACTAATATAAGTCACTTATCACTGCATTTGCTTATAGGTTTCACTTCAGATGAGTAATTTAAACGTGTTTTAGAGTCTGCAGCCCTGTCAACAAAAACGTGTTCAGCCTTTAGTCTCAACACAGCAACAATCCATCAAAAAAGTGCTTGTTCACTGTGACTTTGACGGAATGTACAGGCTGTTTGACAGACATAAAGGCTAAAATATACAAGGTAAACTAGCATGAACCTGGTCACATCAGTCCGCTCTGCTCAATTCAGTCCTCTCTCTCCCAGCTCTACTGTCTGCTGGGATGTGCCATGCCTTGCGCTGGTCGTCATTATGAATCTGCAATGCTGTAAAACGTACTAATCAAGGAGAAACTGTTGAGAGTCTCTGATTGGTTAGAAGGGTGAGACTCTGTTCCCTAAGTCAGGGTCAGATAAAGCCTCAGTGGCAGTTGACACATTATAACATGTTTCGGATCATATCTAAACTAAAATAATAAACTTCTAACATTAACCTCAGGAGCAGGACTTCGTAGAGTAGGGAGAATAAAGGTCTGTGAACAGTAATGGAGATATTAAAAAATGACACAATTTAAGTGTCATTAAAACATACACTGCAACTGTGGCATTTATTTTATTGTATTTTCTGCCCTCCTCCTGGCAAATATGATTTCAACATTTACCATCCTTATGACTCTGTTTTGACCACCTACAGTCTTATGGAAAACCCAATCTCTGGTGGAGATGCTAAACTACTGCTGTAACTTTTCAGTCGATGAAAAACACTTTCGTGTAACAGCAGATGAGTGTTGTTCCACACCTTGTGGCCTGTTACCATGTATTCAGACAATGGTGCTGGACTTACTCTCGATGTTGTTGTGGTTGAGGTGCAGGTGCTCCAGATTACCATTGAAGAGAGGAAGAGAAGCAAGCTGGTTGTGAGCCAGCTGCAGGTCCAGCAGGCTGGAAATGTTGAACACAGCCTTGGGAACTCCTTTATCACTCAGCTGGTTATAGTTCAGCCTCACAAATGCCAGGTGAGTGAAGCCTTTGAAGTAGTCTCTGAACGAGAGAATGATAGACAGAAAGAACCACTGAGATTTTACATGCAGATGCGGTTTTCTAACTAATGCAATGTGTGCAGGTGTTCGTCGGGTATGTGACAGCGTGTGCGCTGGATACTTGCTTTGGGATATCATCTATACGGTTCCTGTCCAGAAAAAGCTGAATGAGGCCATTAGGTACACCATCAGGCATCTTCTTCAGGATGTTGTGAGCCAGGTTGAGCTGCATCAGGCTCTTCAGGTCCCTGAATGTGTTCCTTCCTAGGTCACTGTCACTCAGCTAAGGAGAAAGAGCACACACCATACAACACCTGATGTGGTATTGTATGGTGTGTGCTCTCACTTCTTATAACTTTAATAACACAGCGCTGAAGATCCTCACAAAAACAGATGTACACAGAGCGGTTTACCTGGTTGTGGTACAGGTCAAGCAGAGTCAAGTTCTCCATCTTGTTGAAGGCACCAGCGGGGATCTTAGTAATACGGTTCTTACTGAGGCGCAGCTGTTCTAGGCTTGCTGGAAGTCCTGCTGGTACCTCTTTTAGTTGGTTACGGTGCACATAGAGGTACAGCAGGGATGGGATCTTGTCAAACACCTGCACAACAGATAGACTCTGAATTTTTGTGTTACTTTGAAATCTTCAACACTGAGTGAGGAAACTCTCTGACCTTTTTGTCTATTCGGTGAATACGGTTGTTTGCAAAGTTGATCCAGCGGACCTCAGTGGCATTGACGAAGGCCTCTGCTGTCACCTCTGAAATATAGTTGTTCTGCAGGTACAAGTAGTGGGTTCTGGATGGGATGACAGGGATCACACGGATGTTCCGGTTCTCACAGTTGAGAGAATTTGGATAGCTTGGGGAGCATAAACATTCTCTGGGGCAGTCAGGATAGATGGAGGGTGGGCCTAGAATAGGTGGGGGGAAGTCTGTGGGCTCCTGAGGCTCTGGCTGTGCTGGTACAGCAGGCTTGGGGACAGAAGGCTTCCTGGTGGTGGCTGGGCGCCGGGTGGGCTTTTTTGGCTTGTTTCTCTGGGTGAACACTGCTCCCATCAGAAGGAACAGAGCCAATGCAGAGAAGAGTCCCACACCGGCCTTCATCGTCCTGGAACAGAACGCAAAACAAAGCTTGTAACTGTTAGATGGTACAGTTTGTATGTACAGTTACATGGGTTAAGTAAAGAGAGTGGAAGCCTCCCCATAACGCACAACCTGTCATTGTGGCTGTGATGGTTAGCCAGTGCAGTCAGCCATTTCTAACCACAAAGAAGGCTTAACAACCAGAATTAATGGGTTCTTTTGCTGAATTTTGCTTTGTGTGGGAACAGACGCGTGAAAAAATCCTGCAATTGGAGACTCAGTGCAGATAAAGACATTCTTTTCTAAATACACTGAAAACCCGGTCTCACTGTGTATATTTGCCCGCTGATTGTTCCCGTGTTGAAAGCCAGTTTTTATTCAAACAATGCTTTGGGATAGAGAATTCACAGGCTTTAACTGGTCAGAACAGCAGTATCAAGATTTAAGGCTATGAACTGAACACGATAAATATATTATTAGATGGGTTTTTTTTGTGGTTTGGAATGCAAGCAAAACAATATTCATGTAAAGTTCAAGTGCAGTGATTTGTTTCATTTGATTGAAGGCATATGAAAGCCAGATACTGAAGCAAGAAATTAGAGAGAGGGGGAAAAAAAAGTTTAGGGA
The DNA here is from genome assembly GCA_033026295.1 of Channa striata. NCBI lineage: Eukaryota > Metazoa > Chordata > Actinopteri > Anabantiformes > Channidae > Channa > Channa striata. The sequence goes on along the minus strand of CM065168.1, from coordinate 16,696,086 downwards.
TAAAGGCTCTTTTGTCAGCACTGATCCAGAGGGAAAACTGCAGCTCTGGAACCTTAAAGCTCACTGACTCAGGAGAGGAGTCATAAAAGACACATATGGACATCACTGAAACTCCCAGTGTGATTCTGATTGACCCAGTATGTATCTTAAAGCAATGCTGTGTGGAAGCATAAGTCTATGCATTTTTCATTGACCAGCCAGAGTCTTTTACTTGAGTTACTGTTGTAACATCTTTGCAGAGACTCTGAGAGAATGTATACTTTGCATTATTATCTGTCTAAGACACACCCAACAGTGTTAACTTTCATCAGAGGATCAGAGGAAGTGTTATTTAGGGTGTGTACTTGAACTGATGTCAAACAAATGTTAAATGTTATCTCTTGTGCGTGCATTATATTGTTCTCTGGTCTCTGAGGGCCTGACTGACACACATGGAGATGTTTGACTTATGCATTCATGAGCATTTACCCTATAGTTATGATTAAATAACTGCTCAGGTCAAGGTGATATTAGTTTAGGCCATGCTTACTTTATATCTCACGCTTCAACACAAAGCGTCTATTATTTTCCAATCACACTGTGAGATAGAAATGTGTATTTGATAAACACCACTTCTGAATCACCAGACAGGAATGAAGCTTAGAGCGGGATCTGTCCTGCCTGAAAAAACAAATCTGAACTTTTCTCTGACAATGTTCCCTGGCACTGCCCATTCTTTTCCCTCTCTGACATCCAAAGCCCCCACCCTCTCGTCCAGAACCAAACCAGCTCTCCCTCCCCCCATCGCCACTGTTGTCATGACCAGTAGTCTGGCAAACAAGTAAAAACTCAGTCAAAGATGGATGACTCATTCGTTTGTTATTTGCAATCAGTAAATCTGATGCATATTAGCATGAGAACTAGGTCAGAGAGTTAGTAATATAAATCTGCACATCCGATGATATACTGTTATCAGACTGTACACAGGGCAGATTTACGCCACAGACAGCTTCAAATGTTTTTTTGCCTAGGAGAAGATAATGCTAATTTATTATACAACAGCACACAATCACAGCATATTTGCTTTTTAACGACTTTTTGACATAAATATAAACAAATGTAAAATATTATTATTAGGGGTTGTACAATGCAGATGTTTTGAATTGTTTTGAATGGCGGCTATATTTCCAATTTAAAACTAGTATTTAGGTTTGTTTGCATTTTTAACAATAAAACATACTTTTACTTCTGCTACTTTACAAACCAGAATTCTTGATTAACATTCAGTGAAATAAAGTTCAATTTTCTGTTTTTGACAGAACTTGTGATGTCGTTGTAGAGAAAATCACCAGTGTTTTGAAAAAGCACTTAAACGGCCACAAATGAGAACCTCATCATGCACAGCAGAGGTAAGAAATCTGACCCATTACTCTCTGACAAATGATCACAACTAATCAACACAAATATCTGAATATCATTCAATATGCACATGCTAAAGAAGTGATTATGTTAAATGTAACACAAATTCCCTCTTTTCTCTGTTGCTCATCATAACTCATTTTTACAGCATGTACTGTGTGTGAAAATGCTCTGGAAAGTGAATTGTTTTTCATGTTGAGATATATTTTTAGACTTACAGATCTAGTTTGGCACTAGAAATATGCAGTACCAGTTATAGACAAATTTGGTCTCAGTTTCAAACCATGTTCACCAGCAGATAATTTTTACTGGGGCCAAAAAATGTCCTCATGTGGGTGTGGCAGTCGTGCAGTGCCTGTGAAAAGATTTGGTTAATTTCCACTGTAATGAAACGTGCAGAAGTTGCAGTTGCAAAATAGTCAATAAACAAAAGTGGAATGATCATAGGTAACTGAGCCGTATCAGGCTCCTGCAGACTGTCCTTCAGACTGACTGACAATGTCAACCACATCATTGTTGTGATCATCAGTCAGTCAAAAGCCAACATTTGCTTTTTTACATTTTTCATACCCTGCACACATTGAATCAGCTCAGCCTGAGATGTTTTCAGACATTTCTAACTTATTCATCTTCAGTTTTAGCTTGGGCTTGGATTAACATCCAGTGAGGAACTTAATCTATCTGAACAGAATTGTTTAAAACCTTAAAGCTGAGTGAGCAAAATCAGTCTCAGCAGAAAATTAAGTGATGATCTCCACAAATTAAGATCCTAGTTCACCAAGCAACGCCAAAAACGCACTCCCTTCGCAGTTTCGCAGCTACACTCCTCACTTACTGATGGAAGAAATCCAGGTGAGTGTGCAGCGGCGGAGTCAGAGCCGAAGTGTGCGACAAATCCCTAGAGGACAGACTACCACGTTGTATGGCACAGCGTTTCTATAGAAACACACCAGCATGGCCCAGCCGTGCCACTGCCAGGATTCCCTCTCAGTCCACAAACGCACACTGCGCTTTCTGCTTCTCTCTGTTTCACACACAAACACACTCGTGCCTGCGTTCTTATCTTTCTGGTCATGTCACAGCAACAACAGCCCCCCTCCCTGGAAACAACAAATAAAGTTTCTTACCTGCCTCTGGTACCTGCCCTCTTTTGTCAAGTCACAAGTTTTGTGTCTTTTCTTCTCTCGGATTCTCTCACTCGTTCACCTACCCCTCCCTCTCTCTCTCTCTCTCTCTCTCTCTTTCTCTGTTTCTCTCTGACCCTAACCCTCCCCTCCCTGTTGCTCTCCCTCTCTCTCTCCTTTGGTGGACATGTCTGTCTGTTGAGTTTGTTCCCTGGTGTTTTTCCCTCTGAAGGTCACAGTGGTTCTTTATACTCCGTTGCGTGGCTCACGGCCATAGAGATCATAATTTCCTTTAGAAGACTGCGGATTCTTTCATGTGTCCAAACTCTCTTGGTTTGTTATTATTTTGTTGTGTCCCAGCAGAACATGAGATTGTTTGTCTCCCAAAGAAACAAGTCTGCGTGGGTATGTTTGCATATATTTCTATATCAAAAGTCTTGCAGAAAAGTTGTTAACACTGGACCTCTGTTAGGAAAAGCCCAGCTGAAATTGCATCTCTTCTCTGTCTCCCACCCACTCTGCCATTGTTTCGATGATTACACCATGATCCAGTCATGTGCTTTTCATTAGCAGCATCTCTCGTCCGACTCCATGGCATCTTTTCTGTGTCAGTTAAATGCCCAGGAGCTTTTTCTTAATCCTCTGGTGCCTGATTACTGAAGTGCACGGCCTCCATGTATGTGTGTGTCTGTGCTTACTGTCACTTGGGGTTATGAGGTGGATGTGTTTGCTGCCCTGCATTCCTGCAGAGTGAGCTGCAGCTGAAGGATAATGAGGCGAACATATGTGAGGAAAAGTCTCGAACACAAATGTACACACGTGGCTCTTTCTCTTACTGTCCCTCTCGTGCTTGTTCTTTTTTCACGATTTCTCCCCACTGGACCCCTGTCTCCTAATCACTCAGTCACCACATCTGAAACACAGAGCTCAACTAAGCCAAACATCTGGACCCGGCCAGTCCCAAGTAAGAATAGGAGAAACAACTAGGACAGAGTGTGAAATAAACAAAAACAGGGAACCAATATGTCACTTTTTGGGTGGTAGCTTTTTCTGTCATCTCAGCTACCATTTAGGATGTGCTACAATGCCATTTAATGACTCAGCTCCTCTGATTAACTGCAGTGACCTAATTTCTCTCTAAATGTTTTCACTCTGTGCTGCCTGCAGGGCTGACATCATTCTAGACCGTTCCTCATTAGCAACAATGCTACACGATTTGCCTGAAGTTTCAATGGTCATGTCTGTTATATAATATCATAAATATTTGCAGAAGCTCATATATCAAATGAATAAAGCACATTTGATTGTTTAAATGAGGTGGTCTGCAACAACTTATTAATATGCAGCTTCTGTTTGGCTCTGTGGTAAACTTTAATGAGGCAGGCATGGCTGCTGCTCTTTCTTCTGCCACACTGGCAAAAAACAGAGAATGAACAACAAATTTCAGTTTCACTGTCCAGTCCAGTATAAGGTGGAAACAGAACTAATCAGGACCAAATCTTCACAAATCAAAGCTGATAAACTCTGTTAAGTCACTTGTAAGTTTATATTTTTTTTAGTAAGTTCAAATGTGGAAATATCAGTGTCTCAGATGTAAGGCAAACAGTGAATCTGTTGCTGTTGTGTCTATGGATGGATGGATGCTGCTGCTATCAGCTACAGTTTAGGCCTAGAGCCCTTAAAGCAACAGGGACCCCAAACATCTTTGTGATTTGTTCAAGTCACACTGTCGGCCCAGGAGACGATGACGAAGACGACACAGCACTAGTTCTTTGATGCTGGCTCCGTGTGTCCAGCACTTACAGTGACAGTCAACCTTTTCAGATCATCTATCTACCGAACACGTCGGTCGTTTCAGAATACATCTTTAGGTATTATGTTGTTTTTTTTTGCATTTATTAGAGCTTAAGTAGTTAACATTTGAGGAAAAACACTATGTGGTTTGGATTTGCATGTGAAAACTGAGTCACATGAGCTTTGGAATGTAAGTGTTTGGCCTGCAGAGCTCAGAAACACACAGCCTGAACAGAGATGGTATGATGCCAGTTCTCTGTTTTTCAGGGCTCAGTTCAACCTGTTGATTCAAGAAGAGAGATATTTATAGGCAGACAACCTGCTTTTACTGCAGGAAATCTTTAAGCTGCAGTCCTTTTCAGCGCTATTACACACTAGAGGAGCTGTTTTCCATGTAGATGGAGAGACTGAGGCAGGCTCAGACTCCAGCCCAAGCTGACTTGGTGTATAATCTGAGAATTTTCCAAGAACGGCCTGTTCTGTCATCAACAGTTATTTGGATGATTGAACTGTTTGGTTTAAAGGAGAGGCGCTTCAGCCAAAAATGTTCCCAGAGGAAATGCAGCCAAACTCATACTAACTTCAGTCCAATATATACAGATAACTTTGTAATGAGTTTGTCTGCAGCAAAACGATGATAGAGCACCCAGTAAGCACCGTGTATCTGTGCTCTGCGGGCTCATTTTCCATTTTCTGCAGTCAAAGTCCACAGCTTTGGATGCCCCTCCTGTCTCTTACTAAACCAAGGCTTTACATTGAATCTATTGTCTTGTAAATCATTCTATGATTATACGAATGTCATTTTCTTTTTGCATCAATCATGAATAAACGCTTAGTTGCCCTATGATGACACAATGCAGGGTGTTTACAGGCAGCGAAACTCGTCTGCATAATCATAGGCTCATTTCAGTGTTTGTTTTATCTGCCACAGATAAAGTTTGTGTTCAGTTTTTGAGTCTAAATGTAGGACTCGCGTTCCAGATGTTCATCACAGCGGTTAGTTGGAAGACTATTTGTTTATATGGACTATGGAAAATACTTCTGTCTCTAAATAACGAATGATAAAACTTATAGCTGGCTTACTAATATCTTTAAACAGTGCGTCTTTTGGACAGGGTCATGTAAACGATAAAAAAAATGTTTTGACACAGAAAAACTGTGGATTCAATGACAGCTGGGGAGCTTGAGAAGCATCACATCATGCATGAAGTCATACTACACATGGTGCTGAAAAAAAAACTCATTTACTTACGTAAGAATATTGTTCTACGAGCCAGTACAAACAAGCCACCTGTTCTGTGGACACTTCCAAATCAAAACTCATTCATAATGCATTGAATCAAACATTGCCAGCTGGCTTCTGTGCACACACGATGCTGTAACTCAACTGTTGCAGTGACTTTTTGGAATAAGTTACTTAGCAGGATTCATTTCACCAATAACTGAAATACTTAATTTTGTCTCAAGTCTATCTCAAGTCAGCCTTGACTGAGTAAGTTTGTCCGGTAAAACCTTTGCTATAACTGCATTTCATAAATGCGTTTTCCATTTCTTCCAACAAAAATACCCAACGTCTATCACAATAGCTACACATGCCTCTCTTTTTCTTACAGCTTGTAGTTGGCGTTAGCATTAATTTATGTGGTTTTCAGTGTAAATAATGTCTCAAGCAATGTACAAAAGAATTGGATTATAAATTATAGCACTGAGCATTTGTTCTACTGTATAAAATCTTTGTTAAGTTCAATCGTATGATTAATATGATTAAACGTGGTACTTACAGTTTTGTTGCCCTTCACTAGATTCACTAGACACATTAATTATTTTGTTTTAAAAGGAAACATATGCGTATTTATCGGTGCCTTGCCCATTCTCTATGTTTTAAGATGATGTGTGGTAGTGGGCTACACCAGCGTGTGAATGCATGTCTGCCACATGTTTCACATGTGAGCCTCCACCTTAGTGCCCAGTTAAATATGAAAGGTGTGATACTCTGTGAGTGCTCACATGCAACACATACATCACAAAACATATGCTTTCTGGATCCTAAACTTCTTCCATCTTCCATCTGACACAGCCACCAAGACCTCTACCCCACCTCGCCCTCCCCTGATGTTCAGTCAGCAAGTTAATGAAAGTGTCGGGAATTGTGAACTAAACTAAACTGTAAACTACTTACTGAGCTTTGAGTTGCACTGAATTACCAGCTGCACAAAACGTGGTCCTGAGAAAATTGTCCACTGGTGCAAAGTGCATACACTGTGGGAAAGCCTCAGGAAGTGGTGTTGTAAACAGTCATCTTCACTCTTATGACAAACTCGCAGACTCAGGAGGTTTAGAAATCCTGCAAATCCTCTGTATCTCACTTATGTTAGATAGCACTCTTAATGTCAAAAGCTGGATGTGAGAATAAAGGATATACTTGGCATATGAGCCTAATCATTCCCTGGTAAAGGCTTCTAGTCTTAAGAACAAAGGAATTCGTGAGGATTATGGATGCCCTGCCATATTTCTAAGACTAATTACTGTAAGCTTGTGGTCATAATGATTTCTGAAATTGTGTTCAAAAATTAATTGCTTCCAGGAAACAAAAAATGAGCGATTTCTCTTTTGCAATGAAGAGTTTATACAACACTGAAGGCTGACGACTCCATAAAATACAAGTAAGTCCCTTCAAACCCTAAAAGTAATGCAAGACAGTTGAATCAGCATCTGTGTCTGTATGTGTGTGGTTGTGTGTGAGTGTGTGTCTGTGTGTGTGTGTGTGTGCCTAACGAGAGGGCCGGAGGCCTATGTACTTGTAAACAGGCCTGTAAATGAGACTAACAGTTTCCTCAGTGATCTGGCCAAAACCACACTTACATACAAGGCTGTGACGGATTATTCTGCCCAGCAACAAACAGACTCTTCACACAGCTGGGAGGTCCAAACCTCTCTGAATATCAACCCCCTGTTTGCCAGTTGGTTCAATCCTTTTGTTCAACACTTTGTTAAACCTAGACCTTAAGACCTTAAGAAACCTGACTTCGTCTTGGATTCCTCTCCCAAAAGGTGAAAAATCATAAACCCATTTTCCTAGGTAATATTACATCAATGAACAACACTCAGATCCAGCAGTGATTTCAGATCAATGACCTAAAATCTCAAACTTTATCCAAATAGAACTAATAATAAAGAAAAAACTCACTAACTTTTCAAAAACCACTTGCAAAATTAATTATCTTACATTTCTATAATCTTTTCAGTGTCATATTTTAATACTTGATTGTAGAGAGGTGTAACTGACGCCTGACGTGAAATGAGCTTCACATCAGGCTCATAACAGCCAGGCAGAGATATTAGCATCTAACAGTTTTTGAACAAGCCTTGGTCTTCTCACCAATCAGAGAAACATTTTTCTACTTGATCAGTTCTGCAGCATGATTTAGAGTAATTAGATAATGACTCTGCCATAAAGGTCTGGACAGAGTCACATAGATTGCTGCTAGCTTGGCAAGACAGATCCTTTGGACACAAGATGGACGTATCACCTCATGAATTTGATCTGCTAAATGCTCCAACATGGTCATAGAACTGTGTCAGTCTGCTGTTTGTACACAGGGTGTGAAAATTATAGACTTTTGGCTGTTTGAGTTTAAAGTGATGCAGTATGAATGACCTAAATCAAAACAAGCTGAAAGATAATAAACTGCTAAGGCAGGACAGCAGTGACAGGTGATTATTGTCAATGGGTCCTGCTCTAAAGGGAACCTCTTTATCACTATCTATATAATTACCTCCATCTTTTCAGTTGTTAATCTAAAATTTATACAATTATGTAACATAAAAAATAACAATCTGCCACAATACACAGCTGTTTGAATTCACAAATCTAAGAAATGGAGAACACATGAGACATAACAAGCGAGAACCATTCAGAAACATTAGCAGTGCCAGTACATGAGCATAGAATGATATTTTAAAGATGCAGTTCATATCTAACCTGAGCAGACCGTGCTGTACTGATGGAGGGCGATGATGTGTGACGGGTCCTGAGCTCTGCAGCTCTCTATGTTGCTGTTATGACACCACAGGGAGCTTCATAGCAGATTGTTTTGACTAGTGGTTTCCAAGGCAGAGTTTAGATCAGAGGAGAGGAATGGTCCGAGCGTTTAATGAGTCCACCAGTCACGGTTTTAGTCTGTTTTTAAATAACTGCAAGTATAATCCCCCTGAATATGCCTAACCTCTAACTAACATATATATTTTTTTCTTATATCACCTGAGGTTTGAGAACAGAAAATCATATTTTTGCTTTTAACCAGTTGTGTGTGTTCTTCAAAACTGATTTCTGATAATTGAATTGTTCCTAATCTTGTTCTGAGGTACATATTCTCATTATTAAGGGACACAGCCGTTGCTTGTTATTGCGACATAGAATCATTTCTTGTTATTACGAGACACTCATTTTATCTGTTGATACCATCATAACAGCACGTAGTGCCTGGCCTCTGACAATTAAAACACACACTGATTCCCACAAAATGTATAAACTATGTTCATATTAACACGTTCTGTCTTTAACAGAGATTAGGTTTGTGATGGGATGGAGCCAGCTATCACTGGACAAGCTGCAGGGTGCACCCTGGACTCATCATCAATACCACAGTATTTATCATCAACACACACACACACACACACACACATGACTGAGATGATGCATCCCAGTTCAGCTGTATCAGTTATTGTCAATAGTCACATTATGACTCGCTTCTCATGCATTGCAATGCAGAGTTGTTAACCTAGCTTCACACCTTCTCACCACTTTGTGTAAGACAGCTGTTAAGCTGCGTCATCTGACTTGCTCTTATGATAAAGTGATGCTGTTATAAAGACAAATGTCCCACAACAATTGACCACTATAAAAGCTGATGTGCTTTGCCCATGCAGTGTGCATGTGCTTGTTTAGTAATTCTGTTTAAGGGTTGAAAGACAAACCCCTTAGTTCCTCTGAAGGTCACTAACATACTTTTAGTCAGTAATATTTCATGTGAAGTTATTCCTTTAAGACAGCTGCTACGTGAGGCTGCTTGTTTAATGTTACAGCCTCTCAGCAGCAACATGGAACCAACTTTTTCCTTCAGCTCATCTCAGTTCCTGATGACTTCATACCTACCATGTAGACTGCAGTAGACAGGCTTTTATGGTTAATATTCATCGTCAAAGAACTCTGTGTGACTGACTCTGGTCAAAGTAGGTCCAGACATAGCACAAGTCTGATCAGACCATCAAACACAGCCACAGTGTTTGTAGGACATTCTGTCACCTGGAAAATATGGCTTTGGTAATGGTGCATGGCACAAAAACACAAACAAGTACCATGACCGGTTATTGGTAGAAGTACTGTACCTAAACTCAAAAACTGTATAATAAAGTTTTGCACACTGCTTTTCTCACTTTGACATTTACAGGAATTAGAAAAGCATAGAAATTAATCAAATGTATTCTACATTAATTAGTGTCAAATAAAAGTATTGAATATGTATAATGCTGTATACGTGGAATATTTTAATCTCTTTATGCATCTCAAAATTGTATTAGATGATTATTAATCTATCATATTGTGTGTGTGTCATATACAGCTTTTTAACACACTATAATATAAAGCAGTTCCCCCTGATCATTCCCACTTATTTTCTGTAATTAAACCTTTTACAGTTCTGACTTTGCATTTTGTAATCATGAGGAAACTGACTCAGCTATGTTTATCTTGTAATAACAGGAAATTGTATTGCAATTATGAGATCTTTACTTCAATATTTTGTGGGAAGTATTATCATTATGAGAAATGCAGCACAATCATATATGTCTTCACAGGGCCACAATGACGCTATCTTGATGTACGAGTACTTCCATCTAGGTTTGTAACCTTGAGAGGAAATGCTGATGCATTATGGGCATATCAGCATTGTGCTGGGATTTTATAATATACTTATTTTGTAGAAGTTGCTCCAGTAGGTATAAATACATCTCAGAGACGCTTTTGTCATAGTTATTACATGCTTAGCCCTTTGTAATTGTTTCCTGAATAAATGATGAGATGTAGAAGTCATAATCATGAGAGGGCACAACAGTATTTATTCTCTTACTGCCTAGTTCCTGTTGGCATCTTTAAAAGTTTCAAATTAAAATGCATCAGCATTAAATACTGTGGGTGACAGTGTTTGACAAAAAGCGTGTGGGTGTGTGTGGGTGTTTTCAGTATTCTGACAAAAGGTGACGGTGTTTGTATTCGTGAATTGACTAGTGTTCACTTCCATCACGTGTGTGTAACAGCGCTTTGTTTTAATCACGCACAACCTTGAGTCCCCGTACAGTGTGAGATCAGTGGGATGTGTGCTCCATCATAATAAACTGAAATGACATCCTGACACAGCACAGGCTCAAACAACAGTGCGCAGAAAGGTTTCACACAGATGGAAATCAGCCAAGATATGAATCCCTCAATGCATAATTAAAGGCCCTGCGGCAGCTTATCAAAACTGTCTTGCAGTGTGTGCGAGTGCAGTCTTCACTACCTGCATGTACGGGAGTAAGTGTATTTTCCACTGTATGTGCTTTTTAGTATAACAATATATTTTTTAATTAACTACAGTTTTAAAATCTCTTGCACAGAGGACATCATGTATCCACTTCCTGTTTGGATTATTATCCATTGTGCTGTTTAGTGTTTTTATTACAATACATGCAATATCTGATTAAACTACATTTCATTGTATTGACAAAAACATGTTTAATTTCCACACGGCTCCACACGTGCACTTGGCGTAGCTGTTTAACACCGTCCAGCCAAATGACTCAGATCCATTCAAGGAAAAGCTACTGAATTTTACCATTCATACATTTTCCCCATCGCCTTCCGCGGGCTCACTTTAACTGGAGCACATTATTCTTTACAGTCAGAAATAAGAGGGTTTGTCTCAGTTCCTATTCACTAATGGCACCCAGATGTATAACCCTGCTAAGGCTGTGCGTGGTTTAGAAAGAAGCCCATGGGAATGCACCGGTGGTATGAGAAATGTTTTGATTAGAACTTTTGGCATCACAGTGAAATAACTCGTTAAGTGCACAAGTTCAAGCTTTGGCATCTTTTGAAGGTCAGTTTCCCCTTCAGGCTCTGGCCATGTATTTACACATTAACGACCCAACAATTTACTGTTGAGAGTCCACAAATGTCGAAAAGGCAATGAATAAAAATACTGTAACATTTTTAAGTTTTAAGTTTTTTATTTTGCACAACTGTCTGCGTTTGGCTGATGACATGCAGGGTGGCCTCATATGTAAATATTTTCAAGCACTCGCAGACAGAAGGCCCAGTCAGAGGGCAGTTGGTGGTGGGACATTTTGTTTCCATCCAATCGTAGGATCTTCATCCTGGAGTAGGACACGGGTCCCACCTCTCTGCAGAGGCTTGTTGTGCTGAACTCTAAAAAGACAGAAAAAAGGCGAGTTTTTAAACATATACAGACCATACTTTTATTAGACACCCATTATTCACCAGAGTGACAACCATCTGCTTGTTGCTGTCTCCTCACAGCGTTGCAGACACTAAGCCAGTCCAGAGAGCTTTGATTAAACATCATGTACCATGTGTTCATCATGTGTAAATTGTTACAATGAAGCACTTCGGTTGCTTGTCTTGTGTAGTAATCTATGTGCAGTCTGCAAACGCCCTCTTCTTTTTCTAGAGTCTGCATTTACGATTAGATCCCTTGCAGGTGCTCTGGTAAAAACAGGGCAGAGGAAACCACAACACCCTCTTGCTTTCTTGTTTTATTTCAGCAGTAGAGTTTCTCTCAGCCCAGACTGTAGGCTTTGGCAGATAGGAGCCACAGTAGCTGTCGGGCTGCTAGCGAGACGATGAGATGTGTTTTTGTGGAAGTGTTTTGCCATCTGTCTTTCCCTTTGGTACAAAGCTTCCCTGTCTGCTGCATCATACATTAAAAACAAGGACTCATTTTCACTTTTCCAGAGCCCGTGAGAAAAAAAACTGAGCACCAGCTCATTGCTGCTGGATAATCTTGGGAGTCAAAATGTGTATAAGGCTGTGGATGTAAATCCTATCTGTCCAAAAAAGCCACAGAATGAGAGGAAAGCGGAGACTGAAGAGTAGAACAGCATGTGCTTCTGGCTCATCTGGCACTGCGACCTCTGAATCCATCACAGATGTTTTCATACCACTCTCCTTGCTTCTTTGCTGGCTAACTTTCCCTTCATCCGACCATCCAATATTCCCTCACTTCTTTTCTCGCCACGTGACTCTTTATTTAATCTCCTCCCACCCATTTTCAGTTTTCTCTCATCTCTCCTGCTCGTTGTTCAATCCCGGCCCCTCCCGTGTTCGTATGCAGCAAAGAAGGAGTCTCTGCGGGCTTCTTTATAGCTCCTGTCAAAGTTTTCACATTTCTTTTTGTTCTTTACAGGCAGATTTGGGTTCCAGACCTCGCCACATATTATATAGTAGCTCACAAATACTGCGCTTTGATTGTTTTGCTGAACATATGAATGTCTGCACATGTGAGAGATTAGCATTTCACAGACATGAAGTCAGTAACACCTCTGCCTTTCACAGTATGAGAGGTGGCTGCGTCATGTTTTGTGTCTAAAGCCGGCACGTTTTCACCTCACCTTGTATTTCATTTGCCTCCAGGTACATGTACTGCAGGGTAGTGGGGACTGTGGGAATGGTAATAAGTTTGTTGTAAGAAAGGTCAAGTTCCACCAAACTGGAGATGTTAAAGACCTGCTGGGGGACGCTGCTGCTCTGTAAACCACAATGACTTAGTCGGAGGTACTTCAGGTTGAGAAGGCTCACAAAACTGTCCCGGTCCAATCCAGACAGAGAGTTATTGGACAGGTACAGCTGCTCGATGGAGGCAGGTAAATGTCTGGGGACAGTCAAAAAATTGTTCCCACTGAGGTCCAACATGTTCAGACTGAGCAGACCTGTGTGATCAGGAGAGACCATCCAAACACACACAAAACATTAGTACTGAGAAATATTTCTGATGCTGCAAACGTAATTATCACAGGTGTTATATATATATATATATTGCCAATTTATCTTTTAAACAGCTCTTTACAATTTAAATTACCAAATTAATTTAAAGATAGAAAGTGTGATTTCATAATGTGTTACTAAAAGTAATGAAACCAAAAAACTTTTGAATAACTTAACAGTCTCAGACAGTAGGTAGGTAAGAGAAGTTGAATAATAAAATTTCAAAAATATGTTCCTTCAACTTAGTTTTTGTCTTGTGGTGTTCCACAGAATTCTGTCTTGGGTCTAATAGTTTGTTTTGTACAAGCTTCCTCTTGGACAGATAATAAGTCAGCATTCTAACATTTTTTGTGTAGATAATATACAATTTACTTTAGGTCTTCAAATGTTACACAATTGTCTTAACTAAAAAAAAATCTAAAATCCTGATGAATTGGAAGTTCTTATTTCTGCCCTGCTGGTGAAAATGAAAGAAAGGCAGCGTTTTACCTGCCCCAGAAAGCCAAAGACATATCGCCATGAGCCTGTGTCACCCCTGTTCTGATTTCTTCACACTAGCTACCAGTTCAAAATTCACGTGATTACATTTAGAGCCAATCAAGGTCAAGCTCCTGTGAACATATAAGAGCTGATGCAATCGCCTGATCTTTAATTAGGGCCCGTTAGAATGTAGTTGTCCCTCTGTGCTTTTAAAGATGTAGCCCTTCAACTTTGGAATTCTCTACAATTGGAGCTAAGATCTGTGAACACTGTGTGAACAATCTGTGTGAACAATCAGGAGCTAAAACCCCATTTGCTCAGATGTGCAATCTAAGTTTTTTGACTATTAATGGATTTCTGTTATTGAAAAACACTTAGTGACACTCTGCTCCTGAAAAGTGCTTTGTAAATACATTTTGTAAAAAGTAAAGGAAATGACACGTCACATCACCTTTGAGATCTCCCTCTGTGATTGTTTGCAGTCTGTTTCCCTGCAGCAGCAGCAGCGTCAGGTTAAGTAGCTTTTCAAAAGCCCCAGAGCTGATGCTGCTGATTTGATTGTGGGCCAGTCGCAGCTGCCTGAGTCCACTTGGTAGGGTGCTGGGAACCGAACTTAGATAGTTGTGGTTAGCAAACAAGTAGTACAGCTTGGTCTGGTTCTGCAGAGCTGCCTGGTCCAGTTTGGCACTTTGCAGCTGGTTATGGTCCAAGATCAGCCAGTGCAGCTTTGTAACATTTGCCAGAACAGAGGAGGACAGGGACGAGATGTTGTTTCTCTAAGAGTTAAGGACAAGAATGTGATGTTTTAGTCTTCTACTTACAAGAGAACATACAGGTCAGACATTGTGGGCACTGTGGGGTTGGGGAATCAAAAACCATGGCACGTTTGTGGCTCACCACACTGAGGTTAAGACAAGCTTATTGCCCGTGTCAGTGTTTGTCCTACCTGTAGAAACAGGTACTGAGTTCTGTCTGGCAGGCCGTCAGGAATGTCTGCCAAACCTCTGTGGTCACAGTAGAGGGCCGTGGGCCACTGGATGGGGCACTCACACTGCAGCGGACACGCCTGGGGGTTGTTGGCTCGGAACCAGGCAGGGTCCATCCGCCCCTGCAGACTCAGCACACTGGGCTCACCCAGAAATCGGTTGATCCACAGAGGAACGCCTCCATAGTCCATGTCAGATACGTCAGCGGCTGAGTGACGAACAAGCAACAGCACCAACACAGCAGAGAACAGGGGAGCCATGGCACCAGCTGCTGAGATAGGCAACCCTGCACATTCAGCAAAGGTGTTAAATGAGGGTCAGCGTGAGCTTGTTTACCAGTGTTTATCTACGGATTGTCTGTGGCTAGTCGACCACTTCGCTTTGGACTGAAGAGCAACTATTGGACAGATCATCATCAGTTGTTGGTTGATGTTGTGCGGTGAAACCTAATGAATTCGGGGGCTTTTCAAACTTTTTTCCAGAGACACCAGCGGGACCAACGGCTACATTTTCAGCTATATATTCATTTTATTTTTAGAATAAGACATATGCCATAAAGTTTAGTGTTTTTTTTGTATTCACATCACCAAGATGATAACTCTGCTGTTCTCTCACATTTTTGTCTCTCACTTGAGACCAAATCAAAAATTCTAGAATTGTGTCCAGTACTTTTGGCATATGACCCAGTAACTTGAGTTGCCATTTTCGTTTAGGGCTAATTAAACAAATGTTGAAATGCTAATATGCACAACACAAAGTTCAGTGGTGGAAAATAACTAAATCAATTTATATAATGATTTTATTAGACTACAACTTAAAAAACAAACTGCTTTTCACAACATGTGCACATGGCAAATACCAACCTTTCACTCCACTAACTATATGCAAAAACATGAATGTTACCAGCTGCAACGCTGAAGTGATGAACACAACATGGATCAATAATAATAAGAATCCACTAATACCATCATATTGCATGAATTTGTGGAGCTTACAGGACTTTTACTTATAACAATTTCCACACTGTGGTATTGCCAAGTTTACATTAGTGAATAATCAGAGTTTTTCTTCTACAACTGAGAAAGACGAACACAGTGATTACCCAATAAACATAAATATATTTGCATCATCTGATTACTAGTACTGTATTAGCATGTAGCTCTAAACATCGTGTATGGCTGGATGTTAAAGTACAGCAACACACAGCTCTAGGATGTTTAATTGCTTGTTTAATGTCTCTCACAAGTCGCCCTAATTTAGTGGACATGCAGTGTTAAATTGCTAAAGTAGCCGTTTAATTGCTGAAGCTACACTTGGACTGTAAACATATTCAATGTGAAAATAAAAACTGTAATTCATCAGAAGATATGACTATCAAAATCTGAATTGTTTCAACCAGAGGTCAAACAAGGTCACCTTCTGATGACTTTGTCTCTCTAAATTAATGACAGAAACAGATGAATGGAAATGTTATCGCACTTTTTGTTTTTTCATTTCTTTGCACTGCAACTTCTGAGCAGAGAGGAAAGTATAAGCGTTTTCCCTTCATGCACAACTGCAGATGTTTACGATAATAGCCACAAAACTGGAATGCAGAAAAGCATGCGCGAACACCGAGACTCTCAGTTACTGTATAACACAGGAGTTTGTGAGAAAGTTTGCATCACCAGGAAGTTAAACTTGAGCGTGCTTGCAATGTTGCTTTTTGCCAAGAGGCTATCTGTGTTGGATAATACTTCAGTTATACAGACCCAAACTAGTTTTGAGCATTTCCAGTTTTGCCTGCCTTGCAGAGAAGGGAAGCGGAAGCAGGCAATAAACAAACTGTAAAAAGAGACTTACCTGTTGAGCAGGAGCTACAGAGCCGGGACAGGTTGTCTTAAATTTCCAATAAAACCCTCGGCAGCAGTGCGTGTGTGTGTGTGTGTGTGTGTGTGCGTGTGTGTGTGTGTTTTCAAGCTACCAGCTCTGATTACCCACCGTCTGATACATTCCTCTTTTCCAGACTCTACCCAAATCCCAGACCCAAGGCTTTTCCATATTCTTCCCTCGCTCACTTCAGCATTCAGCAACAGTTGGACACACAGCATATGGTGGAAACATGGTTACTTAACCCATGAAGACACATGAAAAATGCACAAAAATAATCAAAGGGTATGCCAAAGAAGGAAAAGAAAGGAACAGAAACCAAGTGAGGGAAACAGATCATTTAGATTCTAATGGAGCAGAGATTTCAGTGAATGTGACAGAGTTTAGATCAGCATTCAAGCACATCTTCTTGTGTGTATGTGTGTGTTCAGTGTGTGTTTGTGTGTGCATCTTGCTATGTGTATTTGTGGATGTCGGAGGGTGGTTTGCACCGCCGAAGTTGGAACAGAGTGAGAGCCAGTTTGGATTCTGAGGACGTCCTCACATTCTCACACCCCTTCGACGAGCTTTGTGAAGGTTAAGACTTGGATTTAGGGTTAGACATTCTGCTGCGACGGTCAAAGTATCATAAGTAGTTAGATAGAGAACACATGTATGTTAACGAATCATTTCGATAGTCATGCATGATGTGTGTTACTGTGTGTGGGATTGGGTCCTCAGTATGTGTATGCCTGGAGGCACTCAAGCCACAAAGTACCTGGGGATCCAAAGAGACCATTCTGTGTGTATTAGTGTGTGTCTTTGTTCATCTGTGTATGTTTAATGGTTTGTGTGTGTGTGTGTGTTTAAGGAAGGCACTTCTGTCAAGCATGTGAGCTGAGCAGAAGCAGAGGAAAGCGATTCCAGATTTGCACCCCTCAGTCCCCCTCCTAAAATCTGAGTGTACGTCTGTGAGGAAAGAGGCAAGGTGGGGAATAACAGGAAAGAGAGGGGACAGCGTTTTTAATCAAAGCATGGGAAGAGTGACCTCTAGGAAACACACACGGAATGACAACCGCAGTGGAGTTCAGCTCAATGTGTGACATGAGTGTGTTTTTTAATTCATTTTTTCTGAGGTTGAGGGAAAATTTTGGACCGAGTGCCTCACTGTAAATGTCTGGTGTGAATATTCCTACAGTGTATTATAGTTTAAGTGTGACTGCCAGTGACTAAAAGCTGTTTCCGAAAATGAAATGTGTAACTGTGTAAACGTGGAGATGGTAATTGTGTTATGAAACCGATTCTTCAACTGATAGTTGAATCAAATTGAGATTTTCATTTTTACAATTACAGCTTCTGGTTATGCTACAGGAGATTCATTGTACGTAAGGAACAAAGGAACGTTTGTGCCAGTCGTAGTGGTGGACCTGCTGGTGGTGATGAAAAATGTCAGGGGATCACATTAATAACATTGACACATGTTTATCATATCTCAAACCTCATAGTGGTGCTAACACTATTAATCCTCTAGGGTCCATAAAAGTCTGCACATTGTGTCTTTGTAATCCCTGTATTAGTTGTTGAGATTATTCAGTTTGGGTCAAAGCGGTGGAGCTGCTGTCCTGTGTTTCCTTCCTGCACATGTTGCACAGTATCATGCTTGTTTAGCAACAGTTTTAAACCGATTAAGCATTAATTTTTGTAAACATGAACAAAACATCTCACCGTCCTACACACTCTTTGCTCTGCTCTGTTTCCATCCGGCTTATCCATAACTAATAAAAGGTGATGGAAATGGCCTCCTCCTATCCTCTGTGGGATCTGATCCCCCTGATCCAGAATAACTTTACATTATCTACACATACATTTTCACTCACACATGGGATTTATACTTAAACTGAATATCAATTTGGCCATAGACAGACGTGTCAAAGTAGAAATAAACACACACATACATATACACACACAAAACAGCAATGCTGTACTGTATGTATTAAATGTTTTGTTATCATTACTGTTGTAAAGGAAGATTGGAATTGATATATTTCAGCATATTTATTTTATCGTGTGTGACTCATTCTTATATTATAAATTATTGTGAGATTTCATCAATGTTAAAAGGATCCTAATTAATGTATTACTATGTTTTAACTTTGAAAGAGAAAAGGCAGAAGACACACAGTAAACAACACATGCCCTGTGGGCTCTATATCAGGAGACATTCATAGAAAGTACTTTTTATACTGTTGGTGCAACTTCTTGTCACTTTGCAACGCTGATGATTAATAATGTTTGCAAACACTGTCTATGCTTAAAAACACAACAATAAAATCAATAACAAATTTATGATTCTGTGTATTTACAAATTTAGAATAAACACGTTTCAAGAAAAGTCTTTCTTGCAACGCAAAGAAAAATCTAGGTCTAAATATTTCAACATTACTGGAATGTGACGTCAACTGTGGCTTACCGTCTGAGGAAATGCCAGAGTTCATGTAACTAATAATTGCATTTTGCTAGTATGCTTGTTAATGAGTCATTATCTTTTCAGAGTAATCAAGATTTCTGAAAACAGAAGCTGCCCTCAGGTGGTTTTCTGTCTGGGAACTGACAGGTACAACAGCTCCTCAAACAGCTGTCAGATATTGCAAAACCATGAGAGCACTTCTGATCGTCTGCCGTTACTATATGTGTCAGCGCACTTGTTCAAAGAAGTAAGACTATAGTGTGAATTACTGGTTGGTAAAGTGGAAGTGCAACAGTTAGCATGTTATGCAACTTCCAAATTTGTTGCCACATCAGTTTAGACATGCCATTGCACTCTGTATTATTATAAATGTGAATTAAATGATTGGCTATGCACGGGCCTTTTTTAAAAAAAAATATTTATGCCTTTTTCATTTTTAAGTCTCCTTCCTTTGTCATTTCCCCTTTACATTTGACAGGATATGTTAGAATTGTCACCGACACTAGAGGGCTCTGTTTAACCAGCACAAAGCATAGCACACAGGCTCTGTTCCCCAAGCAAGGTCTATTCTGCAAGTCTTTTCTAAATTTACAAGCAACACATCAATACCAGTAAAAGATAAATATCAATTTATGCATTTATGTATGTATCAGGCACATTGTTGAAAATAAATTGTCCAGACTGAATGTAGAAATAAATGTGCTGAAATTAAATTCTACCCAGATACTGTTTCATTAAATGTTTCCCTCCGATGAACATCTCTACCTTAGTGTTGAAGTGGTGATGTGGCACTTGGATCCATCTTAGACCACTACACCTTTTAGTGTGTTTTTGATACCTCATGCATAACAGGAGATTTAACACTGGACAAATCATAATCTTTGCTAGGATGACGCCAGAATTTAGATTAGACTCATAATTATTATTATTACCAACAAATATACATAAAAAGATGTTGCTTTTATCTCTATGAGAAAAAGATGAGGAGCTTGATGTGTAATCGTGAACATCTGTGCATGATTTGTGTGTGTGTGTGCCTGGACATCTGCTTTGTATTGCATGGGCTGTGCTGCCCCTGTGCCCTGGGGTGCCATGGTTCAAATTACCTTAAGGAGACATACTGTCCAGGGACCAATAAGACCACGTTTGTGTGTATCTTCTGCAGGACTCTCATTATAAGTTACAATTACTATTTTCTTTTGCATCCACAAAGTGAGAAGGTTTGGTCAAGAATTATTCTAGATGGTTCTTAGTTGTTGCAGTGTGTGTGTGTATGTGTGTGAAGATAAAGGTTAACCATTAAATTATAGGGTTTAGACTTATTTTTTGGTTAGGTTATGGCTTCAGATGGCGTTAAACATGTAATTGTTAGACATAATGTGAGGGTTACTACACTGTTCTTAGATAGTGACAGACACAGAAGAGTATTTATTAAAAGATACGGTGCCACATCGAGAGCTGGCACTTGGACTGAAGGACTGAGAAAGTGTTAACAAGATGGTTCGATATCTGAAATCCCCGTCCTGTAAGCGGTTGTGGGGGAGCTGCTCCTACAACTATATTTCTATGGTTGTGTTCTGTTGTCTTTAATGTTTTCTTTCTTTTCAGAATGTGAACAATGTGAACACTAATGCTGATTAATTTTCACACATCTGTGTTGCCCTACTTAACATTAAATGTTCAACATCTTTCCGTGGAAAGTAAAAGCATTTCCAACATTACATCTGACTCATAAAGAGAACACTTCACTTCTCGTGATGACAATAAAGAGGGCATGAAAGAACATGTGACTACCAAAAATATATACACTAAATATATTAAAAAGTAATTTAGTTCATTTCCAGTGGTGCAAGATTTTCCATTAACATGATTTAATGCCTGTGATATAGATTTTTGTAGCATGTTAGCAGTAGCCTTTTTGTCTTTTTCTGCAGGTAAGTGATCAAAGATGTACAGAGTGAAAATTCCTGTGACATTCCTGTGAAGAGTTCATGACTTGTGTAGAAAGTGCCTGCTCCTCTGATCTTCTGATCCCTGCTCAACACTGCTCATAACCTAGACAGGACATGGGGGTACAGACACTGGTGGAGGTCGGGTGTGTTTGGAGCTACCTAGAGTCCACCCAGGTTTCTTACTTTGAAGTTCTGGCCAGCAAGGAATCGATTTCTCACACTAAATGAGAACTGCTTCACTTTCTGTTTCTTACAGTGTGTGTCCACCTAAACACCTCACATACACACAGGGCTTTGATGTTGTGTTACATAAGGAATTAACCGCTTAAGGATGTACGTGTGAGTGATGAATAAAGGGGTGAATTTCTATAAGTGCATTACTCAGGTAAATAACACTGGAAAATTTAAACTGAGTCCACACATGCCAGTGGACACACACAAAACTGCAAGAAACTGCAGAACAGGAGTATAAATCTGCTTCTTTATAATCCGTATCTTACTGTTTTGTTTTTCCCATGTGTTAGGAGATGTGCTAGAGTTCACTCCTTCAAAAAAGTAACGTGATCTGGTTGCTCCATTGTTTCCTTTTTAACGACTTTTACTGCCACACATACGTCAGAAACAATGGCCACAAATAACAACCAACATGTGTAAAGCTCTAAACCTGACTTTGCTTTGCTGTTTCTCCTGTATAGCAGTTATGACACGTGTTGACAGGACTTAAAGGTATGTTTAATCTCTTGTTAAAATGAAATTTCCTCACAACTGGGTCCATGAATATGCACTTTGTCAAATGCAGAGACACTTTTTGCCCAAATTCAGCCCAACTCCCAATAATTTCCCAATTTGGGCTACTGGATCATTCATCTGTTTGAGGACTGCATGTGGATCTTTGTACGAAACACAAGTATGTGGGTTTGTTGTCAGCATGAAATGACAATTTTCTGTTTGCTGAAATGACATTGTTCAACCATAATTGCTATTTTCACACAGAGATCATTTCAATGTGTTGAATATTTTATTGCACGGCATATAATTCCAAACAAAAAAGGGCCTAACAAATCAGAGTTGTGTGGACACAATCACTACTGTCACCGTGTTGGATTATAAACATTGAAACACTGATACAGAGAAAAAGAGTAAAAAGATTGTTTGCAGATATAAAAGATGAAGGGGAGTGAAATCCCTGATTCTGATGAAGCTCGTGTCGGAGAGAAGATGCAGAGGCAGGAAGAGGCCCACATTAGGACCAGACAGACAATATGAGAGGACCGTCACACATGTTTTCATTTAACCCCTTACAGTATGTAGGGCTGTTGGGGAAGAACGGAGAGAAGGAGATCTTCCCTTGCAACAAATCACAAATGTTTTTGCCACTAATAAAGTTTGTTGAATGTCAGAATATCCATCAAACATATTTTTGAAAGTAGGATGGAAGAGCTTTTGTAGTGTAAGGAGTATATGACTCTAGACACGCGCCTTTACGGGGAGCCATATAATTTAACAAGAAGCAAACATCCAGCGTCAATCCCAGTTTTTAATCTTGTGTCATGTTATAACTGAACGTACTCTTGTCCAAGTTTAGCGTAAGATCAACAAAGAGGAGCTCAACGCACACAGATGGGAATAATGCCTTGCAGCCCCTGACTCTCACATCACTCACATTAGTGAGAAAGGAGGCTCCAGATTCGGGTGTGGGGTACACTGGGCCATAGCTGAGGGAACAAAATGGGGTGCAGGTGGGTGGATTAGGGGGCGGAAGAAACCAAGAAGAAAGAAACCGAGAGAAGAAGGGAAAAGGGGGAATGGCAGAATGGAAAGGAAACCAGTGAGAGGAGGAAGGCTTTTGTTTGAGTCCCCTCCAGTCCTGAGCACAGTCTGACAGAGAGAGGGGACACGGAGGGCCAGTCTCTGTAATCAGGTAGGTGTGTGTCTTTGTATGTGTGTGAACATGTCTTTTTTCTGTGCTAGTTGTTTTCCACATTTTTTTTTTAAGAAGAGATGAATAAACACATGAGGTTGCAGCCCTAGTTTAGTTTGAGCTTATATTCTCTCTCCTGAATCATTGGACACGAGTAACAACATTTACAAAGGATAGTTTTTTCTTTCTTTTTTTTTTAATGCTTCCTGTCTGGATTCCCCTTGGGTTAATACCTCTAAGAATGTGCCCCTCTGCGGTCAGCCCAACCAAAGTCAGGATTTGCTCTGACACATTTCTGTTCATTTAACTCAATTTGAGAGTAATACAATTTGTGCTTTTAGGTAAACACATTGTTCAAGAATAACAGTTTTTCCTCATGTGAGAGATTTTGTATGACGTTTTCTTTTAGAATTTAGATTGTGAATAGGCATTTTATGGCTATGTTTCTGCAATCCGTTACCTCTGTAGCATAAAGAAGATAAACACAGACACTCATTGACACAGTTATTTTGTTGACTTGTGAATGGCTTTTTTTCTGTCTAGAATTCCATTGAACCTGTTTCTCTGTGTTCTCTCTGTCAGACTGCACTGTAGATTCGGCTGTGACCATGCGTTTGGTGATTGTCCTCTTGTCTGCCCTGCTTCCACTCGCTCACTCCCAAGCGCCGGACCCCTTCGCCTGGCTGTTTGGATGGAGCCAGAGATCCTACTTTGACTCCCTGCGGGCAGACATCAAAGGAGGGGCATGTCCTGAGGAGTGTGACTGCCCTCATTCCTTCCCTGTTTCTATGTACTGTGATGGGCGGGGCCTGACAGCCATGCCAGCCATTCCCTCTCATATCAAATACCTGTACCTCCAAAATAATGCCATTACAGCTGTGCCTGACTCAGCCCTGACGAATGCAACCGATCTGGTGTGGCTCATGTTGCACTACAATCAGCTGAGATCTGAAGCCATTGGCAAGAAGGTAAACCTCTGTTTGTTCTCAGTCGGGCCAGTGATCGGGGAGTGATGCAGCGATGTCTGTCTGAAGGCCCCATGTGTGTAACTCCAAAAAAAGGAATAGTTGAAATGACATTTCATGTTTTAAATGCACTAGGTCAACCTTTCAAGTGAAAAAAAAATCACAAAACAAATAAAAAAAACTTTCGTGGTAGAGCAGAGAAATTACAATTTAAGTCTAAAAAATTTTTCAGCGCCTAAAACATTTCTGAGAAATGAAAATCAGTTTGAAATCAGAAGTTACACAGACTAAAGTCAGATGTCAGTTTTCTATAGAGCTACAGTCCAGCTGCAGCAGATTAAAACAACACATAAACTTGCAAACACCTTCCTTCTGACCATTTGGCTCGAGTTAGTCCCTCTTGTTGTCCTACTGGAACTCAGCCTGCCAGCTGCTGCCAATCAAACACCAACACCACACCATCCAGCTGAGATAATTTTGTCTAAACACCCCGTTTCTTTTATTTTTACAAGTCATAAATCCAGTTCTAGAAGAACAAAAAATAAAGAAAGAATGACTGATTTCATTTGGACTTTGGACTCACATTGTGTTTTTCATCCCATTTGCAATTATCAGTGTTCTAAATGTCATTTTTAGGCATTTGTGAAGCTGGCGAGCCTGGAGCGTTTATATCTACAACACAACAATCTGTCCAGCATTCCTTCCAACCTCCCGCACTCCCTGCGAGACTTGAGACTCAACCATAACAAGATTGAAAAGGTAATGTGTCGTTTAGTTTGACACTGATGTACAGCTCTGCTCTCGTTCATCAGAAACATTAACCTTCAAAATATTTGGCACTGTTGCCTAGGTAACACCTGCCGACCTAGAGGGAATGGATAACCTTACTATCCTGTATCTCCATGACAACGCTGTCACAGACATGAGCACATCACTGAAGGATCTGAAATCCCTAACACTGCTGGACATCAGCAACAACAAGTTGACAAAGGTGATAAGAGTGTTTGTGTAAAGCATGTCCCGTTAGGTGAACTGTTGATGTTGAATATTTTTATGAACTGCTTGCAGGTCCCAGAGGCCCTCCCTGAACATCTGCACCAGCTCTACCTAGAGTCCAACACTATCAGCTCCGTACCTGAGGACTTCCTTCGCCGCTTCACTCAGCTGCAGTACATCAGGATGGCTCACAACCAGCTCACAGACAAGGGAATCCCCCCCAACACCTTCAATGTGACTGGGCTGGTGGAGCTGGACTTGAGCTTCAACAAATTGGAGAGAATCCCTCCAGTCAGCAACACACTGCAACATCTCTATCTGCAGGCAAACCAGATCAAAGGTAAACCGCTGCACACACACGCTTTCGCTCTGCACATTTGTAGACTGTCATAGGTGCATGTGTATTGACATACAGATGCCTCCTCCTGTCCTGTGTCCTGTGGCTGTAGAGTTCACTCTGGGGAGTTTCTGCTCCATTGTCGATGTGACCAGTTTCTCCACATTGCGGACGCTGCGTCTGGACGGGAACGAGATCAGTCCCGCGGACATCCCTTCAGAGTCCTCGCTCTGCCTACGTGTGGCTTCCAACATTGAGGTTTAGTTGTGTATGTGGTACAGCTCAGTTCGCAACATGCACCGTCACTGTGACACATTGTTTTTCTGACATGTACCAAAGCGCAGGAGGATATCACTTAACACCAGCAGCAGGTGGCATTTGGGAGAGCAAAGATTTTCATATTTGGCAGCGATTTTACAGCCACTGGAATGGTTTTAACAGACATTTTAAAGCAGAATAGCTCTCTGTTGCCTGAAAATTAGATTATTCATCTCAAATACAGTTGATGAACCTCTAGCCTCTAAATTCAGTATTTAAGCTCAATATTACCCTTGATTTTCCTGTTCATATAATGAAAATAATCTGACCCTGATCCTTGTTATATGATGCTGTGAGGATCAATGATCTTTGTAATCACTGTTTTTATTTTGAATCTCTAGCTGTCTATATCTCATTCTTCCTCCACCTTGTTCCATGCTTTACACTGTCTTGTTTAATAAGTTGATGATAACCATCCTATTTTTGTGAATCATGTATGAAGTGATTAATTTCCTAAGTACCTCAATTGCAGTTTGATGCATTGAGGCAAATGTTTTTTCATTAAAACATGTTGTGACTGTGAAGGATCCTCTTTTTTTGCACAGTGAAATTCACTTTGGTTAAATACACAGAAAGGTATCTTTATCAAAACTATCTCCATACTGTCCCTTACTGGATCAAGCATTCAGATACCTTTGGCTGTTTTGATTTTGGAGTTACTGTAAATATTGCATGAATTTATCATAGTGACAAAGACTGTATGTGTACCAGCCCAAAGGCAAAATTAATAAAAAGATGATTAAATAAACTGTTGTCTGTTCTTTCTTCTGATGTATCACCCAGTATGAACTATTTACTTTATCTTTGGACTTTGTGATTTAGTTATTTTATTTTTAAAACTGAACTTAAATAACAGAAAATGTTTAACTGAGGACCATCTCATTGAATTTGATACTTGCTTGAAACCAAAAGCTCAAACCTTACAACTAATATGTTTGTCTAATGAATAATCATTTACACAAGCCAGCTTTATGAAAAATCTTCACCTTCAGGACTTGAGACTGATTGTTCCTCACAGTTGTGTTATTTTATCTGTAAAAAGCAACAAAGAATTTTACTGTCTTGAGTATAAAATTAATGCATGTGCACATGAGTCATGGCTGGCTGAATCCTAGAAATGTCCAGTATAAGTCGATTCATCTTTGTATATTCCAGGGTCTGTGCTCAGAAGCCCTCATTTGGTGGTGTGCAGTCTTCGCTCTGTTCACTTAAATGGAGATAAAACTACACTTAATTACAGCTAGTATCTACAGCCAATCAGCACAAGGAGTGCTGCTGGGCTGACAGAGACAGACAGAGAGACAGAGACAGACAGAGAGACAGAGACAGACAGAGAGGCGATGGGCTGTAGGAGGGGGGAGAGGAGAGGAAGGGGCAGCCTGAGTTGTTTTCAGTGCTGACTGACGAAAGTGCTGTGTCGGCTCAACAAGACAGGAACAGTTAGTTCGACAGACGTTCAGCTTACTTGCTATTCTGTGTATGTTTGCTGCAGGCGATGGTGGTGACACAGTGGTGGAGTCTGCGGCTGCTGTGGCTTTGATTAGCTTTGTACAGTAGCAGCTGTCGTTATGCCAAATCTGTGAGCGCTCATTCCTCGTTAGTAACTAACCGTAACTCTTGGCACTGCATTGCATTTTATGTCCTGGTGGTTACACTTTGTTCAGTTTAGTGTTGTTGCCATGACAATAAGCATTCATTAAGTAAACAATGCTAACACTGAAACAATGCTCTGAAACTGATACAAACTGGGAGAAGCTGACTCACAGTAGCTCTTCTTATAGAAAAGCTGAATTTTTACTGTTAAATACAGAGCTATATATAGTGCAGTGAGCTGCTCTGTCATCTGAAATTTAAGGTGTGGGATTTATGCGTTTGTATGCTTCGACACCCACAGCTAAATCATTAGAGTATGTGTCACCTGACCAATGGCGAGATGTTTAGAGCACACAGGATGTCAATATTTACAATATTTTGCTCTGTCACTGTTTTGTAATCTGCGGCCACACCAGTATTTACCGTCATCATAGGTGGTTCATATTATAGGTTAAGAGTGGTGGTCATGTTGTGGTTACACATCACTGAGCTCAAAAGAGCATCACAGCAGAGGTCACCACAGACAAGAGCAATGAGGACAGATACAGCGAAGAGTTCACTGATGAGCTGCTGTGTCTCGTAACTCACTGAAGACTTTTAGAAGAAGAGCAGAAATCAGATTTTCATACACTACAGCACAGCGACAAGAACGTACGACTTCACCTCCTGTTGCTGTTAATACATTTTCGTGTCACACCAAAGCATTCATAAGTATTAAAAATATCTTTTTTAATTCGATTTGGGTGTTTTTTACCTTTGATTCGTGGTTAATTTGAAATGATGATAGACATTAAGAAGGACAAATTCAATGCAGCAAAGGCCCCACACTGAGCTTATCAGATTAACTGCTTCACTTCTATGGTGCTGCAAAATGCCCAAGATACAGTTTATTTGCTAATAGAAAAATACATTTAACATCTGACATCCAATAGGTTTATTAAAAATATTTGAGAAATCAAATCAACTACAAAAGAAGGTAAAAATGGTTGTGATATTAAAGCAGGTGATGTTAAACAGGAAAAAGTTACTGGACTTAGCTAAAATATGACACTCACTGAAGAGAAAAACAACTTCCAAATATCTGAAAGTAATGTAAAAATGAAAATAATCAACTGTGTGGATGTTTATGTTTGTGCACGTGTTTTAATAATGTGTTGATTAATGGGTAAAGCAGGACTCTGTCACCAGTGGCCGTGTTGTGGCCACATCTTCAGGGTGTGATTACATGTGACACAGACGTAGATGTGCTAACAGTCCAGTCATTATGAGCAGATGTCACTGACCAAAATGAGAACTATCTATCATCAGTCACAACAGTGGCTTTAGGGAGGAGTTGTGAGAACACATGCTTGGATCGAGTCACTCACCTGAGTCACACACACACGTCACAGCAGGATAGTCAACAGTCATGGCTCCACTGTTGTGTCCATTTATTAATACAGACAGTAACACAGTGTAATGTGTTATCAAAGCAGAAACAAGCTGAGGAGGGTGGAACAGTGACATTGTACAGTGGAAAGGAGTAGAATAATTTGGCATTAGAATCATCATACCAAGACATTAAGCTTTCAGGATAAGTGGGTGGTGGTCACTAATCAAAAAGGGATCTTCCTTTACTAATGTGCATTAAATCGTGACTCTAGTATAAACTTTTACATGCATTCACACATGTCAAAGGTGTTGGGGGGGAGGGTCTGGGCAGGTGATTGGCTGTAAAACATCCCTCCCTTCTCTATTGGTGGAGGGGACTTTAAAACAGACGTCTCTTAGTGATTTTAATTTCTTATACAGATGTTGAAAAAACAGGTGAACCAATATGCGAAAATACGGCTGGGACAGTTTCAAGAATTTAATTTTCACAAATCCTGCGGTTGTCGACCAGGTAGGATTGCAGATCATTTTAACCAGAATTATATTATTCAATTGATAATTTAAAACACAAACTAAATATGATTGAAAAATTAAAGGCATGTATATATGTGTTGTGTATGTTTTTATCCTTACGTATGTATATGTCTGAATTTGATTTAGCACTTAATATGGAAAACTGAGTGGCTATTGGTGAAACTATAGTGCGACTGTAGGTGAAAGGCCTTGGATAATGAAAGTGTTGCTTTTTTGTCCTTTGGAAAGTGACAAATAACTTAAACTGAAAGTTTTTTTATTTCTCATAATATCAGTATATTTTTGTTAAATATTATTACATTATGTAGAATTCAAGAATACACAAATTTCTCCTTTCTACATTGCTCCTTTCATTTAACTGCATCTGTTCCAAATACAGAAGATATAACCAACACAATTTAAATGCGTTTTGGGCCTTTTCAATGAGCAGGACCCACATGTGGGTAATGGGGATGAAAATACTGAGCGTGGAAACTGGGCCACGAAGAGAGAGTACATCCTGTCTACGATTGGCTATGCTGTCGGACTTGGAAACATTTGGAGATTTCCGTACTTGGCCTATAAGAACGGAGGGGGTATGTGAATGTTTGGCATCTGATCTCTTAGTACTAGTATCCTAAAAATAAAACTGCTCTTGTAATGTTTCTTTCATACGTCCTCTGTCATATTCTCTATTTTGATCAGGAGCCTTTCTTATCCCTTATTTTGTGATGCTGGTGGTTACTGGAATCCCTCTTTTCTTCCTGGAATGTGCCTTTGGTCAGTTCTGCAGCCAAGGCCCAATTAACATATGGAGAGCGGTGCCGATACTGCAGGGTGAGACTACTCTGAAGAATAGGGGATATATTGAGACTGGGCAACCACAAATCCACATGGCTCCTGGCCTCACCTGCCTGTTTGCTTTTAATGCTTTATCATGTGTCCAGAAATACTAATGTAGTAGTTATTGTGTTTATTGTGGCTTGTGGACATAAATTATAAGTTGGTTTTAGACTTAATTACGTTTAAAACATGTTTGCATGAACATTCACAGAGCTGAAGAAAGGTGTTAAAAAAATAAATATTAAAAAATATAATAGCATGACAACTTAGTCCAGAGACATGGACAGAGTGGAAAACATCAGGCTATGGTAGAAAACTACTGAAAAAATATTAGTTTTTAAATTGGCTTATTACACTTACCAAACATATACGATTAGCCTCCTTGATGGTGTTGTTGTTGTCACCCACACACGCTGTACAGTGCCCCTACAATACAACGCATCTGTGATAACTCCTCTTTCTGTTTCTGCAGGTGTTGGCGTTGCCATGGTTATGGTGACTCTAATAGTATCGATTTACTATAATGTCATCATCGCCTACAGCCTGTACTACATGTTCGCCTCCTTCCAGTCTCCTCTGCCGTGGTCCAGCTGCTTCAGCTGGGGTGACAGTAACTGCAGCAGCACTCCCACAGGTCTGTTCTTTGTCATGCTTCATCTTAGTTCTGCTTTAAGTTTTAATTTAATACAATTGAAATCAAATTGCGTAATCTATAAAATGTATCCTCAAAATCATTAATGTTAAGTAGAGTTTGTTGACAATATAAATTAAATTAATTATTAAAAACAGGGAGCCATAAAATCTAATTAAAACCACCTCAGACCACAGTTGTTTACCATGTTCTGTATGTAGCTGTAGTAGTATGTCCAAGATTTGGTCCTTTCTTCTTTTCCAGTGTCTTGTAATATAAGTGGTGTTGTCGTGAGCAACTGGACAACTGAAAACAGCACCTGTCCTTCATCTGACGTGGTCTCAGGTTCAGTGCAGAGTCCAAGTGAACAGTACTGGGAGTAAGCATCACACCTTCATTCAAAATAGCACAAAAACACTGTCAGACTGCTGTGGCTGCACAGTCTCTTGTCTCTTGTCTCCTCAGTCGTGTGGCTCTACAGAGATCCAGTGGTCTGAATGAAACAGGACCAGTAGTTTGGCACTTGGCCCTCTGTCTGCTGCTGAGCTCCATACTTGTTGCCGCAGCGCTCATAAGAGGCATTAAGTCATCGGGAAAAGTAAGTCATGCATGTCACGTCAGCTCCTTGTTCACAGAAAACCTCCCCTCAGCTGCTTAAACCATAGATCAAGTTACAAAATCTCGTGAACAGCCATTCAAAGCTCACTATTTCACACATGTTTTAGCTGCAAGTTTGATGGAGTTACCAGTTCTGGATGAGAATAAACTGGGCACTCAAATAGTGTGGGGGTTTTTTACACTTTGGTTTTACAAGATATAATATGCTTGATGTGCTAAGAAATTGTTAAAGTTACAGGGAGGTGGATTTTGTTAGCGTTAGACAGAGGCAGGTGAATTTCCCCATCTGCCAGTCTTTAGATAGGAAAATACACTTGTTGACAAGTCCCAATTTTACAACAATTTACAGCAGTAGCTATGTAAAAAATGTAAATGAATGAATGTCTTTTTGCAACGTGAAGTCTTTGCTTTTGTCTTCAGGTTGTGTATTTCACTGCTACATTTCCCTATGTGGTGATTGTGATCCTGCTGATCAAAGGTGCGACACTAGAGGGAGCACGGGATGGTATTGAATTCTACATTGGTTCGCAGTCAAATCTGACTAAACTGACTGAAGCACAGGTAGGAACCCATCTTTCCTGGTAATAACACATGTCAGTCTGAGTTTGAAAAAATAGATTAAATCAATATTTTTATTCAAATTATGACCATTTTTAAGGTCTGGAAAGATGCAGCAACTCAGACCTTCTACTCTCTCTCTATTGGCTGGGGTGGAGTCATGACACTTGCCTCCTACAACAATTTCCACAACAATATGTTCAAGGACTCCTTTGTTGTAACACTTACTAATGCAGGTAGGACAGTTAGCAATAATATTTTTTTAAAAGTCAATAAATAACTTTATATTCTGATATATAGAGAAAAAAATCAACACTGAAACTGCAAGTAAAATCTACACTGTGTTCAGAACAGAATGTTCTGCATTAATTTCTACATAGATTTTTACTGTTTTTATCTTGTCTTAGGTACCAGTGTTCTTGCAGGATTTGCCATATTTTCAATCTTGGGTCACATGGCTCACATCTACAAAATGCCTGTCAGTGAAGTTGTGAAGGAAGGTCAGACAGACACACAATGTGAGCACCAATTAGTAAAAATGTGAAAAACTGCCAGTTGCCCTCTGACATTTTGTTCCTGTGTCTTTGTGCAGGATTTGGCTTGGCATTCATTGCATATCCAGATGCTTTGTCTAAGCTTCCTATTTCCCCTCTTTGGTCCATTTTGTTCTTCTTCATGCTTTTGACTGTTGGTCTGGACTCTCAGTTTGCAGGAATAGGTTAGACTTGCTCTTTCATTTGTACAACACTCATAGCTGTGCTGCTATCGTCCATTGCTGTCTTGTCATCTCTCGCGTTGTCATTAGAGGTGATCACCACATGTCTACTCGATGCCTTCCCTAAAGTCTTCAAATCCAAACGTGCCCTGTTAACTCTAACGACATGTGCCATCCTCTACCTCCTGGGCCTTCCGTGTGTCACACAGGTATATTTAACACGGTATCACTGTTATATAACAGGGGCCTAATTAACCAGCTAAGCCTGAGTGTGTGTTTGTAGGCAGGAATATACTGGGTGACTCTCATCGACCAGTTTGTTGCCAGCTGGGTGCTGCTAGTTCTGGCTCTTTTGGAAATCATTGGTGTCTGCTACATATATGGTAAATATGATAAGTGGAGACAGCTGCATTGATAAAGGTGACAGATGTGGCTTTAATCAGCAGTTGGGTGCGTGTGTGTTCTTCTCGTGCTTCACAGGAGGGAATCGTTTTATTAAAGACATTGAGATGATGCTTGGAAAAAAGAGTTTCATTTTCTGGCTGTGGTGGAGAACATGTTGGTTCTTCTTGAGCCCCTGCATCATAGTGGTGAGTACAGTCTTTTATCAATGTGTGCTGGCTGTGAATGCTTCAGACAATCATTAAAACCCATGTTAATTGTTGTCTAGGTGATCCTGGTCTGGTCTCTGATGACATTTACACCACCTTCCTATGGAGAGGTCAGGTTTCCATTGTGGGGTTTGGCTTTGGGCTGGTGCATGGTTGTATTCATCCTCCTCTGGATCCCTGTCGTTGCTGTATACAAGATTATGAAGGCAAAAGGAAGTCCTTGGAAGGTGTGTGTGTGTGTGTGTATGAAACCTGGAAACATTGTTCTTGTTTCTTTTGTTTAAAGCATTGTGGTTGAAGTGTGGTTCAAGCAAATCTAACCTTTTCTGTTCCACAGCGTTTCAAGTCATTATGCTCTCCCTCCGAAGAATGGCATCCCTACCTGGATGTCCACCGAGGGGAACGTTACACTGAAGAACGCTGCCGCGGCAGGAAGCAAGCTAGAGTCAGACCGGAAGTAAATGTAATATCTAGTTCATGGCTTTAAAGTGAATTTTCTATGTTTATCTTGTGAACGGATTGTAATGAAAATGAAAACCAATTAAGTTTCACAGTATTCCATCTTATAGGATGCAGAATGTCAGTTTATCAGCAGTTTAAATCTGCTGTTCGCTATTACCTGCTGGGACAGGTAGCAAATTATACTACTGCACATTTTTATGTAAGGTTAATTTATACAGTAAAAGAGAGTTTAGGTTGATATAATGCTCAACCACACAAACGAATAAACTAGCTGTTAGTAGCACATATGCAGTAGCAGTCATTTGATTTAATTATATAATTATAATTCTGATTATCATAAACGTATATATCAAAAATATTGCACAGGGGCTTTTAAACTAAAGTAATCCTTGTTATTTTGTCTGTGTTTGTGGCTGGCTGTGTGTGTCTTATAATGTACAGTTTCTTGTTGATTAAAAAGATCCCCATTTGATCACCTGATATTTTGAAATAAATTATGTTTTTCTGTCTGTCTGATGTGTGATGATAAGGTTAGGCTGATTAGAAATTTTACGATCACTATCACTCGCTCTTACAAAATAATGGGGACTGATTTTGTTTCCAGTGGTAAAACTTCGAAGGCGAGCATATGAAGAATTAAATCACGTCCATGAATGATCAGAAAGGAACATGGCAAGATTAGAAACTCAAATACCATGTTTCATGAGCCTAAACAGAAGAGTCAAAAATATATTGTGGTCCATAAGTGTAACTAAGAACATTTACTCGAGTCATGTATCAAAGTAAAATTATAAGACTTTCTATGTAATAACCACTTATATTTACTGCTTTAAACAAAGCCAACATTGCAGAGGGATGACTTTCTATTTGGAATTGTAACACTCTGCAGATTCATTTAATAATTTTACATTTCTGTGGAGTTCTTTGATCAGGGTGCAAATCCGGCCATGCTGCAGATCTCCTGTTGTTCTCGTTCTTGGAAGCTCCATCTAGTGAATGTCTTACACATGACTGTAATCAAAAATGTATGTTTTGTTTCATAATGTGTCTGCTGTACAAGAAAGCAGCACATATAATAAATATAAATATAATATACCATTTTGTGTCAAAATCTGATCTCTTAGGGTTTCTTCTTTGAGAGACCAGTAAAAATGCAACAAAGACCAGGCTCAGCATCTGGCAGCTTCCTCTGCATGCCAAGCTGATCCTTCCCCAGTCTGAGGAAGAATGAATGCTTGGTGGTGGAGAATTTGTTTGAAGCTGCATTTCTGCCAGTTGTGTTGATGATATTGTCTGAATTGATTTGATCACGAAGGCTGAAATGTACAAATAGGTTTGATTCCTTGTGCCACTCCTTCCCGAAAACATTTAGTCGGGAACAGATTTCTTTTTCTGCATAACACCGATCCCAAGCTGAGCTATCAAGAGGCTAGGCTAAGCCTCCCAAAATAATCAAGTAAATGTTTGCTAAAAGTGTGTGTGAATCACCAGGACTGGCTGATTATTACCGGGGGTATGAATGTAGTGTGAGAGTTAGAGCGACAGGTAAAGACTCTAATTACAGGTCATAATGCTCCAGAGTCCCGTCCTTAAAACAAGCCTTGCTTGTCTATATATTTTTGCACTAAATGCAGCCCACAGCTCACACATGAGCAGTATGATTCAGCTGTGACTTTGCTAATTTTATCAGCATGAACAAACTACAATCTGGCAGAAAATTCACAAAAAACACACATTATGCTCAATAATGCCTAAACAGCACATAAAGTGTTAAATTAAACACCCCGAACCAATAGATGTGTTTAAACCTGGCATTAAATATGGACGACTGACATGGTTTAAACACAACTCGATAAAGCAGTAAATGCAAATGAGTGTGACAGATTCCAGTATTATCTGTACTCCATATAATATTTATGCCAGAGTGCAGAACAATTATACACATCCATCTACAATATCCTATGAAATGAATGAAAAGTACTGTGCTAAAACCTTGTGTCGCTTGGCTCTGCTGGTGATTTGTGCAGTAGCTTGCACAGGTTATTATTATTATACTGAGAAAGAGACTGCTGAGAGAGTGAGATAGAGACGCTGCTGATGAAACTGAAATGACCAACTTCACAACTGTTTCCTGACCTGTGTTTTACATCCCTGCCCACACTTTGTGTTATTTTGGTTTCAAGCAGCCTGTGTTGATTTTATTTTTATGACTTATTTTTGCACAGCTGCTTTGAACTATGTGAAACAATCTCTCATTTTGCAGAGAGCATGCAGGGCATATGTGCCAGAGTGCAGTGCACATAACCACAGTGTTTAGAATCAATAAATTCCATGTAAATTCCAAGATAACTAGACACACCACTACATCATAGCCCTTAGTTAGAAGTTGAATTTCCCATGTATCCAGGGTTCTTGACATTTTATCAGTGGTTCATCTTTCTTTGTTTTTTAAAGCACCATGTAGCCATGTAGTAGAGTATGAAAAAAAAACTGGAAAATGCATATGATTACAAGCAGCTTGTTTTTTGGGATCGATTATTTCTATTGCCATTAGTTGTTTTAAAAAAAAGAAAATTAGCAGCATATTGGGTGCATTTACTGTTATATAGTTTGATTTCAGTTAGCTACAGAGTTAATTTTGCTGCTCATAATAAAATCAGTAAAGTACTTATACTTCAACACAGAAGAGGTGCAGAGACTCGTCTTTGCAGTGCAGCAACATCAGTCACTGCTTTATCTGGACAAACATCCCATCCATCCTTCTAATGGCTACACAGACAGGCAAAAATAAATTTCAGGTTCAGGAAACATTTTTAACTATTTGAGCAGTTTTCATGAATAGCCATTAAAGGCTTTGCCACAATGTATTAGAGGTTATTAGAGACTGAATTTATTAATAATAAATATTTTTGTTGCTGATGCTTGTAGCTTTGCTGATTTGTGGTGTTATGATTTTGACCAGAAGCTTTCATGAGCACATAAAAACGACAGAGATCTGAAGTTGATTTAAATCTCAAATTTATTTAATGCAGGTAAAGATGACAGATGTTGATGACAGAGCTGTTCTTTAATGGGCCTTAGTTGGATGTTACATGAACGTTGACCCAGCTCCTAACAACCACTATGAGGTTCTACCAGTTGCAGCACTTGCAGCTGTTATCAAACACCAGCCCGGTAGCACAGTGCTGGACGTAGGTATTTCCCTGGTTGCACTCATAGAATTGGTTGTTGTTGGATGGGTCTGGGTAGAGTCCATTAGCCTTTCCAGCGCAGAAGCCAGATCCTGTGCTGCCACCACTGCTGCTGCCACCACTGCTGCCACCACCACCAGGCTGGGGTGGAGCCTGTTGGGTTGGTGTGACTGGAGGCAGGGGGTCAACACGAGAAGTGCAGGCTGAGGAGAGAAATAAATGGTTAAACACAGGAAATGGTTCCATTTTATTGATTACCAGAGGAATTGTATATGGGTCACGCATACAAGTTCCAGTTCCTAGTCCACTCTTGATGGTGTTGATCAGGGGGTATCTTCCCTGGCCGCAGAAAGTGCCACTGAAGTCATCCAGATCCAGACTCCACACCATAGCACCACCAAAACCACTCTGCTTCAACCAGTCAATCTATATATGAGAGTATATGAGAGGTGAAACCAAGTGTTAAGAACAAAATAACACAATTAGTAGATTTTTAAGCAATTATGTATGATTTCCTACCTTAACCTGGAAGCTCTTGACATTGTCATATCCAACCCAGATACCATTGTTGTAGGCATATGGCACATCCTGGGGGGCGTCCCAAGCCTGGGTGGCTCCCTGCTTCAGGAAAGTGCAGATCTGACGGAGAGAGATGAAGTAAAGCATTTGGTTTGTTGTCCTGTCCTACAAAGACGTACACATGTACTTAGACAGTCAGAAAAAAACATGTACCTCATAGTAGGCCCAGAAGCCTGTTTGACGAGTGTAAGTTCCAGCAGGTCCGGGTCCGCTGGCAGGAGCTCCCACAGCTGTGTTGGAGGAAGCCAGGCGGAAGGTGTGGCCGTAGGTGGGAAAACCAACCAGCAGCTTCTGAGCTGGGGCACCGTTGCTCTTCCAGTAGTTCATAGCATAGTCCTACACACAAGGGAGCAAACACAAGTGTGAGTGTCTGTACCTTAGCATGTTTTGTACTCATATACAGCAGGATAAAATTTAAATGTTCATCCATCACTCACCACATTGAAGTAGATCATGGATCCCTGGTCAGCAGGGCCCTTGTACAGAGGGCTGTTCTCGCCAACATTCTGCTCCCAAGAACCATGGAAGTCATAGGTCATGACATGGAAGTAGTCCAGCACACTGGAAATAACATCCAGGAAATGTTTGGTATGAAGTGTGTAAGCAAGTAATGTGACGGCATGAAATGTGTGCACACATCTGCTCATGCTCTTACGCTCCAATCTGGGCAATCTGGTATCCAGAGTCGATGGTTCCCTTTCCAGCAGAGACAGCAGCAGTCAACAGGAGGCGGGGACGATTAGTCTTCTTGCCCTCTGCCTCAAAGGCACTCATCATTTCCTACAGCCAGACGACACAGTAAAGAGTTAAAAAAGCTGTATGGTCATGTTTTTTTGCAACTGAGAGCATTTTCAAAAAGTGAAAAGCAATATGACCGACCTGGACCAGGACAGTGTAGAGCTGCTTATCCTGAGGTGGGGATCCACGAGAGCCGGGATACTCCCAGTCGATATCCAGACCATCAAACTCATACTGACGCAGGAAAGTGATCACGCTGTTGATGAAGGTCTGACGATTGGCAGCAGTGGAAACCATAGCGGTGAACCTGGAGACAAGACGACCATCAGAGCGCTCCTGCCTGTGCCACAGGTCTCTTTTAATGAGAGTATGGATGCTCATTTCATTACTTACTTCTGAGTCCCAAAGTTCCATCCTCCAATGGCCAGCAGAGTCTTCAGGTTGCTGTTCCTGCAAGCAGCAGCAACAACACACACTTTACCATCTTACACCTAAAATGTGTTTAGATGAATTGAAGTGTGTTTTCATGTGTGCTGTAGTCCTGCTATGATTGAAGGTTACTAACTGGTTCTTCAGGGCCTGGAACTGTCCGTAGAGTTTCTCATCGTCCCACTCGTAGGTCTTGATCATGTTGTTGTCCATTCCGGCAAAGGCATAGATGAGGTGGTCGCAGAGACATGGGTCAATGTTGGTGGGGAAATACTTGCCTGCTCCGGGACGGTACTGTCCCCAGTTAGTGAAATAACAGGAGAGAATGTAGGATGATCCTGTAAAACATGGAACAATGGCAGACACATTATGCTATCAACTTAAATAAATGTAGACAAACAGTGAGTGGGTGGATAAAGGATATAATTACCCAGCTGCACGTGCAGCAGGAGTGCCAGTCCTGCAGAGAATAAAGGCAAAATTAGAGAAGATAGTGTAGGAAGTAAGAATATGTCTTAATTATTTGCAATTTAAATAAAATAACCTGTAAATCAAATTAATTAAACATTTTCCATTAGCAAGGAGCTCGGCTTACCAACGCAGATGAGTAGCTTGCCCATGTTGCCTCTGTACAATGAAGTGAGGGCCAGCCGACTCTTTTATACTCCTCGGTTCACTTCCATATCTGCCCTATCTGTAAAATAAGTTTGATATAGGTTGCCCACTCAGCAAAAGTGAAAGGTCAAACCGATTCATTTGTTTGATCAAGATCTGTTTCACCAATGATAACTTTCAAGAGCCTTTTACTAATAATAGCATGCGATTAAATTTGATATTTTCAAGGTTATTACAGTTGGCTAAACATCTTGCTCCAACCTGCCGGCTGTGGCCTTTCTGTGTTTAGTTTCCATGTTCTCCCAGTGAATCGGTTTCCTCCGGATATGCTGGTTTCTTCCAACAGTCCAAAGACATACATGTAAGGTAATCGGTGACTGTAAATTGTCATTAGATGTGAATGTGAGTGCCAATGGTTGTCTGTCGTTGTGTGTCTCTGTGTTGGCCCTGAAATAGACTGAGTGAGATAATGACAGCTGGGGTAAGTTCCAGTCCTCCACGACCCTGAACAAGATAAGGTAAGAGATGGATGGAAAACATCTTACTCTGGTGATTTTAAATTAGATTTTTGAGCTTATACATTTCTTCACATTTACATAATGTTTTTTATGACTATTTTAAATGTTTGGTGAACTTTTTCATGATCTGTAAGCAAAATTCTTCAACCATCAATACATTTCATTTACCACTTCTCCTTTCAGGATCCTTTTCACTTATCCTGGACCCTGTCCCAGCTGTCATTGTCTATCTCAGTCTATCTCAGGGCCAACATAAGACATGCACAGACAGACAACCATTGACACTCACAGTCACCTACAGACAATTTAGAGTGACCTTAATTAACCTAACATGCATGTCTTTGGGCTGAGGGAGGAAACCCATGCAAGCACAGGGACGACATACAAACTCCACACAGAAAGGCCGCAGCTGGCAGGAAGATTCAAACTGGGGACCTTCTGAATGAATGTCACTAAAGACAAAATAGTTACTGGACAGCAAAATGTGAGCTGCAGCATTTTCCATTTACATAAGTCATTTGATAGTGCTGTTTACTCTGTTGTCCTTACGCTTACTGCTTCATGCCTTATCACCCTCAGATTAAAATCAGTTATTGTTAGTCTGTCATTTCAAATGTAAAGAGTCTTTTTGTCCTTGACTGTCCTTGAATATGGATCAACTGATTGGTCAATGTTATTCACTGTACATTGTGAAATTAGTCTTTCAGTAGCTGTGCCACATCTCTAAATCATCATTAACAGATACCAAATATGTCAAATGTTTAACAGCTGCCATTGATGCTCAGCTCAGTTTAGTTTGTAAATGAAAGGGAAGACGTTTTTAATCCAAGAGAAGTTAAAATGTATTTGTCCTTTGTTGCAGCAAGTCATTGTCAGGGACAAAGTCACTGTTAAGGGTTTTGATTATAAATTGAAGGAAGAAAAATGCTTTGTAAATAAAGTTAATAGAAATAGTAAAATACACAGTATTACAGTAGATAGAGACCCCGACTGGGCTGGACAAAAATAGCAATAAAGTAAAGTGAACAATTTAAGAATGGACAAAGATTCCAATGTCAAGATAAACACAGGGACATCTGACCACTGTTTATGCAAAATCTGATGAAACACTCAGACTGTTAATAAGTGAAGAGGTCATCAAGATACAGTTATAGCAGGCATGTAGTATTCACTTTAATCCTGTCCACATAGTAGAATTTCTACAAAGTTCAAAAACATAAAAAATATATGTATATCAGCCACAATATTTAATCCACCTGGTAGTTTTATTGCTGGCCTTGACACCACACGCATTGCATCACAGCTTGCTACAAGTGGGGCTGTGGAGTCAGAGTGAAGCTGTTGATCGCTGTCAGAGAGTTTCACAATATCAGCAATCAATAAAACAAGTCATAAAAAGAATAATCTAAAAAACACAAAGCCAACCAAATTTAAATCTAAATAAATGGATCTTTAGCTGCTACAGGCATCCACAGTGTCCACCAATGTCAAGGCCAGTGGTTGAGGACAAATAACAAACCCTGATCTGATGACCTGAGATTTCTGCTATTAACATTTTGGGACTTAAAACAATAATTGAAAATCATCTGCATAGAAACAGTAATTGCAAATGAGACAGAAGTTCAAACCGAAGACAGTCGAGGGAAACCACAAGGGATTAGTTGAAGAAACATAGAGATACCAACCCACCGTCTGAGTCTGTGAATCAGGATACATTGGTCCACTCTTAAAAGCAGCAATCAGATCCAAGAGTAGAAAAAGACATCAATCTCCTGCTCAAACGATTATTTGAGACTCTAAGAAGTGAACTGAATTTTCATGAAAGGCAGCTGTAAGCTGTTTTGCAGCCACTTTTTATCAGATCTTAGCCATGAAGAATAAGCTAGAAATATTTAATATTTCTAGGGCAAGGAAAGATCATGATTGGACTTTTTGAGAACTTGTTTGATGTTTTTCTGAAATAATTTGGGATATGACCAGATGTTATTGGCTTATTGGTTGTAGAGAGTTCCCAATGAGGTGTTGCAGTCATCGCCTGAAAAAAAAAGAAAAAAGATCAGCATTGTATATGGTACACATATACACCATGGCGATGGCTGCCACGCAGGGTGCTCATC
The DNA here is from genome assembly GCA_033026295.1 of Channa striata. Classification (NCBI taxonomy): domain Eukaryota; kingdom Metazoa; phylum Chordata; class Actinopteri; order Anabantiformes; family Channidae; genus Channa; species Channa striata. Next base: position 16,654,358 of record CM065168.1, on the reverse strand, counting down.
TGGCCCACCGGAGGCATCTAGGGGTTCAGTGTCTTGCCCAAGGACACCCTGTGCTCCGTGGACGACTGCCTTACCAACTAGTAGTGAAGTTGACTCTTGGAGCCAGTCTGGTCTTAAATGTGCAAGTTTACCTTGTGATGTGAACATGACATGTGAATATGAGAGTTCGCATCACAGACTTAAAGAGTAGTTATTATGAAAAGCAGCAGGACAATTATCTGCAAAAAGGTGATTGACTGATTTCACAGTTGCAGGGTAAGTAAGCCAAATTAAAACCAACACTAAAACATTGAGAGAGTTACCAAATGTTACAGCACCCCATTCAGTAGTTAGATATTTTATTCTGGATCAACACAGTGGACATAGCCATACATGTCATTACCAAGACACACATCTGTAATGCAGATTGATATTATTATTATTATTATTATTATTATTGTATTATAGTATTCGTGTAAATATTTTTTCATATTTGTTGTGTGCCGTGCCTGAAGCAAGACAAATTCCTAGGATTGTTAAGTGTACTTATCTGTGCCTGGCAATAAAAAGTTTTCTGATTCTGATACTAATATAGTGCAGATGTTCATGATTTTCCATTCCTTATAGCTTCTCTTAGTGTATTTGTAATACATTTAAATTGAACTTTGTTCTGAGTATTACCTCTGCCACAGCAATATTAACTTCATCAGTACTTATTGTAAAGTGCATTGTAAAAATCACAAATCAACATACTGCAGTTAACAGTGATGTTAATATGTTTATTGTTTCATGAACTTTCAACACTGTCTAATTAAATTTAAGTGCCATTAAAAGCCATTTATAATAATTAAGCCCCGTGGTTCTCTACTATGAAAGCTATCATGAACTTGTGCAGGGAATATCTCTGATACATTTTTTATCTTCGGTCACTTTGAAATGTTCACACTGCCTGAGTGTGGTGGTGTTTTTAGTGGACCCAAGAATGAGAGACAGAGGTTCTAGAGCAGTGAGACAAGGCGGGTTTCCTTTCAGTCGATTCACTCGGTACAACGCTTGTATGGGACATCTTACCCTTGTGTGGCCTGGCTGAAGACACCTTTATTCACCTCATGTAGGTTGGCAACCACAGTTGTCCCCTCAGTTCTTACACTCCTCACCTCGCTCGGAACACCTTATGCTTTCGACTTAACTAGCTGCTGCTAATTACCTTTGTCTTCGCTGTCAGAACTTGACTCCAAATTAGTCTTACTGTTCTTGTTGGTGTTAACAGCTACAGCCTCAGTTGGTGAGTCGTCTACCCGCGAAGCGCAACATTCGTTCCCCTTTCTCACTCTAGCAGCATCTCCACTGTGTTAGTTGTTGTTTAGCTGTGCTAACTGCTCTAACCGCCAGGAGCATCTCTGCTAATGGGCCAAGGCCAAAGTCCACTGTCCTACCCTGTCTTCAGTGATTTGGCTTCGCTTTGCACAAGAAAGACCAGCACGAAGTCTGCCCCATCTGTCTGGGTATTCTCCAGGCTAGGAGAGCACTGCTCCCGTGCTCAACCCTACAAAGTGGGGTTACATTAGTGAAAGGGATGCTGGGAAAGACTGCGGTCACTCAGCAGGACTCTCTCCTCTCTGAGTCAGCTGTACCAGCTTCGCCTGTGTCTGCCGATGAGGATTATCCATCTGAGGTCCCCGCTCAGCTAGGCAGAGCAGATGGATCTTGTGGAGTGGCTGGAGAGCCGTGAACACGAGCATACAGAATGAGCTAGCATTGAACTATGATCATGAGGACGATGACATACTTGACATTGGCATTGACCATTGCATGGTCTGTCAGAGGCCGAGCAGGAGTCTCTGCCATCCGCTCGGAACACTGCCGGGATGACACATTTTTCTCCCTGTTTTGTTGAGCAGCTGGGAAACTGGAAGTTGAGTGGCCCACCCCACAGCCTGCTCAGAAATGGTCGAGGTTCACTGCTTTTTTTCTCCACCCTGAACCACCAACTGTCAAGAATTCCCTGCTTATGTATCCCGACTTCATCTCAGAGGTAACTTTGTCATGGGGTAAACCGTTGTCTACTTACATCATGGTTATGGGCAGCATTTGGATCTGGATGGGGCCAAGAAAGATGGGCTGGTTAACCCGCCACCTATGGAACCTTCGTTGTCTGCTTACCTGGCACCTTCACACAATCATGGGGTCTCTGGGCCCACTCTTTTCCCGTCAAAGCACTGCAGATTTTCTTCTGCCCAGCTCTGCAAAATGTATCACGATCAGGCTAACTCTGCATGGGCAAAAGAAAGTTTCTTAGGTTTGCTTATGAATTTCTAGTGTTGCCAATCGGTCTGTCACTAAATGAAATGTGTTGAGGCGGCCCTGTGTCCGCTTCAGGAAAAACGCATTCGTATATTGGCCTGTCTAGATGACTGGGCTCTGGGAATGAGCTTCAGAGAGCAGATGGAAAGACAAAAGGCACTGGTTCTGTCTCACATTCAGGTGTTGGGTTTCTTTGTGAAGTTTCAGAAAAGCTCGCTGACGTTTTTCTGAAAGCTGGACTCAGTCTGTTCTCTAACAGCCAAGTGTGTCCGATGGAGCACAAAATTGTCGCTTTTCATTGATGCCTCACTCAGTTCCATTGGGACACAAACTGCGATTTCACATATTTTGGTGGTTACTGGGCATAATGAATTATGTCATCTATGATCACGATGGTGCCTTTGGGGCTGTTGAAAATGCGAGCGTTTCAACGCTGGGTTCACTGTCACCATTCGTTGTGGAGGTTTTGTCTTTACTACGGGAGCTGTTGGAGAAGGGTCTTTCCTTCTCCACCATTAAAGTGTACTTGGCAGCTATATCTTCTTGCCACATGTTTTGACAGTTTGTCACCTGGTGCTCATTCATTGGCCGTGCACTTTTGAGGAGGTGCGCGGCTTATGGCCTGCAGTCAGGTACAGCTTTCCATCTTGGGATTTACTGTTAATATGAAATTTCTTGCATGTAAAACAGCACTCCTTCTTGCTTTAGCTAGCTGGTGATCTCCATGCTTTGTCTGGTGCAGGAGGCCGGTTTATAAGCAGCAGTCAACAGAGTGAATACCTGAGTGCAGGTGTGGCCAGCGCTGCAGCTCCCAGTTTGCTGAAACACAGGGAAGGGAGACACTCATAGGGTTTATTATTATATCCGCAGAATATGTAAACATGTAGTGCAAATGTAAAATAACTAAGTTATCTTAATGTTATTAATGTTTCTAATTTTAAAAAATATTTAGAAATATACAAAAAAGAATTTAGAGCAGGAAACACATTGTTAGATGCAATTCCATATTTTACCACCAGAGAGGGTCAATACGCTTGGAAAAAATCGTGTCCATTTTGTTTCAGACGTTTAAGAAGGGACTATTTATTCTTGGATCAGTTTAGTGCCCTTTTCAATAATGTCATCTTTGAAATCATTAAAACCTTCATGTACACCAGAGGTCTTATTTTTTGAAACAACAGATCTTGTTCATTTCTGCTGTAGAGATAAATTCCGCTGAACTTTCTGGACCTTAAACTCTCTCAAAATCTTGCCATGGCAACCATGAACAGGGAGTCAGCACATAAACCCAGACCTGTTGCCATCTCCCACACGATGCACACAGCTGATCACCACACACACACAAACAGAGAGACACACAGTACAAGCTAATTGAAAAATGACGCATCAAATAATTAATCACAACTAATTATGTTGTCTTTGTGTGTCTGTCACATCTTTTGTGTTGGAGGGACAGTATGAAGACACTGAAATGCACTAACCTCCTCTGTGTGTATAAAATGAAGTGATACACAATTTAACTAAAGCTACACAAGTACAACGCACAATTTTCTGTGATGTAGGACATGTATACAGTATCTACAAGCCTCTATCGACTTTTCTCTTTCCTGGTAAATACCAAAACCATTAAAAGTGTACATGTAGAGTGATGTCACTCTGCAAATATTGTAAAAAACGTGTTCAAAATGTGAATGCTGTGCAAAATGTGAGGAGCACTTAGTGTTCAGTTCCCTCTATCCATCTCTGTCCCTCTGCTCCCTCCCACTCAACCCTCTCCCCCCACCCCACCCACAAAATGCAGGCTTCTCAACAACCGGTTGCTATTAGATACTGCCGGGCTTGTCACCATGGCAGCAAATTCTCAATCATTTTCTACACATACACGATTAACTGTGATGTGGGAGGGTTGTCCTTGAGTCCTTGAGTGTTCCCAGGTCCAGCTGAGGAACAGTCCACCTGTGAGCAGAATCCAAATGCTTTGACTGGGAAGAGATGCTATTTGCTGTGCATTTGCATATCACAGTTTGTAAGTTTGTCTTGCAACCTGTGTGCAACCAGGGTGCACTTAAACAATGCCGTGTTGTGCAGATTGTTTTCATTTTTGCACCCAGCAGTGTGTGTGTGTCTGTGTGTGTGTGATTAAATAAACTTTAAAACATTGCATTTTTGTGTCAGCTTGTGTATCATCATTGCTCTGATGACAAATTTGATATCTTATGCCTAAACTTTGAGACATTCACACATTTCATTTGTGTAAAAGAACTATTCAAGACACATTTTACTGCAGTATCATACATGATGCTCTATCTTCATCCAAGCTGTAAAGGAAAAGCTAACAACATTTTAACACCTGAAATTTCTCATGTTTTATAGTTGTCCCAGGCAGCTGAAGCTGACGTCAGCTCATGGAAGATGAAATGAAAACAGGGAGAAAAAGATGAGACAGGTGAGGTGAGACAGAGAGAAAGTACAACTGAGAGAGTGCGGAATGAAAGATAGGAGGATAGGGAGAGCTGATTTTCTTTTTCCAATAAAAGGGACAATCCCCCAGTGTTGCTATGGCGACCTCTCTCCCTTCCTTTCAGTGAGCTACCACTTATCCTTGCTGCCTTTCAGTCAGCAGGCCATGTGGGTGTGTGTGCTTTTGTGTGTTGGCTCCTGAATGAATCAAGAAAATGAAGGGGAAAGCCATTAGAGAGAGAACTGTTTCGCACACACACACACGCACACACACATGCACACACAAATACACATTAAGACACATTCATATGAAGCCTCAAACTGCAAAATGCTTTGTACTTTCAAGGTAACTGATTCCGATCTTTTCTGTACATTCTCTCTTTTTCGGCTCCTTCGTTGCTCAGTGTGCTTTGCAGTGGCTCCTCTGTGTCTTCGTCTTCTTTCTTTCTGGCTGATTTTCAGCTACCACACACCCACTCAAATATACACACATCCACTCTGCCACTACTTTCTGTAAATGTAAACTCTAATGAAAAAAGCATAAATAGGGAGTTTTTCCAATAGCAAATAGTACAAAAGCAAAAAGCGAATCTTATGTTTGAACTAAATGACCTGCAGAACATGGCAGGACATTGAGACAAATTATGCAAAGCTTTCAAATCAAACTAGAATATTTGCAGCACATGTATCAGATCACATCGCAAATATGTCGAAAGTGGTCTCAAATTGTTTTCACATTTTCTCAAGACATGATGCAAAGTACACAAACATGCTCAGACGCACAGTAATTTTTCCATAAAGAGGAAAATTGCTCAAAGTCTGTGATTGTACCACATAACTGGTGTATTTTTAATCACCAACCAGAGGCACTATTTCTGTTCAGATCTCTTCAAACGCCCTTCAACTGTGTGCAATGTTTTAAAGTCCTAAATTTAAATATGCATATTTTTGTGCAAGTTTTCATCATCTTCCAGCTATTTTGTGTTGTGCAAGATATCTGAATAATACATTTTGCACTCCACACTATAATACACTAAAACATTTTGTCTTACATGTGACTGCTGAAAACTTGTTAGAAATAAAGGCTTGTAACTGAGATGTTTTCACTCACACAGATGCTGATTATGTCAAAATGTGACGATTCGACATATGTAATCCCAGAATCCTCTGCTGGTCAAATCATTACCATCATTTTCTTTAGGTAATGGGTGCATGTTACCACAGGTAGAATATGTTGCAGGGACCAGGATTTAGCGTTAATATCCTTAATGTGTGCATGGAATGCATTGAGTTGTGTTTTGCAGTAGAACAGATCAGAGTGGGTACTAAGGGAGCTGTTTTATGCAAAATAGTATTCATTTGTAAACTCTTTAAAAAACAATTAAGATAAATTTTCCCTTTAGAGTTATTTCCACAAGTTTGCAAGAGCAGTTCATGACAAACAAGGATGGAGATTGTTATTTTAGTTATGAGAGATTGTGAAACCAGCATTAACTGACTTTTGGCCACTTGGGGGGTAGCAAAACAATCAGTGAACACAACACTTTCATGTTATTATTTATTAACATGACCTGATGCAATAAAGATAAAATAGTGGGTTAACAAACGATTGTCCATTTTATTTTTCATTTAGAATTTTGTTTGCATTCATCAAATAAGTCCAGTATTTGTTTGTTTTTTAATACTACTTTGAAAAATTAATTTGTAGTAGCAAAATGCCGCACTACATTGACCGGCTCATGGCTAACTTTGATTGTCTGCCGTCCGTTGACAGGCAGGTAGGACACAGTGGATTTTTAGATTTCCTTCACTGAAAACTCCTCCTGTGGCCCGCAATAACCCTGGCGAGTTGGTGAACGTGATTCCAAAGTGTACATTTTGTAAGCTCAACTGAAGAGAGCTGGGAAGAACTTCAGAGAAAGGTGTGAACCTGTTTGTGTGCTTTTCTAAAATAACATATAGAAACATTTGCTTAATGAAGAATCCACCGGTCAATAACTGGTTCTGCCACTGTCATGGGCTGTTTGTGGTGGATCACTGACAATGCTGCTTTCACGCTGCTTATCACGTAGCTGCCTGAGCATGAAGCTTTAATGGTAAATAGTAAATGGCCAGTTATACAGAACCTTTTATCCCCATCCCAAAAAAATGACAAAGTTGCTTTTCATTCACACACTGACCCACTGGGAGAAACATGGGGTTCAGTGTCTTGCTCAAGGACACTTCGACATGCAGCTAAGAGGGACTGGGAATCAAACCATTGACCCTGTGTTCCATGAACGACTATCTTGCTGTCTAAGCTACGGCTGCTATATCTTCATTCCACTTTTGTCAAATTGCACTGCTTTTTCCCCTTTCAGTATAACAACATATTCCTCATTGAGCTATGGTGATATTACTGAAAGTATACTGTACAGGCTGCAGTAAGTCAGAGAAGCTTTCAACATTTGCACTCATACTGGACTAAATTACTGTTCTTTCATACATAAATTACCAACTGCAGCCACCACCTGTCAATGTGGCGTTATACAGAAACTGTCAGCAGAACCGTTCTGGCTTGATAGGAGAATATAAAAAGTACAGAGTCAGGAAACAATAGGAGTGTTGCAGTCAGAGAAATGTAACACACACCAAAAAGTCAAACCAATTCACAGTCCCTCCTTAAACCCCCAGTATTCACAATATGATGTATCTGTTTTCTATTTTTTGTTTCTTGAGTACCATTAAAAATAGGCTCATTAAAACCTTACTCACAGTTCACAGTACTGTGTGAAAGCGTGTCCTGCAATTCTTACTAGGGATTTGTAATGAATTTGTAAAACCTAAATATAAAAATAAATGAAATTTAGTTTTAAGAAAGACTTAACATGCTGCATTAGAGATACTGAGCTAACGATTTCTTGTAACATATTCCCCATGGCCTAGCCTTATAAACAGGTCTTTAATGTGCAGATGATGGAGGGAGAATAATGTCATCAAGAGCTAAGAAAACTCCCCATCCAGCAAAACTAACACACTGTAACCAACACTTGTGACACAGGGAAAGAGAAAGAGTGAGAGAGTGAGGCAGGCAGTCTGAGATGAGAGAGACAGAAGCTCTGCTGCAGAGCACACCTCATCTCCTCTTTAGCTGGAGGGAGAGAGAGAGAAAAAGGGAGAGAGGGATTCAGTCTGTGCCAATTTTCTCTTCAGCTCCACTGACAGAGAGAGAGAGAGCGAGCGAGCTAGGGAAGTGATATTTGAGGAATCCTAAAAGCTCCACAAACGTGTGCTATTGAGAGAGGGAGAGAGAAGAAGAAAAAGAAGCATCCCAGCATGTGAAGCATTTGTAAGACTGACAGCGAATGGAGAAGCAAAGAAACGGCAGAGAGAGAGAGAGACATGTAGTCAGCCAGCCCTTCATTTGCGGTAAGAAACCTGTAATATGTTGACTGAAAGCAAACATGACATTGCAGCTTTCAGACAGATACTTGAGCTCATGAACACATGCAGCTGTGGATGCATATGTGCACACTGAAGGGGTGAAGGCAGGATTGATTCAAGGGTGATATTAGCAGGTGTGTGCATGTGTGTATTCATGTGTTTTAGAGGCTTCAGGGTCGCTGATGGCAGTGAGGTGAAATAAATCATAAGTTTGTTGATATGTTTGCCTTTGTGCAAGCTGGAACAAATTCAGCTGCGGGGCAATGTTTTATTCTTTTTTATTTTTTTATCATTATTATTTTTAAGGTCTGCATCCTGCACCCCTCTCTCTGCCGAACACCCCTCCGTCCTGCTTGCTCTCTCTCTATTCCACCCTGTTGCAGTGTCTCTGTGTTGTAGCTGCACAGAAACAAACAAACTAAATGCAATTTAATGTGAGCTTAATAATTACGGATTCTTAATTAGTCCTTTAAAGGACTCTTGCTGCTCTCTTTCTGTTAGATAAAAAAATCCAAAGTTAGATGGGTCTGATGGAAAGGCATGTATGAATTTAACAGTTCTGCAATAACATCATTCAGCTGATTTTGTTTTTCACCTCAGTAGCCGTGTACGTCTTGATAGCTGCCTGTGAAAAGAGAGAAACACCATGTAATCACAACTGCTCAACACATTATGCTGCTAGAAGTGGTTTTAGGAAGTAAAAGATATTTTCAGTTGTTTGTTTGTGTTCTTTCCAAAGGATTGTACACCAAACTCAAAAGTTAATAATTTTCTCTTTAGAAAGCATCAATTTAAGAGTGGGTGTATGTGTGCATGCTTCATTTCCCCCTCTCACTGTACATTTCTATTAGATGGTCTTACTCTATCATAGCATCATTAAGTGTCTGTCATATACTTTAATCATTAAAGGACAAATGAGAAATGACACAAATGACAAACTGCCAACAAAGTCAAACAAAGGTAATTAAACTAATGTAATGTTCAACGTGCAATGTGATTATTTTTTGATTAATGGTGCACACAAGTATATTAAATAGTCAAGGTTTAGCAATTATGCATAGGCACTAGGTATGTGAGTGAATATGTGGGAAATAGATCAATTTATAGTATGATTGTATTGATGTATGATTGCAATAATGATGGACAAAAAGACAAAAAAAGAAAACAGTAAGTGGCATGTAAAGTTTGACTTAAACTTGAATCTAATGTTCAGAAATATTTAAATTTAAACGTTTAAAGTAGTGCATGTACAACAGACTGTGACTGATGAAGTGATCTGGATTAAGGCTTCCAGAAACAAACTGAAATCATTGTTAATTAACATGGTGATTAGATGCTCAATTAACATTAACAACAGTATATGTTTTACATTACATGTCATAAAACTAAAGTGGACATTATAAAATGTCTAGAATATGACAAGGAAATTCAACAGGGTGATGACTTGATCCGTTCTTGGTAAGGTTTCATTTATAGTATCTCCAGTCCACTATTTAAGAGAGAACAGTATGATTGCAGCTGCTGAGAGGGGATGCAGCTTATGTATTTATGACCAAGTGCTTGGTATAAACATTTATGGGAAGTTTTGACCAAATAATATACTAATAAACCTTTTGCAGCATATTGGCCCTTGAAAGTGTATATGGGGTTTGAAGAATTTTGGATGAGGGTCAGCACAAATTTGTCCTTTTTTGTAATTATTACTCATCCTTGTTTGACTGAGCTACTCGGCAGTCATCTAAACTTTTCAAAGAAATGTGACTCAGAAGGCAAAAGATTGTGGAAAGATGGAAAGAGACCGAGTTATGAAATTATCCGCTGAGTCATTACTACTTTACGCTCCTTTTCCAAAAAGTACCAAGGCAGCAGAAGTTCTTTGTATATATACATGGGCACATGTTTCTGGTTTTCAAGAACTGCCAAAAACACTGAGCTTTTCTCAGCAAATGACAAGAACAGGGGACTTTAAACTTAAATGATGAATCCATTATTGAGGAGGTTGCTTATGAAGAGATGAGAGAGTGGAGATGAAAGTGAATTGCTGATTGAAGAGTGAGAAGAGCCCCAGGAGGTAAGAACTGCTCCTGTGTTTCCACTGTTACAGCTCACACATTCATCCGACTCTGTGCTTGCATACTGTGCGTTTTGCGCACACAAAGTGATGCTCGTAACGTTACACTACATGGTATTTGAATGCTAATTACTTTTTTTGTCTCAATAAATCTGCTAACCTGAGAATGTCAGTTAACTCACCTTGTTATTGAAAGAAACTTGGCAAGCATCTCTACCAACAAAGCCTGCAGAACTCTACTTCCTGGTAGTCATCCAGGCTGCAGACCTCAGTGGCAGATGTTTGAGTTTTATCCACCAGCTGGCAGGATGGAAAGACTTTGCATGTCAGGAAAGATTAAAAGTTAAATTAATGACAAATTTCACAGAATGTGGACTAATTTGTAGAGCAAATGGAGATCGATGGAGGAGTAAATGCAGTTTTGCAGCTTGAGAAATGTAGTCATGATGTATGTTTCCTCAGTCCAAAGCTGTTTTATCCACGATTGGATCAAAACAAATTCCAAAGTAAATATCTTGACACAGAGACAGAGTGAGGCTGGGAGATCTGTTTCCATGGCAACTATGAAGTAAGCCTTGCATGGCGTCTCAGTGTTTGAGTTTCTCATGCTTCAGATTTTAAGATTGATACCAGTAATAACGATTGGCAGTATTTTGTGCTCGTTATGCATGTTGCTGACATTAGTATAACTTCTAGCTAAAATAAATTTAAAATAACATTTAGACAAATGATTGAAAACATCACTCTTTAAATATTTACTTCATAAAGTGTCCTTGAGGGGGCACTTGTCTTGCAAGGTCTCTTGTCTTGTCATCAAAGGGAATGTGTGTATGGCAAATTTTAATTCACATTGGATAAATTTACTAAACAAATCAATATATAACTCAATAAAGTTACAACATAAATAATCTTATAAAAAACAAAACAACACATTTTAACTATCAAAAAATATTCAGTTCACAATGCTACAAATTATTAACACAAAATAATATAATTAACAGTGTTTTCCCACTCAAAAAAATCTAAATTAGTACTTTAGTGCTGGGTGATGAATGTTAAACTAAAACATTTCCATGTTGGTGGTATCAAAGAAGATTCTCCTTATGCTGAAGGTGGATTTTCTCTAATATGATGAACATTTTTTATGGGTATATTATCGGAACATACAATTACAATTAGATCCATTGTGTTAACAATGGATCTAATTGTAATGTGATGTCATATAAAAGATGTTGCTCATCAAGATATAAACCTAATGAGTTTCATGCAGCTTTACTTGTCAGCTCACTGTTTTGCTTCTAAAGTGCTCAGTGTTTTTACTGCCACTAACATGTTGCATAAAAACAGCTAAAAGTAGGTGAATATTGGAATGACATTTACAATAACTAAAATGCCATAACACATTTACACAGCTTTTGAATGTCATTGTAAAACTCTTGCCTGTGTCCTCAATTTGCCTAAAACTGCAATTTTGACTGTTGTAACCTAAAATTCAAGCAAAACTCCATTTCCGAACAATTTGGGTGACTGTGTAAACAGTATGTATGATTTGCAAATAATCTATAATATATTGTTTCTAATTGAAAATGGTTTAAAGAAAGAAATTAAATCATTTATTACATTTAGATCATCACCAAGTAGCATAAAAAGAACATCCCAGAGATTCTTAGGTTTTGAGAAGAGGGGCTGACAACCTATTACAACCGGAGGGCTCAGTAGCAGGAGTCTGGGTACTAAAGTGATTGTCTGCAGTTGTGATCTGTCACCTGTCAAAAGCATTATGAAGAAATGCATATGACAAATGAGGCCATGAACTGCTGAGCAGCTGAAATCCTATATCAAGCAAGAACAGGAAATTAAATTGCTATAAAACTAAAGCAACCAGCCTCTTCAGTTTCCAAACATGCATGGTGTGTTGTTAAAGGAGGTGGTGATGCAACACAGTGGTAAACAGGTTCCTGTCCCAATTTTTTTTAACACATGTTGCTGGCATCAAATTGGAAATGAGCACAGTTTTTAAAATGTATCCAAATTCTCAGTTTGAACATTTGGTTTTTGTACTATTTACATAAATTGTTTCAAATCCTTGCATTCTCTTGATTTATAGTGTCCACAGGGTTGTACTAACTTGAAACATTCTTTCCTGTATTTTTAGTTCCAATATTCCCTGAATTCAGTGTTCAGAATTATCTACATTTAAATGTTTTATTAAAAAGTTTACATTTACTGGAATGATTTCAATACCACTGAATGTGTACAATCAGTAAATGTGACCACGAATACTGAGCACTGAGTGGAAATGTCTGACAAATGTTAGAAGTTTAAGCACTGATTGTAATTCTGATGTATTTTCTGTGTGTGTGTGTGTGTGTGTGTACACCTCTTTGTGCATTTGCTCCAGCAGCAGCTGCATTTACACACTTTCCCATTATAGCCTTAAGTACAGGACACTGATAATATAATGGATCCGTGGGGTCTTCTTAACTGTTACACAATAAATAATATTTATGGGATGCTATGTTTTAACAGGCACTGAATGTGAAGCACTGACATGAAATATTTATATACTACATCATTTCCTCACTCCTGCCTCCTGTTTAGCTATTCTCCTGTAGGTTGAAGATAACACTAGAGATTACATCCGGGACGGTTTTTCTTTAGTCTTCTCATTCCCATTTTCTTTGCCACATTGTTTTTCTTCCTTTGTCTTAATCTGTTTGTGTACATGTGCAGCTACAGCCAAAACTGAGACTCTCCCCCCCTTTATATTTGACCTCATCCATCCTTAGCTGCACAAAATTTCTGCTGTATAATAAGATCCATATGACCTTGTTAAAACCTCAATTTTAGGACATTTTTTTTTTTTATAAATGCATCAACACTCTTTAACATGTGTTATTAATGTATATAGCTCATTGGATAAAGCTGTTGATTTTAGTCTTTAGTCATTTGGGGTTTTACTTTATTTTTCTCTCAATCTTTTTTGTCTCCTCCTCTTTTTCTGACAAAACAGTGAGCTGCCACACAGCGAGATACGAGTCCTCCACCTGTGACCAGGATGTGAGATCGATAGTGTAACAACAAAGGCTTTCATCAAACTACAGCCATTTGCTGCTCTACCACTGCAATCAGAGCCACCCATAGACTGTTTCTTGGTATAGTAGAGCCACGCTGAGCTACAAAGGGAATATACACGATTAATTTCTGACTGAAACTTGTGCAGAATGGTCTCAGTGTCTGCTGTAATTAGTTATGAATGATGATGCCTAAAATCAGGCCCACCTTTCACAGTATTCACGCAGATCATTAAACTGTTAACAACAGGACTTCACACAGATCTCTGGTCCAAATGATTCATCTCACACCCTCCTAACGAACTCTTCTTCACCTCGTCTGAATCAGCTTCTGTGACCTGTGAGGATTATGAGGCCGACATTAGCGCTTCTAGGGTCACAGTGTCTCCTGTGTGTGTTTGTTAGCGTGTGTGTGCCTACCGTCGTGGCCTCGCTACCTCACGCACTGCCATGGCACGTTTCCTGCCCTGTGCGATGTGTGTGCCAGATCAAGCCGTGGTTCTCCCCTGATTCAGCCTACCATGAAGCTCCCACTGTGGACTGCAATGACCTGCTGCTGACCAAGCTCCCCGTGCCCATACCGCCAAACACACACACCCTGCTACTGCAGAGTAACCTCTTGTCAGAGATTGACATTGCCGTCCTGCACGGTCTGCCCAACCTCACCGACCTTGATCTTTCCCAGAATCGCTTCAGTCACGTCAAGAAAATAACTCAGAGTTCCTCCCTTTCCTCTCTGCTGTCTCTACACCTAGAAGAAAACCATCTCATTCACCTACCTGAGGCTTCCTTCTCCTCACTGCCAGCTTTGCAGGAACTCTTTCTCAGTCACAACAACTTACACTCAATTGCCCCTGGAGCCTTCAATGGTTTAGACTTTTTACTGCGCCTTCATATCAACAACAACAGACTTACCACAGTTGATCCACGGTGGTTTAGGGCTTTACCCCACTTGGAAGTTCTCATGCTCGGGGGAAACCCTGTGGTGGCCCTCCCTGAGAGGGGCTTCCTGGCTCTAAAATCCCTCCGAAGTCTTGTTCTTGGTGGCATGGGCCTGAGAGGCCTCGCTGAAAAGGCACTGGAAGGGTTGGACAGCCTGGAGAGCCTCTCCTTTTATGATAATCTGCTGACCAAGGTGCCCACACAGGCCTTGAGGAGAGTCCCAGGACTGAAGTTCCTTGACCTCAACAAGAACCGCATCAAACTGATTGAGACGGGAGATTTCAGAGACATGATCCACCTGAAGGAGCTCGGACTGAACAACATGGAGGAGTTGGTGTCTATTGAGAAAGCTGCCCTGGAGAATCTTCCTGAGCTCACCAAGCTGGAGATCACCAACAACCCCCGTCTGTCCTACATTCATCCAGAGGCTTTCCTCCAGCTGAGCAGGCTGGAGAGCCTCATGCTCAACTCCAACTCTCTGAGCGCTCTGCACAAGCATGTCATGCTGTCCCTGCCAAGTCTTCAGGAGGTCAGCTTACACTCCAACCCACTTCGATGTGACTGCCTGTTTCACTGGGCGACTGAGGAGACCTCCCACCCTCACATTGGGAGAGAAACAAAGACAGATGCTCAAATGGCTCGCACGGTGCGTTTAATCCAACCCCAGGCCACCTTGTGTTCTGAACCCCCGGAACTGAGAGCTCGCAGAGTAAGAGAAGTGTCATCCCGGGAAATGGCAGCCTCCTGTCTCCCTATGATCCCCACCAGTTCCCTACCCTCCTACGTAGGGGTAAAGGAAGGAGGCAAACTGGTTTTGCACTGCAGAGCTCTTGCAGATCCACAGCCTGAACTCTACTGGGTGACTCCCTCTGGCCTGAAACTTGGTCCTGCACTGAGCCTTGGTTCGACAGGTTTACCTGGTCCCTGCCTGCCAACACCCAGAAGATTAAACCACACATCCACCTCCAGCATGTCTCCCAGACCAGTTCAAGATAGCATTCCCTGTATATCCTACAAGCACTACCGGGTACTTCCTGAGGGAACTCTGGAGATAAGCAAGATTACCCCAAGTGAGGCAGGACTATATACCTGTGTAGCTGAGAATACACTGGGAGCAGATACGCACAGCGTTACTGTGGGTGTGCGTAGGAGGGGAAAAAAAAGGAAAAGGGGTATGGCAGCTAATTTAAATGGATTTCCATCATTCAGAGCTGATGTCAGGTTGGAGGTAAGAGAGGTCGGAGAACACTACGCCATCCTGTCCTGGCAGCATGGCCGAAACCTCCACTCAACTCGTCTATCCTGGCAGGCTATTTACTCAAATGCCCACACGCCTACGTACACCACACGTATCCTGGCAGGCACACAGAGCTTCAACCTGACCCACCTGCAGGCAGAGACATTTTACCGCGTGTGTCTACATTTAGGGATCAGTGAGGGCGCCAAGCAAGTCAGCAGGAGATCAAGAGAGAGCAGAAAACCTCAGTGTGTTTCATTCAGGACAAAAGATGTCCCAGAGTCTCAGCCCAGCCTGCAGCTAAGCCCAGAGCTGACCTCCACAGCTGTTACACTTCTGCTCCTCGCATTCATACTGCTGCTGCTGGCAGGCCAGGTCTGGGACAATGAGCTCAGTGAGGGGGTAGGAAAGCTTCAAAATACCCTACTTCAAGATATCACATGTCCCAAGGCTCTGATCATCAATCAAAAGACAGAAGGAAGCAACAAAGATCTGCCAAAGCAGACTGAGACACTGCTGTTGGATCAGGACTGCTGAGATAATTGTGCGCATTCAAATGGAGACAAAACTTTGGCTCACTCATATAGAGGTAAAATGTCAAGTATATGCTTAGTGAATCACAGCTAGAAGAAAAGGAGTCATGCAGTAGATCAGAGCAGTGGTGTAGAAAGAGATTTGTATTTATTTTATATACAGTATAAAATATATATTGACATTGTTAGTGTGCTAAGATGTATTATAAAAAAAAATGCCTAAACCCTAACCAGGGATAAAAAATGGACAATCATTCTCCTGCTGCTCAGAGGAAAACAGAGGAGAAACAAACAAGTCTGAGCTACGGATAACCACTGGACTGAAACTAAAGAAACCTGGTTCATTCCAGGGACAGATATTTACAGGGGAGAGCAGCTCAGACCTCCAGGGCATTTGTCATTATTCCTGGCTACATGTTCCACAGACTGAACCATACTTTCTCCGAGCAGATAAGGTCTGCCTTGAGACTGATGCTGAATGAAATCCCTGCTTGTTTGGGCTCTGTAAGTCGAAGTGATTGATGTAAACAAACCTTTTGCTTAGCTTTCAGTACCTTGGACTGGGTTGTCCACCTTGCAGTACATATACAATATATTCATCCAGATTCCCCGCATAATGTCCCACATCTTCTTTTGGCATAAAGGTGATCTAAAGGTGATGGTGTTAAAATCTATTTTGAGCTATTATACAATAAAATCTTTGTAATTTACACAATTATACTGCCTAGTTCTGTTTTTCCACCACACAAACTGAGTTTAGATTTTATTGAAAATGATCATTTTTAACAGGAGACCAAATCATTTACAGTAGCACAAACATAGCATGATACATGACAGACCTTAAACCAGCCTCTCTACATAATAAATTACATATTACGGATTCATCTGCAGCAACAACTCCTTTCTTATCTGTATGCAGTTGCTGTTGCACAGTAGGATTAAGTGTGATCATAGCTCAGGACATCTCAGGAAACACAAGACACAGTGTGTCCCCTGCTGGAAAAGACCTGGAATTGAGCAGAGGCATCAAACTGCTTAAAATATAGGCCCATGTTTCTTAAGGCTTGATGCAATGCTCGCATTTGTACACAGAGTTGGCAGTAACATTGATTAATACTCATCTCAATACTGGAATTTAAGAGATTCCTCCCTAGCATGAGTTCTGTATTAGATAAAGGACAAAAATTCAGTCCAAAGGTCAGTCACACGTAAACTGAGGTTGAACTTTACTTCCTCAGTATTTTAAATTTGTTACTTCACTATATGCCATTTAGAAAAATATGTAGTTTGTCAGCTAAATTTGATAATGTCACTTATAATTTATATTATGATCATTTTAATGTCTTTACATATAAAATATAACTTTCTAAAGTTTAATGAAAATAGTACCAATGTGAGAATGGACTGGTATATCAATTCATCATAATACAGATCAATATTCTTCAAAGAGTGCTTTTATTTTTGATATGTTTGGCTGTACTGTAATGATGTAATTTCATATTTTGTTAGTGATACAGTCATTTTGGAATAAAAGAGCTGATGGGTTTACTTTTTATAACTCACATTTGTTAATTAATTTTTTAAAACAACCCATCTATTTTGGTAGATCTGCTTGCAGACTGGACCTTTAATTTTTATAAGGTAGGTACATAAATCAAAGCAATACCCAGTATAAATGAACTTTTAACAGTAGTATTAATTCACACAAAACTTCATACATCTTCTTCAAAAATGCAGCACAATACTGTATATTCATACCATATTTAGATTTAATGTTATTTTTCAACCAACATGTCAATCTTTACTTTCAATAGCAAGTGTAAATAAATAGTTTAGCAAGTCACATAAAAGAGGTGTGAAAACTTCAAGTCATACCGTCAGTACATGTAATGCAACAACCCTTTACTCACTGTAGTACTTTGCAGTTAGCTGTAGCTATGATTTTCTGAAAGTAGTTTAAGAGTTAAATGAGAACTCGAATGTGAAACAACACACTTTTTTTTAAACAACACACTTCAGCAGTTAAAATCTCCAGCATCAGTTAATGAAATATTGTGACATTATTAAAAAAGAAAAGGCTTTCACAAACAGCATAGGACAGTAACAGATATTTGTATTATATTAACAGTGACATCATCATTAGGTGCTGGAGTGGGTGTCATTCCTACATGATATAATCCATTTGTGGTATGAAAATATGGTTGATAGTTTAAAAATGTGAAAACATTTTGTGTGTGTAAAATAACCTCCACAGTAATGAGCATGTTGAATGTACTGTACAGAGTGATGCACAGTGAAACTGTTATGTTAGCTCAATACCACTGTGAAAGTTTATACTATCATTTACAAAAATATAATTCTTTTTTTCTGCATTAACAAATGAAAGCAGTAATTAGTACCAGATTAGAAGTGAGGTGCCTTAAATAAAATACACAAGAGTTTAGAGCCAGTTACACTGTGGAAAAATAACAATTACATTAAGCAACAGCACTATCATTTATAATTTTATACAAAGCACACTATATGTATGCTATGTATGAGCAGTACCGATGCCCATGGCCATGTCAGTCAGCTGTTCTTGACTGGCCTCGGTTCATTTGAGACTGATGCCTTTCGCATGTAAAACAATCAACAGAGCTGCTCTTTTATCTATTGAAGTTCAGTTGTGCCCAAAGTCTGAAAATAGGCCTTAAAGCTGCTGCTTCATTTAATCACCAGGGGCATAAAAACACTGTAATGTAAAGGGAAGTTTGTTTTAAAAAAAAATAAAAAAAACTTTTGTAGTAAAGAAAAACACTACTGTAATTTTACAGTAATATTTCCAATTATTGTAACACTCACTTGACTTTAACCAAACCCAATGTAGCATAAATAACCTATGACAATCTATGAAATAATAAAATGGGCTTTATAATACATTACAATGGTAGCAGATATAACTCAAATACTTACTGAATGTAACATAGTTGTAAAATTATATACAGTATATTTATACACTGTATATATTTTTCAGTAGTTTTAAATACAGTTGTATTTTTATTCTTGCCTCACATGTACATCATACAGAACATGTAAATAGTTAATAAATGCCTTTTAACATGCTGTAAACATATTATAAGCCTAAAATATCACATGTTAACTACTGAAAATGATGTATATGCCTACAACCATGTTATCAAGAGTTCATTAACTGCTTATAAATACTTCATTGAAGAAGGTACAGTTTTAAAACCATGAATAAACATAAAATGCCCCTACATCTACAACAAAGTCATTACATTCTGTCATAACGTGTCCCTTCATGTGCTGTTTTTAAATGCTAATGATAAGTTAAACATCTCGTGAGTGTATTATTAACAAGGCAATGCAGTGACTATGAATTAACTAAAGCGAGTATCATTCATGTCATTCGACGTGTTGGATGTCACACTTTCCTTCAGCATTAGCTTCCGGATGTCTTGTAACGTAAGCAATGAGCAACTTTCAAACCCTTCACACATACGCACGCAGACCTCACATACAAAAACACATTCAGAGGGCACAGGTCACTGTAAAACCACAGTTTAGTGACATATTTACTGACATTAAAAGGCTAAAAAATACTGCAGCATAAATGTAGAATTAACAAAAGCCATCACTTGTTTTGTGATTTAATGGCACAATGGAAGTAGTGATTTTATTCATTATTTATAATGAACCTTTTTCCTATTTTATGAATGAGAAATAAATTCAAGTCAAAATGGAACAGCTGGTTTCAGCCCTGTGCTGTCCTGTCCCAGTATGGCAGACATGAGAACAGTAACAAACGCTATGACAAACAGGGATGTTTCTCATTACTTGTCTGAGCTGTTCAGGTCTTGAATACTCAAATGTTAATCACATATCTTAGTATTAATGAGAATGCAGTGGGGAACAGCATAATGAATTGATTAGGAAGGCCGTCCTTTTATCAGAAATATCATGTTTTATTCCACATGACAACAGCCATAAAAATGGCCGGCCCACTCATTCACTCTGCGAAACATCTCCCTTTATGTCTGTCAAGTGTAGTTACAGACAGAATTGAAGTGAACACAGTATTTAAAAGTGATATCGTAGTTACTACATTCTTTATCTTTTTTTGAAGGAAGATTAAGTTGTACATCCTTCCACTCATTTCTACTAACAGACACAGGATATTAAAATGAAGATGTTGCCTGGAGACTGCACAGATGAGATTCAACCATTAAATCTCTACAAGCTGGACCCTGACCTCTGTTCTCCCCATGAAGCAAGAAACACATTTCTCCTGCTTGATAAATCATACAGCATGACAAACATGGATGGAGAAAGTTCTCCAGTGTTCTGAAGTTTTAAAAAAAGTTACCATTCATGGCACATCTGCGGCTAAACTCATCAAAAGGTCAAGTATACTCATCCTTGACACACACACACACACACACACACACACACACACACAGACTCCCTACACACACACACCTCAACTGTAGTTGTAGGTGAAATTATATGAGCTAGGCTCCTTCGGCACAGGGGGTGGGGCTTCTGGGATTGTGATGTTCTCAAGGTCGAGGAGGCGGAGCTTCATTTCCATGCTGATGAGAGTATCTAGGTCACTGCGTGTCAGGTCGCTGCCCATCTCTCTGCCCAGCAGCGCACATAAGCCATCAGTCCAGATGCAGTACTGATCCGAAAACATCCCACACACAAAACCGCCAGTTAATGCAGGTGTATTTTGCTATGCAAGAAATAATATTCAGCAAAGTATCCGCTGGCAGACAAAGCTGTAAACCCACTAGTAACATTTTATCAACTTATAAAGTTGACATGAATGCAGAATGACGTCAGGATTTTTTGCTGCTGTGTTCCTCCAAACAAATTTAAGTCAAAGGTTGTTCATCTTTGAATTTGATTTTGGCTCTTTAGCTGCTAAATGCTTCATTATATTCATCGGCTAGTTTGCTGGGACTATAGTATTCCGCGCTTTTCTGAACTGAAAGCAGATGCCTGCTGCTAGAAAACAGGAGAGAGAACTGGTGATAGACGATAACTGGGCGTTGGTAACAACAAGCTTACCTCATACTTGTTGGGTGCAACAAAATTCAGTGTTTCGTCTGGATCATAGAGGACGGAGAAGGCCAACTCCAGAACCTCCTAAGAGAATAAAGCAAAACAATGAGTGAAAGCAAAGAATGAGACAAGAGCTTTAGTATGTGACTAGAATGAAAATAAAATCCATTTAATGCAAATAACACACTACCTTGTTTTGTTTCAGAGCACTTTTCTCTTTCATGTGAGGACAGTCCTTCCCTGTCACCACAGACTTGATATCCGAGACTGGGACTATGATGAATACAATTATCAAATAATTCTAGAGGTTTAGTAAGGCCATTGACACATACTGTATAGTCTGCTTGTCCTTGTGTGTTATGAAAAGTTATGATCTGGGAGAAGGAGCTACTTAAAGAAATAAAGGTTTGAAAATATCTTACTCTTGTCACTGAGTAGCTCAAAAGGCACTTCACCCTGAGGTGATTCGTCAAGGTCCCCATAGTGCAGCACTTTGTGATTCAGTGAGAGTCTACAGAACCAAAACTTCTCTACAAAAGAGGCAGAGAACACAATGCTCAGCAGCAGCACTCCCTCTGAGGTAAAAATCAAACTGATTGTATTGACAGTATATGTACCTTGCCTTCGGCGGTTTCCCAGTTTACGGAAGCAGCTTCCCTCACAAAGCCGGTTAAGTCGCTGTTGCTTGATGAGTTCCAAGATCTCAGGCTGAATTCTCTCCCGTAGCTCACTGCGGCACAGATAGAAAATGAGCAAAACACACATGTACACAAATGTGTTCTACACCATATTGTTTGTAGCGACAGGGACTGGGGTGAATTTGAGCCTTGAGCAGTTTCTTAGGTTAAAATCCCCATTTGAGGTCAATGTCATGCTTTATTGGAAGAAATGGCAGAAACAAGCATGTTAAAACACTACAAATAGAAGTTTGTTTGGACAGAGACGTACATGATAGGTGGAGACTGGAAGTCATCCTGGCTCATTCTCTCGGACTGTCTCAAACGCAAGATCTCTGAGTAATTGAGGCTTCGCAATTTATTCTTCAGCTGGTCTAAAGATGACGGCTTCATCGCCAGAGCCCTGGTAATCTGCTCACGAACCACCTGCATTACCTGCGCCGAGTTAACACACACATGCAGGATGAGTGAAATTACATAGAAAAATATTAGATTTACTAGATATTGAGAGGTGATGAACGTATCTTATTCACTTCAGGTGGCAGCGAAATTACTGAGTCATAAATACTGTTTGAATTGTTATTCTCAGAACCATTATTTTTCAATTTATAAAACTCACTCTGCGGGCAGACAGACACAATCCTATCTGAATACATCAATATTTTTAAAATGTATTGTAATGTTCCTACTTTATTTTGCACCAACAGTTTGATTTAGTGACTGTCTAGATAAAACGTTTGATTCAGTCACTACTTATCTTTAAAAAGTATTTTCAATTGATACAGACAGTAAAAAAAATTAAACAACTAGGGTATCTCAGCACAGTATCAGGTATTACCAGCTTGTACTGTTTGACAATTACTTGACAAGGAGTGCATGATGACTTTTAAGTTTTCTATTAAAACTAATCTGATGAAACATATGGAAACAAAGTTTTTTTTTTTTTTTGCTTAGAGCAGGGATCATGCTAGCAGCTCTGTAAAGTAGCCACAGACATGCACAATACCAAAATTCTGATTTTAGTTTAGTAACCATAGTAACGTTGGCCAACAAACATGGAACGTAAACAAATATATACTGTAGATATAGTAAAGAAGG
Source organism: Channa striata (assembly GCA_033026295.1). Taxonomy (NCBI): domain Eukaryota; kingdom Metazoa; phylum Chordata; class Actinopteri; order Anabantiformes; family Channidae; genus Channa; species Channa striata. Next base: position 16,631,493 of record CM065168.1, on the reverse strand, counting down.
TGCTAAGGATGGCTATGGGCCGCTTTAATATCCCACCTTGTTGAAGTCCTCAGCTGTGGCCCTCATCTCCTTCCAAGTTTTATTAAGCAGCTGGATACAGACACAGAAAAACTCCTCCCATGCTCGGTCATGGGTAAAGAACATGGGGTGATAGTCATTGCAGCCTTCGTTAGCTACAGGGAGGAGTTGGAAAATGAAATGAAAGTGCTTCAATAGTGAGCACCACAACACAGTCAGTAAAGTTTCCTAATATCTAACTTTATCCTATTTTAGATCAATTTTAATATAATAAACAAAAATAAAACACATCCTGTCAAATAAAGGTCTACTTACGCAGTTCTCCAACCTGAAGTATCTCACATAACATTCGAGTGAGTTCAATGGCACATCTGCCAAAGGGACATTCATGCTTGTCCTCTCGGCTGCTGTTCTCTAGGACAATCTGTCACGAGTGAGCAGACATGTTACTGTAGGTGTGGTTGACTTTTCCGCCTCTATGAGCTGAGCTAAATCATGCCTGAGGCTCAAACTAACCCTGATGTACGTGTCCTGATGAACCTTGGCAAGATACAGCATGTTGTCCAGAGCAAGCATCCCTGGAGGGGTCTGGGTAAAATCCATAGCCGGGTTCACATGGTTCTGCATTTGAAAAGTGAAAAAGGTGACATTAAAGTAGTTTGAAAACATTCAACTGCATTCATTTCAATGTGTTTTTACACAAATTTCTCAGAGTCAAAGTCAGAAGTCAACAAAATCTAAAATGGAGACTAACAGTGAAACCCAGCATCTTGTAGTCCTTGGTGTACATGGCCTTTCTCTTCTCTGTGCCAGTCGGGTCATTTTCTCCGTCGAAGGCAATCCTACGTAGCTCAAAAATGATATCTCTTTGGGCCTGAGTCACAGCAAGATATGAGCCAGATGTTAATACTCACAACAGGAAAATAATACAGGAAATCAAAGAAAGATTTAAATGGTTAACAGATGGCGGAAAAAACATTGATTTCAAATAATTAAAAACTGAAATTATGTTCCTGTCTGTGACACAAGTTGAGGTACAGCAGGTGCAGTTTGACCTTGCAGATCGTCGTAAAATAATTTAACAGAAGCATTTTTAATAGCGTTACATGACATTATAAATACCATCACTGCTGAAATCTTTACCTGATCATTAGGATCCATTTTTGTCATCATTCTCTCTTCCAGTAGGTTAAAGGTCAACACCTGCAGCACATACAACTGATGTGCCATTTCTGCTTTGATTGGTCGATTCCCTCTTATGACATGCTGGAAAAGAACAACCTTGAGTTAAAAGCCATCTAATATAAAGGAAAAGCCTAACCAAGTCAGAAATGCCTATTATATCATGTTTTCATAAGCTGTTTATGCTCAGCGCTTAAGGTCTGCAGGACTGATCAACTAAAAAAGAAGAAAGAAAATATCTTGGTCCTTTAACAGATGTGAGACATAAAAACAGGTGATGTGAGCATTAAAAGGAAATCAGACTTTTTTAAGCAGTTCGTGGACTTGCTGGTTTTGGTTCAGCCTAAGCACACATTACTGGGGCAGCTCCGGGATGTTTTCTTGATCAGAGAGGCAGAAGTGCAACATCTTCCTCACTGACATTTGCAGCTAGTTCAGTCAGGCACACCAGAGGAGTCAGTGCCAGAAGAAATCATTTTTAGAGAAGATTTTGTTCCACTTCATGGAATTCATGCCATATCACATTTGCTGATTCTGTCCAACAGAAGTGAGTACACTTCCACTTACTGAACTGGTTGTCTTAGGGATGAAACCTTCATTCCCCAGTGACCACCAAACACAAGAGAGGACACGTTTAAGAGAAATGTTTTCTATATAGTTTGACCATGTTTTAATAGTAACACAATCTCTAGGACCAGTTCAAATCCTGTGTTCACACCTGGATGTTTCACAGCTGTCTGAAAGCATAACAGCCAGCTATTTTCAGGCTTGATACTCACATTGAGGATGATGGATCGCAGGTGTTTCTGGGCCAAAGAGCTTGCCATTTCCTGGGTGTGAGAGATACAAGAATCCAACGTATAGGTCAGATGACTGAAGTTGCTCAACTACATGACAAAATAAATTAAATCAAGTCTTTCCACGTAAGAAATGTAAACAATTACTGAAATATTCCAGAAGCTACATTTCCGTCACTGTTCTGAATCATTTGCCCTTCACGACGTCTATAAAAAATGTGTATTTATAAACAGCGTCTGTCTGCCACTGCAACAAGCTATGATTCTATCTTAATTTAAATGGATTATGCATAACACTGAAAGAGCTAGAGCTTGCAGTATGAAAAGGGCTGTCGGGTGGAGAGGATGGTGGTATGAGAGGCTGAGGGATGTGTACTCACAGTGAGGGGCTGCTCCAGTGGGTTAGTATACTCCTCCTACGTGTTGGGGGGAGGTAACATTAATGAAAACAAAGAGCGCAGACACATGGACCATGAGATACAGGGATACAGGAAAACATCGCCGGCAAAGCGTACAGTGGAAAAACAGCATCATGGCAAACAAAATTATCAGCGACCTAGAGCTGTTTAAAAAAAGACTTAGGTTCCTTAATGTACATGTCTGATGATCATGTATTCATTGGTTTATCAACTAATGCACACTTTGAGGATAATTTTTCACAAGTCATGTCTTTTGATAAATCAAAAACTACTTAAAAATAAATACAGACAGTTACGTACTTAATAGCCTGTAAACTGATGTTTAAAGTCGTTAGAAATTGCACTGTGCCGACTGCATACAGTTTGTACTGCATGTCCCACTGTTGCATTTATTTCACTAGAATTGACTCAGTTCGCCCTCCAGTGGTAAAAAAATGCAGTTGACATTGAATGTACCACTTGCAATAGAACTGTGAAGGCAAAGGCGATTCATTGATTTTTGCTGTACACTGACAGCATTTAGGTTTAAGATCAAAATGAGGTGAAATGTCTAACTTTCATCAACACCTTGATGAAAAAAGAAAAAGCGACATAGATAGTGAGATAAGATGTAAATGTCAATTATTGCTCTCTCTTTTTTTAATCTTCATCCATTTAATCGTCATCCATTTAAATTCAATAGTATTTTATCCTGCTGGCATAGGAGAGCAAATCAGGTAACACAACTGGGGTGAAAGCATTTCTCGGTTATGACGATACATACAAGTATTTTAGATTAACAGTAACAAACTAATTATATTTAGTTACATGCAAAATGGATAAATCTATTTATTTTAGAACGATCACACACCCAGGGACAAGACAGCAGGAAACAAGATGAAACACAGCAGAATGATTGTGCACTACGTGAGCTGGAGTAAAAGTTCTTATTGCTGTGTGTGAAAGCGGAGACACAACAGAGACATATGACGCTGATCAGTTGCATACTGAACAAACTTCTCTCTGACTTCCTTACATCTTACTGAATTATGAAAAACTTATCTGGAGGAGCTGATTTTAAGGGGTGACTTTAATGAAATTTAGCCTACAGGTAAACCCTCAATTACAACATACTGCAACTACGCACGACATGTCTTTTAGACACACTTCTCCTCATCTACTTCACTAAGGCTCACTTAGGTATTCTGAGTCTGCACCATAACAAATGTGCAAACTTCAAAGCAAGGTGAGTACTATTTTGAGTCAACTCGTCATTAAAGTGATGACTGTCAGACAGAATTCACACCATGACAGCTGGCAGACAGACGTCTATTCGTTAGATTAGCCCTAATCAAACTACTGCTGCATAAATTAGCAGCCTGAGTGAGGCAGCTCTTCAATATTTAAAAACATACAACTAAAAATGTCAGTCTTTTATGGATGGATGTTTATAAAGATGGATCGTTAGTATTCAAGTTATGTCTATCTATTCTGTGTATTCAGACTTTTCCTCTAACACAGTTCATTGTGCTATTCACTGACCTGCCGTCTATCCTCTGGTGCCTTCAGGAAAAGAGCATTGATGAGGGCGATAGCATAGGTCTGGATCTCCTGGTTTGACCTGAAGAACAGTCCATTGCCATAACAACCAGTTAGAAGCATCTTGTTCCACAAATCTCCACACAAAGTCCAAATTACAGACAACTTTACTTACAAATCATTTCACAATTTTTTTTATTACCACCATTAACAGGAGGTGGAGGTGGGTACAGGATATTTAGAAGCTGCTCTCACCAACAATTTGAAATTCCTAATTTTGGTAAAACTTAACACATCAGCCAATAGTGGACCCTGGCACTAATTTATTCCCATAAAAAGTATTTAAACCAACAATGAATTGATTTTAATAATTAAGCATTACTTAAGTGACTAAAGTCTTATTTGGCTTATATAGCTTTCTTTTTCTGTCCTGTTGAACTCTGCTGTTGGTCAAGCATAACCTGTTGGATCCCATGGGGGCAACAGGTTACATATTAAATGATTATCATTATTGTGGGCATTTCATTTAGTTTTGATTCAAACCCACATGTCCTGCTGTTTTAGGTAATCAATAGATCAGCTAATGTACATTAATTTGCTGCTGAAAGTAGTTCCTGCTCTTAGCACATTATTCACTCCACTTTGAGTAACATCTGCTAAAAACTCAAGCTGCTTTAGGAAACTACACACACACAAAACCTACATTTGACCTCTAGCAGTCCTGATTATGAAAGCCGCAAACAGAAGGGAAGTAGAAAGCAGTGAGTGATGAAGTTAAATATTGTTGGTTTGAGTCTTTTCATGGGATCTGTGGACATTAAGAAAAAGGTGACTTGATCTAAGTATCCTGAACTCCCACAAACATGGCAACATTCACTTCATTTCTTAAGTTACCCCCACAGTGCCCCCGGTTGTCAGAGTGCGAAATGCCCCTGTGCATGTGTGTGTGCTCACACTTGCAGGTGCCCGATGAGCTGTCCCACGGTGATTTCCTGGGCTACTCGATGGTAGAGGCTGTGGCTGTTAAGGACCATGCTCTCCAGGATTGCCAGAGAACGTTGCAGGATGGACACGTCCACCATCGGCTGGTTCACATAGCCGGCAATCTGGGTGATGGTGGATATGACACAAGATGGAGATAACTCCAAATCGTTACGATGGGTTGATGGCAACCCAAAAGAATCTTGAAATCTTTAAATGTTTGAAGATAAAACACAAAAACCCAAGCAGACAAAGAAAAATTATATTTATCAGTCAATGAAAATGAAATAACATTCAAGTTTCATCTGAGTGACTGTCAAGGCCAGACCTTTTTTTCCACAAGAAAGCTAGCCTCATACACACTGAATGAACTCCAAATAATACAAGGAGTTGCTAGGCAACAACAGCCCTTTATTTCCAGCATGCAGGAAGAAACGAAGGTCAAGTAATTAAACAAATATGTGTTTATAAAAGGGAATAAAAGGGCAGACCTTGAGTGTGTGGACATTTGTCCGGTGGGTTTTCTATGAAACTCTAATCTGTCACATGAATTATTGTTTTGTTAGAGGAGGTACCTGTTTGATGAAGGAGAGTGAGATAAGGTCCCAGGATACAATGCCATGATCCATTAGCTCCAAGAAAGCAGTGAGAGTAAAGGCTAGCATTTCACCAAAGCTGAAGTAAGTAAAGACATTAATCATACATGTATCAAGGAGTCAAGGATATCATGGATATATCCAAAAGCACAGATTTTACTGCTTTCAACATGAATAGAAGTGGAAATAGACATAAACTACATATCACTACTGTAATAAATATGCTAAACAACATCATTGCGAAAAACAAAACTTGCGCTCACTGGGTACCACTCTCTACAAGACGAGCCAGTGTTCCAATGCCTTCCATATTGACAAACTCGGTGGCGAAGGTAGGATCTGCAGAAAGCTTGGCAAGTTCTTTTAGAGCCTCGAGGCGAGCGTCGATGCCATGGGACTGGATCCTCTCCAGCAGCTGACGAGCTGCACGAGCCTGTCAGCCACAAAAGTAAATCACATTATTAACTTCATCTCACAGTCACTGATCTTAAGATAAGGATTCAGGTCTGATGCTTTATTTATATATATCTTGTTTGTTTGTTTGTTTTATTGTGTGTGTAGATGTCTGTAAATAGATTGCAAGGGAATTATTTTAAATATGGTTATATATTATAGTTACCATACCCAAGTTGGCTAACACAAAAAGCTCACTGGAGTCAAAGCATTTTGCTCAACCCAGCCGCCCCTCTTTCCTGCTCTGCTGTGCTCCAACATGTTTTGTCCAGAGTTTCAGGTAGTCTTTGTTGGAGAAAGCAGCAGATGCAGAAATAACTGAAATTCCTTTTCGAAAGGCAAGCCTCACTCCAAATCCAGTAAAACGAAATATCTCTGCACTGTGCTCTTGTTGCTTTATGGTAAATCATTGGCCATATGAAGCTGGTTGGGGGCAGGTGAGGTAATGTAGCCTGTGTTGAAATAAGTGAAAAGTGAACATGAAATAGCAGTGTTTCTGTTGGATAAGAAAAAGGGGAGGTAAAAGTGATAAAAACATTTAAAACTATGTTCTGTCTTGACCTGTGTGGTGTTCAACCTACTATGTAATTCTTAGGTTACTGCTTTATGACTTGGTCTTTGGAAGGTTTACAGTTGGAGCAGGTGGAGGCTGAAAATGCCATGAAACTTGACAGTATTGGTCTTTAAAGCAGATTGGAGAGTTGAGTTTAGACCGATCTAGGCTTCCTGGTTTTTGGCTCTAAAACTATTGAGAAAGTCAGTGCTGAAATTAAAAATGATTTCAAAGTCAAATCTGAACATGTAATTGGAATCCGCAGAATTACATTCTTGTTTGAAAATAAATTTTGTTCAAAAGGTTTCTTGTGCAAACAATAAATCCAGAAAGAAAAAAAAATGAAAGTGTATGAATGTAAGCTTATGGTCCCTTATACTTGTTACTGCATCTCCAAATGAAATATTGTAAGCTAAAGCCAAACCTGACCCAGAATGCACTTGGAAGCAGGATGGGATTAGAAAAAATACATTATCAAAAATCATCCCCGACAAATCACTTCAAGTCATGTGATCTTTTTAAAATATATGCTTACTGACAATGTTACTGACACTTTGGTTCAGATAGATAAAAAAGTCCATATAGGAAATTTGTTAGTTATTGGCTGAATTAACATTTATAGAGACACAAAAATCTGTCAGGACCTGCACATTAGTAGAGTCTGGCGATAGTCATGGTTTGCAAATACATTTAGTTTCTACAACTGAACAACTGAATTAATTCATTGTAAAATGTGAGGACTCTAGTTTAGGGACATTTTAAAACTCCCTAACTGTAACGAAAGATACTGAATGAGGAACATGAACAGACTCACAGGTGAGATGGCCAATCGAAGGATGGTCCCATTTTTTATTTCACAGCGACTCTAAAAGTTAATAAACAAGAAATTAGTGATTAATAATGTCAACACAATATCAACACAGATTAAGGAAGAAACTAGTCACAGTCACCTGCTCAGTAATGTAAAGCTGAGGGCCATCTGCATAACGCAGCGCAAACTGCTCTGAGCCTGACAAGGACCAGCTGAGGATAGAGACAGAGAGGAAAATTCACATTAATGACGTGTTTGATACTACAAAATCAGTGGAACATAATGCAGTAATATTACAATTCAGCATCCTCCAGTATGTATGAACAAAAGGTTGCTCCCTCCAGCAGTTGTATTTACATGAGTGGCAAACTGAGAGATTGTGGAGGAGTTTCATACAGTGGGTGTTAACAGTAAAGTGCAAAGAATTTTCAGTTTCAGATTTTTAAAAAATGGCAGTGGGCAGATAGATCACATCAGAGAGGTGGATGGGTGAGATACAATTTTGCAATATTCGGAAAAATATTTATATAATAATAATAATAAAATAAGTTATGTAAGTTACCAATAGTCTGATCTTATGTTGTTGTGTAAGTCAGTGTTGTCATTCACAAATGAACTTCCACCTGAGCTTCAACTGTGTCTGGGTTGTATTAATAAAAAACAAATAACTATTTTTTTAATTATGAAACATATGGTTCCTAATGTACACTATAGATCAGAAGAAGGGTTGCTGTTACTCAAGTGATTTATTTTCCGGACCATTTGCATTTTTTTGCAGCAACAATAAAGTCAGATCTGATAAATGACTTCAAACCATCATTTATAATAAAGCCTTCAAATTATTCAAAATTATTCATATCAGTAGTTTATTCCTGTTTGCAGTAAGTATGCAGAACTATGATGCCACTGAAACGTATAGGCTCTTTCATGTAATGCTGAACTGTAATATTCTACCAATCAAAACAACAACAAGAACAGCAAGTTTAGCTAATTCTTACTATCCACCTAAATGAACCTTATATATGCTTTAGGTAAAAAATGACAAAAGTGGACCAAAAACTATAAGATATTATAAGATAATATCAGTTTATTTTATTTTGTTGATATAGAATAATATAATAATTGCAGAAAAAGTCAAGAGACAAAAAAAATCATTAGGACATTTTTAAAATATGTAGGTGTCACTGTATGCTTACCCATCACAAACTTCCCGTATTATTGAGGATAAAGGCCTTTTCTGCAAACAGAAAAAAAAACATTGCAAATAATATTTAAAAAAATTAAATATTACAAAATGGCTAAAATGACTGAAATGAAGCATCCCCTTAAAAAAGCAAAATGTTTTTTTTCTTCCCATCTTATACGCAATACTCATGATGACTTATTTGTCATGACAACCTCAGCAGGTAATTTTCCTTTATTTGGAAAACTAAAACACATCTCAGCATTACTCATGTTTTTCACATTTAAAAAAAATTAAAAGGTGTGAAAACGTTCCCCCTTAAATAATGAAATGACTCTAAAGGTTTGGCCACAAACAGCTAATCGAAGCTGAGTCATCAGAGGGAAACTGGAGGGAAACTGAAGCCGTTTCTAATGCTATAAAAACACAGACCTGGTCCATCTCTATGAGCTGTGCGTTAGCACCGGGCCATTCAATCGCCACTTTCACGATGTCGGCTGGAGGTGGCATGGCTGTGTTAAAGTAGCACCCTACAGAGAGAAAGAGACTTTGTTTAGTCGGGTTAGTTTAGATTAACTTCAATAATACCAACCACCAAAGCTATTTTTTGTATCATATGTATAATACATAATGAAACATGTTTGATAACATAACAGTCTTATTCAGAAAATGTTTAGGGTTTTATAGTTATAGCCCAAATGTTTCCTTGTTTTGCACTTAAGCAATATAGAAAGTGTTTAGGTTGTGGGTTGTCAGTAGGATCATTATTTAACTTTGATATCATATGAATTTGAGGTTATACATCACCTAATGGAGAAACGTTTAGAGGTTTAATCACTCTCACAGCTCCGTTTCATAAACCGCCGTGTCAGCTCCCCTGGAAATGCAAAAAACCATACAGCAGTCGTGTCAGTGCAGAATCTAGTTTTCCTTAAGGCCCAAAAGATTGTTCCATCTTTGCATTTTATCTCCCTTGAACTGAATCTGTCAGTAAAAGGATCAATAAGCATGACTGTTTTGCAAAACCACCCACCCACTCACCCACACACACACACACACACGGGCCAATACATTCATATCTCGACTGGTTTAAGCCTTCTGCCTACTGGGCTCTGGGTTGGTGCCTTGGATGTGCTTGCACATTGTTGCTAATCCTGTGCCAAGTCCGAACATCTTTACTTCACTGCTTTCATACATTCATTTACGAATTTCTCTTACTGAAAACATGGAGACATCAAGCTACTGTTTCGTTGCAAATGAAATTCAGCATTGGAGCCCAACTCACAGTCATCCCCTCAGTCTTTGCACAAATAACTTTGTTGTTCATTTTGTTTTTCCCCATAAATTGACAAATAATAAATCACAATGATACAACATTTATAAAATGAAATCCATCATTTATCAATGCATTTAGAGCCTTTGCTGTAGCAGTTTGGGTGTATCCTGTTTGCGTTCATTTTTTTTTTTTTTAAAGAACTAGACTAAATTAGAAAAAGTTGTGATTTGCAGGTTTTTCAGGTTTTTCCTGAACTGAAAGTATAATTTGTTTAACTCAACACCTGCATTAAATGGATGCACATGTGCCCTGCACATTAAACTGACACATAATTTAGAAAGGCATAGGCCTGTATAAAGTCCACAATTCACAAACCATAACTCTCTGTAGACAACCAAAATAATACATTTATGGCAAGGCACAGATGAGGACAACTGTATAAAACCATTTTTAAAACTTGCCAGCATCACAGCAGCTTCAGTAGCACACTTCTGAGGGGGCTTCTACAAACTATCAAATTAATGGTCTGGATATTTGTTATTGCGTTTGTTTTAAATGATTTAGGTCAAAATAAGTTTTCACTTCATCATTTTGGGTTATTGTGTCTAGATAAATAGGAACATTTGTTCTTTTAATTTTAAAATTAAATAATCAATGCAAAAATATGAAATAAGTGACAATGTCTTGCTCCATTGGTTACAGTCCCATTGTATAGGATTTTAAATGTGAAAACAAATACTACACATAAAAATTAGTCCAATGTATTAAAATCACAGGGAAAAGAATTTATTTAATTAGGTGTTACCACGTTAGATGAAAAAAATTGGGGTTTATTACAAAGTTCTGTTTCCTGTATAGATAGAACAGAAGGTGTAGCTGTCAGGCCATCTGCTCACATTTAGGTTAAACTACATTTTACTGCTAACTCTTATAGATCACATTTGTACAGTCATTTTCACATCACACACACACACTACTATTTATCCAGAAACGTTCCCCGTGTTGTTAGGCCTCACCTGTAATAACATGTTTCATTGGAGCACAGATGCCCATTAAAATGATTTCACTGTTTTCAACGACTGCTCTGAAATACAACAGTGAGAACAACACAGTGGGGACTGGAAAAAGAATCTCTGTTCTGACATGACAGGAGTGTGAAAAGCTGTCTGACAGCCTCTGCTGCTCATTGGAAGAAAGCGGTAAAGAAGAAAAAAGAAACCGCTCTCTAAATGGCTCTCTGCATTCACAGTGCTTTCAGGATACAAAACTGTTGTGTTGCTTCCAGCTGCTCATTTGAAAAGAAATCTTAATAATTTCCAAACTGTTATAGGTGCAACAATCCTACTTGGAACTAAACCAATGACTATATTTTTCTTGAGAGTTATAGTGTTATAGTGAATTTCCAGCACTACAGTCTTTCTGGGGAGTTTGAACGTCTGCCTCTTGCCAGTTTACATCAGGCTCTGACGTGTGACACTGTTACCCTTTGATCACACATGAAATAAAGCAGATCTTGTTCTCTAACACAAGTTTGTTCTATAGAGAAAACAGCAGTCGCCAGTGAATGAGTGCACTGCAGATGGCGACTCCTCTTGATGAAAACAACTCGAAAGCTGGAATCAAATTTTAAGCTGTAGTACTGTCAATAATGAGTATGTCTGACTCCTTTCACCTGAACAACTTCGAAGCACAGGATTACTGAACTGAATTCTCCACAAAATTTGCCACAACAGAGATTAATAGGATGAGACAGGATGACGTCCACGGTATATGATCATTGTGATGGACTGTAACAAATTAAAGAAGATTTAGGCAAATGATACAGAGTGAACACTTCCAATTAAATTCAGATTCCAACCAGCCATCTGAGGGAGAGACTACACCGCCTCCACATTTTCATGCAGAATGTCCTTCACATCATATAACGTGTGATCTCTGAGCCTATCCAGCTGAAAAGTTTCCCATAAGGACACAAGTTCTGGGATCAATTTGCATTCTTCAGCACTGACAGTTGTGCAGGAGACCTGCAGAGTGGTACAACAATCAGGTATCTAGTCATCTATGCAACACACTCATTTGACTCTGGGACTGGACAGCCTGTCAAAATATTTGTAAAGAATACTGGGTGAGCTTTTTTAAAATAATACAATATTTTTTTTTTAAATAATCAATTAGAGGTTACAAATGGTGTCACAAAACACAAAGTGTTGAAAAATGCATAAAAAATCTTGACCACTTGACCAATAAAAGGTAATGTGACATAATGCATCTTGTAAAACCTAATGCTGAAGTTTTCTTTGGCAGCTCAAGTTAGTTCTAACTATACAGAAAAGCACCAGCCTTAAGAACGCACAGAATTTGCAACAGGTACTACATCAGTGTGAGAAATGTACACTGTCTATAACTGAACCCAATTAATACCATATACACCATCTAACATGGACACAGACTCCTGTGTAAATTCTACTTTTTTGGTGTTTTCTAGTTGGAAACACTGGACATTTCAAATAACTTCATGGCACCATGACAAACCCGGACTGTGTAACAAGTAAATAATTATGGCTCAGATTTATTTAGGTGTCACCCCTGAACCACCACGATTAAATCTGCAGCTATAACTGTGTGTTTCCTGAAGCCACCTGTCAGATTTGTCCTGTCCAGGTTGCTAGTGTGGTTGCATGCGTGGGTTTAAGCAACACAACCGATTTTCATGCTGATGCAACTGCACAGTGAAGTGATGGCAGCTGTCTGCAGGGACCGGACCGCTGTGTGGTGCCGGGCAGCTGATCTGGGATCTGCTCACTCACGCCAGCCCTCCGACTGCACGTGGTGGTAGCATAGCAACAGCAGCTGAGGGGCTCCAGCCTCAGAGGAAGTCCCACAGAGAGGCGGCAGCTCCGTCTCTAAACGACCCCCGATTTCTGCTTCTGCCCCCCGCCAGCTAGCTGCTTTTTCCCGCGACCCGGATGTTTCTGACGCCATTTTAACATTCTTTTAATGCCGCTCGGGCTGGTTCACATCACACATCCACAAACTTTGAAGAGAGCTAACGGGCTGAGCAGTTGACTGTGCAGCGTGGCGCCCCCCTCTGGTGAAAACGTTATTTGGACGTGTCTCCTTCGGCGAAAAATAACTTTGGCAATTTTTTCATGTGCCTGTTACCACTGAAAGATGAATCACTGCCGACAATTGTACGATATTTTAGCATGAATCTCCATGGTAACTGTCCAGGAGACGGTGCGTTGATGCGATCCGTTAGCGTCTCCCTTCTCAGACACACGCTGATAAAAGCATCGACACGCGTTTCTTGCCTCCGATTTACCGTCGTTCCCATCAGTGTCGGGGGCCTGATTATCTGTGACCGACCACGCCAGACTTTGGCGAGCTGTGGTAACGTTAACCTGAAGGATCCCGCACACAGCGGCTTCGTTTATTGTCATCTGCAGCGGAATCAATCACACTCGTGATAATCTCGGTACATTACACAGCAGCTGCTTCCCTCACTACACTTGTTATTCTGTGTGTGAGAGCGACACTAAACGGCAAACTCACTCGCTATTAGAGCCAGCGGCAGCGTTCTCCCTCAAAGGCGGCTAACGTTTTTCAGTCACCCAGCCAGTCCCTGTCTGCTCCTCCATGGCGACCGTCATGTAGCCTGATGTCCGGATCCCTTCCGGCTCTACGTTCAACAGCTGCGCGGTTTTACTGGTGGCTACTTATCAGATAATGTCGATGCTCGGTGAAACTCACCCTGTGACTGGGCCATCGAAGATGCTCTCAGTCTCCCCCTCTCTCCAGTGAAGTACTTTTGGGAAAGAGACAAATCCACGCCTTGTGGGCGGGACACGATGCAAATGTGGCTGTCTCCAAGACAGCCAGGCCCTTCTTCTGGATCATTTGTCCTCACTTCAGTAGAAATCCGTCTCAAGTCAAGTCTGGAACTGTTAGTGAGAATCATGGCAATGTGCAAAATGTGTGCCCCACGGAGGTTTCGATGCTGACATGATTCTTTTTGCTCAATATCTACAACCAATTATGAGGTTTTCATCAAATATTCATTACTAATAGTTGGAATGAATAGCTAATGGGCAAAAACTATGTAAAGTAGTCATGCTGTTGTTTGTTGCATGATATTTTATTTATTTTGTTGCATGAATTTAGCAGTGTCACAAAGTTACTTGTGAATGACGTGCACCTTTTTAACATGTAACATTGTTACCATGTAGAATTTGTGCATTTATGGTTTCACAGTGACAGAGGAACTACAGCTGTTGTTAAAAACACTCCATGCTGTCGGTTGCATCGGTGGGAAGTAATTAAGCACATTTAACCAAGTACTTAATAATTTTGAGGTGTGGCACTTAAGTATTTCCATTTTGTTACCTTTGTCCAGTACATTTATTTGATGTCGATTTGCAGATGCAAATACAAAATACCATAAACACATTTTGATCTAATATGGATCATAAGTGGATCACATAAAATGGTTAGAAATTCGTTTCGTTGATACAAGCCGTGCTGTCTTCAAGTCACTTGATAACACATATTTTACCCTCCATTTGAAATATTTTCCAGAAAGATTCGTCTTTCTCATTATCAAGAATCAGGTTAATAGCACTATACTTTTTGAGATCAGTAAAGCTGAAGAAAAAACAATTTCCCTGTGGAGTACTTGTACTTAAAATGATATTTTGGCACATTACATAGTTTTGTAACTTAAAAGTCCACTACTTGTAATGGAGTGCTTTTTTTAGGCTTTAGTGTACTGAGTTGATCAGGACATCAGAACTCTAAACCACAGGTTACTCATGCGCTACATTTTGGACGGGCTTGTGTAGAACTCTAGACTGTGCATCACACGACCAATAAGAAAAACACCATTACAGTCACAGCACAGTACATTTTTATTTAACACAGAAATTATGTGTTAAAGAAAAAGATCCAAAACCTCAACTGAGTAGGTAACACTGGCTCACTTTTTGGGATGGCTGCTGGTGAAATGTGAAGGGTCAAGCAGACTGCACTAATTCACTAATGAAACAGCTTCAAAAAAAAAATGCTATGTAAAGCTCTATGACAGATCCCATGCATGACATAAAAATAGTATTTCTGACATTACAATTTCATTAACAAACACAAACATACTCAATCCCACATGTTGGGGCAGGCAAAAAACACAGAAACTGCTGCTCTGCAAGGGTTTGAGTTTAGTATTTGAATCACATATGTGAAAAAAGTGCATCTCTTTATCTACTCTATGCACTTCATCAAATTAAGTGGAGATTTCAAAAATGTATGTTTTTTTTAAGGTTTCAGATAAGTCAAATAGCCTTCAGATACTTCCAATTTTATTTTGTAAGATATTATGGCACAGTCTTCTATTCATTTGGTGGCAATTTATGTATTTTATGTCATGTCACACAATAAAACAAACAAAAACTAAACAAAATAACTGAAATAAAATCTAAAGAAGATAAGGAATGTTTAACATAACAATATATAATTTAAGATTATCTGAAACGGTGATTTACTACATGTACACCCCCTCTGCATGACACAAAAAATTTAAATGAAACATCCCAACAGTATTAACATAAAGAAATCACAACTGATTAAGGCATTCAACATGCAACCATGTAGACGTTACTGTTGAGTTCTGGGCATAAATGTTCAGAGCGATCAGTTTCTTTTGTCATTGCACTGTTACTGAAAAACACATAACAATACTGCAGACCAAACTTAGCAGCTTTGCTGTTAATCACTTGTTTTACCAAATAAGACATGAGTCACAGCCAGACAAGCCCACTGTAATAAGGTTTACATTAAAACAGTGATTGAAAGATATAAAAAAAAAAAAAAAAAAATCCACATTCACTATTGAGTACGTAGCCGTAAACTGAAACTCTAGAGGTAGGAAATAGGCATTGAAAGAAAGTTCCAAAGATATTTCCTTCACATATATATAATGGATAGTAAAAGAATTCCTGCCAATCAATGACCCCAATGTGGACCATATCTATCAACAACAATTTTAAAACAGTAATAACCAACAACCAGGCAAAATTTATTGCACCAGCACACAGCTCTGAGCATTTAGTTAATGAAAATCTGGTGCATACCAAGTAAGCAAAGATGTCTTCTAGTATAAGTCATTAACGTCAGATACTAGTGCATAAGTTCAAATAAAATTTAACAAATTGAAGCCAGACCACTGTTGAACTCTAATTGTCTAATTGAACTGAACTTCAGTTGGAGTGGGTCCACAAATGTAAAGTGTGTAACAGTACGACAAAGTTGTAACACATAACACAGTGAGTTGAAGGCCACATTGTAGGAAATGTCTGAGCTAATGACACTGTGAGCTTATTTTAGGATTGCCAGATGTATAGGCATCATAAAATATAGTTTCTTCTTTTAGTTCAATGTTACAACAATGAGCTTTTCATGATACATTTGCTACTATAATAAAGTGAAACTGCCATTTCCTCTGAGAACGCACAAAGTTGGTTCAATAAAATCAAACAGTTGAGAGCTAGGAACATTTCAGCACATAGTGTATACTGAGCCTCATTAATATAACTCCACAATTCAGATATTAGTTGTGTGAGAAAGTATCTCAAATCCTTGCAATACACAATGACCAAGGTTTAATGACATCTGACAAAGATAGAGAACAGTTCACAGACTTACTTTATATGAGATGAAATTTACAATAGCCTGTCTGTTCAGCCAAGGTCACAAGGCCCTCAGGTTTGACAGCAACATTAATACCATGCAAATGACAATCTTTGTACCATTTCAATCCCTGTACAGCTACCAAAACACAACATCCAAACTTACATACAGTTCATATAATACAGCCTGTCTTGACTGTGCGAAGTCTAATTCTGTAGCCTGCACTAAATTTCAGTTCAAATAATTTCACTTTTTCCCGTCAGAAAAAAGAAAAATACTCTTATTGTGTGATAAAGTTGCCATTCTACCCCACAGTGTTGACAGTTAATGCAAAATCCTATTAAACTGTATCACGTCTGAATCCAACTTTGCAATTGATTCCTCAAACATTTTAGCTTAGAATTTTCCACTCAAATTGACAGCAAAACACAGCAAAATGATGCAGGGAAAAGTAGCCCAGGATGCATGACAAAACAAATCTTAATATGATGTTGAGGATGTGCTGAAAACAACGTCTTTATCCCAAAAACCTTTATAATAAATTTAAATAGGAAGTACAGTCAAGGTTTACTGCTGTTAATAACAGTGATCGATCAACAGAAGATTGAAATTTTACAATGAGTATTGACAGTACCAGAATCTGTTACAATATCTGAATGATCTTGGATTGCATTTATTATGATAAACATGTTGGCTTTAAGCTAAGCTGCCCACATCACACTAGTGTGATACAGCTATTTACCCTGAAGCACGTTAACCATTGTTTTTAGTGATGCTATTATAAACTTTGTTAAGGAGATTGAATTTTACCTTTAGGCAACCTGTTGCAGAATCTATAGTCTCGATAACATGAGAATGTTGTATCAGCAGCTCTATGCTTTTAAACATGTTGATTATTTGTACATTTGTAACAAAAAATATATTTTTAAAAAGGTATGTTAAAAAAAGGTACTTTAAAATGGACATTTATACCAATTTCGATTAATGACAGCCAATTCATTTCTTCAGATAATTGCTCCTTCAATTTTATTTAGCACATTGTAATAACTGACTACCTTCATCCATTTAAATTCTTGTTGTTCTTAATCACTTTTACAGAAACAAATGCACAAGGTCTACAGACAAAATGAGTTGATTTGAACACAGAAAATAATTAGAATAGTGTTCAGTCAATCATACTGTATGTACAACGATTTATATTTACAAAGTCAGATTTTCTCTTCCATGCATCGTTTGAGTTTAAAAATGAGTGCCATTAAACCCACAATACAGTATAACAGCTAGCTTTTCCACATGTATTATATTATTATTTTAGTATATATATATATATAGAGAGAGAGAGAGAGAGAGCCCAGACAGTATTTATGACCATATCTACACTGATTTATCTTAATTTCCTCTGAGGGTAATTTACATTAATATACATCATTGCAAGTTAATATAATTATATATATACTATCATCTTTAAGAATATTAATTTAATAATAACCCTGGGCTTCACTCATTGTTTCTTATATTTATGTAACTTTTTTTAATGGACTGACAGGAAATATGCTAAGGCAGCTCTTTTCCTTAAAGTGCCACTGAGATGTATGGGAGAGAAAGTGAGAAAGAAAAATTCATAGCGGGAAATGAATGAGATGTATGGCTGTGAGTTGACTACCAGTCTGCATTATCCCAGGTGTCCTCCGCAGGTTTCGTGGGACTTTTCTTGGTCTTACCATCCATATTCTCCCAGTTGTTGTCCCAGGCCTCCCAGCTCTCACCTGTGCTGTTTTTGTTGTTGGATGCAGCTTCAGAGCCCCAATTGTCCCAACTGTCAGAGCTCTTCTTTGCAGAATTATCTGCGATGGTCCAGCTGTCACTGCTGGGAGATTTCTTGGCTTTTAAGGAACTGTTGCTGCCAAAGGTTGTCCAGAAGTCCTTTGAGATAGGCTGGTTAGAACTGCCCTGATATCCCTCAGTGGCATCCATGTTCTGATAGCTCTCTCCACCAGACCTGAATATTGTCAAATTATGTCATTTGTGGACATGCTTAAAAAAATGTACATTTCATAACATTAGCTCACATAGCACAAAGGAATTAACTGAAGTTAAAAATCTTACCCATCTTCTGGTTTTCCAGCAAAAAGAGTGGTCAGTTTTGAACCAGCCCCCTGAACCTAAGGAGAGAAAATATGTTTTTTAAAAAACCTGTGTCTATATGTACAGTATTTATATATTTAAAGTCAGTGGCTATCTCATCAGGTACACAGGTACAATCTAAAGAAATCCAATAAAGCAGGTTGGCCATAAATTCCACTTTTACTAGCTTTAATGTGAAAATGTCTGATAGGGGGGATTCCTACTATTTGTTTACTGAAGTCATACATTCACCCCAAACCCCTCTAGACGCACACACACTCACACACACACTTAAGATGGTAAATTGAACAAGACTGGTTGTGTAACAAATCTGTCTACACAGTACTCACCACCAGAATAATCATGGCAGCAAGAAAAATGAGACATTCAATTAGTGTTGTTCAAACATCAATAAAGATTTCAAAACCAGTTTCAGTGGAGGGAGACTGCCTCTGCAGTTTCGGTAGGATTGACCCTGGTGTAATGTGGCACTGGATTAGAGCTAATGTTCCTCACTCAGGAAACTGGTTTTGCATCTGTACAGAGTGGCAAGGATCTGCCAGTCCTACCTTGTTTGCCAACCCAGTGATGCTGACAGCCATTTCATCTAGCAATTTGCCATCTTTCACCTGGATGAGCCAAATTATTGTTAAAAACTAATAGAAACAATAGTATTGAAACAACTGCCGGTTATAGACTTTTATGAAAATGATTATGTTTCAAGGTCAGTAAGAATCAGCAGGAGATAAAAATGTTTAGTGTGTGCCAAACAAAAATGTATTTTCATAGGATATGCAGGTACTACCAGTTTGCAAGAGTAAGACAACTGCAACAAAAGCATATAGATCACTTTAAACCATTAATGCCAACTATACATTAAAAGACAGGAAGGCTTTTCTTTCTCAGTCACTGGTGTCCTATAAACAATATGTGGACAGTAAACAACTACAAAGCAGGGTGAAAGATTGTCTAATTAAAAAGTAATTTTTTATCGTTTTTGTGATGTATTGTAGTGTAGAGTATTTTCGTATCACAATAAGACACATTAAGGAGCTCCTCAATTGAAAGAATGAGTTAGAGTTGTTATTTAGAGGCACTTGTGTGGCAAACACTCACCATTACTTCAGACTAAGTGACATTTTGCCTGAAACAAATCTTAGAAGAACTCAACTCAAATCTTCAAACACACTGCATCAGCAGACACAATAAGCAGTCACAGGCAAATGAGGAGCTCCACATAGTGTCATTCCACAAGGATAAGTCACAATGTTACAAAGATAAGGACTAAGATTATGGTATTTTATCTTTTGGCCAATAATTCTGGCCAATGTCAAAAACATTTGGTTAGGATCTTTACATTAAACATAGATTTCCCTATTTGGGAAAATGTGTGTGAACCAGTTTTGAAGAAGCCATAAACATTTTTCAAGGTACTGATTTCATTTTTTAAAAATCTGGGCCAACACCATTTTAAGAATGTGTTAACATTTAAATTATATCAGGAAGACTGTGTAAAGCTTTAGAAAATAGAAACTCACAAGTAAAAAAGATTGCCTTGAAATGCTGTATAATATTTGAACAAGCACTCTGGCTCGACAAATGTCCTTTTAAGCACTGTCCAGTATCTGTGCTGAGAGTTCACACTGACTCACATCTGTTCCCAAATAAGAAAAGCTGAGTTTTAGGCTTCTGGAAATTTTAGGGTTGAATCACTGACTGGGAAAGACAGAGAGTTTTTTTTAATCCTTTTGTCGTTTAGTGTAAGCTGGCATAAAGCAGAAAAACTGGCAAAGACAAGCAGTGTAGAAAACAGCACATTCACATCTGAAGCTGTTCTTTTTCAAAAGCACTGCATCCCACCACCAAATCCACAACTTCAAACATCAATGTTACCTTTTCTTGAGTAGGTTTGATAACATTCTCATTTAATGTCTGTCCTAACTCTGTGGCCTAGTTGAAAGTCAGAGAGAAGAATTTACTTGAATTAAACATTTAACATTCACAGTAGTCCAATACACTGACACTGACACTGTTTATTCTGCAGCTGCAAAAAGTGACTGATCAGTCACATTTCCCAAGACACTGAACAAGCACTGGAGGGTGTAATGTTTCAAAAAACCTGCATCATCAGCATGAACTGATTCTTTTTGAGGAAACACAAACATTGTAAAAGAAAACATATTTACTATTTACTCTGCTACACAACCTGTGGCACAGGGGATTGACGTTTTAGTTTTTCCAAAGGACTGTTTGCCCATCACTTTATTTACAGAAAACAATCACAATAGTAGCCAACACCCACATAACACAAACCAAATAAATGGTTTGTACACTAATAACTTCAAGTGCCAAAACTTCAGGCAAATGATGATTTGTTTCAAATACACCATTAAACCTCTACAGTGCTGTTGGATGTCAACAAAAAAATTGTCATGCATGAAGGGATAACCAATTTTAATGAATGTAAGAGAACAATAGTATATATATTCCTTGCACCTGTGTTTGGTGTAGGAATTAAAGGCAAGCCCTATACAATAATACAATGTAAACAATAAACACATGTTACAAAATATATTTTATAGGTTATCCATAAACTCAAAGGATAAGTATGGACACAGACAACATGCTTAGTGATGATTAAAGATGACGGTCAGCATGATGCAAAATGTTAATCTAATGTTAAAAACTGAAAAAATATAAAGCTTTCAAAAATAAAAAACCTAAGTAAAGTGTATATCAAAATAAAAATATGATGGTGAAAAGCAGCATGCACCTATTATTTGCTTTACCGGTTCTGGGGGCGCTTTATAACCCCTCAACTACATCCAGAGAAAGCAAGGAGATATTAAAGTAGTAACAGTTATTCCAGTTTGAAAGTTTACACTGCATGTTAAGAAATTTACCAAGAAAAATGTTAGAGATTTACCAAGCAAAAATGTTTGCATACTAATACAATTCAATCCGACAGAGAGAAGAAAACAGAGACAAGATTTAATCCTGACAGACAAAAATCTTTATTAGCCGACCTATTCCATGACTATCTCAGTCTTACCTTTAAGGTTGCTTGGTTTGCGAGTTTAGTTGTCTGTAAGAAGGAAATTAAAAACAGTTTTATGCAAAAATTAAATTTTAAAAAATCTGTTTTCACAGAGGATACAGTGTTTATTGATGAATAAACTTACATTATCTTTAGCAATAGAAGCAAACTTGCTAGCTCCAACAGTGAAACTGCTCCAACCCTATGTAACAAAAGAAAAAATAGTCAAAAGCGAAGATAAACAAAGAAAAGTATAATTTAGTCTAAAAACTTATTTTGTGACCTACTGAATAAATAGAAGACATGGCGTTGTTTAGAAAGTCATCCTCTTTCTTCTCTGGTGCCACTGTGTTGCCAAAGCCAACGTAGCGGTTCTCCTGATTCCCACTGTAACCCCCTCCACTGATGAGGCATTAAACATTTTTTAAAAAGAAAAATTTACAAGACATCTACAGAAAACAACAGGTTAAAATATCATGAGTTACTTACCTTTGATAAGAGTTAACATCATCACTTAACCAGTCCTCAAAAGCTTTGTCACTAGATTTTGCTGAGTTTTGTCCAGGTCCTCCAGAGCTAAATAACAGAAATATGAATTCCATGCGTCGGTTGATATGACACTTAAATTTGTTGTATGTTTGCAACTTGCCCCACTCTTACCGATGAGAGGATGAAAGGCTGGACTTGGGTTGAGGAGATGTCCAGTTTCTGGCAGGTGATGTTTCAATGGACCACTCCTTACCCTCGGCTAAAGTTGCAACCTGTCATATACAATAAAGCATCCAAAAGAATGTGAATTATTCTGATGAGCAAGAGACATAGCACACAGAAGCAAGACGTCTTACTTGACAGATCTGTAAATGGACAATCAAGTAGCCATTTATATAAAGCTACTAATCCTACCTATTAAATGTTGCATTTGTTTAAAGATATTTATATTTACAGATAAATATACAGATTGAAAAATAAAACACCTTCTTTTGCTTTATTGTTATTCACAATAGAAAATCCATGATCTACAATAATCAACGTTAAACTAACAAATGGTAACTGTATGGCAAACTAATTCAACTGATGTCTTCAATCTGAAATCAAGTGAATCACAGACATTTGGGTCTGCACAGCTTACCTTGTCCCTGAAGAGAGCAGCAGCTCTGCTGTTGTACTTCTCCTGTAATGTCCAGTTTGGGTCATAATCATCTTGGAGTTCAAGAAACAGGCGAAATTTCCCATTTCCTCCTGCTTTCATCTTCTCAAGCTCAATATCTTTCCACTTGTCCATGGTGACAGAGCGCACAAAACTTCAGAGTGGGCAAAAGATAAAGAAAAAGTATAATTTTAGTCATTTCCTTATTTATTTGTATGGTCTGCAATTACCATTTGCTAAAATTATAAATGAATATCTTCTATTCATATTTAGCCTGTTAGCCTGCAGCCTGGTTTCTGTCTAAGCCATAGTTTACCAAAAAACACTGAAAAGATAAGAGCCAGACACACTGCTTCGTTGGGTGACGTGTCTTCATTCAAAAGTTTCTGAACAACATGTTTTTAAATTGAAATTGCTCTAAGCATTACTTCATACAGCAGTCTAAGGTCGGCTTACAAAATGTCTATAACAATTATGATGCCACCCATCAATTTGGGCAATTAGGCATCCATCAGCCCCAACATTAATACCACATAGTGAATTTAATACAAAAATATTGTATGTTTTTTATAAAAAACACCTACACCTTTACCAACAGCATTCTTTAGCCATCTTCGATCCTTATATTTACCAATTACTATACATATTTTGCCATAATTACCATGATCAATATTGTTTAACATACACTCTTAATGAAGCACTTTTACTTCCGTTCTTTAAGTAAAATGTAGATAATTTGCTTAGTACCTTTATTCAAATAAAAGGTGTGAATTGGTGCTTCCAGTAGAGAAATTTCTTAGGGCCAATACGTTTCGTTAAATATGGTATTTGTGTATTTCTACCACCTCTGCACATAGTGTATCACATTTTGCTGCACATGGGACTGTTTATCCATGAATGACATTTTCGACCATGGTCCGCCATAGTATTATTACAAAAACTTGTGTTAATGTTGTGGCTTATTGGTGTATATTTAAAATATGTTGTTCACAGTATTTTGGAATGACAGCACTAAATGGAGCTGTGTTTCTGACTGGAGGGCTTTTAGTTGCTTTGGACAACAAGAGATAAACAAGCTAATCTATGCTGCACACTAAGAGCCTGAACATGAGTAGAGAAGATTTGTTGTTGGTTTTGGTGCCTCTGTGATAATTGTGGACAGTGTGTTATTGTTATGAAAAGAAAAGGTACATATTGACTTCACATGGCTCATACGGGCATCCATAATACACTATTTACATTTAGATATTTTGCAGGTCCTTTTATCCAAACAATTTAAAAGTGAGATGCAAAGCAAGCAAAAAAAAAAAAAGTCACCATAATAAAGACTTAGGAAGAAATGTAGCAAGACCCAATCTGTCCCTCACTCTAGATGTCTACAATAAAACCCTAGCTTTAGACAAAGCATTCTATTTAAAGGTAAGACAATGATCAAGACATATGCCAAAACAGTTTAACAAGATCCAATCTCAACTTTAATCATGTCCATCAAGTTTGTTTCCTAAATTGGAATTATAAAATAATATCAATTAGGTATAGTTTAGGGCTAGAACATGATTACAGCACGGTGGTATGCTTGGTGGCATGATAGTATTTTAAATACCCACATCTGGAAATGGTCAACATATCTATGCTCAGTGTACATCTTTATTAAGTGTTATTTCATATTTGGTTAAATAAATTTC
Organism: Channa striata; assembly: GCA_033026295.1. Classification (NCBI taxonomy): domain Eukaryota; kingdom Metazoa; phylum Chordata; class Actinopteri; order Anabantiformes; family Channidae; genus Channa; species Channa striata. The sequence goes on along the minus strand of CM065168.1, from coordinate 16,607,038 downwards.
TAAACACTCCAAACACTAGTGACATTACCCAGCATCTGCGTGAGAGGTGTGAGATCAACAGAGATCAAATATTACATGTGAACATTTCTATTGTAAAATGGCATAATTTGTGTAGTGGTTTTTACCTAAGATGTACTCCTAGGCCCCTGTGTTTGCCAGAGCATTCAAGACAAATCCAGATTCCATAGGTCACACTAACCCACTGAGGGTTGAAGGCTCCACATTCAAAACACAGCTGTAAAGAAAACACAATGCATTGGACAACTAATAAATGCATGCATATGTAAAACAAGGGAAAAAGGAAACATAGCCTCAATTCCAATAAAACCCCAATCATCTCTTTAAAAATAAAGGACATTTATTTATCCTTTATAGAGTATAAAATAGAATTTTTCAAAACAAACATGTTTAAATGTGAAGCTTTTATCATTTTATGTCATCTAAATAATACAGACAACCTGCTTTATTAAAATTGTGTCACCTCTATTGGGGTAAGACTATTTTGACTAGGAACTGAATTTTAGTGACATGAATAGAATGCTCTGAGGACTTACATTATTCTCATCTTGGGTTCTCACTTCCTTTAGAACTCTTCTGGTCCTTGGACTCGCCATATTTATCCACACTGTGAGAAATGCATAGTATGCTTGTAATTAGTATATTTTATTATGAATGCAGACTATAAAGATACTCCTAATTTATCTGTTGAAAACAACAAATCATACTGCTGGAAATTAATATTCCTGAACGCAACATTAGGTTACCAACAAACATCTTGAATATCATAGTTTCTGATATTGAAATAACATATTGCTGCTGAAATACCTTTTCATTGGAAAATTCACTAAAATATTTGTTTTTTTTTTCATTTAGTTAGTAAAATTTAACAAATTTCTCCAACAGCTGTGCATTAGTAAGATAAACCGCTGTGATGATGTGACCTAAAACAAAATTTGACCGGCTCTACATGTACCAAACTGTTACAATTAGTAGCAACTTTGGGAATAAAATTTTCCAGAACTGTAATTTCCCTTTATTATTATTATTATTATTATTAAAGCTACAATATGCAAGTTTTAAGATAACTGTCTTAAAACACAGTTACTAAAAGTAATTCTCATACTTCTTAAGGTTATTTTAAACATGTTAATCTGTGACTGATACCGGCAACAACCTATGCAGATCTATAGTAACTTCAGCTTTACCTGAACTTCGTTTTGTTTTCTGCTTTGTTTATCTTTTTATCTTTATCTTTTCCATTTATAAAACCGTGGTCATTGACATATTTGTTTTGGCCGAGAGTTTCCTTTTTCCTGGGATTTGCAGGTTGGTCTATAGGAGAGCATCCAGGTGTGAGCTCATTTCAGCTTATAGAGAGACTAGTATATGTGACAGCTGGTTGAAATTGCATGAATGTGTGAAATTTCTAATCTCTGAAAGTTTCAGGTTTGTCCTCACTACTATTTTGACCAGCAGTATAAGACCATTAGCTTAACTGTCCAGTGGATTGACGAGAATTGTACTGCCCTGCATCTCATACTAGATGCTAAACAGTTTAATACTCATACTGCTACACTGTGTCAGCAAGTAGTCGAATGTACATGCTTGTAGTCCGTCTGGGAAAAGTGTTCTCAGGGACATCCTTAGTGATCCTTTCTTAAAATTTTAGGAGGGTTGTGGCTCCCTCTAGAACATAGGTGTCAAACTCCAGGCCTCAAGGGCCGCAGCCCTGCTTGTTTTCCAACTCTCCCTGTACAACCCTCATCTTGCAGCTTCTGATTGACTGAACACATCTGATCCAGGTAATCAGCAGAGGGTCATGCGCTCGAGGCCTGGAGTTCGACACCACTGCTCTAGAACTTTACTGGGGAACATCTCTGGACTGTTGCTGTTCACCAAGTCTGGGCAACAGCTGACATGCTCATGCTCACACTCACACAATGAATACAGGCAGTGTAGTCCATTTTGGGGCAAAGACACCCCATGCTGTTAATGTGAATACTATTGCAAACCTGAATATATCTAGTGGGGGAAACATAGTCACTCCTAAATAACATTTGTTAAGCACTACAATGTCAAGTTGCAACACTGCTTTAAAAAAACAATAAAACTATACATTTGTTACCTGAGCTTTTAAACTGTCTATTTAATTGTGTGATCAAATGATAAGGAATATTTTGAATAATTATAGGGTTAGGACTGAATTAAGGCAGAAAGTATTACCAGATGGACTTACTTGGTTTATGTTTTAATAATGTGTTTATTTATTAATATAATGGAGCTGAATTTAACTGATAAATTGAGTTCCTGTAACATTTACAGTGATATCTTTAAGCAAGGAAAAGCCAAGACACAGGCCTCACACTGGAAAGGATGTAGCCCATAACCAGTTCATTCTACCAGTTTGAGATTAAAAGCATTGATTGTACTCAAAAATATTTTTATTCTATCCTTTCTCATTGGCTGGGATGTTGCAAAAGCAGTAAGACAGACATGGGAATTTAAAAGAAAATAGCACAAAATTATTTTAAATAAGCTAAACAAAGCACTGGAAGTTTTGGGCATTCCCTAAATCAAGCTAGTTTAACTTTGTCATATTCAATAAGAAAACAATGAAGAGTTTTAATTCTTCAAGCTTCACATTACTAACTGAGGAGATTGACGAATGTAACATTTCATGTCATAATTTTCTTACAGTAAGGCATAATAGTAATATTTATACAACCATTAGTTAAACATCATCCCTACATTTCATGCCAATTTCAGTTTCATAATCAAATGTAATCACTGACATTTAACACAGCAGAAATGCAGTCGTGGCAAACCTCATTGACAACCATAGATTGAACGATATATCGCGTCTTAAATATTATGACTTAACCATGACTTGCTTCATAAAGCGTTATTTAATAAAATTGTATTTCCGAAAGGACATATAATAATTTAACGCTAACTAGTGAGTGAACTAAGATACTCGTTAGCGTTACCTGCCGATGCTAACATTAAACTAGCTAGCTAACTGATCCGCTAACTTACCTGTTCTGAGTTCTTCGAAGCAACTGGATTTAGAGGGTATGTTGGCTCCGCATACAAAGTCTACGAAAGCTTTGTTTTCGTCACGGAGGCACAGCAAATATTATGTTATCACAGACTATGTCAGGCCGTCAAAAATGTATTTTTAATATGGACAAGTGATGTTAAACGCCGGTAGCCATGTTCCTGTTTGCCTACGTTGGCACTGCAATGCATTATGGGAACCGGTCTCTCCCCCTCTCCCCCTCTCTCCTCCTCCTCCTCCCCCCTCTCTCCTCCTCCTCCTCCCCCCCCTCCTCCCCCCCCCTCCCCTCCCCCTCCTCCTCCTCTCCCCTCTCCTCCTCCTCCTCCTCCTCTTACGTTTTACTTCCTCTGTTCTATTTCTTGCTTCTTTTCTGTCTGTTTATTTCTCAGCTTCCTGTTGTACTCTGGAGTGCAAACATTAACCGGACCAAATTATAGCTTAACTTTCTTTAATAGCGCCACGCGTTAAAAATGTATATATCAAACATAATTGTTTGATATAATTATAATTGTAATAATTGTAATATAATTAAGTATTATTTAATATTAATAATTATATTATAATTCCCTTAAAGCTTGTGCTTTAAATTATTGATTAAGTTAAGCAGAAAACATCGAAGAAGCACATAAGCTTTAAGGAACATCGTTAACTGCTGTCATGGAGTTGGATGATGGGATTACATACAGGCCAACCGGGCCTTTCTTCCGAGATGCTTGGTGAACATAACCAAAATATTTTGTTTTTATGGCCTAAACAAAGCTCAAAAAGCAAAATATATGACTTAAACGTAAGTACTTTATTCTGCTCGTGCTGACAATACCCACCAAATACGTGCAAACCACCATGCCCCTCCCTTTTTATTATTATTAGTCCCACATTTGTTAATTATTTAATCTTTTAAAACAACAAAAGTGGAACAGAGATACAAGCAAGATTACCTGTAATTATTACTGTATGTGTGGACAATTTAAATAAGCTTTACTGAACAGAAAATATATAACAAGACAAATCTGCATTTTACATTCAGGCTTGTATTTTCTCTCTCACACCTATGTCAGGTCAAATGTGGTTGATTTGACAGCTTAAAACATTAACATATATGTAAGTTATGTCAGTTGAAACATTAAATCACAGAGCAAGTGCTGTCACACATCACTGATCCGATAAGTAGGGGACAGTCAGTAATACTTTGTTCTTTTATGACAAACAGTACCATCCTGTGGTGGATAGTCACGCTGCAAAAAGAACATTTCTCTCAGCATGTCAGTTAACAGTAGCCGTGCTTCTCTCAAAGATGGTTGGCGTAGTCCTCTCCATTGTCTGCAGTGTCGACTGTTTTGGTGCGTTGAGTTTGCACTGAAGCATATAGATCAGACATGGTGGAGACAGTGTCTGTGTGGCCGTCATCCTCCTTCTCTGACACCACCGACGGCTCCTCTAATTGAACTACATCTGAGTACTCTATCTGTGGAGAGCTGCGGCCAGTCTGCAACCTAGGAGGCTTCAGCGTGAGGTTGGCATAGCAGTCCTGAGTTTTGGCCTGGAAAGAGAAACGATGTGTATCTTCAACTACACTGTGTGTAGAGGACATGTTTGTGCAGAAAATGTTAGCAAGGTCCTGCACTGTCTTTATACCTGCCTTTTAAATCTACTTATGCTACTGCTACTACTTTCCTTTATCTGTAAAAGAGCTGTGATCTGCAGCTCTGCAACATCTACAGTAAAGATCTCAGTCTTTACCTGTGAGTTACGATTGACGTCTTGTGGATCCCTCAAAGATGAAGAGCTAGGGGGTGAGTGCTGAGGATCAACTTCTGTGTACAAAGTTGTGCCTGTGAAAAGCAACATCACGCTGTGAACTGACATTAAATGTAAAGACACACATGAGCGAGATTGCACGTTGCACCTACTTGTATTCATGTAGCTTAAGTTTCCATAAATGGGATTTTCTTCCATCTGCCTTGTGCTTCGACTATAGTATGATGCCCAGAAAATAGGAAAATATGTTTTTTTAATTTTCAGTTTTACAAAGACTTTTTGGCATTATTGGAAACTTTCTAGTGAATATCAGTAAATATATTATCTGCATACCTTCGCCTCACTCTTGGTCGACACATCCCCTTTTCTGTTACAGTACGAAAGACACAGTAGCTCACGACTTAGTGCCTAATTCAATCAAATTTACAACATGCCACTACCCATACCAGTGAAGAATGTCTTTTTACTGTATTTTTAAAAAGCAAATAATGTAATTACCTGAGCAAAATCTTGACACACAGAAAAGAATATTCCAAGATAGTGACAGGACCAGCATTGCACTGATGACCCCTAAGAGCACCTGTAAATTAAATATGATACAAAAAAAGTTCCGGTCTAGAGAAAAAGAGAGGAATTTTATTATTAATTAGGGAGGATACAAAATTTTTAAATATAGCATAGTGAACCATGATTGCCTTCCGCTATAACCAAAATACATTTTTAATCAATAGAAACGTGTTGTGTGTTGTTCAGCAGCACTAAATCTACCTCCAGCCTTGTCACTGAAAGGTTAATGCTGCTACTATAATCAGACAGGACATTTATTAGATACAGATAACAGAATCCATCCATCATCTCTGCCTGATTGTATCTGTTCAAATTGTGAAGGTTGATTAATACTAAATGACAATAAATGAATGGTGGGGAAACAGCCACTTTCTCCAGAGGAGCTGCTCAGTTGTCAGCAGCACAAGATGTGGTTTTACTGAGAAGGTGCATGCATGCATGTGTGAGCTCTGCAGTTGTGCACTACAGTAGATCTTGGTTGCAAGAGCACATGCTCAGCAAAATATGTTGGATACATTTCCTACCTCACAAATCATTTGCAAAATGTGGTTTCAGTCGAGCATATACTCTGAACCTGTATCACTTGACAGCTTAAAGTTAAATGCTGAAACTGTTTGTTTTGCTATGTGATTACATGAAAGGAAACATGAATTGTGCAATATTTCACAGACATTTCCACTGCATTAAGCCTGTCATTGGTGTATTTTTATTGTTACGCCTTTGACATTTTTTGAAGTTTAAAGGTATGTGAACATAGTCTGGTTATAATGTAGGAATGAAAATGTCTAACATTGAGCAGGCCACAAAAGAAATTACACATGTGCAAAATTCCTATTTCTTCTTGTTAAAGTTAAATCCAAGTCTGAATACTGGCCTTTTGATAACCCTTGACCCAATGTTTTCTTCTACAAACTGCATTACGCCACACTCAGTGCTGCTGTATATTAACTAACCAGCCCTTAAATAATTTCTACAGCCAAAGGCTGGGAACTGACCGTCCTCTATTAATTTCGTATAAATCCAGCCTATAGAAAAAGCAGCTAGCTATTCGAGTTGCATCTCTCCCATCTCTATTCATCTGACACCACTGCTGTTGTTTCGGTTCAAGAACGTCAAACATCTTTGTATGTCAAAAATGATAATTTTATACAATTTTCATTTAATTGACATTTTTTATATCTTCATTTAAGACTTACCTTCTGAAGTTGTCCCATTGCCACAGCCCGCCATGGCAATAAAGCTCAAACCAGGCTCCCTCTCTCTGTGTGTGTCTATTGTACAGTTTCTTTGATAAACAAGGATGTCTGTTGTCTGTTTGCGCTTGCACAGTGTGATGCTATTCAGTAGAAAAAAAAAAGGCTGTGCGTTACAGGATGTGTGCTTTTGCAGAAAACCACAAATCCCTTTTAGACTAAAAAAAGCATTGTAACATCATGTACGAAGCCTGCAAACTTTTAACAATATTATGGAATATGGATACAGTTCTACTATAACTGAGACAGAAAAGCTGTAATTTAAATTACAATAGCAAAATCCTTAAAATATTTTCTCACACACTGTAACTTATATCGGTCAGTATATACCTTGACTAAGGTGATCTGTGTGAGTGAATAAATAATAGTGCAGGCTGAGAGGAGCAGACAATATTGTTTCATTTTTTTGCCTTGTTGGAAGATTTTATTCTGTTAAGAAGACATTATTGGCTTTTGGTTTTACTTTACTGTCTCCATAACAAGAAACCACAGAGGTCACAGAAGTTCCAAAACACACAAACCACCGTGTTTCACAATTTACATTAGTTCTATTTTTATTCTATTATTTGAATTACTTCTAAATTCTGTGTTTATCATTTGGTGTTGCCAATTAGCCCCACTTAAAGAATGTAATTGTAATACCAAATGAAAATATATGATTGCATGGCTCATTTTGATCACTTTGTATTAGACATTTAAATAACTTTTTAGTTTCCTGACAGACGTTTAGGCTACTAAGTCAAGTCAGGTCTGTGGGCATACTAATCATAATTATTAATAATTATATAAAAGGATGGATATGCAAGAATAAAAACGTGGAATTTGTAAAATTCTCTTGGAAGGATTAAAGGAAGCAGTGCACAGTGTTTCATCAAAGCCTCAAACACCAGACGGCACGGTTGGTTTCTTACGAGTTACTTTACATTCTGAGACCAATGTGCTAGACAAGGATTTTTATTGTACTATGACAAATCAGACTAATAGAATGAATTTAAAACTAAATGTATGTTGATGGGAGCAGCTGTTAAACTGGTCCCCTGCTGCTCCGTATTTGTCTGGCTGCCCTGGCTGCAAACCATGCGAACCTTCACTGTGCACCCGTGGTTTTCCACTGGTTTCCCAGCAGTGATCACAGAGTTCACCTGTATTCAGCAGGTGACACCATCCTGAGAAAAGAGCTTTTTAAATCTTTCTGAAACGTTAACCGATTTCATTGGTTTACATGAGCCACAACGACATCTTGTGGTATTATGGTCTATCCGCGTCTTTCAATGGTAAATATTCTGAGGCAGAATATTTATGCAGCTTATTTCTGAAGCAGCATAACTATTCTGGAAGACTCTTTTTTCCATTTTTTAAAATTTGTATTTATATTTCAACATGTATAATATCTGAAAATATAATATATATTTAAACATATATAAGGTCTAGTCAACAACCACAACACTACTCATTTAAACAGACATGTTTAGCAGTTCACTAGTGAGAGCCCGGTGGGTCACTAGTTAACGGATTTTTGGCTCTCACCAGTGAACTAGCAAACGCTGACATATGCAACTCCTTCACACACATTTATGAAGTATTAGAGGAAATGTGTGTTTGGACACAACGTCACTTCCTCGGTGGAGCTGCACGGAGCGCTACGTCCCAAATCCACACACACACACACACACACACCAGGCGGGCCTCGCTCCTTCGTCCCGCCCACCGCTGTCCCGCGGGTCCTCTGCTTAACGCTGATGTGTTACTAAGTCCGGTCCACAACTCCGCCAAAATGTTCCGTCTCGGTCCAAAGCTGTTGCTGCTCTTCCTCCTGGCCTTCCCCTGTGGACTCATGTCCGTCGGTAAGTCACACTTTTGTCGGCTCGTCTCGGCTCCTTCACTCCTTCGAAGTTTGAACACACTGACGTGGCACCGTCACTTACTTGACACACGGGCGGCTGTGTGGACGTGATATGATCCTTTCAGCTTTGACGCTGAAATGAATGAAAATGATCTTTCACTCCGCCTTTGCCTGTTGTTAAAGTATGAAAAATGTCTCGCTCGGGTCATGTGAAGTTTACTTCAGTGGGGATTTTAGTCACATATGCTGGATCACATCAGCAGTGAACGACTCCTCATGCTGGGACACGTCACCATAGATAAGATGGTCACTTTTCTTTGGCTTCGTTGGTTTCTCGTAGGTTATTTCATACATACAGTAACATATGGGCTGAAATACACTAATATGGGAACTGCTGTGGTTTCTATATATTAAAGTGGAAGCCAGATTGTCTGCAGACAGGGAAACACCTGGAAACTGTCCTTAAAAAAATAGACTCCTAGGGGTAAATTTCTCAGATTAGATAATATCGGCAAAAGTATACAGAGATTTTTTTGTTTTGTTTTTGTTTTTGTTTATTACTTTGTTTGTATTGACGCTTATTGCTATACTGTAGTTTTAAACTGTTACAGAATGGAAATTATTAATAATATGGATGTGATTACTAAATTTATTGTATAAATTCACTCACCTGCAAAAGTACAAACAGCTGCTTATGTGAAAAAAGGTAACATCACTAAACACAGTGAACTGTATAACTATATGAACATAACCAAGTACCAACACTCTATCTAAATGTACGTCACACTATCAACCCTGTTAATTTACCAGTGTCCACCCCGACACTCTCACCGTGAAACCTACAACCATCACTCTCGTACCCTACTCACCTCTGGGTCTTTGCTGCTGCTCACAGGTCACGTCTCTGCCAACGCTGACTCTGCTGAGGACATTGCTGAAGATGCAGATGTTGCAGTAGATGAGGAGGATGACGACGACGAAGAGGAACTTGTTGAGGAAGATCAGATACAATCCTCAGTATGTAGCAGGCTTCGTTTACACAGCACTAATACACCATAGCTTTCACTTGGTGGAGGTGAACTTTTAAGTGTGATGTTTTGTTTATCCTCAGAAAGGAGACGAGGATGACTCAGACGAAGGTGCTGATAAACTGTTAACTTCTCACCCTGATGCCGACACAACCATCATCTTCATGACAGGAGAAGGTTGGTCTGCTGCTTTTTCAGGTTTCAGGTTTCAATTAAGAAATTAATTGAATTACAGATGGAATTAAATACAAGTCTGGATTTGTTAGTACATAATACCTTGAGTTTACTCTTGTTTTAACTATATTTAATTTACCTTTGCACCCATTAAGAGTTTCCAGCCAATGAAATTGTGAGATTTCTGGTGGGTTTCACTAACAAGGGAAGTCAGGATTTCACCGTTCAGTCACTGGAGGCCTCCTTCCGTTACCCCCAAGATTTCCAATTCTACATTCAAAATGTAAGTCTGATCTAGAATGACTTGGGCCAGAATAAATCTGTAGTTTGTTATAATTGCACACAAGTGATCATTCAAGAATTTCATTTTATAGTCATTTAATAGTTCATTTAATAAAATTTACATAATGTAAAAACTCAGGAGCACTATTTGTCATCTGCTCTGCTGCGAAACACAATAAATATTACTGAAGGAAATTGCCACGTCATTGTTGAAGAACTCTTTTTATAATGATGTATGTGTTTGTAGTTCACAGCATTGCCTCTGAACACTGTAGTGCAGCCCCAGGCTCAGGCCTCCTTCGAATACTCCTTCATCCCAGCTCAGCCCATGGCTGGTCGTCCTTTCGGTCTTGTTATACTGCTCAACTATGTTGACACAGAGGTAGGAATGTTTTTCATTATTTATGCAGAAGATATTTATAGTGATTTTGTTTCCCACTGGATTTTAGTACAAGTTGATTTTTCTTCTAATAATGCATCACCTGAAGCCTTCTATCAAACATTTTCATGATTCATGAAAAGTAAAGCCAAAGAAAGTCATTGTCAGTAAAGCAGTTTCTGTTTTGTGACTGTTTTTTTCAGTACTATTAATTATCAGTGTGATAAATGCTGAATCATGTTGCCAGGTTTATTTTAGGGATGGTCCTTCATGGAAGTGTGAGTTATGGTTTTACATGCTCATTAATTATTTTCAACGTTTCTTCAGGGCAGTGTTTTCCAGACCGCCATTTACAACCAGACCGTCACCATCACTGAGAGGGAAGAGGGGCTCGATGGAGAAACGTAAGGCTTTTTTCTGCTTTAAAAACGGAAGGACAAGAACAAGTTGTGGTGTAGCACCAAATTACTATATTTGAGTAGGCAGTAGGTAAATCATGGGAAATGAAATTATTATTATTATTACTCTTTGAAATGTGTTATTTGCTTTGTTCCTTAAACAGTCTTCATAATGGGTTTCATAATACCAGCACCCCCAGACTATTGCAGCCCATGTAAGAACCTGCAAAAGGTGTGAAATTGGCACTGCATAGTCGTCAGAATTGTGCTGCTGGTGCAAAATGCAGAAACTGTCACCAGAAAATTAGCCAAGACAGATAAAACTGCTTTCCAACCAAACATCTCAAAACAGATAAGAAATGCTGCAGTTAGTGTTACTTAAAGCTCATTATTTTAGAATAATATTTATGCTAAAAACTCATGCTACAGATTTGCTCTTTAGGTTGAAGAATGTGCTATTTTACTTTTGCTACTAGAAATTGCACAAATCATTTAGCAAGAAAATACTTGATTCATTGTATGATTTTCAATCTTTTTTCAAAGAAAAAAACATTGTTGGACCAACAGCAAGTTTTGGCCAATCATTGTGGTAGAATAATTAAAAAACTCAAGGCAAGGTCTACACCCAGTCATCATGCAGATATTAATTACAATTATAAAAACACAACAGTGCAGTGAAAAATCTTTTGATTTCTGTTCACATATTTAAGAAATATAAATGAATCTTTCTCACACACTGTACAATTTTGTTTTATTTGCAGAATGTTCATGTACATTTTCCTGGGTGGACTGGTGGTCCTGATGCTGTTTGGGATGTACCAGGTCCTGGAGTCTAGGACAGTATGTGCCTTTTTTTTGTGTGTGTGTGTGTGTTACTGTATGTATTTTTTCCTTTGGGGGGGAGTGAGTACATGAACTTAAGAAAGGATTTGTTTATTTAAACTGTTTTACCAGTTGATATTCAAAGCAGCACATTGGAAAAACTGCATATTAAGCAGAAGTGTTATTTGTTCACTTTATGTAAATCATTCCCTTAAACAGATATGTTGAGACTGAAGCAGGCTAATAGATTACATACATTAATATGAGATGTGTTGTTGTCTTTTAACCTTATTTTTTACAGAAAAGAAGAATTCCAGTGAAAATAGAGAAGGGCACAGGAGGAATCAGTGATGTGGACATCAGCTGGATCCCTCAGGAGACTCTGAATGTCATGAGTATGTTCGTTTTATGTCACCAATAATAATAGTGATTTTTGTTTTTTTCTTCAACATGTCTCAAAATACATTGTTTTATACATTCATTGAGATTACTTGCACACTTGACTTTTTTTTTCTACGTCAGTGAAGCAAAACAATTAGCTGATCTATACATCCTGTCTTACAGACAAGGCTTCTCCTAAAACGTCTCCACGGAAACGAAACAAGAGGGCAGTTGGAGTAGATCAATAAAACATTCCGTTTCCATCCATCATCATACTGTCCGTAAGGCTTTCAGAGCTAGTTTCTTTGCCACACTTATCCCATTCCCCTTCTCGATAGATCAACTTTTCTGGAATCCAATTTCCAGCAACACGTTTAAAACGTTTCTATGGATTACAGCCTCTCAGACCAAAGAGCGTCCTGGACTCTACTGCTCTGCTCAGAGCATTTTGTCACATTCAAGACTGGACTGTTCATTTTTAAAGGGATTTTTTTTTATCAATATGTGCGTGAATGTTGATAGACCTGATATCAATAAGTCGTTAAATGTTTTGAGGTAAAACTGATGGAGTGTGGCACAGATTGTGTCCCAAAAGAGGGCTGAACATATCCATTTATATCCTGTAAAGTCACAGAAATTGCATTAAAGTTTAATAACATTTTATCTTCAGACTTGATAATCAACACTGTAAGGATAAAATGGAGGTTTTAATTTCAACACGTTCATATTTCCCTCTCTTCTCTATGACCACTGTGCCTTACCCAGGTGTTTGCATTATCCCACAGATAATGTTATCCAAAATAGAACGATTAAAAGATGTCCCACAGACACCCCTTGGTTTTTAGCTTCCAGACACATGGTCTGAAGTCTTTGAAAATGTCAGTCTGGTGTGAGATTAGTTTTATGGAGGGGCAATGGCAGCTGCAATTACAACAAACATTAAACAGTGTTTTTGGAGGTTTCTGCAGGCTAATGTTCCTGGTTCATCACCTGATTGTTGTGTTTGTCTCAGTGGAACATTTCAAACTTACCAAGTTCTGCAGTCTTGCAGATTGTATTGTCATTATTTGTGCTAAAACATGTTTTGAATAAATAAGATGGTGAACAAGTGTCATTTTATTAGTTGCTCTTACATTGTCCATTTTTAAATTCTACTTTAGTCATGGCATCCTCTGAGAGCTAGTGTTTCTTGCAGCCATGTTGTCATTCCGCTATATGACAGAACAATTACATCAATGGGTGCTGTTTTTCTCCACAAAAGCTTTGCAAAAGTGTTTCAGTACTCTAGGAAAAGGTCTTTGAAAGAACTTTATTAAACTGTTACTAAATTACAAAGTAAAAATCTTATAGGAAATGTTGAAACATTTTATAATTTTTTTGGTCACACATTTGTTCCTTTTTTCTTCAGCAATATTCTTAATGTCTCTAATGTTAAACTATATTTACATACTTTTAAACTCATCTTTGTAAGCACATCATTATTGCTATTCAGGAGTGCTGTGTATGCTTTTAGTTTTCCAGTAAACTTGGAAATAATGCACAATTATGTCACAAGTAAAGCGTTACCAAAGATTATGGGAACAGGATGGAGTTTTTTACTTTCTCTGCACCGTGTCCTACCTAAACTTTGTATTTAATTCTTATGAATTAAGTTTCTCTCCTCTGACATTACATCCCGTCGCTGTTTGACCTTCACTCTGCCTGTTATATCCAACTATAATGTGTAAGTTTGAAAAGTAAAACTCCAATGCACCTTTTTTTTTAAACAATCTGCCCATTTCCATAGACAAATTAAAATTTTCATTGAGAGAGAAGCATGGTGTATCCGCGTCAGGAGATGCGATTAGAATTAATCGCAGCCAAATTAGCAGCAGCAGATCATCATCAGTCTTGAATATAATAAAAGTGAGATGTTAGAGTCTAAAAACGGCTCAGGTAAAGGTGTGAGGGGGGCAGGTGGGCTGCGCGCTGCCTGCTGTCCGGTGCTGAGGGGGGACGATGAGCTCAGCGCCCGCCGGGGGGCCGCTAACGTCAGCAGCGGACCGGAGCGGGGAAAGACTGTGGACACACACCCACCAAGTGTTTCTCGCCGCTTTAGCGCTAAAACACACCGACACACGGTCAAAATGGGAAGCTAGTCGGCTCCGTGTGACTCAGCGCCGCTTCTTCTCCCGATTCCTGAGCTCCTCGGCAGCATCCCGCGCCCTCCGCTCGGCTTGACATGGGATGATATGGGATTTTTCATGTCGACGAAGATCGGAGGGATCCTTGCGTTCGCCCTGGGTAAGACGCTCCGGCTCCGGCTCCTCCGGGCTTGGATTCAGCCGGAGAGCCACTTTGCACGGACGCGGCGTCGCCACTGTGACCGCTAACGCACAGATCTGTATTAGTCTCCATCAGTGCTGCATGATGGTAGGAGATCTGCACCGTGGCCGGCTGCTGTGGTACCACCATGGACGATGGGGGTGTCTTTACTTGGGTGGTAGTGTGCAAGCTTTTGGGCATAAAATATATTTTTTAAAAATCAGGCATTTATATTATAGTTTTCATTTGCACTTTTAAGAGTATTTAATGGCTTATTTCATGCTACAGCACTTTTTACCCCGCCCTTGTGCAGATTATTCTATTATCGACGTGTTGTAATATTTAAATAGCAAATATGAAAGTGTTCTTTGCGCTGCTATGGTCAGGAACATTCTCTCTGCTAACATCTGCCCCACAGGCTGCCGCCCACTTACATCTGTCCTAAGTGAAGTTCAGCCAGGACCGCAAAATCTCTATATTCAATAATTTAGATTCAATAAATAATGAGGTATTAAAAGTACTTGCTATGTACATGTATGCACGCATTATTTAAAAGAGCCAGAAGCTGAATGAAAAATAAGTTTTTGACCAAAAGTTGCATAAGGCTCTTTTTGGTAGTAAGGAGGAAGAGAAACCAGATTGAAACAATTTCACACATAGGAAAAATACCAAATGGCGTGACATCCTAAACTGGAGTCTAGTGAATGCTTCCTTTTTTTGTTTAACTGCAAAAATAACAGAGGCACTGAACATGTCACTGTAGTTCAGCAAGGGCCAAACATCACAAGTCTGATCAAATAAACCTGTGTGTCACTTGTGTGTGTGATTTGCAGTATTCCTGTCCCTCGTGGCGTCAGGAGAGTCTGCAGATGTGAAGTGTGAAAACATTTATAAGGACTTTTCTGACTGTGTCTTGGAGCTGGGAGAGAGCATGGACAACTATCAGGAGAATGTGACCAGTGAGAGGGGAGTGGCGGCAGTGTGCAGGTGAGAATAACTTCTTCTCCACTGGACGTCTTAATGACAAGCCCCAGTGCTCTATACAACATCCATTAGTCTATTGCATGATGGTCCAGGATTGAGGGAAATAAAATAAACAGAGAGACTACATCTGCTGAGAAATTACTGGAGAAAAAAAAAATCCAGATGCCATAATCTCTGAGGGAGAATACAGGAATGAATGGTGCTGAGACACTGAGCCATTGTACTAAATAATTTATGACTTTGCTGCAGCAGTAATGAAATTCCGGGGACATTTTTTGTCATTGTTACAGCACGCACCCTACAACCCCGGCACAGTGTACTAAAGACAAAGATTTACACATAAGCCTTCTGTTGAAAATTGCACACTTGCAACATCATCTGTGATATTATTTTGCTCTGTGATGCAGTTGCCATGGTAATTAAAGCTCAGTTTGACTTTCTTGAAGCCACCATAGTCATCTGAGTGATATATTATTGGCAAGCAAATTAATCCATGACAGCTAGCGCATGTCTACATGCTGTAGCCGGGATGAATTCTGAGTGAAAAGGCAGATGCAACATTGATCTGATGATCCTTTGTTTGCCACAGTCACTGGGAAGCTTTCCACACATGTGCCCTCACTGCGCTGTCGGATTGTCAAGAGGAAGTCAGCTCCATCTGGGAGACTCTGAGGCAGGACTCCAGGAAGATGCGCTTCCAGGGAAGTCTGTTCGACCTGTGCAGCCCCAGCTCTTCCCCCAGCATGAGTTCCCCTATTGTTGCCCTTACCCTGCCACTGATGCTGATCATGGCTGGGACAAACTGGTCGCCCATACTGATAGGGTAGGGTAGGTGTGAGGATTAGGAGATGAGCGGGTTGTGGAGGGCCTTAGATTCCCAAGTCCTCCAAGTGCAAACTTAAAGCCAAGGATCTAAGAGGAGCAGATGTATGAATAGGAATTCCTTTGACACATAGCCACAGATGCCTGTGGCAAGCTAATCAATTTACAGTGATGAATAATTTTGCTTTTATATTGACAAATGCTTTCAAATACTTGAATCAAATAACTTGATCTTCCCTTATGAATAGAAACTGGTGCAGTAGTAGAAAAAAAAATTCTATGAATTTATTATTCCATGCAAAAGAAAGCTCAATAATCTAGTTATCTCAGATACAGAGTGACCAGAAATAGATCAGCGGCTCTGTGTTATCAATAAGCTGTATGAAGGGTGAACACAATAACATTAACACCTACACTATACGACCTGTTTACTGCAGAACAGTCGTGCAATAAACAGCCTCCTTTACTTGTAAAGATGATGAAGTTTCAGTTTTAAACTGAGGTCTCTCTGTGAAGTTGTCTTGGTTTTCATTAGATTATGATCCAATATTGTGTTTCTGATATTGTGTCTACTCCCTGTATAATGTAAAGCTCTAGACGGATAGAAAAGGTTCAACATTTTGGGAGATAGCTGTAAAGACTTATGTCACTCTCATGTCTGTATGCTAAATACGAAGCTATTGGCAGGAGTTTATTAGCTCAGTGTTGCACATGGCTCCGATGGCTTGGCACAAAACACTCCCAAAAAATGTTTTAAACTATTGTCCTGAGTAAATATTAATTAGTAAGCTTGAGAGGAACTAGTGAATGTATCTTCTTACCATTGAACAGCAGCTAAGTGATTGATGGTTGCTTCATATTTAAAATGCAGACTTTAAAACCCAACTGAGAGAAAAAATGATTTATGTTTAGTTCATGTCACCACCAAAACACCCAATTTAATTGCCAGTAAGTTTGTCTAAATAAAGCCAAGGTATCATAGTGAGATTACCAATTACGTTATTGAATAAATAAAAAATAACACCAATGTCCTAAAATGTTTTCGTCTCAAATTGGTCAGTGAATGGACAAAAAGCAGCAACTAAAAACCTGTTTCAGACTGATTTTTTATTTGTGTCAGTGACAATCAAGCCACTTGTATGATCTTTTGACCCCTTTCCCCCTCGCAACATTTTAGCCTGTTGGGGCTGATGTTGCACGGCTGCTATAAAGACACCAAAAACAGACATTTATCACCTGGCATCATCACTATGTTCACTCCCCCAGCTCTTGTTTTGGAGCCTCGCCCTATGGTTTGGTTCATATGTTATGCTTGACTTTCTGACCTGTTGGTGTTTGTGTAAAAAGAAAATCTGAAATGTTCAGCAGTGTTTTGTATAAATATAGGACAGTGATCACATGTAGTAAACACAATTTAACTCGTAATTTCACTTCTAAGTATTAGAAAAAACACTAGGATATACATTATTAAGGCAGACCACAAAATAAAAAAATTTATTATAGTGATGAGATTTTGAAAGAAAAATCTTTGAGGCAGCCAAACATATACTGAAAATTTCCCCAAATTAAATACACTGTATTAGACATTAAATACATAATTAATTTCTTATGAAGTCTAATTAAATCCAATAGCAAAACTAGTGGGTGCTATAACACAAACTAATGGGTCTATCTACTAAAATATCAAAATTGCTTTTATATTACTGCAACCCTATTTTAATTAATGAATTGCATAATGCAGACTCAGAAAATTAGATTTTACATAAAAGGCACAACATTTAAAAGCAGCAAAAAAAAGAAAGAAAGAAAAGTGAATTGAATCCCATCAACAGCAATGAGCTAACAATACTGGTCATCATTCCTACTTGTCTGACTCATTTTTAAAATAAACTATGAGAGATTTTGCTAGTTGTGATAGTACCTCAATCACTTTGTCTGCAAAAATGTTTTTATTAAAAATTAATGAGCAATAGCATCAGGTAGTTTTGTTTGTGTTTCCAAAACAGTGTTACCATTTGCATATGTCCTTTAATACTCATGGTTCCAACAGGCATCATCAAAATACGGAGGATTTCTGTGGTACTGGATATTTTCCACCATCTATTTTTGTCACCAATGCATGACAGTTTTTGTGGCAGTGCTTTAGAAAAATGGCCAGTCTGTTGATTTTACCTTGGACAAAGTATACAGTGGTTTTGATCTGTGCATGAAGTTAGGCTCTTCAGTGTATCAGCATCTTCTCTTATACAGTCATTAATCCACCCCCAACCCCCATTTTATGAGCATGTTTGTTCTAGCTGTTTCTATTTATTTCACATTTCAGTGCTAGCGTTATGTCATCCATTGTGTCTGGTGGTGAGAACACGAAAACTGTTTTGGGTGTCCTCAAAGCATGAGCAATACTGTATGTACATTCCCTTAAAAGAAAGACTTCTATTCCTTGCTGTTGGAAAAAAAGCATGAAATATATTCTGTTATCATAAGCATTATATCACAATAGATGAACCTGCTTGGGTGGAAGGAACTTTTGAATGTAAAAACAGGTTCAGTCTTTCCTCATTTTCCTGTTTTTTTTTTTTCAGTTTACTGAATAAAAGCACACTACATGTATCTACAAGACAGTATAAAGCAACGTATGGCAAAGTAATGTGTTTGTAATAAAGGACCATGTTTAAAATGCAGTGTGTATGTGTTTGCACGCACATCACTATCAAGTGAGTAGCAAAGATCTAGAAACTGGTGGCATTAAGGAACATTTAATTAGTGCTGAATTTTTTTTTTTTTTTTTTTTTTTTTGCTGTACAACTGGTTTACTATAGAGATTCTTTTTTTAGTCCTGCCTGAAGCCAAGTCTTGGTAATGAGTATCACATTTATCCATTTGTTAGTGTGATCCCATCTGCTGCCTTCCACCTGGACACTTCCAGCCAGAACTGCAGTGGGAGAAAATGAGGAATCAGGCCCAAGGAAGAAAACCTTGGGAGCACTAAAGTTAAGCTTGTGATGTGCATTTGAAGTATAATGACCAATTATTTTGCTTCCACCTAGTCTGACCCAGTTGTTTGTCAGTTTTCTGACAAAAAAAACTTATTTTCTTTTAAAACACATTTGCATTGTTCCAAATGATGCTGTCTGGTGCCAGCCCTGTAAGGACAAAAATATGTTGACTATGACTATAATGTTAAACAAGAGAATTTATCACAACAAAGGATTTGTCTTTCTGGGTCTTTCTATTTTAATATATAAAACTAAAGTTACACCAGGTAAACACAAGTTGCATTGCATGCGAAAACATGAACCTGAACAGCAACTGAGTTTAATAATCGCATAGCAGGCAACACTGGCTCAAAAAGAGATTAAGAGTTACACCATATTCCTGTGTTTACTGTCACTTAGCTTAGCACAAACGCTGAAGACAAGGGATGAGTTAGTATGGTTCTGTCCAAAAGTAACACAGGAAATCAGCAAGTAAGCAAATCTGATCACATTACAGCTTGTTTAACCCGTAGAATAATCGTGGTGATTTACCGCACAGTCCACACCGTAAAAGCTGCACAGATTTTGATCTGACAGTCACCACACAAAATGAAAAGATATTCGAGCAAGCGTTACAAGAGCTGTAAGACCTAAACATTATAGGCAGTTAATTCAGATTTTAAAAGTCAAATGATAAATCTGACTTTCTTCCAGAAACCATCAGTGCCACACATTTAAAGACTTTTCACGTCACGTCTGCACTATCAGTGACTGTGTTTTTGAAAACACAGGCACAGCCTGCTGTCGGGACTCAGCTGGCGGCTGACAAACTGTCCCCAAATGGCCTCTATGTCTTGATTTATTATGCAGACATGAAGAGAGGGAAACAAACACAAGCTGTGCAAAATGCTGTACGAGCTTGACACATAAAGGATTTAGCACAAGGTAGAAGACTCAACTTACATCCAAAAAGAGAAAACTTCCCTTTTGTGACCAATAATGCGGAAAACAATGGTTAGTCCCTCCAGGAATTTGCAATGTTGTGATAGCAACAATTCATTTCACCAATGCCATGTGAATTCTGCCCAACATTGTAATAAAAACGATACATACAATGTGGCATTTTAGTACACAACAACCACAAAGAAGTCCACAAACTCGTGGAAGAACTGAATGATCGAGAACTGTGAGTTGGAAACTATGGTATTATTTTTTTTCAACAGTGAGTGTTTATCTTCTTGCTGCATACAAAAGAAATAGACACGATAGTGACAATGGACACTTGCATCACTATGTCACTGAGGTATGCCAAGAACTTTAATTTGTTAAAAAATATCCTGTAATGGGATGTCATGTATGTTTGCTAACCCAGCAACTCAACACAATGCAAATAATGAGGAAAAGGGTTGACATGTATTGATCCTCATTTTGCTTCAAAAGGAGAAAATAATACTACTATTATAAATCATAAAAGGTCTTAAAAGAAGTCATTGAGATGCTCATAATAATGTAGTTAATTTTAACACAAAGCATTTAATTACTGAGAAAATCATTCTAGACATTAGTTTTAAAAAAAGGATCTAAGCTTATGTCCACATTGAAAAGCTTCAGTATTTTGGATCTTAATATGCTACAGGCTTAACACTGTAAACCACCTAAATGACAGCTATTAATAAATAGATCAGTTCATCAGATGTATCACTTGATGAAGAGATGCATTACAATCCCACATGTACGCTGATAGATGTTCATGTTTCACTCCTTCTACCACCAATAGAAAAATCCTCCTCTGAGCGAGATCCTGAAGGTTTAACTGTCCACACATTTTCCATGCACTGTGATTAAAAATTCAGAGGTTCGACTTGGGTCCACTGTTGACAGGAATGGCCCTGAGCTCAGTCCGCATGCACAGGTACTCTCCAATCACAGCCATCAGTGCCATGCAGGCGACATTGACAAGCCACCAGGACAGAGCAGCTGGAAGATGAGCATTGTAGATCCAGCAGCCAATCATATGGAAAAAATGCACAGTGACTGTGAAGTCCAGGCACTGTTTCCCTCGACGGATGAAGAACCACAAGCCGAGGGCGCTGGGGAATGAGAGGACAAAATGTATTCTGTCAGCCATGCCGAAGATTAAATCATGCCGCACACTAGACAAAGTAGTGTTTTATCTTTATCCTAAACCAATAAAGTGTTTTTTCAGCAATATTCACTCCTACTGTTTAATCTCAGGTTTCCAGGTGTAATTTTGTTTTGCTCTCTACAAAATATGATTCATAATATTCTTAAATTACAACATTTTAGTAGCTCTCATCTCTTTAGACATACAGAGAACAGGATGAACTCACCAGGTAAGGGAGTTCAAGATGAATGCCATCATTGAGAGTCTACCCTGGACTGTTGCAAAACCAAGAACCTGACCAGCAAACACAAGCAAACAATTAAAAAATGTTTTTGGAGTGTACAAACGCAGCCCATAAAACAGTTTATACCACATATAAGATATGTAGATATAAGAATATACTATTGCTTACTTCATAGCTGAAGATCTGGTCGAGTGACTGACTAGTTTGCACCAGACTGTCCACTCCAGCCAACCAGAGGCCCAGAAAGCTGTAGTAGATGCACTGCATCAACACAATCTGGCACACAATGAGAACTGGGTCCCAGATGTAACTACGGAAGTGGCTTGCCATTGCAGACTGATGTTAACACATACAGGCTCAGAGAGTGTTAGCAATGGCCCAGATTACCTGCTGGCCCATTCAGTGTGAAAGACATGTAATTTTAAGACCTAAAACACAAAATAGTACATTGATAAATAGCATGTATTCAGTTCATGTCTTGGAAAACTCAACAGGTATGTTATGCAGTAATACAATAACTGTCAGACTGTAGCTAACAAAGTGAGCTGTGAAGTAGGCTACCTTATAAACATTAGTCTCAATATCTGAACAATTTAAACAATAAACACTAACAGGACAAAATCTAACAGGAACACCAAATGTAAAATGATTAAATATATATGATTAAAAAATATAGGAATGTTATCAATATAATAACACCAACCAGTTTGTGGTTGTTATGTGACACTAAAATATGCATTTACTGGCCACATCATTAGGTACAACTGTAGAATCAAATGTGATCCAAGACAGCAGCTCTGCCAAGAAATTAGGTGTTTCTAATGTTTTGGTGTTCTAACAAATTTTTAATTTTCGGGTGGCCGAAAAATTAAAACCACCTAATAATCTGCTGCAGTAGGACTACAAATAAACACACTGTAGAATGATCACCTGTCTGACAGTTTCAACTTGAAAAACTATGAAATTATAACCTAGTAAAAGTATGATTCAGGGCACAGCTGCTGTTTTGGACAGCGCAAGATTCTACAGCTGTGCCCATGTGGCCAGTAAGTGTATTAAGACATTTTCTTCCTGGGGTATTTGTTGTGTAAAGTGCATGTGATAAACTTTGCATATTTACTTCCCCTCAACTGAGTCAACAACTACTAATCACTGTCAAAAGACCAGGAGCATAATCAGTTTAGTCTTGCACCTTTTAGGTTTTATGTACCCACTTTCAGCTTTAAATATGGCTAAAATGATATATTTAAGCAGACACGGATATCAATAACCTTAAGTTAAACCCAACAATGATATTCTGACCAATATGATATATAGAACTATCTTGATAAGGACACCTTTGTTTTTTGTATTGTAAACAATAGTTTCTATTTGAGTGACAAAATAAATCAGTAAGCACAAATGTACTAACGGGTGCTGGAGGTGTTTTAAACTCAATTTTAAACTGCTGCACTCTCCATAAAATTAGTACTTTCATACAAGCTATTTGTGGCTTTAGAAAACCCACATTTTTCTTTCAATGTCGAAAACTTTCCGTAATATTTTATTTGCTAATATCTGTGAAATAAGAGTCAGCTGTTGTCAACGTGGCTGATCTAAGATAGTTAGTATAAACAGTGGTAGACAGAATATCAATAATTAAACAGTATGTTTAACAGTATAATTAGTATTTACAAAAATCTACACAACTGAGCTAATTCAATCATCGACTCGGGTTATTGAGGTTGTCCTTAGTTTGTGTATATTGCCATGAGCAACCCACAGCTAACGACAGCTCAGCGATTAGCAAACGCTAGCAGCGTGAAGCTAACGTTAGCGCTGTTCATGGTTAACGTGACTTTCAGTTCACACGAAGCTGAACAAAGACAAATGAACGTGAGTGAAACCACATCTGTAAGTCTGACAGTCTGACAACACGGATGAAGGCCAGTGAGACACACGTAGAACTGTTAGCACAGTTCTGGTCAGTCCAGATCACACTCATGCGGACGATACCGACCTGTCCACTGGATTGGAGGCGTCAGCGTGCGGTATTCATCATAACTTTTCAGCTGTCTATGAATATGAACCTTCCTGTAATCGACTGACTGCTGACTAAACCTGGTTAACGATGCATCTGACGTTAGGATTAACAACACGGAAGTTGCTGGGCTGGACCCGGAAGGAAAACTTGGTAGCTAAAGCTAGATTTTCAATGTAAAAAGAAACCCACAAACAATGCGACCATCTCTATTAGATTTTATGCTAAATATTGTGTTTGCCAAGAACAAAGAAAATACATTTTCATTATTTATTATTTTAGCGCACTATGGTTGTGCTGTCCACATTGTATTTTAACAAAATAAATGCTTATCCCCTTCACATTCAACAGAAACATTTATTTTGAAAACTTTGGTTTTTGGTGGTTGTGGTAGTTTCAATAAAATACTGTTCCATAAGAAATAAACAAACAAATTAGGATATTATATTAAAATATAATATATATTTTTAATAGGCCATGAAGATTATTTTAGTTTTTGAAAGCATGACTTTAAAATGGGAAAAACTAATGTTGAGAGACATATGGGAATAGATTAGTTTGGAGATACCTTCTCCTTTAGATAAAGGAATCTGCAAAAATGGTAAAGTCTTTGAGAAGCCAGTGATTGAGAAATATCAATTATATAATTGGAAATGCTGGTGTCTTCTCCTCTAATTAAATTTTTTATTTTTTTAATTCTCAGGTTCAACTTTCATTGAAGCAATAGCAGCATTGGTGCATGTATGAATAGGGGGTAGTTGACTTTTTTATGTTAAAGGTCTGTGTACTGAGCGCTATAGCTACCACTGATATATTTTGTTAAAGAATTAACTGTCTTTGCCAAACTGACTAATTTTAAATCCAAACCGGATAATTGTAATACTTTGTAAGCCTTTGCTTTTTCCAAAAATATGTTGTTCAGCTGGGATTGAACTGTTTAAGTTTATGTTCCTAAAGTGATCATTTGTTTTACAACATAATTTGATAATGTCCTCAATATTTTGCTGTTTGTGTTTTTTATTTAGAAGAGTATTTATTGGTTTTAATTGTCACCTGTCTAACTTTCATTTAAATCATTCCCACTTATTTAAAAAAAAAGTTAAAAATTAAAAATTTTTATATAAGTTTTTTATACAAGTTTTCATTATCCAGTATGTTGCTATTGAATTTCTAGACATTGTTGAGAAAAGACTCACAAATTATGAAATTACTAGTTGGAGAAGGTGCTAAGATTTCCATTTAGAAGTGTCACCAACTAAGTTATGTTAAATTCAGTATTATTCATTATTCAATTCATTAACCAAGGCGTAGCAAGTTGTAGAGGCTTTTAGTAATTCTCCATTTTATTATTCTCTAACATAGATTAGAGACTAGTTCAGTTGTATTTTCATCATATTAATGAGACATTGGTCTAGATCAGAGGTTTGCAATTCTGGTTCGGAAAGATTTCCAACTAAGCCTGCACTAACTGCTGATGACCTCAGCTGTGTTTAATCAATCCAAAACTGGAAGACGCCATTTTAGACAAAAATGGAATGAACAGAATTGGTATCTTCCAGCTTTGGATTAATTGAACACAACTGATCTGGGTAATCAGCAGTGGGCAAGAGAGAGAGAGATAAAATACAAGAAGAAGAAGGAGAAGGAAAAGAAGAAGAAGAAGAAGAAGAACTCCTGCAGTAAATGGAGGGCAGTCTAACCAGAGATCAGGAACCATACTGAATTTTCCTCCCCATATATTTTTATCTGCTGTATAGAGGATCCAGGAAGTTTCTGATTTCTCCAACAATCCATTCAGAGAAAAGACATTTTAGTTGGAACTTTTTCATTTTACTGACAAAATCCAGTTTACTCCAATTATTTCTGACAGCCCATTAACCAGTGACTACTAGGATCACTTCTCTATCACTGCCATTATTCGGCAGCTGGCAGTCCACTATATTGTTTTCATAATTTAGTGTCTGCCTCAGCTTAATGTGTCTCTTGCAAGAAAACACTGAACTGCATTTCATTAAAATGAGAATGCAATCTGTTTTCAATTGTCACATTGCATGTTTATTTAGCAAACTGGTTTTTTAAATTGCATCATTAGATTCAACATCCATTCGTTATCTGTAACTGTCCATGTAGTTCAGAGTCATGGGGGCTGGAGCCTATTCCAGTTCTCTTTGTTTGAGAGGCGGGGTCCACCTTGGACAGGTTACCATCTCAGGACCAACACAAAACAATGTAAACAGACAGACAACTGTTCACACCTATGGGTGATTTAGAGCTACCAATTAACCTAACCATGTCTTTGTGGGTAGAAAATGAAGTACATTTTTGCTGGGGACCTTTGAACAGGGACCTTCTAGCTGTTAGATGGCAACACCATGCTACATTCCATACTGAACACTGAAACGCCAATTGAGTTAAAAGTCCTAAAGTCTTTCATACTCAAATCCTACAGTATCTAGTTAGGCGTTACTGGGTTACTGAACAATAAAACATTTACAGTTTGGGGACTTAACACAAAATATCACCAGCACCTACGAGGAAAGTTGACATTCACTTCACCATCTTGGATCCTCAAACGCTAACAGCTGCTTTAACTTGTGCCAACATGAATCACCGGGAGAGTAAAGGTCATTTCGTGCTGTTACAGGGTGTCCATAAATGCAGAGTGGGGGCAGAGACCCAATACAGTAAAACTGTGGTGTCCTATTAAATGTAGGTCAGACAGTATTGGCACTTTGTGTTTGTATGTTAGTACTGAGTTTTTTTTCTGATGAACATTGTGACATCGTGTTCTATTTACTGGTTCAACTGTCTCTAAAGGCTCTGTTTAATCAATAAAATACAAGTTACTTTTACCAAAAGGTGATTGCATCAAATACAAGCAACCTCTACAGGTCTGTATGTCCAGTAAAATGTAGAGGGAAGAATTCACCACATATGATAAGATTTTGAAATATGATGTGAACTTTTTATTATTATTATAAAATGTAATTGATTTTTAAAGGTAAATTCTTAAAATGCCTTAATAGATGATAGGGAATTTTATCTTTTATTAAATGGCATGTTGTAATTCCATCCCTGCCCTTGGAACAGTTTTAGAGTTTAATATTTAACTTGGGTAAAGCAACCTTTTTTTACTAAATGGATATGGCATGAAAGGGTTTGTACTCATTTTGTTGGCAGAATAAGCAGAAACACCATAAAGTTAAAAGCCTGAGTGTGACAATACAGCAGCTCATAGAAAGGAAGATGATGCAGCGCTTCAGTTTACACAGGAAAATGGCAAGTTTGAACTGTGCAATTGGTAAGAGTATTTCTGTGTTGGGTCACTTATAATGCTTGTAAAATCTACTCTAACTCAGCAAAAATTAGCTATTAAATACTCTTTCTTAATCAAGTTAATTCTGTGAAATCTATAAGCTTGTTAGTATTAGGATTCTTTGGTTGATGTTAATTTCAACAAGATTCAAGATTTTGTGCTGTTATGTTGTAATTTTTTTAAATTAATTGAATACGTTATACACCTAAATAAGTTACACACCTCTAATGCCGACAATACTGACTGACAATGCAAACCATATCAAACAATACAAAAAACAGTACAAGACATTTAAAATCACTACTTGAATAATAACCTGTCTCGTATGTTTCCTGCAGCAAATGCATTTAAATAATCAAAACAAAATGTTTCCTTGAATTTGTGCATTGTCTCTGTTTTAGACTGAAATAATCAATTTAATTTTTAGACAGAGGTTGTAAAATCTTTAACGTTAAAAATTTTTGGAAAACCTTAATCGTATCATGCAGAACAGAAAACAGAAACAAAATACAAACAAAACCTAATTTTGTGTATGGAGTTACAGATTTGAACTCATAAAGACAACTTTTTGTTTTTCAAAAATTACTAAAGGCATTAACCTCATATTGGCCCTGTTTTACTACAGCAGAATCATTTGTGTAACCTTCCACCAAGGAATGCCAAGTTTTAAATTTATTTAATTTTTTTGTGAGAAGCTGGGCTCTGGATATTGATAGTAGGCAGAGGAAAACCAATTATTTGTATTTGCTAAAGTCAATAGTAGAATTTTTTTAATGTCAGAATGCATTTTAGAGTGGCTTTAAATGTTTCAAATTTTGTCTCACCATCCACTGCACACAGAAGACTGTCATTTTGTTTTTATTCAAAAAAGCCAAATAGTACATTTTTATTCTACCTCCAGGTGCAGTTCGGTGGAGGAATAGCTGTAAACTATCTCCCCTATTAACAGTTGCTCCAGTTCGTGCCCTCATTGATGAACAGACCAACATTAAAGGTCATTTCCTGCCACCACACTGTCCAGTTACAGTGTGTTCACGATTGCAAAGTGAGGACGGAGACCTGTGGGAGGCAAATGCCAATTATTATACTAATGCAGATGGGACTGTGAACCGTGAGTCACACTGACTATTGTATCACTTTATATTCACCGTTTGAAATAAACACATTTTTCCAAAATGAAAAAAAATTAAATACTTCCAAAACTGCATGAAACTCCAAACAAATATACATTTACAAAATACTAAAAAGCTAATTTATCTACCTAAAGAGCAATTGTAGTAAAAGGTTGCAACAAAATTGTGATAAAAAAAAGTTTGAAGAACAAAATTTCAACTTCGAATTTATTCCATTTATTATGAATGCAACTTCTAGAAATCTGATTATTTGAAACGTTTTTCCTCAAATAGTAGCCAAAGATCATTCAGTCGGAGGCTCATATTTAGGCTGTGAACCAATGGGACTCTTCTGGGGACTGCAGCCAGCTCCTGGGGGAAGAGAGGGTTTAAGGTAAGTGATGAAAACCAGCTGACTGAGTAAAGTATGCATTACTGAGTTGCACTGATTTATTGTTGAATATTGCAGAATGAGAGACACACGTAAAACTTGAATTCTTGTTATTGGAATAACTTGATTATGGAGAGTTTCCTGACTGAACTGAACTCACTTTCACAGACTGAGGAAAAAAAATGTAGCATATCCGTACACAGTGCACATATCTTTACTGGAGGGCCACGTTTCACCCAGTGAGGTCCACAGCACTGAGCTGGCCGCTGTTATGAATGAGCGCTGGTACATGGCACCAGGTGTGAGGAGGATAGATATTCGCCATAATGGACTTGTAGGGACGTTATTCTTACCCCCTGGTGAGGAAATGATTTGAAGCATTCAGTGACAAATTTTAAGATTGATGTGTATTCTCAACAGCATCTGCTGTAACAATTTCCTCTAGGACCAGGCCCGTTTCCAGCCATACTGGACCTGTGGGGAATGGGTGGAGGACTGGTGGAATATCGCTCTGCCCTGTTAGCATCCAGAGGCTATGCCAGCTTGGCCCTTGCCTACATAGGGCACAAAGAATTACCTGCTCCACACAATCGCATTAATGTTGGTAGTTCATATTTTAAGGTAGGAGCAAATGCAGAAATTACTTTATTTTTTGCTATGTTCCTTTATTTTGCATACAGTAACGTGCAAAGGGTAATAGCCCCCTTAATTTTAAATGGCAAATATCATTTTCAATACGAAATTAGCTACTACAAATGTATCTTTGTCAGAATTTTTTTTCTGATTAAGTAATACAGCAAGAGGGATGTAAAAGTTTTAATAATATCTTTATACACTCCTTAGCCATTTTTGTTACGTCTGATGATGAGAAAACATGTAGTACCTAAATATGCAGTATTTTTATAAAAGTTTAGGGTTATGTTTGCATCCCCTTACACTGAAGATCCATGTAGTGGAATGACAGTTTGACTCTAAACTATAACAATGTACAGTTTCAACCTAAAAAAAATGAGGAAAACGGAGACATTATAAGATTATAAAAGTAGAATTTATGGCTGAGCTTCTGTATTAAATTTAATTAGATTGTACAGGTGTACCTAATAAAGTGGCAAGTAAGTGTATATTCAGCTATTACAAATGTTCTTTCATCATCAGATATGAAAAAAATGATATTTAAGAAGTTATAGTAAATAATGATAATTCAATTTGTGCAAATGTTTGCACCACCGTCAATAAATTAGTTAAAAATTAACCTAAACTAATTTCTTATGAGGGAATCTTATCTGTAATAGCTAATTGCGCATTAAATATTATGTTGATTTTTAAAAATTCTTTGCTTTACTTTTTTTGCTATTCTAAAATAAGGGGGTAGTAACTTTTGCACATGACTGTATCACCTAAAAACCTCTTTAGTTAAACTTTGAAAATGTATTAATTTCATTAAAATATATATATTTTTCTGACAGTCAGCTTTCCGCCTCCTTCAAGATCATCATCAGGTGTGTGCTGACAGAATTGGGATCATCGGTTTGTCATATGGAGGCTACCTGACTCTTCAACTTGGTACTCAGGGTGACATCAAAGTGCGCAGAAAGTGTTTTTGTCTGATCAGCACTAAGCAGTATGAAGTTAATTTTCATTTTTCTTAAGTGTTTGTGTTGTCCTCTCCAGCCATCCTGTTTGATTTGTGTCAATGGCCCAGTGGGAAGTGTAAGCAAGCTTTCGGCCCCAGACGGCAAGACTGAACAATTTGAAGGGTTAGTTTTAAATACAGTCTAGTACTTTGTATGGTACTTGGTGTATTGGATACGTCTGCACTGGTTTTAGTTTTATAATTGGCTTTTAATTAAAACAATTATCACTTAATCAGACAAAGATTGCTTAACCGTTACAGTAAATAGTATATTAACCTAAAAAATCCAGTAGGAATTGTATGTCACTGACATTATTTACATCCATTTGAACAAAGGCTAAAGAATAGAAGGTGAATTAAGTTGTGGGTCTCTCTGCCGACTTGTTCTTTTAGGGAGAAAAAATATTGGAAGTATGATGATCAAGGCTATGTCAGTTTCAAGGACGTCTCCCTGCCTGCTAACCTTTTTTCTGGGCACATAGTGAAGGTGATGTGACTCCCTGCCCCTCAATACGCTACTAGAAAAAAAACAAACACACGGGACGGTACAAATAATATCCCATTATGATGTTTTGTTTGTTTCTTTTCTTAAGTAGATAGAGAATATAACCTGCCCATTGATGTATATTGTGGGTGAAGATGATCTCAGCATGTCAAGCATAGAGAGTGCAAACCTGGTAGGTTGTCTGATTTAATTTTTTTCAAAAATATATTTAATAGAGTATTACTGGTAAAATACATTTAATACTTTAATATGGTGTATGTGGGATATATTAATTTCAGTTTTGGACAGCTTTAATTTAAAAAGGGTTTATTCAAGTCAACATTCACTGTGGGAGAATTGTTATTTGATAAGAGTGATGTATTGGTCATCAGATTGAGGAGACTTTAAGGGCTGCAGGTAAATCTGAGCTGTTCACTCGTTTGTCGTATCCTGGTGCTGGTCACCTCATCGAACCTCCTTACTCGCCCACTTCAAGAATGTCCCTCTGGAGCGTCAAACCGCAAAAACGTGAGCTTTATCCCACAGCTGCTTTTTATCTTTCATTCAGCCAGATCCTATTTTGTATTTCTTGTAATTATATTTTAACTAGAGCTCTGCTCATTCAACATAAATAGATAATAAACATAACTAATTTATAATGCAAAGTAATATTACTGAAGTTCTGTCTTCTTTTCCTGCAGTCATCACTCTGTGGGGAGGTCACCTCGCACCCCATGCTGCTGCCCAGGAAGATTCCTGGAAGAAGATGCTGGATTTTTTGGAAAGACACCTGAGAGGTTGAAGATCTGGTGAAGGGACCTGATCGTAAATTTACCTGACAGAGCTGTGCCTGCAAACAGCAGAGAATGTGCAGTTTTTAGATTAGAAGTTCATTTTCAGCAGGATGCAGATTCTCCACAAGGGGAAGCTGCTGAGAACAGTTCAGGAATCTACTCCACAAAAGAGAGAGAAAGATTCTTTCCCCGTATTATCTGTACTGCTCATCCTGGTTCAGGTCAAAAGGGAAGACACTATAACATCAATGATCATCAAAAAACATCAATAAATCATTACTACTTTTCTTTATTGAATGTCTTTACTCCATGGAAGCTGGATTGCATGTGTTATCATTCATATTTTTTCTATGAGTGTGTTATTGTTGTAGTAATGCAGAGATTTTCATGTGTTATCACTAACTTATACATTTTATTTATTTGAACAAGCTTAAAACATGAAACAGGCAATGTGAAAATCTTCCACATAAATTCAGAAACTCAGTTCCTGTGTTCCTATTTTTACAAAGACTCATTAGCGCAGATGTAAACTATTTATTTTATTGGTAGTTTGGGATGAAGAGTTCATGGCATGCTGAGGTGACCATGGCGATGAGGGCGATGAACTCTTTAAAGTCAATCTCCAGGTCTCCGTTCTGGTCGAGGTCTGCAAAAAGCAGATCCAGAGTTTCGTTCTCTTGGATTTTCTGTTCAGCAGAGAAAATAAATGCAAGTAAATTATATAAAACTAAAAGTCTTACAGCAATGATATTAACACTTTGTATGGGTCGAAGAAGGTTTTCCTGTATATTTGCTGTGTCCCAAAATTTAAAGCTGATGTCTTTATTTAATCTATCTAAGGCCCAAGAAAACACTTTCCATCATTTTCTTCACTGTAAAGCCAAATGCATTAGACGTTCATGTAAATTTAATGTGGATCCATCTAAACGTTGTCACGATATTACTTATTGATCATTGTCGGACTGATGGGTGATCAACCAACATCCATATCTCTACAGTATCCAAGTATTTAATTTACAGCAACATATATTCTAATTTTGGCATGCTGTTGGCATGTGTAAAAGCAACAAATCAATTTAATTATCTTTAAGTTGATTTATACTGTATTGTAAATACAAGCACTATTGTGTAAAGTGCTGCCATAAACATAACCATATTTACACTATACACTACCTTTATAAAATTGCCCATCTCATTGTTGATAAGTGCTTTAAGTTCTGTTTTCCTTAGCTTGCACTTATGCCCCGAGTATTTGTGAAACACTTGAACGATGGTGACCATGCCACTCTCCAGTTCTGACATATTCTCCTTTGAGGCCTGCAACAAACCATTTAAATCAAGGAAATCCATTTGTAACGTGTCATTTAAAGTTATTATTAGGTCTTAAACAATGTCAAATGTTATTTCTTTCTTACCTCCATTTGAAGAAGCTCCTTTGTCTAGTAAGAATCCTAAAGCAAGTGCGACTGATCTTGACAGCCTCTCCCAGTTTACTGTGGACACTAAACTGTATTGATCAACCACACTATGGGTCCTCATCCGTCATGCACTACGTAATGCTCAGCTAATGGATGCTGGTGGCCAGGGTGTAGACTAAAAGCCATTTGGTCTCAAAATGTGTCGCTTGATTATGATCAAGTTTCTCTAATTTGCTGTGGGTGGAAACTGAGTACTGGGAACATCTTCTGTGTCATTATCCCAGTAAAGTTTAGTGTATTCTTGATTTGTTCAGATACTATCTACTGATATAGCTGTAGATCAGTGAAAAAAACAACTGGCAGGATAAAAATGGAGAATACATACGGAAAGGAATGTAGGCAACATATATACTTTCACTCTATGGGCTCAGATAAAAGTTAGTATTTAGGTTTATGAAGTTAAATCATATTAATAACTTTTAAAGCCGGTACTTAACTAAAAGAAGAATTGTATGAGAAATGTATGTTTGTAAATGTGTAAACTATTACTACCCTAATGTGTTTTAGGGAAAAATGGAAGGTGATGTCAGGGTGAGAGATAAAAATGAAGCCAAACTCAGCACTGAAAGTTCCTATTCTGTGTGTGGCACTGCCATTACACAGGCACACACACATTTGAGCTACACATTTGCGCTGAGACTGAGCACAAATACTGGTTATAGCAACATCCAGTCTGTGATCCTCTGTCAATGACAGCTTTGCAATAAAACAGTGTTCTCTACAGAAGCAGACTGAAAGAAAGCTGTTTCTGCCCTCACATTCTCTAGATGTGATTACTGGGGTGTAATTACTAAACCTAGTTATTATATTTGCAGTAAATATGGATTAGAAATGTATTTCCTGACATTGCCCACCCTTGTACGTTTTTGGCCGCTGACATCACACACAGATGATAACTGTTAAAAGGCTCGTTTATGAGGCAAACTGAGCACTCATGTTAAACAGATTTCAGATGTAGAGATAAGAGTCTTGTATTGAGGGTGAGATGTGGGAAACTGGGCTTGCCAAAAATCTGAGATTATTTAGTGTTTACACTGGGAAACAGCGGACAAAGGTACAGTTTCCCATCACAAAAATATCTTAATATCTAATATAAAAGATACCATACATTTTAATGTTTTACATTTAAAACTTTCCCTACAGTTTGCTAACAGCTGTAAGGTCATTTAATTGTTTGACCAATACAACTGGTCAGCTGTTATGAATCCAAGTACTTTGGGGCAGTTCTGGAGCGAATGCATTACGTGGTGTCTGGGGTCCTGAGGTTATCCTGCTGAGAGCAGCAATGCATTTAGTCCTGGGACACGTCTCTTCACTCTGCACGTCAGTTTTCATGTAAGTGCTGAGGCCAGTGCAGCAACTCGGCCTTTCTAGTGATTTCTCTTTTATGACAAGAGGGGACATTGATTAAAATACATTTCTGTGCGTTCTAATGTCTGAACCTTATTATTTCGTGTTTAGGAAGATTTGAACAATGTTTTAGCAGTTTTTCTATGATATGTAATATGCAGAAAGTGACGATATCAATGACCAGCCACGGAAAATCTGCTCTTGACAGGAAAGGGACTAAAAAATGGCAATTAGCACAGCTTTCATAATGACAAAACACTATAACTTTGTCATTGTGGGCTCACATTTATGAAACCTACCATATGTTTTTTATTATTATTGTTAATTTTGGGGAAACAGTGGGCCCACACACATCGAACGTACTGACATTAAACTGAAAATCCTTTCCTGTTTACAGCAGCGTCTCTGCTTCCTGTTGTCCGCTCCTTGTAAAACTTGCCGTGACTCCTCCTCCTTTGGGCCGCGCTGCTGTCTCCACCTTGTGCGTGTCTGCCGAGATGTTGGGGGAAGGTCCGCCCTTCCTCTCGGGGAGAAACTCGCCGTTACGTCAAGGAACCAGGGCAGACCCGAACCCGGTCTTCATTAAGAGCTTCAGTGCAGTTTTTGATCGCAGCACCACGTCTTGGCTCGTTCCTGCCTCCCTGAATCCCGTGTGTGTCTGTGTGTGTGTGTGTGTGTGTGTGTGTGTTGGCTACTTGGTGGACAGACACCGAGACGCACAGACGACAGAAAACCAAGCGGTGGACACTCTGGGTTTGGTGAGCTTGAGTCATTTTATCGCAGTGTTTCTTTTTTTCTCTTAAATATTCATATTCCTGTGCTGCATAATCTCACCTCTTTAGCTAAGCTAAACCCTGTCATACCGCCTGGGGCATTATGAGCATATTAGTTATGCAGTAGCTGCCCGAGTAAATTTGGTTAAAGTCATAAAACAAAACAACAGAATTGGTGATCTGGGCTGGTTTTTCTATCCCGGAGGACGGACTGGATACTGTTACTATAGGAAACAAAAGCAGAAGCTGAGACGCGTTGAGAGAGCAAAATGTTTATTAATACATGAATTACAGATGCAGTTATTAATTGTAATAATCCTGAGACTATAATACGCAGCTCAGACTCTTGAGCTAATACCAATATTAACTCAAAGGCAGAAATTTAAGACTACAACAAAATTCACTCCTAATGAGAAGACTAGCACTATCACAGCAAATAACTCTCACAGAGGAGATTAATATTAAAAACAGAAATTTAATCAAAAGAAGAAGACTAACAAACTAACTAGAGCTATTAACAGACTCACAACAATATCAAAGGGTGAAGATCAGGAAAGGAAGGAACGATTAGGGAGATTCACCAGAACGGACCATGACACACTAGAAACCCCAAAACTAAACGCAAGCACTAAAATCCAAAAAATATGTGGGGGTGATGATGATGACGATGAAAGGCAAAGGGTGAGCGACACACACACACGGAAAAACAATGTCTTTATAAAAGATAAGGGCAGTGAAATACTAAAAACACCTAACTCATAACAGTAACACTGAGATTACCGATGGCATGGCATAATCAGACCTTACTGTGCTCTGTAGTGCTTAATTAGGTTATTAAGTCATTATGTGAGACACTGTTTTGTTGTACATTTGTATTCAAGCTCTTCTACAATTCTTTGGATCCTAGTGTTTGGAGAGAGGATACATCATGTATTTGACTGCAGCGCAGAGTGTGGTAGCTGACATGCAAAGACCTAAAACCACATCCCTCCCTCACACGCATTTATTCAAAAATGCCCTGTTTTCATTTTGAGGCTATAATTAGCTCAGTATGTGCAAGTGTGACCTACCTCATCTTCTCTCTCTCTCTCTCTCTCTCTTTCGCTTTCTCTCTCTCTTTGCATCACACATGCACACTTTCCATCGCTGTGTTGATAGAAACCCTTGTTCCTCTCCACAGTTCAGACATGGCTGATCTGCTGAGGCTGCTGCTGCAGGTGGCAGAGAAAGCAGCTAACGTTGCTCGGGTCTGTAGGCAGGAGGCACCCCTCTTTCAGCTTCTTGTGCAGGAGAAAATCGGAGAGGACAAGAACAAGAAGTTTGTCCAGGACTTCAAGACGCTTGCTGACGTGGTGATCCAGGAAATGATCAGACATGATGTTGGCGCTCAGGTAGGATGTCAGTTTGAAATGTAAAACACATAGCACACATGCATCACGCTTAATTAATTGCATTATTGTTTGTCTTTTTTTTTTGCAGTTCCCTGAAATGCTTGACTTCATTCATGGAGAGGAGTCAAACAAGTTTGAAAATGGGCTTGGTAATTTTCGCAATTGTGGATAACATAACAATACATGCTCTTGCATTCTCCATACTATATGTATATTCAGTCATTTCCACAAACCGACACTTGCATGAAGCATGTGTTTGAGGTCAAGTAGAGTCATAGAATAGAAGTTTATTGTCATTGTAACATGTACAGCAAAATTGAAAAATGTTATCATGCATGGAAATATCATAAACACGCACACAATCCCAGTATTACAGTTTTCTGCAAAAGCTGACGTGCAGGTTTGCAGGCAGACATCTGTAGTGTTTGGTATTTGATTTATTGCAGTTTTCGGATTTCCCCCCACTAGTACAAAGTGAAAATATTCCAGAAAATAGATTCAGATTAGGGGAAGACTAAAAGCTAGAGTTGCTAAAAATACTTGACCCAGTGAACTAACACTTGAGCCTCACCGTAACTGTGTCGTCTTTGATCTAAAATAATCAGAAGGTAAAAGCAACACATCCATGCGTCACTGTCCAAATATTTAAGCGTTCTGCTCATTGCATTGTGTAAATATTTATAGTAATTTGTTGTAAAGTAATCCGAACATCCTCACTGACACTGTGATACCAGGAGAGAGCGTGACAGTCACTGTGTGCGGTACAGAGGAGCAAACCGCGGCACTGCTGGCCACGGTGCTGGATGGGAACCACACAGCTGCATCTCTGCTGGCCCGAGCTATCCACCAGAACCCGGCGACCATCGACACCAGCACAGATGGTGTGACGGTGCCCCTGAGCCCCTCTGAGCTTGGCATCTGGATCGACCCCATAGGTAAAAGGCTGAGTCCTTTCTGCTCTTGTGAGTTTATCCAGAGGCTGTAGCAGAGCTAAACTGTTTGTCTCTATTGCTTTTAATCAAGATGCCACCAGCCAGTACATAGAGGGGAGAGAGGAGGTGCTAGAGGACGGCCACTTGTGTCCTTCAGGTCTGCACTGTGCTTTGGTTCTGATTGGGGTGTACCTGCGGAGCACAGGAAAGCCTGTGATGGGTGTCATCAACCAGCCATTCAACTACAGAGACCCTGCAGGTAGAGGGTATGTTCTCACCACACATTTCTTCTTCTCATCTGTTTCAATTGGATTACTGCTTAGGTCAGATTCACTTTTTATTTGGGTTTTTTTTTTTTTTTCAAAAGGTTGTATGTAATTTTGAACGTTTGAAAAGCATTTGAGCACCCCTGGTAAATTTTGTATTTTGTTCATTTTTGAAGTGACAAGAAATAAGTACTGTACAAGCCCCGAATCAAATAGAGCCTAAAACTGTGGTTTATTCAAAGTCTTGTGGACTATGCTCTGAAAGGAAAGCTGTAGCTGAAAAGTGGACGTAATCAGCAAAACCTAAAGCTATTATTGCATATACAATATTCATATTTTCTACTTTAGAGGACAGAAATTTTAAGACACAGGATGAAGTATTTTAATTATAACTGACCTAGTTTTATCTTTAACAAGCTATTTATCCAAGTGTTTATTTTACAGGGGAAATTTCAGATTTGGGGCAAATAATAATTGTAAACACTTATTTTGAGTTCATGAACAAGAATCAAACAATACAGCAAATAACTCAAGTGACAAGAAATACGTACTGTACAAGCCCTGAATCAAATAGAGCCTAAAACTGTGGTTTACTCAAAGTCTTGTGGACTATGCTAAATTATTTCACTCTTTAAAACTTGTGGTAACTTCCATTGGCTCTTGTAAGTGACTGACTGTGGATCTAATCTGAAGCTAATAAGCCATCAAAGCTTAAAACCTCCAACCCCCGAAACCATTATCATATGCAGGTCATGAGAGTGGTGGAAGTCACGACAAGAAGTTAAATACCTACAAAACTGCTCATGTGCTGTACAAAGGGTCCTCTGCTACACTTTACTGCAGAGGGCCTACACGAGGGTGTAGCTGACCAAGATTCTCCATTCTGCACCACTGACTTTCCTTTGTCCTCACAGAGCTTAAATTTCTAAGGTCTGCAAAACTAAATCTGGATAAACTGGATAAACCTGATTTGTTTTGGCAACTTGTAGACTGAAGTTCTTTGGAAAAAGATGCAAATGTTCATCAGTGTGTAAAGAAGCTGGCTTCTAAACCAGGAAAAGCCGAAGCTCTGAGAGCATCACTCACCGACCACAACATTATTACATAAATAAAAGGAACTCGAGTGGGTGAATATCCCGATAACAGGAATAGCAAGGCTGTGGTGGTATTGTTGTTGTTGTTGTTGTTTTTTTCACTTCAAAAATAAAGAAACATGACATTTGTCCAGGGGTGGAAACTATATCCTGGATTTTGGAATAGAAAAGCAAAATATTTAACAACACTTCTTTCGAAGAAAATGTGACTTTTCTGATAACATTGTTAACATTAATTTAATATTTTGTTTGTGTGGCAAATTATGTGAGACTTACTGATTATTTAGAAACCAGGTCTTGCATGCAACACATTCTTAATGAGTAAAAAACCTGGGTTATGAGAATGAAATAATCTTCTGGTTATTTATGGGCTTTTTTTTGTCGTTTGTGTATCTGTATTGTATGAACTTTTCACCTCCTCTTTTTTGAGCCTCACACAGAATTCATATTACAAACTCACTTTTGCTTTGAAGTTCAACTCTGGAAAGTGCGAGACACTTAGTGATGAGCCTGACCAGATACCCTACATGTCAGGTCCATAAACACATTGTAGGCAGCGTTTAAATGATCAAACGACTCCTTGATAAACCTTGTGAACATCTACACAGAGACGTTTTTTCAACAAGTTCAATATATAAATTCACCCACAAATGTTTTTCTAACTGAAAATTTTGAATTGGGCACCTTTGGTTTGCTCTGTCAAGGTTATTTCTGTCTTCCTCTGTGGCCGTTGTAATATTCTCATGAACTGTTTGCCTGCTTTCACAGCTGGAGGGGGAAACATTTCTGGGGTGTGTCCTGTGGGGACGTCAACATCTGTTCACTGAACCAGCGTAAATTTACATCTGAGACGAGGAGAGGTCTCTCTGTGGTGCTAAGCTCCAGTGAGAAACGGGTAGTAAAGGACACCCTGACTTCTCTGTGTGGACCTGAGAAGGTGATGTATGCCTCTGGAGCTGGCTACAAGATCTTGTGTGTCATTCAGGGCCTAGCAGATGTCTATGTCCTCTCTGAGGGCAGCACCTTTAAATGGGACTCATGCGCCCCTCATGCCCTGCTCCGTGCTCTCGGAGGTGGAGTTGTGGACCTAAACAAGAGTCTACAGTCCAGTTCTGGAGCACAGGACCAGACAGAACTGACCTATCACCAGCCGTACACTGAGTGTAAAGGAGCCGACCGCTGGGCTAACCATGGAGGCTTAGTGGCTTATCGAGACTCTTCCCAGCTCCACAGCGTCATCGCGGCTCTGAAAGGAAAGCTGTAGCTGAAAAGTGGACGTAATCAGCAAAACCTAAAGCTATTATTGCATATACAATATTCATATTTTCTACTTTAGAGGACAGAAATTTTAAGATACAGGATGAAGTATTTTAATTATAACTGACCTAGTTTTATCTTTAACAAGCTATTTATCCAAGTGTTTATTTTACAGGGGAAATTTCAGATTTGGGGCAAATAATAATTGTAAACACTTATTTTGAGTTCATGAACAAGAATCAAACAAAATCAGCTCTGATGTCGGTACAGACATAATTGTAATTATTATCTTTTTGAAAGGGAAGAAAACAGAAACGTCAGTTAAATTCACTCAGTATAGTGTGTAAACTCTGTGTGAAATGAAACATTGAGTTTCCTGTTGCTGTCACTAGCTAGTGTTACACTATGACAAAAAGAAGTTTGGGAACAACATATTATGTGTCTTTGGAGATGGGTGGGACTTTCCACACACTCTGGGGCAATGTAAAGTAGAAAAATTTAATGATCACAAGATTTAGTTTTTAATGTACTGTGAATGTGTGGTGATCCAATTTGGTTGCTTCACACTAGCAGCTACGATAAACTAAACACTATCTATAAATTTTATTTACCTGAGACCTGATAAGTATTAAACATTGCTATTTTTTGTAACAGTTTGTGTCCATGCTGCATAAAGAGTGAGGATGAATTAGAGTGCTCACTGCTGGACAGCTGAGGAACACTTTACTGACAGAGGAAATGTGGCATCACAAGGCTACATTTAGCCAAACCAAGTTTTTTTTTTTTTTTTTTTGCATTTAAAGTAATCTAAATTGATGTTATATTTTCCACTCTATTCAACCTGTAAAAGGCTACAATAAGTCAAGAGGAATGAGATTCAAACCGAGCAGCACGCAGGAATTTGAACCTCTGAGAAACAACTCCTTATAAGGAGCAGAGGAATACACATGCCCTGCCCTCTTTCCATGGCCATAACACCATTAGTTAATAAGGTCCGAGAATAAAAAGCCATAAGAGGTAAAACAGTGACACAGAGCCATTTCTGAGTGGGTTTACAGTGAAATTAAGCCAATATGAAGAACGGGATCAGTGCACAAGCTCTGAGGAAGATACTTATCAAGATTTTAGTAATGTACACATATAAGCTTGATTTATTTTTCACTCTATATGTTTGAAACGTCTTTACTTTGATATGCATTGTTAAATAACTGACAAATTATGTGTTATGTAAACTAAACACAGAACAATATTGTGGAGATAGGAAATCATCTTTTATTTTGAAAACCAGGTAAAGCCGGGGAAACGAAACCCAACATTGATATTTTTAATTTGTTTGCCAGCCAGGGAACTCGCCTCATACAGTAACTCCCTACAAAAGAAAACCCTGATGATTGTCAAATATTTTTTTGCAATGCTTCTGCATATTTTGTTTAGTATGTGAAAAGAAAATACACTCAAGTCTTGTCTCTTCTTTTGTCTGTGAACTGCTACGTTCAACATACTGAGCTGAAAATTCTGCATAAAAACATGTTCGGCTTAAGGTGGAATCAGTTTCCCAGACAGGGAATGAAACAGGTATTTTTATAGTGTATTGTAATCAAGCTTTCCTGAAAATGTGGGTAAGAATTTGCATGGTCAATGGCTGAATCTGGATGCCCACATTGTAATGGATGAATTCTCACAAATGTTCACACAATAATTAGAATTTCACCCTGTCATCTTTGAAAATCTAAATTTAGCTCTCATATTTTTAACCAGGTTTTAATCTTACTTTAGCGAATTGATTTTACTAGAATACACTAAATCCAGGAAAATTATAATCCCATTTAATCTGTTAAAGACGCTTTGTGTTGATTTTATTTAAAATAATGGACCATTTTAGTTTAAAGCACTTTAATCCCTGTCTGAGAAACTGGTGATATGTTTCAAAGGAAAACAAGTGGACACATAAAGGGAAACATGGCAAATGTAAAAACCTGCCTCAGTGAACTCAAACAACATTTGCAAGCGAGGTCCATCATTAAAAGCAACCACACAAACTCACTTTATGTATTACAAGGTCATAAAAATAGCTTCGATACTTGTGTTTCTCCAGAGTGGTAACTGCAGTGTGTTGGTTGTGCAACTCAAAAGTAGTTTTTCCAAAACATTTGTCATTCATTTGACATTCATATTCTACCAAATCATATTTTAATTTGCAAATGAGCTTAGCAAGCTACACCTCCTACTCAGCTGCAGCTGGAGGAGTCTGGTTAGGCAAAATCACAGATGACTGTTTCAAACCCCTCTGATGTTAATACAGGGGAGGTGTGCAAATTAACACAAAAAGAAAAAAA
Source organism: Channa striata (assembly GCA_033026295.1). Classification (NCBI taxonomy): domain Eukaryota; kingdom Metazoa; phylum Chordata; class Actinopteri; order Anabantiformes; family Channidae; genus Channa; species Channa striata. Next base: position 16,565,014 of record CM065168.1, on the reverse strand, counting down.
ACAATAACCATGGTCCTTACAGTATAAAAAAATACCCTTTATCACCACAGTTTCACAATGTTCACGTCAGGTGTGCACATTGAAAGCTTCTTAAACCTGTGGCTATTTTTGTTTTTGCAAGAACTATTTCAAACCCCCAAAACAAACAATTATTGGTTTTATGTCTCTTTGTGTTACATAAAGTAAAATTGGAACAAAAAAATAAACCAGTTGTTTAGATGTTCTATGAACCTGTGACTTTGACATTTTGAAAGCTGAACCACAACCCCTTTTGAAGTCAAGAAAACACTAGCTGATAGATCCTGGACCTCATGCATCATAATATCAATTTTATTAAAAAATCCCACGAGCCACTGAGATCACTGATAAATGGAAACTAATCTAAGCTCTGCTTTCTGAGAGTCTAATTTTAAATGCTTATTTTTTAATCATTTTTGGTTTTCTGACATGTCCTGAGCTCTGACATTCATGGAACATTAAATGTCTTGGCTTAATAATTTCCAAAAACATCACAGCTGGCCCCTCGACAAGAGGAGGCAACTTGATGAATATTAATATTTAGAAAAGAGAACAGTAAATTATTTCAATTATGTCCAAACAGTGAGCAATTATAAATACATTCATCACACATCATGTTTTTAAGCTGCTGTATTTTTTAGACACACTGCAAAGCTAAATGACAACTGCAACAAAATGTTTTAAACCATCACATTTAAATAGAGATCAGGTTTGCGTTAGTAATTTCTAATTCTACTGATTTTTGATCAGTAACTAAAGAGAATTAGAGCCAGGTAATCATTAACTGTTGTATTGTCAGATAATATTACTGTCAGTGGTGAAAAAGATTTTCAAAAGGTCAAAATCAAACGTGTGGTTACACATCCACATGGGGCAGCATAAATCTATACTGTGGTGTTTTGAAAGGAGGCCAAGATTTCAAAATGTCAAGGTGTCACCTTTATGTTTTAAAGTGAATTCAATCCTACTGTGAAATTTGAACCTGTGCTGTGATTACAATGCTTATCTATGACAGCAGGCAGAGTTTAGCATGTCTGAATCTTTATACAGAGATATCTCAAAACACACAAAGAAAACAACCCAACGTGCTCAATTCAATTCGTTATACATCACAGTTTGTCATTTCTGGCCTCTAAAACAGCACACTGTTCACCACATCTGAGATAGAATGTAACATTTTGAATATGAATTGTGGGTCTAAAGAAAAACCTAACATCATCTTAGTGGATCGTCACTGGAGATGTGACTCTCTAGTAATCGCCACACAAATATCACCGTTAGTTCAAGAATGACTTTTTCTGAACGAGCAGACAAAGCATCTGAGCTTCCATGGCCAAATTTTGCTAGAGGAATAACTTTGACAGGATTTACTCCTTTTAAAAAAGATTTTCAAAAAGTAACAATAAAACCAGTAAGAATGTTATGTTTTAGGGAGGTTTATAAAAGAAAATGATTGTGTTTGTAATACTAGAGAGAACCTGGGTCAAATATGTGTGAATGCTTTCTGTCCTGTGGCTCTGTAAAACAGGAGCATGAGTGCATGTGACTAAGCCATGTCTAATTAAGTTTTTTCTTTATTTACCTCATCTGCATGCCTGCTACCAGACTACACCACAATGATGACGACCTTGATTTAACTGCATAAAAACAAGCCAATCTCAGGTTGGCTCACCAATAAAAACATGGCTACTGCACAAAAGGTTCCAAAATTTGTTGCTGTTTTTTTAAACAGCAGCAAATTTCAATTGTGTTCAGATGTGTTTGGGCTTCATTGGGTTTGATTCATTCTTTCATGAAACAGGTCTGGATAGATCCACATCTCAATGACGTGAAGCTGCCGAGATACCAATCTTCTTCATGACAATCATACTGATCCAGTCCAACTGACAGCAACTCTCTTCGAATGACAGAGGTCAACCTTTTAAATTAACTTTGTACAAAAACATGAACAACAAAAGTGAGAGAACCGAGGTGTTAAATTTCAGTTGAATAAATCGTGCATTACAGGATTTGGCAGGATATTATGAAAGGAAAATTATTCATTACAGCATCCTGGTGCGGATTTTCAAGGCTACAGTCGTCTTTAAAGACCAACACAAAAATAAGTTGAAATGAGAAATAGAGCACCATCACTGCCACCCCTTCAGCTCTCCTTCAATACTTGAATCAAGTTCCAAGGCTCGTCTTTGTGATCTCTCTCCTCTGGCTGATCTGACCACAGCCTTACCCACATGTATCTTCTCTGTGTCAGATCTCGGCATGCCAAAAGGCAGGCAAGAGATAAACATGGCCATTATATTTCGTGTCCCTGTGGTAATATGTTCTTACACTGAGAAGCCAAGAGACTTCACCTCTGGAAGGGTTTTCGGACTTTCTTCCTTCTTCTGGGTGGTTTTCCACTTTCAGCCCACGTCTCACTAGGCTCTGGCCGCTGACCTGGCGTATAGAAACCTGTCTGGCCTGGGGAGGAAGAGAACGGGGGCGCTGCAGCACCTGGTGGGTGATGATGAGGTGGACCTGAAGTGAAGAAGCCCCCATTGGCAGCCATGTCATTAGGAGGCCCTCCTTTGAAAATGCGGTTGAAGAAGTCCTGCAAATCAGCAGGGTTTGTTGAACCCGTGGCATGTTCTGAGGGTGTCCTGAAAGGAAAAGTTTTAAAGTTCTGAGGTTATTTTAACAAGAAATCTTTTTTGTTAAACAGTGAACTGAAAATAATACTTTGCTACTAAAGAACGTTGACGTGAGTGCTGTAAGTGGCAATGGCTTTGTCTGCGTGAAGCGTGTCACTAGACGCTGGTCGCCAGCTCTTCTACCATCATGTAAAGACTTCTACCTGTCTTTACATGATGTGTCTATGAGGCGTTCAGGGATCGTACAAAGTGTAAGTCAATTATGTTTTCGAGCACAAAGAGCTGAATGGTCTAAATCAATCACAGAAGCCCACCAAAAAAAGTATCTCACAGAAATAATGTTTACAAAATTATAGTCAGTCATAAAGGCATTAAACCTATCTATTGAAGTGTTGATGGGTTAAAAATAAAGGGTAGGTTTATTTTTTGATAACATCAATCCACAACACAAGGAGGAAGAGCCCGTTCTATGATATACAGAAGATTCTGGTCAAATTTGACTTCTGTTTATACACTATAAGAAGGTATTTTGTCAGCAGAAAATCAAAAATATTTATATATGTTTGCTAGACTTTGCAAAGGAAAGCTATAGTTTTTTTTTTGTCTGTCTAATTTTACACCAGCTTTACCTGGGGAGGAATTACCTGTGTCGTGTGGCATTGCTGCTGTTCTTTGAACCAAAGGAGATGTGATAGGGCACACGATGTGTGTCAGGGGAAATGCCTATTCTTTGGCAACCAGCCCACTCTGAAATTTCACAGCATCACAACAGGTCACAGTCAGAAAAATACTTAAAATAACAATAAATAAATAAATGAATCATGTTACTTTTCTTTAACCCTTTGGAGGTATCAAGAAGTGCACTTTGATCACATACAGTATGTGTTGGTGTAAACTGCAGAATACCAATGCTTAGTTAGTGGTGAGCAGGGCAGATAATCATTAATAAAGTAAAGTCAACAGCAAAGACTGACCAAAGTGCTTAACAATTAAAATAAAGGAAATCACATACAATAATAAAATATATCAAACATATATATAAATAAAAATGAAAAATATAAAATAATTAAATCAATAAAATACAATAAAATAGTACAACCAACTGCTCATGCTGGGTCAAAAGTCAAGGAGAAAAAAGTGAGTTTTCAGCTTTGATTCATTGCCCCTGAGCTTCCACCTTGTCTTTGGCATGTCCAGAAGCAGCTGGTCATCTGACCTGAGTGACGGGAGGGGGAGTGCATGTAAAGCAGCTCAGAGAGGTAGGTGGGCAAGACCATTTAAGGATTAAGAAACAAATAAAGAATTTTGAAATGAACTGTAAGATGGCCAGGCAGTCAGCGCAGTGAGGCTAAACCGGGGCAGTGTGCTCTCTCTTCCGTGTTCTGTTCAAGCGTGCAGCGACATTCTGTACCAGCTGAAGAATGGACGTGGACGAGTGAAACACACCAAAATACAGAGAATTACAGCAATCCAGCCGTGTTGTGATAAAAGCGTGGATTACTGTCTCAAAGTTATTTTTTTAAAATAATAATGTTTACCTGTAATATCATAAACCTTGCCATCCATACAGGCCAAGTATGTAATGCGTAGACCCAACATGCTGGACTCAGCCCACAGGTCCCCTTCCTCAGCACTATGGCAACGGTTACATTCAGCACAGAACCGGGCTTCAGCAGGTTCACGATCCATCTCGAACCGCCTGCACACATGGGCCAAAAAGGCAACAAAACTGTGTTCAGAGTCTGCTACACAAGACACAAATCAGCTGTGTGTAATAGACAATTATTAACTTTAGGATGAGTGGATGGTTCAGGATTGATGCAGTCACCAGTGTCGAGCCTGTAGCAACCTACTTGTGTTTGCCTTCACACTTGGTGCACATCATGGTGTTCATGGCTTCCTTCAGGTCATCCTGCAGTTTAGTGAGGAACTCATTCATGGACTTTGAGAGCTCAGTTGCTGCCATACGCTTTCTGTGTGGCAATAAAAGGGAATGGTTGTGTTGCAACAATAAAAGAATTTCCATATACTATCACTAGCTGGCATTACTTTAAAGCGCATGAAATATTTTTTCTTTAAACTTAAGAGGGCTTTAATGCAACTACAACTCCTGTTGGGGTCTTTACTCAACAGAGATAAAACACAAAAAAAAAACCACTTGTAAATATGCCAAATGTTTCTAAAGAAAATTGCTTTTGTCCTGTGATAACCATTTTCTATGTACTCACAACTCATACTCTCGTCGAGTCTCTGGGTTACTGACAATATCCCAGGCAGCTCTTAGTACTTTGAACGCCTCTCCAGCCCGTGGGTGTTTGTTCTTGTCTGGATGGACCTGAAAGAGAAAAAACAGAAAAAGGGTTGAGTGTAGAGAAAAACTTGCTCTACAGATACAATTTATTAGTCATTATTAAAGTCATTCAGTCATAGTAACAACAAAGTAGATTTTACAAGTTATGATGAACAGGGGTCTGCATTTAAGAAAACTTGATGGTGACGAGGGTGTATTACAGCTTGTTGTGTATAGGGTTGTGTAGCTGAAACCAGTTAGAATGACCACTGCCCACTGCAAAATTGAAACTACTAGGTTGTATTAAAGCTGTAGATAATCTATAAATACACATCGCTTTTTACTTGGCACTTCATACAAACCTGGACAGCCAGCTGTCTGTAGGCCTTTTTCAGCTCAGCCTCGGTGGCGTGCACCTCCACACCAAGCACTGTAAAGGGGTCAAGCTCTTCCTCTGGCACCTCAGCCAAAGCCAAGAGTCTCTCTAACTCCTGGCCTGCCTGGCCTCTCCCTGGTCTGCTGGGTGACTCAGGTGTGGATGGTGGTAGTTGGCCATCTCTCCGGAATCGGCTTCGGACCCTCTCAAACAGGTACACAGCACACTTCCAAAACCGTGACTCCTGGAAAGCTGTCCAACATCGTTTTCCTCTCTCTCCACCAAGTTGGACCAAAACACCTTTTGTCCACTGGGACCCAAGAATAACCAAAGCAAAGAAAAGTCCGAAAAAAGAAAAGGCGGCTGTCTTTACCCATTTCACTGACCAAACTGTTTTATCTACCAGATCTGCTCCTGTACATTTAGTCCAATTTAGAATCCGACTAACGTCTGCCTTCAACCCCGGTATATCTGTGATCTTTACAAAAATCTGCTGCCCAAAATTGTAAAGTTTCACCCCTCCAGTCTCCACACCAACTCCACAATTATGAGTTAATGTGACAATAATCTCAATCATCATGTGGATACAGGAGATGCACCAGAAGCTGAGAGATTCTGACAGCATCTCCTTGAAAGCTAAGACAAGCTGTTTGCCAGTCCGTCTGCGGCTTCGATTCTGCTGATGGTGGTGATGGTTACGTCTGCGGGCCTGCTTGTGACGGCCACCACTTGACATAACATTTCCTTTTTGCATGGAAGCAAAAGAGCTTTGACTGCTCTGTTCTGAAACTGAACCACTGCTCCTCAGTTTGCACCGCCTTCCACTTCCTATGTTCCTCCAACCCGACTCTCCATTCATGTGTTGTTCCTTTGCAGCTTCATCCTCTGTTTGATTTATAACCGGCGAATTCTCCTGATTTACATTACTTTCGTGCTCATACCTATCTGAAGCCTGTTCAGTATCTTCTTTGGTGTCTGTAGACCCACAATACTCTGCTTCATCAGAATCTTGTGGAGTGACCGGGTTTGACACATCCTGAGATTTGAGATAGCCTGTTTTGTCCTCCTGCTCACAGTCATCAGTCTGTCTGGCCTCCCACTGATTAGAGGCGATTATTGTAGTGTAATCGCCGTCAGGGGTCTCATCGTCAGTATCTGCAACACTGTCCCTGTCTTTCTCAGTTGCTTCCCTCTCCATCTTCCTCACAGCTGTTTGATTAAAGTACAGCGAGTATAGAAACTCATGGAAGATGGTATCCTAGATCCACAATCTGTAGCAACATTTTCCCCAGACTTCCAAAAAGACACGGGGCCTCGAGGATCAGGCTCAAAGCCACAGTATCTCCAGCCACTTCCAGGTGTGCTCACATTGTATGCACAAGGCTGGTACCTGAAAATCAACATACTGAAGTTCAAATTAGAAGTACTTTAAATGACAATAAAACATGAGCAGTATAGATGTGCAAACACCACCACAGTAGTTATGTTATTTTAATACTAGTGTTTGTTTTTAGATACTGTGGGGGAAAAATGTACTGGAGAGAATAAAAAAAATAATGTATCTGGTTATCATTTTATAAAGAAGAAAATATACAGTTACTACAATCATCAACATCACAACATAAATCAATGTGAGGATTTGCTGTTTTTTCTCTGTTTCATATCTATTTGGGTTTTGGATTGTCGAAAGGATAACATTTGAAAGCTTCACCTGGTAGACACTCTTAAAACATTTAAAAGTCTGAAAATTAAATATTTTTTTATATGTCCAATTTGGTTTGAAAACAATTTCAACACACAAAGAGAACAGTTGTTTTTCTGTATTCATGCATAACAGTCTTCAAGCTTTTTAGACATAAATAGTAAATGTGTTAACCATACCGAACACTTTGTGGCTACTACTAACAGTAAATGTTTCCAAAATTACACTTCATTTTCAGAAATCATCATGGCAATAAATGGAGCTGTTCCTGAACACAAAACCGAGTAACGTCATTCATTAATGAGTCCCTTAAATGACATGACACTACATGACTATTGTTGTAGAAGTGAAACAAGTTGGCTTTAATACGTAACGGTACATTTATAACAGTGCTTTGCAGATCACCTTCTGTTGTTTGTCACTTTAGTTAGCCAAAGATGGACATCTCAAAACGAGCTACAGTAACGAGTATCTGACCATTTGGAAACGATAAGCGAAAAAGCAGAAATTAGAAAACCTGAGTGTCGGATAAATCTCGTGTTAACTTAACTCTGAAAACAACAACAGATGTTTTAAAGGCGGCTAATGTTAGCAGTCAGTCAAGCTGTTAGCATGAGGAAAGAACCAGCCAACAGAATGACAGACATGCAATACAGGGGCTAAAATTAGCTTGTCTTTTGGCTGGCTAAGCTGACAGTATTTCCACTAAATATGGTCTCAAACAATGAGAAACCGACATCACAGCAGCTAAAGGTTAACGCCTTTAGCGTTACATAGCAAACAGTCCACCGAGCAGCTAACAGTTAGCTAATAACAGTATAACGAGCTGACTAGCTAATATTAACGTCTGCTTCCCCTTCCTGTGGAGCTGGACGGGTAAACTAAGGCATGTGTTGGACACCGGACAACTCCCACAGTTAAGAAAACTATTTTGCATCTTGCATTCATACAGACTAGATGTCATATATACCTCTCAGATAAGTGTGTAACCTTGTTTGTTAACAGACAGCCAAGTATTCGTGTTGTTTTTTTTCCACAGCCACTTCTTCTTCTGCTGCTCTTTACCTATTTCCTCCTCCGCCCCCTTTCTCTTCTTCTGCGATCACCGCTATCGGCAAACACAACAACAAGTGAAAAGTACTGCCACCTATTGTTTTTGAGATACAGCTGATAATTAATCGCCAGCTTTAAAATAGTGTGTATATTTAATAACTCCAGTAAACCGCATTTATTGCTAATTTAAGTGTGACCACTACAGCACACACAGGATACAACAACCCATTACCTCTTTACTAATTATAATATTACAGACCCCTGGACACCAAGGCCCCTCAACACTCCCAAGGCATCTCTCTGAAATGGTTGTGTATGTCTGCGTGGTCATTTTGTGTTTCTGTGGTCAGTTTGTTGTTGACTTTGTGGTTGTTTGTGTCTCTGTGGTTGATCTGTCTCTCTTTGTAGTTGGTTGACTTCCCAAAAAGAAATGAACATCTAGATCTGAGCTTGGTAGACCTGTTCAGTAATCTATTCTTTGACTTTAAATAATTTTTCTCAGTATGCTTTATAGTACACAGCACAAGTCCACAATATTTAGACAGACCCTGCTTTTAATGAAGGGCAATGTTAGCTTTTTTTTAAGGACTTTCAAAATAAAGGTACCAATTCTAAGTATTAGTATTCACCAGGCATACTGAGGTCAAAGTAAAACATTACAACCACCTCTTTTTTAATGCACTCCAGTATGACTCCACCACCGTCTTTGACCTCAGTAATAAACACAAAGTAGAATTATCACCTTTCTGGCAGTTTCAACCTAAAAACTGACAAATTGTAACCCTGTAAAAATAGAATTCATGGCATAGCCACTGTGTTGGATTGCATTAAATTGAACAGGCAGTCATAACGGCTCCAGACCTACTGAACATACAGCCAGGTCCCCGCATCTATAGCAGCCATGCAGTGTATCAGACTCTACATTTCACACTCCTTCCAAATTCTTTTGAGACACAGGATATGACTCCAACCAGTCAATGAGACTCTCAATACCTTCCCTCTTGGCCCAGCAACATGATTCAGACACCTATCATCCAATCAACAAATTCTTAGTTTCAAAAACACAAAGAAAACACATTTTTAAAAATAGAAATATTTCTTTAATGCTTAATAAAACATGTGTCATGTGAAAGGTTAACTCTGTGTTGAGAATGAGCTAAATTAAACAGGCACATTATTGTCATATAATTTTGTTATGAGTCTAGCTTTGCATGGGCAGCAACGCTATAATAAAGAATTTGAGCTTGATATACCCAAAACACATAGGCGTTTTTTTTTGTGAATTGCCCTTTAAACCTGCAAAGTGCTGGAGTTTCACCTGGTCTCTCAGAATAATTTACGACCACCCACCTCCTACATAAAAACGGAGAAATAATGCACAAACACTGTTCAGTGAAATCCAGTGTGACATCAGTGCATTGTTCTCCATAAAGGCCCAGTGTTGGTGTGCTGACGACTTGTTCAGGGGGTCTTTGAAATGGCAAAACTCTGGGAACCCCCCGAATCTTCTGCATAATGGACACATCTTGAAGACGCAGAGGGTTAATTTCAAGCCCCCACCACCACCACCCACATCTTCAATTTGAAAGCCGCCTCTCTACCGGGAGAGGAAGGCTCTTTTTCGGTCAGATGGCGTGCTGCAGTCCGCCCCCGTCATTCTCCGGCCCACACAGACAGCAAAAAGGCAGCCAGCAACCAATACGGTGCGCCGGAGGAGGACTGCTGCCAGTGATTTCAGACGAGGTACGATACGCAAAGGGGATTTACTACGCCACCGAGCCGGGGAAGCTTTCAGCAGTAGGTAACAGGGTAAGAAGCGAGCAGGGCAGGGAGCGCGACGCGGCTTCGGCAGCGTTCCACATCTGGCTCGGAAATACTCGCCTCCAGTCGATGGGTTCATGTGAACCGGAGCTAGTTATTCAAGTGTTTCTGTGTAGTCTGGTGTAAAGGTGGCATGGTGTCATCCCACTGATCGAGCCACGTTAGTTTAGATTTGTTTTGTGCTGATCAGTTTCACTCCGGGAGGACCGACCTGTAACATCGGGGGGCTGGAGAGAAACCTCTGCGTAATTACGCCGGTCTCCTCTCTGCACATCCGTCTACCTGACTTCAAGAAGGTAAGATAGCTTTGATTTCTCAGTTATGTCGTCATAGAAAGGGTTTAAGTGAAAAAGGTGTTTTAAAAAGTGTAAAATGTTTAAAATACGCGAATGAAGCGATTTTGCTTCAATGCATGCATACATTTCCTGTATTTTTACTGAAACTTGGAAATAAATAGGTATAGTCCAGTTGTCAGAGTCTACATCTAAATAAATAACTTTAAACGGATTTCTCCTCCTGCAGGTCTTTCCTTTCTCCTGCCAAATCATTCCAGTGCTGTGTGCCATGTCTCTGCCACGCACACTTGGGGAGTTGCAGCTCTATCGGGTGCTGCAGAGGGCCAACCTGCTGGCCTATTATGAAACCTTCATCCAGCAGGGTGGTGACGACGTGCAGCAACTTTGTGAGGCAGCAGAGGAGGAGTTTCTGGAGATCATGGCCTTAGTTGGCATGGCCACCAAGCCACTGCATGTGCGTAGGCTGCAAAAGGCCCTCCGAGACTGGGCGGCGAACCCTGCCCTTTTCAGCCAGCCAGTCTCTAACGTTCCTCTTGGCGGAATCCCGCTCTTCAAAGTTGATGGGACAGGCACAAGCGGATCAACAGGCGGGCCCAGGAAGTCTGTTAGCAACGGGCAGCCAGGGTCACCATGTGAAAGAGAGGATCGGGCGTGTCTTACTCCAATGCACAGTGGGAGTCCAAGAAGCCCCTGCTCCCAGGCCTCCCCACAGCCACCTGACACACACTACAGAGAAAAACTGTCACCCATGGACCCACACTGGCTCAGCCCAGAGCCAGATGGGAACTGCACTTTAGCTTCTGCATCTGGAATAGAGGAGGAGCCGCCCAGCCCACCTCTGCTGTCAACATGTCCGCCCGGTCCCTCCACATCTCCAAACCCCTCTGCTTCTTATGCCCCCGCAGCTCTGTCAGCCTGGCCGGGAGGACAGCTGGACGAAGAAACAGCAAGGGCAGTGGTGGAGAGTGTAGAGAGGCTTCTCAGGACCATGCCTAGGTCAGATCCAGCAGAGGTGAAAACTCTGCTGAGGATGAATAAGAAGATGGCAAAGACTGTGGGCCACATCTTCAAAATGGGGTCCCAAGATGTGAACAAGGAAGAGGAGATCCGAAAGTACAGTCTCATTTATGGACGCTTTGATTCTAAGAGAAGAGAAGGCAAGCAGCTCACACATCATGAGGTAACAACACCAAAGAAAGAGCTCAGATGAACCACATCATGTTTCAAATTCTACAGCTAATGTTGGAAACTAGCAGGCAGCTTAAATGATAAATAAAAACACAAAAGATTTCAAACAAAAATTAGCAATTTATTGTCTGAATGTCATCATCACAGTGTCTGTCCCTCCTTCACTCAGTGCTTTCCCTCCTCAGTTAATCATCAATGAAGCTGCAGCCCAGTTCTGTATGCGCGACAATGCCCTTCTGCTGAGACGGGTGGAGCTTTTCTCTTTGGCTCGACAGGTGGCGAGAAAATGTGCCTACACCTCCACACTAAAGCACGCAAGGTAAGGGTGGAGAAGAGTGTTGTAGTCACAGCAAGCAATAGTCTGCACATCTCACACTCACTGTGTTTAGATGGCTCTTGTCCTTGACGGGACAGTTAGTTTCAGGATCAGGAATATAGTTTAATATTGCAGAAAAATTTGATGAACCTCTGTTATATCTATTTGGGATAGAATGTTGTGATGTTAAAATACGCCATACGTGAATAAAATAATACCATAGGTAAAAAACCTGTATAGTATTCATAATTTTCTAGATATACTAGGTGGTTTATATGAGTCCTCTTCCCATAAGTGCCATCGCTATCAAAATGGACCTGGGTCAGATCCCAGTGGGAATTCAACTCCAACCTCTGTAGTGGTAGTTTAATGTGTTAACAGTGCCACACAGGATTACAGAGATACATTATGGGCTTATTTTCATTTTTCTTCACGAAGGTAACCATTAGCAGTTTTTTTGGACAACGTTTCCAACAAAGCACAAACTAAAACTAAATAATATAAAATTTATGTTTAAAATGTCCATGTTTAACAGGGTCATAATTCATGGTATTATTTAAAGTTAACCCAGTAACGGAAGTCTGTGGAAAAATGCAATATAATTTAGTAGATGTTGTGTCTGTTGTGCACAAACACTGTTTTTGTTTAACACCACATAATTATTTTATTTTATTTTATAACAAAAGCAAGATCCAGTTACCTTATTAGAAGCTCTCTCACAAGATTCAATCTCTAGAGACGGGAGAAAAAACCTGGACCTTAACTTGCCAAGAAAGAGCTGTCACATTCAGATGGGTTAATTGTTTTATTCCTGTAGGACAAATGCAGACGAGAGCAGCGTGTTGTCCCAGAAGAGAGCGAGACACGAGGTGAGTCTTCAGAAACACCCCCAGAAAATAAAGCTCATGTGGAGTGTGTGTATATTTTAGTGTGATTCTAACTATTGGCACTTTGTGTAAAAGTATCCAAAGTCTGGTCACTTTTGCGGTGGTTTATCAGCTCTGAACTGATAGTGACGTGTTTTAGGTAATTGTGCCTGAGAGTGTGTCATCACTTCTCGGAGTGGATGGCACAGAGGGCTTGACCCAGAGGGCAGACGATGACAGCCTATCAGCAGAAAGCCTCGACAGTGTATCACACGGTAAAGACCTCACGTATAAGTCGTTTTTGTGCTCTGATCTACAAAAAAAATGTTCTTGTTTCAATAAAATCGTAAGACATCATTCACACGCAGATCTGTCTGTTCTGTTAGACATGGGCTCACAATGCAACCAGTCTCCATCCCCCCGTCCTCACACCGACACGTCCAACCCTGCCAACTGGAGTCGCCATCTCATACAGCAAACGCTAATGGACGAGGGGCTGCGATTGGCCCGGATGGTGTCACATGATCGGGCTGGCAAGATCAGCCTAGGGTCAGAGGCAACTCACTCCACAGGTGACATTTCTAACAATGATTTGACATTATTGTGTGCTTAATATTGGACACAGAATAAAAGTTTGTTTTGGAAAGTTTGCTCATCTTTCAGTGAGTTTAAGGAATAGCTTACTTTTGGGTGGTGAGTCGATGAGACTTGTATGGCTATTCATAAGATCCAAATCTACCACCCAAAAGCTAGTTAACTTAACCTAGTAACAAGGCTGCAAACTGGAGGACACAGTTACTGAGGCCTGCCCAAAGTCAACAAAATCTGTCTTCATCCATAGTTCACTTTTTGTTATGTTATATATCACTTGTTTAATCCGCTGAAGTAGCTTAAGTGTAGTGAATTACAATTCAGGAATTTTCAGGAGGTTTAAGTGTTGGACTGTTTTTTGGACGGGAGCTTTGGTGTTTGTACAGATTTGACAAATTAGATAAAACATGTTAATTAGTGAGCTTTAGATGCATTGGTAGGCAGACTTTGTTACTTCCAAACAGAGCCAGTCTTCTAACCAGCTGCATGCATTAGCTTCAGATTGAACTGAACTGAAAATGGTAGCAACATTTTCATCCAGCTCTCAACAAGAAAGAAAAGCAGAACATTTTCCAAAATGTCAAACTATTGCTTTAGTTTGAAATAGTTGGAAGATTGAAAGAAGTGCAGAGTTGAAGTTGGGGTAGAACTGAAAATGACAGACAGAGACTCCCTAACCTCTCCTAACAATGAATATTTTATAGCTCTACAGCTTGAACTCTAGTGAGTCACAATCTCTCTGAGGTGACGCCTCCCACCATGCACAGCTGAACTTCACCAGACTGTAAATTAGAGAGGATAGAAGTTAGAAGGGGAAACAGAAGGAGGTGGAGAATGATATATAGAGAGGAAAAGAGTGGTGGGGGGGTGTTACACTGTTATAACACTTCTTTAATATCGTGTTACTGTTACTGCATTTTTCTGATGCATCACAGCTTTTCATAAAAAGAAAAAAGCAAGTGATCTGGGCAAGTTTAGTCTTTCTGGGCTGTGATAGCCAGTCGAAGAGATAAAGCGAGGAGAAGGAAGCCAGCAAAGACATGTGGGGGCGGGGAGGGAGGGAGGGGAGGAGGGGGGTGCATAGGAAGTACTCTGTGGGCGGCAGAATTGGACCCCCCCTCTGTGCAGCGACTGACGTCAGAGTGTGTTAGGTGCGTGGGCTGAAGGGCGGGATGGATGGGGCGTGGGGGCGAACGAGTGGGAGGTAATTGGAGGGGCGTTGCATTGACTCACCAAGCGACAGTGTACAAAAATAAAACCTGTGGGCAGGGAAATGGCACAGTCTTTTTTATACATCTTCTCCCTCTACCAAAAGGACTGCGGAAATAACAAAAAATGACATATGTTTCATCTCTGACGTCGATCTCCCTCACTTTGTGTTGTTTTTTTCGTCTCTCGCACATATAAGTTTCCTACTACTTCTGTCTTTCTCATTAATCAGAACTTTCTCTCACTTCCTTTTAACATCACCTTTTTCTGCCATAACTCATCTTCCGTTATTTATCTCACCGGGATACTATTTCTCACCTATAATTTTAAAACCATAATCATCCATCTTATTACCAGTTATGCTTTTATTTGTATGTTGCTGAATGAGTGCTATTAAACAGTTATAACAAATAACATTGTTCATACAGTATATCATTATATTGATGCATGCTGTTGAAACGCATGGAGACATAGTTTGTAGAAGCAAATAAAAGTGAGATAATAGTCCATAAATTAAAATGTTTTAAATCACAAACATTTGGTGTTGTTTGGGCGTCAGACAGTAAGATGTTATATACAGTGGTGGCCAGACTAAACAAGTTGTGGTGTTTATTTATTGCAAGAAAATGAAAACACAGCAGCATGAAAGGGGGAATAAAAATCAAGTTCATTTTGTTCATTTAATGTTTTGATCCCATCAGTATCTTCTCACCACTCAAAAATCATTAAACTCTGCAAAAGTGGAGACGTTTCGTTATTGAGCAGCTTGGGTTGGTCATACAGAGCTTGATGACTTCACTCCATGTGGGAGCGTTTGCTGAATTCCCCAAAGTGTTATTCAAAGATCTTAAAACGCTGGTTGCATCTTGATGACTGTGACTCTTAACTCGCTTTCCCTCAGTAAAATAACTGTCCTATCGTGTGAAGTTAGTGATATTGGTGAGTTGCCTTAAGTAGCATCAAGTCAAAGGAAATGATTTTTAAAAACACTTGAAGCTGAAGTTGTTTTATTTGATCAATTTCCAGTTAAATGGCACAGCGCCCATTAGATCAGAAAGTGCTGCAGACTAATATCACCTCTTACTAATATGACTTACACCCTACAAAACTTTTTTTTTAACAAAACATTTTTCCGGTAGTATTTTGTTCTTACAGCTCCTAAGCTCATCCTAAACTTTACATCTCCACAGATCATGACAGTAAAGTGGACAGACGGAGCTCGGTAACAGCGTGCAGGAGCAGTAGCCCTTGCATCACCAAAGAAGACTCCAACCACCGGGGGAAATGAACCTGATCGGAGGTTATCAGGGAACTTGTTTTACTCAGGCCTGCCCCTTAACTCCACTCAGCTGCAGAGTAAAGGCTTCTACTGAGCAGGTTTTCTCACATGGTCTTCACTGGCATCTTGAGCAGCTGATTGTGAAACATTTATTGGTCACAAAATCAAAACAGTAAAGGTCAGAATTTACCAGGGACTGATATCATAATCCTGCAGTGACTTCAGAACATTGACATTGTGGATCATGTTTCAGAATGCTCTGTTTTTTTAGTAAATATGAAGGGAAGACACTCGTTTGTTTTATTTTTCACACATGGTGTTTAGTCCTGCAGATTTTAGCTGATAGTGAAAAAGTGCTTTTATCAGGATTCTTTAAATGAATAATTCTTTGTGTGCTGACAAAAAAGACAGATCACTTTCACTTGAAATAGGATCAACACAGCAGGGGGCACTGCAACTTTGGAAATGGACTCCTAACTTACATCCGACTGGGTAACAACCTGTAGTTCTGTAATGGAAATAGTTTTTTTGTTGGGAGACTCTTATCAACAGTTTATCAACAAGTTACAAAAAAAAAACAGTTTGAAATAAATATCTGCCTATCCCTCAGGAAATAAACATGATGTGGTTTTAGACGGAAGTCTAGTTTAGTCAAGTTCAATGCAGGCAGACAGCGAATAAGATGCCATGACACAAAGATATTCAGCCTTGATGGGCTGCAAAAGAATGTTTCTGGCTTGTTAATGTTAATGCAGGTTACTGCAGGTTTCCCAGATAAACACCTCAAACACCTTTAGTCACGTGCTGCACCATCAAGTCAACCATCAGATCTGAACAGACAAAGAAAAGCCACAAATCCTCCTCATATTTTTTAGAAACAGTTTGTACACATAGCTGACATGGGATCTGTAGGAAATAATGCTTAATGCTTTAGTTTGGGGAATTTCATAAGTTTCACTATGTGGCATCGAATAGTGATGCTTCATTATTTGTCAGTTTGCACTCTCTTCAATGAAGTCAGTTGTTAGACTCCAGCAGGCTCTCGTGTGTGGCTTACTGGCACTTCAGCGGGGGGGGATGCTCTTTGGAGCTGTGAACTCAGCTCTCTCATCTACACAAACAATTTGTGCTCAATGCACAACTGTGGGTTACATTGTACAGCTAAGGAAGAACCTGCATTCAAAACTATGTTGCAGGAAAACCTGCAAACAGAAAACTGACCAAAGCATTTTCAGAATATGTGGTGATGTGATCAGGTTTTTATGGCCCATTTTAGAAGAAATGTCCAGTGTATCTGGGATTGTTTCTATAGACGTAGATATTATCAAGGTGAATCGTATGTAACTTTCCAATCATAAAACGACAGTTTCCTGTCTTACAGTAAATTGTGGTGACTAATCTAATTTTATTTTTCAAGCTTCAGTACAATAGAAAAACAACAAGAAATCTCATGGTGCTTGACTTTTGATACAGCAGCTCGTATATGTTATTTGAAACTACTGGTCCTTCTAAGGAATTGTAGAATTGTGTTGAGACTTCCTATAATGACAGGCTTACGTTGATAGTCTTTGTACCCTTACAGAGTATGTCAGTGAGGTAGCTTGCTGTGCATCAGTAACACCTGCCTGTGTCTTGAGCATTGGTAACCTCCCCAGTTTATTATGTTGCAAAAAAGATTATTTATTTTGTTACATCTCAATAAATGTTATTTTATTGCTTAAAGCCACAGCATGTTGCATTGTTTTACACAAAGAATTGTTTTTCTCTTGAGCGCTGGAAAAGGCTGCAGGAGCTGCGTCACAAAGCCAACAACACCTCTGCTGTCGTCTTCTTTGTTGCACTGATGCTTTGCATCGAGCCTCAATGTCGGAATGAGTCACCTATACTAGTGATGTCATCATGGCTCATCCACACATACTCCCTCACTATTTTCAGACAGGCACTACAGACATGAAGATAATGATACGGATTTCACTTGTAGGATTCCAAAAGCACAAATTATTCTCAGTTTATTCACTTCCTGTTGCACATAATAAAAGTTACTATACATTGTGTTTGATTATTAAATGTTAAAATTGAGTTTTGCCAAATCTCAACAATCGTGTACAATTAGTATCTTGTCAGGTTATATATGTGTATGTGCATATTTTTTAATATAAATATATTTTTTATTGAAATATACATGTATTTTGATTGAAATATATTAACTACTGTATTGGTTGCCTTAAAATTTGACTCTGACATTCATGGTCTCCAAAAAATGATTCTGTTCCCTGGTTTTTCATTTAGGGCCATCATCAATTTATCTTCAGAACTCCGGTACTTTGTGTTTTTCCAATTAGAGATTGTTTTTAAGGCTAACAGTCTAAACTAACATGGCAGCAAATTAGACCTGCAAGTTAGCATTTAGCTCATAGTACAGCTATAGGTTGTTATTCCTGTGTCTTTAATCTCTTTCTCCTCTACTGCACCAGTTTGAGAAAAAAATGGACAAAAGTTAATGGTGACATTTTTTGTAAATGTTGCCTTGAGCTTTATATATATATATATATATATATATATATATACAAGGGCAATCATATCAACTTTGGTTGTCTTTGCTGTTTATTATGAGAGCAATGCTTAACGTAGCAACAGATGAACGGAGCCCTCGTCATCAATCAGCTGTCAGCTCCACTAATTAGGGAGTTAAATCTTTGAGTCTATTCTTAGTCTCGCCTCTTTCATTAAAACAGAGCCGAGCAACAGTCGTTTAAACAGTGTGATGCTGGACTGAATCCAATTAAAAGAAGAAGATGGTCAATCCATTATATTAGAAAGTCCAACTTTCAAAAGAAATTAATTTATAATTTGCAGAATCTGCTCAATAGACATAGTGACTGCTTTTCACTACTCAATAATGCTTGAAGACGTGAGAGAATGCAAAATGATTATGAATTATTAAAAAAAACTGAGAAAACTTTCAATAATAAAGTGATCTGATTTGAATCATTGATGATTATGTTTTACTGTTAGCTTGAGGCACTAGTATAAATAGTGTCAAAACTAAGACTAGTATTAATTTATTCACATGTACTAAAATGTGCTGTAATTTGTTCTTAGAACCAGCTCTGTATCTAGTTAAAGAAAAAATTATGACCCTGAAAACGATATGGATATATGGATCACTGGACAGGCCCATTGAGCCCCTAAGCCTCTGTATAACGTGGATATTAATATATATATTTCTTGTGTCACAGGGCTGCGTTAAAGCACACAAAAAGACCAAACATAGACACAAAATATTCACAGATATTTGAAAAAAAAAAGACAACAAGAAACAATAAAACTAAAAAAAAACTAAAAACTGATTGTGGTAATTTTGTGTCTCTTCCAGTCTTGAGGTCCTGCTGTATATAGCACCTTGCAAAAATATTCATACCCCTTTTCCACATTTTGTCACATTACAGCCACAAACATAAAATATTTTACAGGGATTTCATGTGGTGCATGCCACACTTTTCAGATATTTATTTGTAAAATATTTTTGAAAACCATTTATCATTTTCCATCAACTTTAAGATTTTGTGCCACTTTTTCTTAGTCCATCCCAATAAAACACATTTACATTTGTGGTTGTTAACATAGTGGTTTCTGGCCATACACGTAATGTTGATGTAAATTGTTCAGTAACATCCAAAGAAACATATTAACTAATTCTGTACAGAAATGTAGCTGATTTTCCTTTGTCACAGTTGTATTTCAATTCACCAAGTGTCACAGATAAAATTCTGTTTACCCCCCTGTATTCGGGAAGAGGCATAAATCTCAGAAGTGCATACCATATCAGAACAAACAAAACTACAGCTACATACTAGTATCTAGGAGGAACGTGGGTGAATTGAGTCTTCAATTCTTTTTAGACATCAGCATCGGGAGGGTTTCTCTAAAGGCCAGCAGCTCCCTGCATGAAGAACAGGTCCATTTCAAGGCCCCCTCCACATATCTCAGTTGTGAACTCAGTTATTCCTACTGCAACCCAGCGCATCATTTAATCCCAGAACTGATACGCAAGGTGGAAAAGCAATCAAACCTATGGGATGTGAGTGTGGAGGTGTCGCAGGAATTCTCCTCCAGTGGTTGTGTCTCCAGGAAAAACTGCCTGGCAGAACTCACAAATGTGAGACTGCAGTGCCACTTCTGACATCAGCAACCCGTTCGACAGGAAGTCGTCAATCAGGGAGGAGCTGTCTGTTACAGGCATCTGATACAAATATGAAGGATGTTACAGGAAGTTTGTGAGAAACAGCATGTAATAGGGCCGGATCAGAGACTCCATGCCCACAGGTGGGACTTTGTCGAGTGAAGACACCTACCTTTGATGCATGCAGATTCCTTTCTTTATCCAAATCATGTGTTTGTTCAGCATTTTTGTATTTACTGGAAGAGGCTGCTTGCCACGTTGAGGAGTCCAGGCTTTGGGGGGATGAAAAGGCTGCTATTAACGACCTATTTTGTTTTTTCTTTTTAGGTATAACCACAGAGAGCTTGGCCATATCTTCAGCAAGGACATTAGAGAAAGTCCCCATGTGTCCCCAATCGGCACACTGTGCTGCCGGTTTGTGAGCTGCAGCTGCTAATGGCTGAGGAGGCTTTTCATAGAAATCGGAAACCGGGACTTCTTGGGTACACTGGACTGGGATGGACGTCATATCACTCAGCTCCCCGTTAGCAACAAGAGCACCTGAAAGAGAATTTTAGATGTGTATAACCACAACAGAAGTGTTAATGTGTGATGGAATTAGAATTCATATGAACCTTGATTTTTCTTCTGGGCTGTTGTGAGTTGGTGCAACAGAGCAGCTTGTCTGAGGCAAAGCGATCTCAAGCGGAGGAACTGCTGGTACAGTTCATTGTATGCTTCCTCCATCTCAACGGCTCAGGGCTCAAATGCTCTAAAGGTTTACTGCAACAAAGCAGAACATGAATGGGGTGGAGAAGTAAATAAGTCCTGGTTTCTATGACTTTAAACCAAGTGGAAAGAGACAAAATTATTAATTTTAAATATTAATACAGATCTACTTACCCTTTTGAATCTTATTCAAATGCTCTGCTCCAAGAACTCAGGACTCCATGTCATTCTTTAAATAGTTTTGATTCTGACATTTCTTCTGTCAAGCCACTTCCAATTAAAAATTCTTCCTGGTTTTTGTTTGTTTTTTTAAAAGGAATAAGACAATAATAAAACATAAATATCGAAACTTAAAACTCATTTGTTGAGCACCGCCCATAAAAAAAATGTGAGTGTGTAATCCATTCTTCAGATGAGGCCTCACCAACCACAGTGTAAGTCTTTGCTAATGGAAATTGTGACCTGCATTGTGTCAATATACATTGCATTGAAAACTGTTTGTTGAGAACTCAATATTCAGAAGTGGCTTTTAAAAATGGAAGTGAAACTGCTTTGTATTGAACCAGAAATTTGCCATTAAACTGAGGTATGACAATCTGCAAAAACTAACACAGGTTGTATTGTGAATCTACACAAACATGAACATTTTTCCCAGCTGACGAGAGTTATTTTTCTCCATCTGTGTGTTTGTTTATTATTGTTTATAATTTGTAAGTTACTGCATTATATGTTCTTATTAAGAGGTATTTACTGTGTACAAGACAAACAGTTCAGTGTGTTTGGTAACAAATTCACTGCAGCTCCAAATGACAGCTAAATGACTATGTAATTCAAAAGTATGAAATCAGTTTAATAACACACACAATAACACATTTTTTAAAGAATGCACCAGATGCTTCACCATCAATGGTGGATATGTACTCAATTAATATTAGCATTTATGTAAATTACCAGTCCTGCTACTGTATCCAAACTTTAACATTACAACACTAAGAAGTACTATCAGCACCGACAGTGAAATGAGCCAATATGCAGGAAAATGAACCCAGTAATAAGATATTATACAGAATGGGTTGTTTATTTGAGAGGATCGTGTTTTCTACAGCTGCAGGTGTCGGTCTTTCTGTTCTGTTCCTGTTTCTTTCCGTTTTCGTCCCATTTCCTTAATTCGAATGTTCGGTTTTAACTTCTCTCCGAGCTTACAGAAATCACAACTGAGAAATGTCCTCTGTCACCTACACTCACTCTTTGTTTTCGGTGCTTGAATGAAAAACGCGGAACTCAAAGCGAAATTATCCGCTCTCATCATCATCATTAATCAGGTCCGGATACTTTGTTCCTATGATTTTTCAATAAAAACGTTTACTCACACCAACATAAGCCGATCATAACCAACAGGAAGTAGCCTACAGACCCAGATTCTGTCGGATACGGAAAACGTCGTCCTGACTGGACTGTCGATCGGTCTGGACAAGATCCGCATTTTACTTCGGTGACGTCAGCGCACGTCATCGACTTGAAAACACCTGGGTGAAACGTCAGCGGGTGCGCCAGGTGTCATAGCCCACAAATCACGCCCCATCTCCTCCTCACGTTTCCGGTCTATTCTTTATTACCACCTATCTAATTGAGACACAAATGCTAAAAAAAAATAACTTATAAACCTGCAGATACCAAACTTCCTGTTTAACGAGGCTGGCTTCAAAATAAAAGCCACGACTTTTCGGGCAGATAAAACAAAAGAGGATAAACACCCAAGGCACAGATGGACAAATTATCATAATAAAATAACATACAGCAAAGAACAAAGTGTCATTTAAACTCTTGTCTTACTATTACTGTAAAGTTAATGTGAGTTTAAACACAGCCTACAGAACAGCTCTACAAAGTTTGACCAACCACTGAAGAGAAACAATATTTATTCATTTCAGTCATGCATATTTTGTGTTTTTGTCGACATCAGGTTTTGCAGTATCATATCTTTAACCCTACTACCACCTGTGAAAAGAAGATCCAGTCCCAGAGTCCTTCCAAGATTCTGATCAGCAGCCGAGAGCTTTAGTTTCCCAGCCAGGTTCCCTTCCCACCACAGCGCTCCACCCCAACACAGTAATGTGATCCAGTAAAGCTAAGAGCACACTCGTAACAGAAGGAAATAGCTGGTCTTTGCTAGAAAGAAGCTGCTGGCATTGTGAAAATATTTATTATAGCGTTTACGGCTCAAATACATTTGGCCCAGCTGCAAAACTGCGCAAGATCATAAGCATTTGAAGGCAAGTGTCATATTGTTCATACAGTAGGGGACAGCTGTTTGGTGATGGAGCCAGTGTGAACAAAGGTCACTATAAAAATGTTTTATCATGTGGCTGATATTGATTTAAAAATAGACCAACATTAATGCAAGAGAGTCCTGTGGGTGGCAGAGCTTTCATGTCATCCATCCACTTAGGAGGAGCAGCAGTTTTTTGCCCTCAGTCTCAGCCCCTGACAGCTGACTTCACAGCCAGCATCTTATGATCCTACAGCGATGCCAGCTCCCTAGACTTCAGACCCATTATGTAACTGTGTGTGAGGGATGGGAAGCCTCCGTCTGTCTGATACTGGAAGTCACATCTTTGTCATGTTGCTTCTCTTTACGAGAGGACACATTTTTTTGTTGATGCCTCCAGTTTCACTTTGTGCTTGTAACTGTGAAACAAATCAGAGCTCCAAACCTCATATATGTCTTTCTGTGTTTCATATAAGCCCAAGTTCATGAAATGTTTTGAGAAATGGTCAAGACTTTGGATGTCAAGAGTCATGGTAATAAATTAAAACCACAAATTGTCCTATTACTTTTTTGTGTACAGATTTACAAACAGAAAAAAATGAAATAGTTATGAAGTTGCTAATTATTTTTTACAGTTAGTTTTTTTAATGAAAATAGTCAGTGAAGTAAAAGTCATCAGAAACAGGATAAAGGAAGCAGCAGTTTCTTGGCCAAAATTTGTTGACATCAACACTAGACACTGATGAACATTCAAAACACTGGAAACATAAATATCTCAATTTTTTATGAAGCTAACAGTTAGAGAGGCTAAGTGAGAATTGATGCACTTAGTTATATGTATAATGACCTTGAAACCCCTTCCACCACACACACACTCACACACAAAACACTTGGATCAAGTGCAGAGGGATGGCAACAGAGGAGCAGTGCTGGTGGACAGGGCGTGATGCACTTGATACCGGCGGTGGGGCCCTCTGAAATGTGTGTGCGTTTGTGTGCGCGTATATGTCTTTATCTTGTCACGTGGCCATAGTTGGACAGTTGGCCATTCCTCCAACTTCAAAGGACTGTTTCAGTGTTGACACAGTCCTTTACCACATAAGGTAAGAATTAGGCTGGTGCAGGTTAAGGTAAAGGTTGAGGTTAGGCATTCAGTTGTGGTGGTTAAAGTTAGTATAAGGGCTTAGGAAATGCATTATGTCAGTGAGTGTCCTCACAGAGAGAGAGCATACTAACATGTGCATGTGTTTGCAGGCTTTGCTGTGAATAACTTCTGGGCATTCAGCCAAGACCTGTCATCTGGCAGTGCAACACTATCCATACTGTCAATCTTGTTTTATAATTATAACATTCTGATATTCTCCGACTGAGCAGACAGAACTTTCCTAATGCCGTGAGGCACACAAACGTAGGACATACTTTTTTAGTTGTTGCTTCTCAACTAGAATTCCTACATATTTTTACTATTCAAGGTACACACACTTACACATTAGAATGCTAATTTAACTGGATCACTACTGACTTATGAATTTAATCCAGCAGGGACTAAGAGTTTAGGATCGTTATGTGGGGTGTACAGTTATCGCTGGGATGGCATAAGCTATGACGTTTGCCAACTCATTTATCGGTGGACTTTGAGTGAGAGAGAGACCAGATCCGATTACAGAGGTTTCTATGGGCTCAACAATGGCCTGCTATAAATACACTCGCAGAGGGTTTTCTCCACAACACACCCACACACATATACTAGTACTGTTGCATAAATATACAGGACGTGTGATCAGATAAACCTGTTACATGCTGTGTTTGTCATGTCATGTGATTTATACCTCAAATTGCTCTGCAACATATGAATTTGTGTCTTTTTCTGAAGTAGTGAGGTTCTGTGCTCAGGGCGGAGCTGGTCTGAAAAATAAATACAATAGATATTTACAAAAGAATATGTGCACCATTATGTATGACACAGAAGCCCCCCAAGAACACTACACAGCCTCCCAAAGTTATTTACAGCTCAGTCCATCAATAAATGACAGGTGCTGCATCCTCGCAAACAAACCTATTAGCTTTCCTCCCATTGAAACAATATTCTCTCCAGCAATCACTTGCTCACATACACACACAAAGAAGGTTTTCATGCTACAGATAACTTTCTTCAAACCCATGTAAAAGAAAGAGAACAACATTTCGTTTTGTTTAAAACTGCTTGATTTATTTACAGTCAATTTTATCCTGGTAGATACTAGGTGTGTAATGAATGTCTTCTTACCTCCCTCAGGATGATTTGTACATAGCCTTTATTTTTCAAGTTATACAGTACTTCACACAATAGAAGGTTTTAGACTACGTATTACATTTCCATTAGCCTCAGTTAAACTTTCTATTTAAGTAGCAAATAGCATGCCAGTGTGAACATTATCTCCGCTAAACATGGGCATATTATCGTTTAGCTATGAGCTGTAACTAAGTGCATCTTCATGGAGAGGGAGCATCACTTTATGTCATGTTACTGCCCATATGCACTTGCAGTACGTTTAGGCAGCATTGTAATGTTGTAGTTTGTCACACTGGGGGCTAATTTTAACTTTATGTACTGTTTGGTTACTTTACTACTGAAAAAAATACTTTATGAGCTAATCATCAGTTTTGTGTTTATGCTGTTATTCTTCAATGCAACTTATAATTGTATTTAGCCAACTAATGACTTTTATCTCAGAAGTATAACATAACCTAATACTTTAAAGTATTAGTGGCTAAAAATTTAAGCTCTGTAGGGAACTTGAGTAAATATTACAATACAACTGTCATAAAATTGTCTATTTATGCTTGAAAATGGAATTGATACATAATGAAACAGCTGACGTTTCACATGTTCTCAAGACTTTTCTGCAGTGCAGGGGCACAAGTGTGAATGGCAGGATAGCATGTTTGTGCAACAAATCACCATGACAAGCCAGCTTCATATTACTGGTCAGAACATAATGTCTCATGTCTCCAGGGTGTAGGGCTACAGTTTGTTCCTGAATGCTGAATGTTGCATGTCAGGGTCAAACGTTAAGGGTCAGCTCCAGGTGATATACATTGACAGGGGCTGTATTTTGGGTTTGGCAGTGTGATGGGAGAGGAACATGTATGACCTGTCATGGACACATGACCTAAAGAATAAAAAGTCACTCTGAAAGTCAAAACACATTAACTAAGTTTTTTGTTCCAAAAGAATTCTTTGGGCTGGTGCATTTAATCAAACTATCCTTTTGACAGTGTATTCATTCTCATTATATTGGATTTGTTAAATGAATGCCTTATTGCAGACTTCCTTTCAAGTTGCCTTCTCCACTTTTCTCCCCTTGTCCCTTTTTCCACTCTGTCTGCCAATACCAAAATCCAAATGACCGGTACGTGGTGTACAGTAGTATCGGGTGTCGAGCAAATGAATGCAGTCAGGGCTGCAGTCTGCTGTAGCTGAGAGTAGGACGGTGTCATCTTCCTCTGGTCAGGAATGTTGCCAACAT
This sequence comes from Channa striata, assembly GCA_033026295.1. Lineage (NCBI taxonomy): Eukaryota > Metazoa > Chordata > Actinopteri > Anabantiformes > Channidae > Channa > Channa striata. The sequence continues at coordinate 16,538,710 of CM065168.1, read as the reverse complement.
TAACACCATGTGTGACAAAACAACACAGACCTAGTGAAAAGGAGGGAATAACTACTTATTTAAAATCTTCCTCACATCTAATCAGTATCTAAAAACTGCAGCACTGGTCCTGTTTTGAATGAAGATACTCTCCAAAAAAAAAAAAAAAACGCAGCTGACAGTGTTACAGTCAGTCACGGTTCATTAGTGTCCTTACTAAATTTCATAGCATTCTCTCCTACAATTGTCGAGACATTTCATTAAGAAACACAAATGCACCTCCTTATGGTGGTATTAAAGGAAAAGTCAGTTTGCCAGCCCTTGCTGCTATCTTGGCCAATGGCATGTTGATAGTCACACTGCTTGCTTGGCTAACACCACATCAATAAGCCACAGTGTATCATGCTTCATTAAAGTAAACATAAATGTTTGTTTTGAATCAGTCCAGATTTCTACTCACTGACGAAGCAAATGGAAAGCTGAAAATAGCCCCAATAGATTCACACTTTTTCAACCTGTTTCACTAATGTTTACTAAAAACTATAAGGCCAAGCTAGGAAAATGAAATCGTTTGATCATGACATCTTTTTTGATTTTAATCAGTAGGAAGAAATAAGTGCATGTGCCAGAAAGTTTGAAAAGAATATGTCAAGCATTGTTGCTTTTGTTCCCTTCATGGAATTTCTTGCTTTTGATCCTGTTTAATTAGGGTACTAGAATACAAATTAGACAACATAGGGATGTTTTAAATATTTGGAAATGATTCTGTATTCATTTCACATATATTCTGAATATTAATTTCGAACCAAACAATATTAAGAAAAAACATGTCACAATGTAGATTAATTCACTGATTCACAACTGAAACCATACAAAGCCATAGACACCATAATCTGCCAAAAGGACACATGAAATTCCAACTATTTAAATTAAGATATCCAATGATGTATTTAAACATTTATTATCAAATATTCTCAGAATACTTTTGCACCATTTTATGAAAGTCTGGGCAGAGTCCACATACATGTCCCAAACAAAACACAGAAGTGTTCTTAGCTGCCCATCTCGTCACATTTCACTTTCCTTAAGATACTGTTTTTCTTTAGTTCATTTTTAGATGAAAAAGACATAGAAAACTGCTCAACTCAGAAGAATGTGGAAGACAGTATGCACAGTATACAAACAAAGAGTTGGAGTTGAAAACACATGAAGGGTTATGTATCTGCATGTTACAGGCAAAGACAAGAAACCACCTAACAAACATGTCTGCTTATGATTAAGAATTTCTGAGCATTTAGGGGTTAATCCATGTATCAAATGATCAAATTATACAAATGCTATACTGCATCCAATTGCGGACACAAGGAGAACACTGAAATGTGCTTGGACTAAATTAAATCTTGAGCTGGACAGCTCTACTGTAGTTATAACCTTGACTGTCACAGGGACATGTGAACAGGATTTAGTTCTTGTGGATCGTAAACCACCTGTCATCCCTTGATGTCCTTCCAGTTTAGCAGTGTGAAGAGTCTGTTCAAGTTTTGGATGCTCCGTGTCAGACTGTGTTGACAATCACTTGCCTTAGGCACTTTAAATCAGAAGCTGGCGTAGACTAGAAATCCTTATTAATTTGATGGTGATGTTAAGTTTTACTATGTCTGTAATACATGGAATGAAAACTCGGGTTTGAGGTTTAGCAAAGGCACGTTGCATTTCCACTCATTAGATTGATTCTTTTTTTCTAAAAAGCCTAAGAAAGTATATTATTACAATGACAGGTGTCTCAGACATCAACTTTTAGGGAATTTTCAAATATGTAGTTTGTTGGTTCTGATTTGAATTAGAGGACCGTTTTCACCTTGGTTCATTATTGTCTTGTCTGCTCATTGGTTAAACAGATTTGACCAAGCACAACGTTGCACCACATGTTGAATGCCCTTCCAAAAACGTACAAAACAAATGCAAAACTTATTAAAACTTTGTAATAACAACGAGTTGATAACTAGCCGTTTAGCCAAAAAAAACATGCTGTTTGGTGCCGGATTGATGTAATTGTCACCACAAACAAAAAGTTCCTGGCTTTGTTTGTGACCAAAATGTCTCGTTCCGGTGATTGTACTCAAGAGGGTTTAATTAATGGGTTCAGACCTACACAAATGAACTGCACCAAGGTGGAAAACGAACCAGAGTTTGACTGAACCGGAATAAACGAGGTAGGTAACGTTAGATTTTGCAAAATGGCAATTCAACAGATATGGCAGAATATTTTGGTTTAAGGCAATACGGTTTGTATTAAGAATCAAGTTTGGTCCAAGACCTTCCAAAGGAGCATAATGAGGAGTAAAACTATATTTTGTGATAAAAAGAAATTTGTAAGTATTCCCTTTTGAAAAGTGTTATTCCAAAGTTCTTATTAACAACGATTAACAATTAACGTTGTAGCGATTCTGTCTGCATTTTTATACTAAACAATGTACAGGCTTATAAATTGGGTCAAAAAGCTAATTTAAAACCTGTTTTCTTCAAGAAATTAGTGTCTTTTAAGGGTATGTAACATTGCACTGCATCTATTTAAATGTTTTTTGAGCTGCATAGAAACATTCACACATTTAGCACAGCAATAAAATCATTTTACAAATGCACACAAAAATATATATCAGCTTTGTGTGAACCAGTTCAGCCCTGTTAATGACAGTTCCACTGAACTGAAATAAAGCTTCATGCAGAACTCACACAGGATTTATATTATGTTAAAAAAATAATGGTCTCTCGAACAGTGTCATTTGTAAGCAAACAAGTCTTTGGGATAGAAGGAGGTTCATCATAGACAAAACCTCACATTACGTGTTTCCAGCTGCTGTTGGAACACATGTGTTTTTTAGAATGGCAGAGTATCCATGAAGATTTTCTCTACAATTGGTGGAGGGGGCACCAGGTCCTCAAGTTTTAGGTAGAAAATACGCTGCAGGCCCTGTGTACACAGAGTCCTCAATTCGGGGAGTTTGCCCAGAAGACGAGAAAGATAGTTGGGCTGGGTCCTGCACGGTTCCGATCCATTTCCACTCACATGTTCCCTTAAGCATGTGATGAGATGATTCTGAAAGTCCTCAACCCGTTTGGGCTCTTTAAGGCCATGTCGATCTAGGTGCAAAGGATGATATCATGAGAAATACAATTCTGCATACAAATATAAAATTTTAATGCAATATAAAGTGAAAAGAAGACTCTTACCAGTAATAAGGACAAGTGCCTCAAGGCACGCAAACATGGAGACGTCTAAGTTCATGCGGTGAAGATTCTGAGAGAAATCTATGATGGAGTCGATCCAGTCACCAAAACTGCGAACACACTGCAGCCGGTGGAGAACCACACCACTGCAGAAGATCAGCTTGTTCTTCTCTGGATTTGACCTGCACGGTTTCGAGTCATTAGTGCAATCAGAACATTAAATCAGTATAGTGACATAATAGTTATCGTTGCATTTTTTTCCAGGAGGCCAACCTGTATGCTAATCGTAGGATGAAGAGCTCAACAAAGGCAGATTCAAGCAGAAGCTCTTGGTCCTCTGTGCAGAAGTCTGTAAATCCCGGGATGGTTTCAGCCCAGTTTCTGATTACATCTAAAGCCCCGCTCAGCAGGTCATAGAACTGCTGGATATCATGAGCATCCTCCTTTTCTTTCATGTTATCCACTGTCTCCTGATACTGAGGAGCAACAGAAAGGAACGGTCAGTGCTGCAGATCATATTTTCAGTTTTCATTCATGTAAAACATCAATTCAGACTAAAACAACTATGCCAAGATTTACCTTGGAGTAGTCAAGCTTTCCAATTGTTGGATTTGAGTCTAAATGTGACCTGACGAGAGAGGATATGATGTTGACACTGGGAGTTGTAGAGCAAGCCTCACCCACAGTCTTGGGTTTGGAGGGCAGGCGACCCCGGCGACCTTTGAGACTGTCAGTGCGCACAACTAAAGAGGAGACAGAAAAGAGAAGAATATTTAAAGAACTTAACTTTACCAATATCTGCATCTGACATTGTAAAGCTCAAGTTACATGCAGCATATGTGTCAATCTAAACTTTAGTTTTACAAGTCTCTTTGTCACACATTAAAGTTTGATGTCATCGCTTCACCTTCTTTGACCATTCCCACTGCAAGGCATTTCTGGAAACGGCAGAACTGACAGCGATTTCTGCGTCTCTTATCCACTGGACAATCTTTATTGGCAAGGCAGAGATACTTTGCATTTTTCTGAACAGTCCGCTGTAAAACAAAACAAAAAAATCCATTACCATAGGTTTATAATGATGCATACACATAACATTGTACACGACAGTAAGGTAAACTTTCAACTTGTTTCCTTGTTTTTGGCAGGTCTAGCTTTTGTATCTCTATTTCTGTTTGGAACAAAAGTGCCTACTGGTATTAGTCAAAAACTGCTGTCTATCGGAAATTCTCAGCATACAAGTCATATTCATTCTGAATGACTGAATAGTTATTTTCCATGGTGCTAGATATTTGAGGCTAATAGCAATATAAATATTAGAGAGCTTAAGAAATACAGTGACACACTGGCTCCTTTTAGGACGAACACATAATCAGCAAAATCCTTAAATACGATACTGAAAATGACTAAATGTAAATCTTCAATTAGGATGTATTTGTCTACATAGAATAATATATAATAACACAGTTAGCTTTTTGTTAGTGACTAAGATCAAGTTAATATCGAAATCCCTAGCATAAGTTAACGTCAGTGGATGGTGTTCAGTTTTTTTACCTTAAAAAATCCTTTGCAGCCTTCACAGGTCCGGACTCCATAGTGCTGACAGGATGCATTGTCACCACAAACTGCACAGCGGCCCTCACTGGATGCTGGGTTTTGTGTTTTAGGAGATGTCATGTTTCCCTCCACTATCCTGGGGCTTTCCAGAGGTCCACGCTCCAAGGACATGGGGGGACAAGGGAGTGGAGAAAGATGCTGCTGAGGAGGCAGAAAGAAAGGCTCATCATGGCCTGGATGAGCATCCTGGTGCTGCATCAGGGGAGAATGTTGCTCTGGTGCAGGGCTGAAGGAGAAGAACGACAGCTGCTGAGCCATGGCGGCCTTATCAGCAACTGGGGGCATGGGAGCTGATGAGTAGGGACTAAAAGAAGAGTCCCAGACAGGAGGGGACTGGGTTTGAAAGCTTGATGTTGGAGGAGAAGCAGCAGCATAGACTGGGCTGCCATAGTAGTCTGAGCCACATGATGATAGTGTTTCATCAAGGCAGCTGAGCGCAAAAGAGCCTGGGTAACAGCCATATACCTGCAGATCATCCAGCTTGAAGGACTGGTTCTGCATCTGAGGGCTTGAGCTCTCAGCTACAGTGGCATGGTTAAAGGAAACCGTGGAGGCAGGAGGAGAGGTGGTGATCTTACAGGAAAAAGCATCAAACTCTCCCACATACCCATTTCCCATTAAGGTATTGATGCCAGGCAACGAAGATGTAGACAGCTGGTCCTTTTGGCCACTGATGTCCATCACCAGTTTGGCACTGAGGTCAGGGTTCAAGAACTCAGAGCTGAAGTAGGTGTCGTGGAGCAGGGATGCATGCTGGGTTTGTACACAGGGCATTGCTAGGAAAGAGAAGAGCAACTATTACTACTAGTAAAAACAAACCCGTGTTTGTGCGTGTAAGACAAATATTGTTTACAATCTCAATATAAATGATAAAATGTTAGCAAATATTTTTCCATGTAATCAACTATTGAGCAAACAGTTGTTACAGATTCAAATATTTCTTTCAAAATAAAAGCAGAATAGGAACCCATATAAGCATAATGTTTCTGTTCAAGGGAGGATGAGGGCTTTAGTTCCGTTTATTAAATGTTACAATGCTTCCAGAAATGTTTTTTAAGGTAGAGAAAGCTCAAAACGGAAAATGAGGTAAAGCACTGGCACTGAATAAGAATGGATGTGGCTATTTAGTAAATCAGACACTGGCTAAATTTGGTGGGTCTGCATTTTAATTCATGTTCTGTAAAAGTAGCCAAACAGTATCCAACACTAACACCTGTACTGTCTCATTTCCTATACATGCTTTTTCTCCAGCTTCAGGGGAGAGAATGCAGAAATGGGTCCAGTAGAGAAATCACATGTTGTCAGATATTGTGTTACTGGTTGTTAATGCTGTGAAATGCCTCCTTCAGTGGAAGACAGCCCTCTTCCAGGGTGGGATAAGTGCCAGGCAAAATGGCAAAACCTGTTTGTGTGTATGGTTGGGTGAATGGGCGTGTATGTGTATGGGTTTTTCGGAACAACACTTGCTTCACATCCCATAAAAGTAGTTGATCTTTCGCTTCCAAGTTTAAGCAAAGTCAATTAAAACTTTTATTATTTTAATAAACTTACACTTGAACTGGACTTTTAGGTAGACCACAGCACTCAATGTGTGTTTTATGTTCTATTAATATACCCCACTCATGTCCTCTCACGTAGCAACAGACCCAATCAATTAAACTCATATAACACGTTTAGCTGTTTCAGTAATAATTTAACTACATTCTATTGCCATTTTTGAAAGTTAAAATTTAGTTTTTGCTGAAATTGTATTGAGGTTTTGCTCTAGGGTCATGTGGAGGCTGTTGTGGGGTTGTTTGTAATATTTTGTCCACCACTAACTTGCTATTTCAGTGGGGCAGCCTGGTCAAATTAAAGCAACTCTTTAAGATAGTTTTAACAGACTAGTTTAGATTAGGCTATGCAATAGACTGCATTGCCTATCAAACGTTAGGCCAACAACTTTTACCTACATGGCATTCCTAAATTATTTCCTATCAAACCATCAAGTTAACCTAAAAATATGTCTGTTAATGCATAATTCCTATAAAAAACAGCTCAGACCGTGTTGTTCTCAGGGTTCAGATATTTACTTCAACAATATCTAAGAAACATAAACGCATTAAATCTAATATCAGCATTAATGCGGCCCCTCCTATAAAGTAAAAAACATTCATGTTTACTCACCTGGTTCATGTAAATATCCGGACGTTTTATCTTTTCATTAATTCCAAAGCAGTGACTTCTGTCTCCTCTGTCTGTCACCTCTGCCAACAGCTGTCAGTACACACTCATTCAAATCCACTCACACACTGAGGGCCGGAGCAGCGCAGGCGGCTCCATACTCTCTTGTTTTATTTTGGCTGCGGCGGCTGAAGGCGGGACACTGCCCAAACATGGCAAACGGGGTGGTGGAACGTTCCGGGCTGACAGCCAATCGGAGCGGCGCTCGACACAGACGTTTCTCCGTGTGACGCACGCACGGGATTCCATTGACGCATGAGCCGGGGGAGCGTGCGTTCTAAATATAACCGACAACGACAGCGCTGCTCACGTGGGACTATTACTGGATGAAAAATGCTAAAAATAGTCGGAGTTTGGAGGTGCGTACGTTTTTTGACTGGAAAAAAGAGATATTATAGCTACAAGGTTTTACAACTCAGAGGCGTGTTATCTCAGGACACACCAGGAAACACCTGCAGGCTTTCTTCATAATACGGGATTTTCGTTGTCGTAGAACAGCCAGAAATGCTCCGTAATATTTGCCAACATAAACTCTTGAAGGAAACCATACCCAGAGCTAAAGACAAAAATAATAACAGGTTGCGTCATACCCTTGAAAAGTGTAGCTGGGGGATCAGATAAGGAGATGTGCATTCTTCTTTTTTTCGAATGCTTGTTCTTTAAAGTGATTATTAATTATTATTATGCTGTCTGTAGAAATTGTTGGCAGCAGCTTGTACCAGGGTCACACCTGTTGGGTCCATTAGGGAATCATCCATGTACAATGTATAAAGCCTATGTTTCTACATACAAGTGCATGTGTGTATGCCTGTATGCATATCAACTTAATGAGTTTCATAACAGAAAAAATAAAGGATTTTATCCAGTAAAATGGAGCCTATTTTTCATAACATTTTTAAACAGAAACCTTTTTTTTGTAAAATGTATCTTTGTTGACAATGAGCAACAAAGTAGCAAGATGAAATCCGCCTCCACCTCTGGACCATGTTGAGCTCCTCGTTGTTTTGACACTGGAGGTGCCGTCGTTAGTGTAAAGGGAGAAGAGCAAAGGGGACTGGACACATCTCTGAGGAGCACCGGTGCTGACCGTGCTTATGCAAGATATTACTTCCCTCAGTAATATCTAGCAAAGGGATATTACTTTCCCTTTGCTTTGTGCTGTTGGTCAGGAAGCTGATAATCCACTGACAGATGGAGGGAGACACAGAGAGAGGGAGAGACAGAATTTCTGGAATAGTGGTGTTGAGACACAGGAACAGGAAACTGGCCTCTGGCATCAATCCAAACAGGAAACAGGCTTCTGGCATTAACCCCAGAGTGATCAAGGTGTTCCAGGATGTAGCTCTGTGATATCCTTTCTTCAGGCTCAACGCTAGTTGTTCAAAGGACTTAATGACCACAGATGTCAGAGTGATTGCCCTGTAATCCTGTAGTCAATTAGTGCAGTGATAAAAGATTGTTATCATGGTTTAAAGATGTCTTTACACATCTGATGATTTATGATTGATAGAAGATGTGGATGATGATTGGGCCCTTGTGTTTAGAACATGCATTCAGACAGGATGGGAACACAATGTGTAGACCTAGTAATTTCCTGGTTTTCTGTCTTTACAGGACTCAGCTCACCTTCTCTTTGCATATGCTGAGTGCAATCTGTGCGTGTGTGTGTGTGTGTGTTTCAAAATGAAATTTAAATATGAGGTCTTTGCTCACCTCAGCAGTTGTGGTTAGGCCTCCCATAATTTGTAATGTATTGCAATGTCCTTATACACTTGCATATGAACAACTTTGTTTGTTTGTCTCTGTTTGTATTACATTTTATTGTATTAAAATTTTATTGTTTTTTTTTTTAGATTTTTCAACATGTTTTGCTATTTTGAGTCACGTGCTAATAAAGTCCAATTTATATCATTTTTCTTCTATGCTGTTTAAATGTTGTTTGCTCTAACAGACCCTGAGGAAGGCTGAATGTCGAAACATGTTGGTCTAATAATAAAGTTGCTTGAAAATCTGCAAGTGTTGCTGAAGGTATTATGCTTTCAGTTTGTTTTTCCTCACTGATGTACCATGATAGTAGGTGAGATTTTTACAGAAATTCTTATTTATTTATTAAGAAGCATTCAGAAACATTCACAGACTTAACTATGGGATTTATAGATTTGCCACCTAGTTTTTGGTTTTACTACAATGATTGTTTGATACTTTTGGAAAAGGATGATTCGCTGTGGCGACCCCTGATGGGAAAAGCCGAAAGAGTAGTAGTAGATTGTTTGATACTTTACTTTGTTGATCAAGTTTTAAATCAACACATAATGTATTATGGTGCTCCTAATGAATCCTTTCACATAATAGGAACGTTAGAAAATTAACTCCAAACAAAATCATCTTTGAAGAATTAACAGAAAATAATACTGAACTTCATTACACAAGGTTATAAATGAATACTGCCCCTATGTTGCATAATGTTCATAATAGATGAATTTCACATACTGTAGAAAGTTATTTGCAATCCAGACAAATTCTGTCCTGTCTGTCTCTTAACATAGTTAATCCTCACTGGGAACGAAGATGTTCACTCTGACCTGCAAAACATGACAATTACAACTATTTACACTGACCATCTCATACTGTAATGTCATCATCAGACAATTTGCACTATGCATGGAGCCACAGCTGCAGATGTCTATTTGTCTGCATCAATTTAATTACCATTTAATACCCTTATGTCATTACTTGTCCACAACAACCTGAAAAACCAATACACTCCAACACTTGACCCTCCTTAAGGGCTCCTTGGGTGTGATCTAGCTTCTTTTTTAAGAGTGAAGAAAGTGAGAAGGCTAATTTAGGGTGAGAAGCAGTTAAGATTTGCTCTGAAGAAGAAAGATCCTAATGTAACTCCCCTCACTTTACTTACACCACTATAAGACCATCTGCAAGCAGCCTGATGTCCGCACAGTTTCAAAAATGACAGTGTAAAGAAGTTTAGGATCTATAGGACTGTAGCCAAGCTCACTAGTTGTGGATGCAAGACAAAAATCAATTGCAGGCTGAACAGAAGCATAAACATAGACAAAGGCCCAAGAAAAGTCTTCAAAGAGAAATAAGCTGAGCTCCAAGGTCAAACCCAAGGAGACTCTAAATGCAGCAAAGTTTGATACACTGTCTGCAAATGTGGTAGAAGTAAAACTTAATACTCAAGTAAAAGTGCAAATATTGTCTTAAAACAATTCTCGACTACAACTTCCATTTCAAATTATTTACTCAAGTACTTAAGCAGATTATTTAAGATTATTTATTTAAGTCCTTTAAGAAAACAATGTATTTTAACAATACTGTTTATGCTAATTATGGCAAAACGTATAGTAACAAAAAAACTAAGGGTTAAAGCTCACTGCTGCTAAATGTGGAGCTGGTTTTGATAACTTTATGTGCTGAGGTGGCAAACAAATGATGATATATCAGTATTTATTAGTACTTTTTAAAAAATAAATATCATTCAAAAGATTTTTTTTAATTAAAACCACCACTTGGTCTTACTTGTAATGTAACCAATTGATGTATATCCACAGATTAGAGAAACATTAAAACTTTAAGAACAGAACATTCTATCTACTGTGAATGATAGATGAGGCTTAGTTATGTTTTCAGAATGCGTTGCTGTACTTGGATCTGTACAGAGATCAGGTCAAGGGTCCTCCAACATGTCTGCCTGGAATCCTATCTATGGAAAGAGCTGAAACATTTAGTCCAGAGCAGGCACCCTTCAAGGTGAGACAGCTGGGCCAGTTTGATCAAGAATAGAGGGTCAAACTACCCCTGGCAAGTGCAAAGGTCTCCTTGAAAGCTGCAGAAATCACTTTGCAGTTTGCAACGTGAGCCTCTAAAGGTCATGCAATAAAACATTCGGTAAAGTTTACCCTCATTTTTGTCCATGTCATTTTCAAGTGTTGAAATATTTCTGCGATTCTATTAAATGACAAATCTAAAGAAAAGTCAGAATTTTATTATGTAAATGAATAAACTATGCTTGCCTTTGCTAGTTTAGTTATTTTAGAGAACAATGCAGGTCCTCTAAGATAATCTGTCTATATATGTCTGTCTATATATCTAAAAAATGCGTCTATATGCATAAGAAGACAGAGAGAACAGCACAGATACTACTGGGACAGTACTCTCCACACAGTGCGCATCACAGCATCAACATTGGAAAAACCAACCAACCTGACATGTTAAATTCTAAATACAATGAGGCCTTGGCAAAAGTAACTACGTACTTTTACCAAAGTAAGTCTACTTTTGTCTTAAATAAATACTTCCATTTTACAACTTACTTTATTTCTTCCCGCTTTAACATTACACTACTGCTATTTACAATGCCGTGTTTCACCACTGTGGTACTGAATTACTACTTTTTATTAAAGTACTCTTAGAAGAAAGATGTTAAAGATTGCTTAAGGTTCAGCCCAAATACTGTCGCCACTTCTTTCCTCTCATAACAAATCTTGCCTTCTATACTGAATCCAGCTAATGTTTTATATACATAGAGATGACAATACACAGCATATCAATTGTTAAGTGCCAACCAAGATATTTATAACAGCAAAGCATTGGAAATCAGTACATGTGGTAGTACAGGGATTTGTTGTTTCCTCCTAATAAATACTGTATCCATGTTAATATTTTGATATCTAGCTCCAAAATCTCAAAAGCAAAAGCCAATTACACTTCTCTAATTGATCAGTCAGAGGACATTTCAGTACCAGTGCTGTCAGCGTGAAAATACATATGCAAACGACAGTTTCAAGATAACATTAAGACAAAATAAAGTAACATATGTGTGTTAAGTGAATACAGAACAATAAAGTTGCAGGTGCACACTAAAAAACGTTTTAACACAAGCACTTTTTAGTATTTTGTCCTGTTCCTGTCAAAGTGAGAATTTGCCAGAGAGGTTACAGAACCTACAATGACGATTTCAATATAACCTGTGTCCAGACCACCTTCATAACTTAACTATGACTAAACTTTGATTTCTACTTTTATTTCTTTAATCATGGTAAATTTTTTGACAAAGTGTACAAAAAACACAATTTCATGTGAAACTGAAACAAATTTCTACAAAGTAATTTCAATGAAAGAAATGTAAAGAAACAATAGAAAACATAAAATAAGTGATTACGTAAGTGTTCGTCCAGATTTTATAAGAGACTCACCTGAATCAGGTGCAGCCCACACAGTTAATGAAATGAAGATGACCTGAGTGCAGTGAATATGATGCCAGTGACACCCACAACTACACCCTGAAAACAAAAGAACTTCAAGCAATTCTTTGAAAAGGTTATTGAAAGCAGATGTCAGAGGATGTATACAATAACATTTCCAAGTCAATAAATATCAGTGACTTGGAGTCTAGTTAAATTCTTTACTGAAAAATGTTAGTAATATGGCACATACATAAATCTGCCTAGAACAAGCCGTCTTCCTGCTCTTTTTATGTTTAGGGGAACCTAAACACTGCACATCATCACAAAAAATTCATTCTCATAGTGTGGCATGATGGTGGCAGCTCCATGCTGCGGGCATGCTTCTCTGCAGCACGCCCTAGAGGGCTTGCAAAGGTACAGGGTTAAATGCAGAATGCAAAATATAGGTATGTGTCTGCAAGAGAAGCGTAATTTAATAAAAATATTATTTTCTAGCAAGATAAGGACCCCAAGCATACATCCAAAACTACACACAATTGGTTTCAAAATCTCACTGTCAACATTCTGCACTGTCCAAGTCAGAGCTCCGATTTCAATCCAATTTAGAATTTGTGGCTGTTTACTCACTCACAATTTCTGTGCAAACTCACAGATCTTGAACGATTTTTAAGCTAATTTTGCAAAGACAAATGGGGTAAAACGTGGGGTAAACACTTTTTGTCTAATATTGCTAAACAAATGACATTTAATCAAGTCTTACTAACGTTATTCTATCAACAGCTACTGAAGGAAAAAATGAATACATAAATACATTGGCCTTACATTTTTAACTCACACTAAACAAACAGGTAGGATAGTTCTGTTAAACAAGGACAGCTACTGTAGGCTTCTGAAAAGTCAGTTCATCAGCAGCTGTAAAGTACATAAAAACTTATAATGCGCTCTAGTATGCCTCCACTATGACCTCAATAATAAACACGTAGGAAAATTATCACTTTTCTGACAGTTTAAACCTAAAAACTGAGAAATTACAAACTTGTAAAACTAGAATTCATGGCAGAATGTACAGGTTTATATAATGAAGTTGCCAGTGGGTGCCTATTACGTATAATTATTTTTGATTTTTTTCTGGAATCGATTAAGTATCTATCCATCTATCCAGATACACCACATCTTCTGCAATTTTATTAAAAAAAAAACAACAACAACAAGCATTTAGGTTGGCACACAGTAGCAGCTTTCAGTGAAATGTGAATTTTGATTTATTTTATCAGAGTGCAGGTTTGTTTGTTATTTGAAAAATTCAGAAAAGTTAGTGCAAAGGACATACACATTAGTTCTTGAAGAGGATGATGTAGGTAGTGTAGCTGGACTGCTGTGAACGGTCTCAGTAATCCTCTACTTGTGGTGAAAGAAGCCTGATGGTTTACTCGGTGCAGCCATGAGCATGTTAGCTTGATTCTTGTGAGTGATGTGGATCTAGAATAAAGAACATAATTTTAGCTAAATATCAATATAATTTATTCTAAAACATATCTAATAAGTGCCTAGTTGTATTGTACAATATTAGAAATGTTGCTGTTATCTTTGCCACAGTAATCAAAATGCACAAATGAATTTGTTAGCTGAGGCCAATCTGCGTTGTGGTTTCCACCGTCTAGAATAAATCTACTGTAAAAGACATTTCAAGTCCACTTTTAGCACAGGATTTCAATGGTTAATAACACTTACAGTGCAAGGAGGCTGCATCCAGGGCTCCCCATCGATTTGCATGGGCAGAGCTTTGGTTGTCCTGCACACAGGGAGAAAGGAAAGTGATATTAAATTACTCTACTAAACCAGACTGAATTAAATGAGGATAAAATAACAGAACACCTGTTATTTTTTTAGGCTGTGATTTTTGGTGTTTCTGTGTGAACTGCAATGCCAGGTATTCATTTTACTGTTCTATCTAATTGTAGAGGAAAGTAAAAACCTGATGGTAATTTGAGAGGTCTGTGCCAGTCTGTGTCCAGCACTCTTTAGCCCAGTGTAGATTTGTCCCATCTCTATTACTCCTTCCAGCCCTACCACCTCCAAACGTTTATCGCTTATGTCTGCAGAGGTGAACACACACACAGGTGAAGTAAAATATTAACTCAGTATTACAGTTGACTTCACTGAGCCACATAGGGCTCAGTGATAATATTTGGATTCTATAAATAGGTTGATTCAGGAGACTATGGATGGTCCAACCAGCTCAGTCTTACCCTGTGAAATTGTTTTAAGAAGTTCAGGGTCAGTGATCACATCGCTGGGCTCCACCTCTGGCACACATTCAGACTTCTTGGACTCACCCCAGAGGTTGGAGCCTCCATGCATGCTAGGTATGTTAAGCACAGCTATGGCCTCCAGAGACATGCTGCTCAGGTCCAGGTGTCTCCCACAGCACTGGAGGAGACATAACATTTGTTTAGTTTGAAGATAGCTGAAGAACAATAAAACTTAGAACATGCTCATTACCTCAATGGTGAGACAATCTTTCAGCTTCTTACAAGAGGCAGAGAGTGTCTCAGAAGTGGCAAACTCAAAATACCAAAGTTTGTTCTTTGTTCTTAAAAACAACAAAGAAGAAAATTACCCTCACCGTCACTTTTTTTTAATGTAACTTTTTTTTAACTTTTTTTAACTGGGAAGCATTTAGCATTTTTGGTCATAGAGTTACTGTAACTCCCCACCTGCTGCTGAACCTCTGGGGATGCTTCTCTCTCATCGAGTGGAAACGATGAGCAATGGAGGCATCCTGACACATGGACAGTAATGCAATCAAATTAGGTCACATTTTATGCAATTCATTCCACTTTCTGTTTACATCAGCAAGCAAAATTTTTGACTCACGACTCCAACAGAGAAGTAATTGTTAATGATCTCGTAGGGCACACTGTCTCCTGCCTCTTGAGGGTCTTCTGGTATCACCTGGATGCTCCAGCGATCCATGCGGACTAATTCACTGGCTTCAATCTCCTTAAGGATCTCTCTCAAGTCTGACCCCTCATAGCCTACAAAAGGTTTACAAAACCAAATCAACGTCAGTGCCGAGGCCTGAGTGATACACGCTTGACTTTCGAGTTAATATGTTGATAGTTTTACCTCCTCCCCAGCGAAGACAGCGAGCTAGGTCATTCCCAGTGCCCAGAGGCAGTACAGCTACTGGTGGGTGCACCAGGAGATTCTCTTTGTCTAAAATCAAACATGAATTTTTTAGCCTTAGAGACAGCTGACTCTCCTAAAGGCAAAAAGAATATATAGCCTATAGCTGTGATACCTATGGCTTCCAGCAGCCACCCTACTGTGCCGTCTCCTCCACACACCAAGATCCTGTACTCACGCAGATTACGAAAGAAGTGTAGTCTAAAAAAACAGAGTCAACATAAAAAAGAAGAAGTTGATATGTACAGTCAAAGTGGAAATTCCGCAGTGGAAAATGAGTACAGTACCCTGGAGCAGGACCGCCGTTGGAAAGGTTGTACACTTGACGAGGGTTCAGCAGGTACTGAAACTTCCTAAGAACTCTGTAAAAACATACAGAAAGTGAAATAACTTTGTTCATTTGTTCCAAAATAATGAAGAGATTATCTCTGTACTCAGAGTGCAATACATGTAACATATGAAATATATAGTAATCATCTAAAATGGATAGTGTATAATACCGGCATAACTTAAGAGGAAAACATATCTACAAGATTTACATAAAATGTTGTGGACAGATAATGTTACAGAAAATACTGCAAATAAAATACCCGTAACATATTTTGAACATATCTATCTTGTGCTACAACAGTACAATCGTGGTTTGTCCCAAAATTTGACACCATTACTTTAAAGTTCCTACCTTTCACCCTGCTTTCCTCCACTTTTTGGGTTTACAAATACCAGCAGAGGGTGGGTGCCTGGAATTGGAACAATCTGAAAAAGAAAGCGTAATAAAGTATCCAGGCCAATGATGATTATTTAACTCACCTGGAAAACACATACATACCATGTGAGCATATATAATCACTATCTGTGAGTAAACATAATGTATCTACTGTATTGACATGCATTTACAGTTCCACACATTCATTCTTGTTGATTTCAGTTTAAATTGAGAAAATTGCCTTTTTTGCTGTTTAGTGTATGTATGTAGTCATATTTTTTAGGGAAAGATCAATGCTGCATTGACATTTTGAGAAATTCCAGATATTTTGTTAGACAGAAAATTTCTTATGACTGGAATCGATTGAAAGTCAGAAAGAAAGGTTTGTTACACTCCGTCCTTCTAAGACTCGAGCGTTTATTAAATTACAATGTTTTTAGTCACCTTTGAATCATGTGTTTGCGATGTATACTTCCTCCATCATAATGAAATGAATTGTCATATAAAAAATTTGACCTCAAACCTGCAGGAAGTGGCCATCAGGGGTAACATTTAACAGACTTGTGTCTTCCTCCTACACGAAACAAATAGGGGCAGATAAAAACAATCCTGAAAAGCAAAGGCCAAAGCAACTTGTATTGTGGGTTTATATGCTCATTTTACCTTTGAAAGGGCGTATATCGCCCATGGGGGCAATATATGATCTCTCAATGGGCCGCAATCACAGGACGACAAGCCAGAGAAAATACACTCTTCATGACGCTTTAAGAAAATCAAGACTCAGTCGATATAGAAAACAGTGATTAGCTGTTCATTATGGATCAGTGTACACAAACGCATATCCTCACCATCTCATGACACCACACACAACGTCGCCCAGCTAAAGTTTTGATCTTCTTGTGGCAGACCTGACATTTGGAGGAGTTGCAGTCAGATCTGATCCAGTCATGAACAGCTATCTGAGATAGAGAAAAGCAGAAATCACTTTGACCCAATTTCATTAAACATTGTTACTTTTCACCCTTTAATGTTAATATGTTTCTCTATTCTTTGACTCTCCAGACAAGTCTTAAGATGTTTCCCAGCAACTGCTGGAACAATGTTCATGTTCACTGTAGAACAAACACATTATTTTTAGTTGCATACTGGTATTTTAAAGACCACACCCTTCTCCAGTGCAGCCGTAGAATTCATGGATGGCTTTGGATTTACGCCTTTTTGGACAACTACTGACCTGGCTTGTGGCTGTGACACTGCACCAGAAAAAGAGTGCAGGTCACAGTCCACGCCTGAGCAAAATTAGGTCGTTTAACAGATGTACACAGCAGGCTATGCTGGCTGTAATCTGCACTTAAACATGGATTGCACTAATGCACTGTAATGGTTTCTGATGTTAATGCATTTCTGTTGCTCCCATTTGGCTTTTGGTGAGGAGAAATACCATATTCTCTTAAACAAATGTTAAACATAAAGTAATTTATCTTAAAAATCAAAGGCTCAGACCGATGGAAGGAACAGGGACTGAGGAGGGATCATTGCGCTTCTTACACCGTTCTCCTTTTTCGATCTGACAAAGGAACGAGCACAAGGTTCAGGATTCTTGTTAGCACACTGACTGTGGACTGTGTACTTGCAACCTGTGGGAAGAGAAACAGGCCAATATAACATAAGTCCATGACAAAGCTGATTGTGTAGCTAATTAAATAATTTTTTTCTTTAGGGAATTATTAGGGAATTGTTATTTGCAGTAACTCCAACAGATACTGCTATAGATAGTTCATTAGTACTGTGTATGAGGAGCATTTCTGTCCCCTGCTGGAAGCTGTGAGCTCTTACAGGTGCAACAGAGTCCTTGCTTCCCGAGGCCAAGCAGCATGCTCTGACACACACTGCAGTAGGTCGGTCTGTTAAAGTGCTTCATCCTCCATGTATGCTGTCCATCCCTCTCTGTCATCTGTGAGCGAGGAAAAGAGAAAACAATCTTAAAAAGTTTTACACTGAAGTTACATTAAACAGATCATGGTGGCTGCAGTAAAGCTGTAACATGCATGTAACATGTTGGTTTCACCTTCAGTCCAAGTAGGACGAGTAAAGGCACATTGTTCATGCCTCCCTTCACCCACTCCTCCAGAGTGACAGTCCCACTGTCATCCACATCGATAGCTGTCATCATGTCTTTAAGCACCTGTCCAGTCACGAAATGACCACTGATTATCATCTGTCATCAATTTGTTATAGAAGTAAAAATAAAAATGCATCAGATTCATACTGGTCTGAGTTCAGTCACATCCCAACCGAGGTAATCAGCAGCTCGCATCATCTGGGTGATTATACGATCAACTTCCTGATGGGGAGACAACAGAGTTTTCTTGCAGAAATTACTGGGTAAATCAGTGTGTAACATCTGTAGTATGTGACAATCATGCTGTGTCCAGGACATCCAAAACCAGCCTTTAACTCTAAATACTAACTCTTCGAAGTAAAGATTCCTGCGTGTTGCTGAATATATTGTGAAACAAGTTTGAAAGCTTTGGTGACCATTTCTGGAACTACCTGGGCAGGACTGTAAGGTAAATGCATTACTTAAAATGTGTTTTTTGGCTTGGGAAAATTTGTGAGGGTAGTGCTGTGATTGTATTCATGTTAGCACCTGTGGCACAAGCACAATTCATGTAGTCAATTGTGCTCGTTGTGCTCGTTGTCACAAATTATTTTACCTTTTAACAATTCAAAACATAAAGATTTCAGCATAAATAAAAAATATTGAGCTTTCTTTGTGTGGATCACCAGCAATGTGTTTTCAGTGTGTCTCATGTTTGTTACTTAATCTTAACTAACCAAGACTACGTGTGAATCCTGTCATCTTTTTCGGGATTTTTGAAGGTCCAACATATTCTAAATATGCCATATGACTGAAACATATTACACAATTTGTGTAACTGAAGTAAAAGTACAGACATCCTATTATTAGCTAAATGAATGAATGCCATTTTACAGACTTCGTAAGGGATTATAGTAAGTCACATACAATTAATATGGAATTTGTTTACTGTCCCACAGCTGGAAAAAGCCTTTATTTATTGTATGTCTATTACCAAGTAACTATTAACCAGCTGTCAGAAAAATGCACTGTACTAAAAATTGTTGGAAGAGTAGATTTATCTTTTATGAAACTTTTTATAATTAACTTTCAACAATAAGTCTGCAACTGTTTAAGCAACATTGATTTTAGCAAAATAGGAATTTGAGAAACTTATCAGTGATGTTATATATAACTCACAGAACTGTCCAGTAGTCCATTGCCATCTTTATCGTAGAGTTTGAAAGTAACTAGAATAACAACAACAGAAATCAGTGAGTGTGATGTTACTTCATATTCCATTCAGTTATGAATACCTAAAAACATCAGTTGCTCAATAAGAGAAATAAGAAAATATTTAAGAGGTAGATGAAACTAACATTCAAGCTTCTCCCGGGGTTGTCCTTCCTCCAGCACAGAGAAGTAACAGGACACATCACGGAGAAAGACCCCACCTGTAAAAAAGAAATGAATAGAAACTTCTATGTCAATTCTGAGGTGTTTTTGTAGTTAACAGCAATTATTTTAATATGGTTTGCTATTGAAACAGGTGAAGTGGGCTCCAGAGCTTTGTCTGCAAAAACAATATGGGATAAAAAAATGGACAGGTGTGTTTCGACGAATAATTCCAACAGGAAATGCCTTTTTTAAAAGCAGTCAAGAAGTTCTGTGCTGCATTGCTTGTTCCAATTTGAGCTAAGTGTGATTGTAGTTGTCAGCCGATCAGAATTATAGAATTATCTACCTCCTTTGGGGAGAGAGCTCTTTGTGGTCCCATCCTGCTCTACACGTTGAAAATAGCAAAAGAGTCGTTGGCAAAAATCCTCAGGAAAGTCATCCACCTCTAGGTAGGTCTTAAGAAACAGACAGAAACCTGCCGCATCAAGGCACTAAAGAAAAGAAATGAAGAAACACATGATCCATTTATAAAAAATGCTTAATTTTTATGATCCCATTACTTTGTACAAAAATGGGTGACTGAATTGTCAGAAAAAAATTTGACTAATTATAAATAGAAAGTAGAGATATTTTTGTTAGACTTAAAACAATACTCTTGCAATGTTTATATGTATCAAAACAAAACACAAAAACCAAAAACACAAAAAGACACACATACACCTCCTACAGCTGCCCAATAAAGATGCTCCTTCAAGGAACTCGCCATCAAATTAGTACATTTTCAAAGGAATATTAGAAAATGTTTGTAAAAATATAAGCCCATCAGATAAAGTGTTCATAGTGTCCACATAATGTTGTTGCATTACTGACCTCTCCAGAGCTGTGCTGGGCATACCGACCCCTCGGGTGAAACTCCTTAATCACATCCTTCACTCTTAAACTACTGTCTGCAAGGAGAAGATTGGATCAAAAACATTTGGTGACTCAAAAACGACGTGAGTGAAGACACTTAATGTCATTTATGCTTTTGTAATATACACAATTTAACACAAAGGATGAAATGAGAGAACAGATCTATGGTAAAAGTGAGGGGAGAGAAGCTTGCACCACACGTGGTTTAAAGCTGTGATATTATCACTAGTTGTGGACATGGACATACTGTCTGTTCCCTATTAAACCGGGGTTTGATCCTCACTGTCAGAGCAGGTCCACAGTGTAATTATCCATTCATCCATTATCCAACAGTGCAAACACTCCACCCTGACACTAAAAGCACACACTAATTTAATTTCTTTCAAAGCCTCTGAAAGGACAGTAGCATATTTTTATCCCTGTACCACTTTGTGTTTCCTGTCAACAGGTCTATGAAATTTTGCATTAGCTCCCGACCCAATGCAGGAGTGTGTACTTACATTTTGTAATTGCTATTTGTGTTTTCATTTTTGATCCGGAATGATTCTCCAGGGAACATTGTAGAGTGTTTTTGTGTTGATCTTGTTTGTGAATATCAGTAAAATGACTGATGAGAGAAATAGTGTACTTTTATGATGTATAGCTGCTTTCACTCTAATATAATATTTGTAATACAGAGCTCAACCAGAGAAGTTATAAAATTAACAGGAAACGTTTTAAAGTATTTCAGTGAAAAGTTTGCACACTCAATTTAATAACTATGCAAATTGAAATTCACTTATTGTTTCCATACAGCATAAAACCTGTATTTATTCTTCTGTGTGGAGCCCTGAAATTTTTTTTACATTTTTTAGAAAACTTCAGTAAAAGTAGCATACAACGATTAAAACTACTGAATAATAAGTAAAAGATATTACTTTAAGCAAACTGTAGTAAAAGTAACAATGGTATGGTTAATGTGTGTTAATGTACACATTATTTTACTGGAGTATATTTTATGTGAAAGTAAAATGTTACTGTCACATTCGAGCTAGATTTTTGTCATACAGTCCTGAATATACTGACAGGTTAGAATGACCAAATATCAATGTCATATGTAGTTTACTAAAGGCTGTAAATGTTATTGTTCCCAGGTTAAAGTAACACGAGATGCAAAGTACGAAAATAGATTTAAACGTTAAACTTACATTCCATGTACTGCTGAAGCTGGATAAAATCCACAGGTGTCGGAGACGCTTCTGTATCATCAGACGAGGCCATGTCTGAGTCAGTGTCACAGAGATGACAGGTACAAAAACAACCCCTGGGGGAACTGCTAACTCTGAGAAACATGGCAAGGAACAAGGTATGACTTTTCTTTATAATCAATCTTTGGTGATACAGTTTTGGCAGTGACGCACATAAACGGGTGTGTCTCCATTCCTTTAAAGGCACATTCTAGTTGTGAGACACAAATGGACCACATACTCAGACAGTGACGGGCTTCCTTCACGACTGAGAACTCCCAGAAATCATACTCAGAGCTAATGGACCGCATTCAGAGAATGAATTAAAGGTTATCATGCATATATGTGTCAACACTTTAAATAAAACAAATCAATGGTTTGCAGCGGAATGACATGAGCTGAGGAGCTGTCCACAAAGAAATCAAACATCAGGATGTGTGCTGCAGACTTTCTGCCTCCTGTGTGGAGAATCAACTGTGTCCAACAGAAAGAAAAGAAAGAAAATGCATCACCAACCTGTAGAGATGCCGCAGGCCGGTGTTTCCCGCTCTGTAGAAGCTCCTAGACCACAAAAAAAGTCATTAAGATTAGAGGCGGAAATCATCACACAGGATTATAACATGGAGCAAGATGACTGACAGACGCGACTTTTGATTCATGGCGCTCTGTCGGTGCAGCGCAGGTGTTCTCCAAAAGAGGAGTGTAGCCGAGGACTCCTTACCTCGTCTCTGTCCGGAAAGGAAAAAAAAAAGACCCTGAAACTTTGATTTGTTTTTAACGGCAGTTGGGTCTAGTAGATAAATGTCTGCCGCGGTTTTAGCGGATATAAGGGATTAAGAATGGGCGGAGGAGGAGCTTTGAGCCACATATTACAGTTAGTGCACGCACCCCCACAAACGTGGCGCGCACGCACTTTCGCCTTCCAACGAGTCACCGTGATTTCCAAATAATGACGCTTTAAACCTGAATCTCAGGTTCAGCATGTCCGGACCTGAGACAGCGAATGTGCAGATGTTTGAATGAATGAATGAGCTCTGCAGAACAGCAGTGAAGATTGGGCCTTAAATATATTAGTGTCATTGGTTATTCGGGTGTTGCAGTTTATAGTTTAAAATGTGGACAGAAAATTGTAAGGGTATGTTGTTGAATTAGAGAATCTGACGTCATTCAATCATCGTTTAAAAACAGTTATGCTGAGACTGTGCATGGACTGATGACACGATGAAAGTGGAGGACATGCTGTCAAGTGCAAAGGCTGAGGCACTTTGTACCATGATGCAATTATATAATTTCAGGTGCAATAAACAGGACTCAAATGGGTTATCAGAATAATTGCAGATATGGTGTCTAAACAGATTATGGCTGCAATAAACAATAATTTCCATTATTAGTTAATCTGCCGATTATTTTCTCGATTAATCTGCTTAAAAATAAAAACTGTCACTCAAGTGCCCATTCAATTTACACAACTAAAAAAGGAAATCCTAATATTCATGAACTATCATAGAAGTGAAGAAGCATATCAATAAAAACATCAATCGATTATTATAACAATAGCTGATTCATTTTCTGTTAATCCGCAAGATATTCACTGCAGCTCTAAAACAGATAGATTACAATCTAACAAGCTCCAAGTTCCGGAAAAAGTGAAACAGCTTGAAAAAAAAATTGTAAAACTATAAATTAGAAATGGTACCTCATAAATGTGGTTTCTTTTGTAAATTTTATTTCGTCCTAATGCTGCTGTAGGCGGCAGCATTGCGCTTCGGTTAACGATAACACTAAAAATGTTGCGTAGAAGAAGAAGAGGAAGCCGTTTACGCAGGTGTTTACTTTTTCTACTTCCGTAGCAGCCTCAAGCGGAATAACGTTACCAGTCTGGCGTTCAATCCTAAATTTAAGAAGACACTCTCGACATGTTTCTAAATTTTATTATAAGCATCAGAGGTGCTTGGTAGATGAATATGATTAAGGTCGTTTGTCGTCCATTGTAGCTGCGGTGTCGCGAGTGTTTGTAATTCGTTATCGCTGGCAAAGCTGACGCTAGCTACGTGTGTTAGCAGCGGGTCGTCATCGCCTGATTCGCACTTTGTTCAGCGCTAACTTAGATTTAAACCGAGGCAGTTATGGCCACTCGGCGTCTAACCGATGCCTTCTTGCTAATGCGGAACAATGCAATCCAAAACCGGCAGATATTGGCTGAGCAAGTGAGTACATACGACCCCCGTCTGAGTACACGTAGCAATGCTGCGGTGAGTGGTCTGCATCGTTTTGACATTTTACTGTGTGTGTTTGCATGTAGTCAGTCTCCCAGATCTGTTAGCTAGACGCAGGTAGCTGCATTTTATTCAGGAAGATTCGACACCGCTAGTATTTGTCCCGTCATTTCAAATAAGGACTGGCGGATTGATGGAGCAGCAGCAGCAGCAGCAGCAGCAGCGCAGTGTACGGCTAGTTTCATCTGTAGGTTAGCAAATGTTAAATGCAAACAACGAGAATAAACTACATTTATTTCAGAAAAAATACGCAATCAGTGTAAAAAAAATCCAATGTATATCGAGTAGAGTTTTGTCAAAGTTGCTGTACTTTAATAATATTCACATAGTAATAAGAAGTTGCTGTGGTTTTGATATAATGTAGATGTAATTGTGGCTGTGACCTGTAAATGAGTGTTCCCTAGAACAGAAATAGTCAGTGTAAGTAAAACACAATCCACAATTATTGTAATTGTATGTTGTGTTGTAGATTGTCCTACTGTAAATATTCTGGATAATGACTTAAATTGTTTATGGGTTACTTCATTGAGATGACTTGACATTAGATTACTACCAAATTGCAGCATGTCATTACATCAAAAAGTAGAGCCTAACAATTGTTGTAAAGACTTGGAAAATGTCTGCTTGGGCCTTGAAAAGAAGCTCTCTTTCAGCTTCTTACTGGACATCTATTACACTATTATGTTGTGTCATATTGTATCTCACATAGAAATATCAGGATGTACAGTATTTTAGTATGTGTATTTTTTGATTGTGCAGCATTTCTGTTACATTTTTTAGTCGTGTTGTCCTTGTCCCTCAAAATATATATTATGTCCGAAAAAATGTGTTGCCACTCACCACCAATGTCAGAGATAACCAGTAGTATAATAATTGATAGTTACATTTAAAAGTAAAAATTAGTTTCTTCCTGTATTTTTCTTTCTGTATTTAGAGCAGATAATCAACAAATGTCGTGCCAACAATCACATTTTACAGTAGTGTAATATACACAGGTTGAGTTACATTTATATTCTCAAAAAGGTAACAACTCAACTGAAAAACTTTAGTTTAGAGGATGAACATTTAGCTGACTAATGTTGCTTAATTCTCAGGTTGTCTGACATTGCTAGAAATCAGCAAGATGTTTGTCCATTAAAACAAGGCTGATGGGACAGCATCAAACCACATCTTTCTGGATTTTAGTGAACAATCAGCTCATTTTGTATTTTTTTATATATTTATATATGTTTAATTTAATGAGAGCTTCTTACATTGCTACAATTTCCTTTCCTTCCTTCTTTAATCTTGTCCACCTCAGGTAATCTTGAACTCTGAACTTTTTGTGTTTATTCTGTCTTTATCCTCACTGTTTCTTACATTTACTGATTTGTTTAAAGTGAAATTCAATTGTGTTACTACTTTCTTAATACAGGGCCTTTTTAAAAATTTTACATTTAACCCCCAATAAAAATGTTCTATTTAATTTTTACAACAATAAATCCTGTAAAGATCTCAGTCAGCTTTGAACATCATGACACTGAAAAATGTCTCCCTTCCTCTTTGTAAAACTGCTCAAGCTCTGCCAGGTTGCACAAAGATTAGAGGTGAACATGCTTTTAAGTCCATCAAAAAATTAGCAACTGAATTGAGGTCTGAGCTCTGACTAGCCACTCCAGAATCTAACATTAAGGTTTTACAGCTATTTGTGTGCGGGTTTGTCTAGATGCTTGTCTTGACTCACGTTGCAACCACAATGCATCTGGTTTTTTTTCCAGTATTTCCCTGTACTGCGTTCATTTTACCCTCCTTCTTTACAAACCTCATAGGTTTTGTAGCAAAGAAGCGTCCCCATGGGTTATTGCTGGTGAAGAATCCAGTAAACAGTTGTTGTATTTACAGTCTCCCATCTCACCTGCTAAATCTTGTAACATCTTCAGAGGAATCTTGGGTGTCGTGGTGGCCTACCTCACTAGTCTGCTCTTTTGCACAGTCAGTCAGTTAAAAGTTCTTGTCTCTATGATGTAGATTTTGGCCAAGATACTGATTCACCTGTAAGTGGACCTTCAAGACACAGATGTATTTATATTTCAGTCCTTCAAACACACTCTGTGTGACTACTACTATCAGTTGGTTGCACCAGTGATGATTTCGGTTAGCTCCTTTAATGGGGTAAATACTTTCACATTTAGTTATTTTTAGTTTTGTGTACTAATAATTTTAATTTATAAAAATGCATTTTCAAGTTTATCTGTATTAGTATCCCATTGCTCCATGAATAAAAAATACAAATTAAACTGACTATTATTCATTGTTGGAGAAAAACAAAAAGGACACACTTTTAAGGGGGTAAATGCTTTTTTGGGACTGTCTAACAAGTATGATTTCATTTTGCTCAATGTATTTAAAAAAAAATATTTACATATGCATATAAGCTCAAGATAAACAGCCATATTTTATTTTGAATGAATAAAATTGGTGGTGGAAATGGCGGCACAAAAGCTCTCTTGGTGTTTCGTTGGCTCATTTTCTGTTGCTTCTGTCTTCCTTCTATTTTCTTTGTTCTTTATTGGATGGGACCATTCTGCTCTGCCAATGACATTAGGAGCTCGATGAGGTACTGTTGTTTCCTTCTTGTGGTCCATTTGACAAAAATGGTACATTGTCGTCATTATGTTGAGCTATGAAATGAAAATGAAAAGTAGTAATAAGTTTGTTTGTTTTGTTCAAGTTGGCTGATGATCGAATGGCCCTGGTGTCAGGGATCACCCTGGATCCTGAAGCTGCCATCGGAGTCACCAAAAAACTGCCCCCCAAATGGGTAGAGGGGGTTGATGAGGTAAAACAGATTTCTGTAAATACATTTGTGTATACCCAAAATTAGTCATGATAAATAAATATGTTCTGCCTGCGGAGTCTTTCCTCTTGTAATTATGTACAAAATGTTTTTATGCTGCCTTTAACTGTGAGTTGTTGCTTTTCAGATCCAGTATGAAATCACACGGGTTCGGCAGAAAATGAAAGAATTGGCCTTACTTCATGACAAGCATATGAATCGTCCCACATTGGATGACAGTAGTGAAGAAGAACATGCCATAGAGATCACTACTCAAGAGATCACCCAGGTAAATTTATGGATTATTAAATGACACTTTAAAATCTCTTGAAGCAGTTGGAAACAATTCCATAAGGTAATTGGCAGATGCTTCTACTTGGCCACAAAGTTATAGGAACATAATGTAGGACTGATCCTCTGTAACCAGACATGGACAAGCCTGAACGTAATTAGCAAGAGCTTGAGTGTATTTTTTTTCTGCTTCTGAATTACTATTTGCACATTCACTGCAGATGTTCCATCGATGCCAGCGAGCTGTGACGGGTTTGCAGTCTCGCTGTGGCCACTGCACAGAGCAAGAGGAGCGACTATTGAGAAACGTGGTGTCTTCATTGGCACAGAGTCTGCAGGAGCTGTCCACCAATTTCAGGCACACACAGTCCAGCTACCTAAAACGTAAGACATAAAGTAAAGCTGGTCTTACCTTACACCTTGTATCTATTTAATTTTTGCTTAATTTAATGCCACCCATTGTTTAATTGTTCTATCAGGCATGAAGAATCGTGAGGAGAGATCAAAGCACTTTTTTGACTCTGGACCTCTAATGGAAGAGGATGAGGATTTAGCTCTTTATGACAAGGTGAGTTGTTATTTGCAATTATTTGTCTGGACTAACCCAGTGAGATTATTAGGGTAAAAATATACATTAAGTATTTGAGAGTTTGGTTTTAACTGGTATGGACCACCTCAGAGCTCCTATCCGAGAGCATCGAGTCACCAAATATCAGTTCAACTTTACTCAACAAAGAAGGGCAGAAAATGATTACACGTGGTGTTTTGCTGCACAGTTTACCAAAAGATACAAAAGATACAAAGTGTTTCCGAAAATTAAACTCTGGCTATAGCTACATGCGCTGTTATATTTGGTCTAATCATCACTATAAAATAATCCAATTTTATTCTTTGTCTTTCAGGGGTTCACAGATGACCAGCTGATGCTGGTGGAGCAGAACACAGTTATGGTAGAAGAACGAGAGCGGGAGATCCGACAAATTGTGCAGTCTATCTCAGATCTGAATGAGATTTTCCGGGACCTGGCTGGAATGGTGGTGGAACAGGTAACTGAATCAGCCCCTGACACAAACCACCAACAAAGTAAAACTGATGAACAGACACAAGTGTGAAGTGAGAAACCCTGAATAACCTATTAAGCAGCCAGCGTGTGAATGTAGCTCATGTTTTGTTTTTTAATCAACATAGTAAGAGTCAGATTTATTTACGTAGCATCGAAGGGTTGTTATGCAGTATTACAATATACAGCTGCTTAATTGTAGCATTTGCATAGAAATAATTAGTTAAATTATGAGAATATTCTTCACTGCTTTTATTTTTATTTTTAGGGCACCGTTCTTGACAGAATTGACTTCAACGTAGAACAAGCCTGTGTGAAAACAGAAGATGGGCTCAAACAGTTACAAAAGGTACACACAAAATATTTCTGTATATATGTACTTGTGTATTTTTGTTAATGTGTTTTTAATTGTTTTTTTTTCTATATTATCTCATATAATTTTTGGACACTTGTGGAGAAGCTTATGTTCCAGTGAGGTAGAAGGAGATATACATCGTAACCAAGCAGTTTTTGATCTTGAATGCAATTTATAACCTCAGTTGTGTTGACATTGTTGTCCAAGAACCATCAATATAAAACAATCTGATCTGACTCGAAACACAATATTAAGGCCTGTGATATGAATTTTGAAAACTATTATGAACATTGATAACCATGGAGGAAATAAATAATGTACATTTAGCAGGCTAAGGAGGTTAAACATAGCATATGCTGTCACTGTATAAAGGTCTACATCCATTTGCAGTTTAAATGTTACATACTGGTAAAACTTGTCATCAAATTTAAATTATAGAAATCATCATATTTAATATTGTTTTCATTTTAATTGCAGGCGGAGCAGTATCAGAAGAAAAACAGAAAGATGCTGGTCATATTGATCCTGTTTGTCATAGTCATTGTTCTAATAATTATTCTTTTTGGAACGAAGTTTTAATAATGCATTCCTCTGCCTTTTCTTTTCTGTGTGGGTGTCTGTTGTGCATCTGTGTGGACTCAGTTCTGCTCAAAACAAAGCTGACGGCTTTTCATACCCACCAGGAAATGTCAAGAATTCCAAGAATTCTGCAGGTGTATATTGGTGTATTTTGAGATGTTTCCTGAATGATTTTATGGAAAGTAACAATCAACCTGTTTAAACTGTGGCTACTTTATCCAATGATTTACACCCAAATTACCAGGATTCTGTGACAGAGGTCTGTCAAACCTGAAGATGTTGACATGTGTGTCTTAACAAGTAAAAAAACAGTGTAGGATAGAAAAGGAGGAGAGGGGACTAGTCTGGTCAAATTCAACACACGTGTTGTGTAATCTGTAGTGTGAAGGTGCATTATTTCTGTTTGTTACAAACAAATTCTTAAGGAAGAGATGGAAGAAAAATACACATATATCTACATATATAGTACATATATCTTTCTCTGTCCTGACCCAGCATTTTACCTTAAAAGACAATATGATTTTTTTAAATTAGCTCAGTATCAGATATGAATAGAATTGTCACTCAAAACCAAATCTGTTTGTTTGGTTTAAGGACCACAGTTTACCCCCATCTCAATAAAAATGATAATAATGAGGTCACTGCTACTCCCCTATTAGTCTGAGGAAGGTGTAGGCAGCCGGATCATCCTCCATTTATCCTGTTATTTTAAAATTATACCTTTTTCACACCTGCTGCACATTTCATGAAGTGCTGATTTTAAAACACTCATTGTTTTATTTTTTATCAGGGTCCTTGCATAAAGTGCTACCTTTTTTAAACTCTTGCAGTTTGCACATAATGAAGCCTGAGGGGCAGGGAACTTGTGTTATGGATGTAATACTACTGTCATCTGTATGATGAAAAGAATTATTTATTTTTGAATAACTTCAAATAATCCAGAGGTTCACACTTGTGCCGTCTTAGGCTGAGGTATTGTTTTTTGGTAAAGTGTGTTTGACGTCCAAAATCACTGAGGAAACTCAACACAAACAGACATCTGAAGACAGCATTATGATTTTTTTTTCTGTTTCCTACATATGTTTCATTTTAGTTGACTGTGTTGGAAATTATTTATATGTTCTGTAAAGATTCATAAGCTGAAATATGAAGAGCTTTATTCAACATATCTGTACTGAACTCTACACTTTATGCACCTGTTAAATGATCTTTGTCAATGATGTGAAGTTGTGTGTGAAAAAAAGGTTACGTCCTGGTACTTCTACTGAAGTTTTGTTTTCCACACAAAATAAGTGAGAAGACAGCCGCATTTTTTTTTTAAATAAAACTGGAACATTGTGTTTTGTGTGTTTTCAAATTCAGTATTTAAACTAGTAAAGTATGTAGTGATTTTTATTTTCCAGTTCAATATCAGACCCAGTTCATTAGCAGTCCCACTACACCGAACAAAGTTTTCTTCAGTTCTCATCAAGTACAGCTGAAACTGTTTTATCAGAAACATTTTATGAACTGTAATAACAGTTGGTGGTAAGACTTTTGCCGTTCGTCAAGGAAAATTACAAACGTCTGGTGGTTCTTCCTTTTGAGATCAATTATTGACCTTTTTTTTTTTCTTTTACATAATTGTAACCAAATATTTTTGGTATTAGCTCACTGGCTTAATAAAACAAGCAATTTAACACTCCCATTCTTCCTATTTTATAATTGAATATAATCCATCATATCCAGCGTCTAACTGGGGGACTGGTGTCTGCTGGTAAAACCAAGTCAGTTTTGTGTGAGGCAGCAGAAGCTCCAAACTCATTATATAACCCGGAAACTGTGTGGGTGTTGCATTTCAAATTAAAAGCCTCACATAAATATACAGGCAAATAGTTAAACAGTTTCAGTTAATAGTGAAGTATTTCAGTATAATAAGTGCAAGTATGACTCATAAGTCTCTGCCTTTGCACTTTGCAAAACACTGACACAGATCATCAAATTGTCGAGCATCTGTTCTGAACACTTGACCTGGAAGGCGACGAGCCCCTGGTGCCGCTGACGGTTCTTCATCGAACTTCAGCCATGACTTGTCCCCGAGACGTGGACGACCCGTTTCCTGTGGACGACTGTCTCTTTGCAGAAACGTTCTCTCAGGAAAGCGTCTTCAAGCTGCTCGGTCAGGAACTGAAGATAAGTCAGGTGTTCGGGGCGAACCTCGGCGTGGCTGCGCAGGTCTGGGAAGCTGTAAGAGACGCTGGTTTGCCTTATGAATATGGACTCTCGAGCTCATTTTGATGCTTGTGTGACAGTAGTAACGTGTCTGTGTGTGTGTGTGTGTGTGTGTGTGCGCGCGCGCGCAGGCGCTGCACCTGTGCCGGTACTTCGAGGAGCAGCGCGTGGAGCTGACAGGAAAGCGGGTCATCGAACTGGGAGCCGGGACCGGGGTAGTCGGGATTTTGGCAGCACGCCTCGGTGCGTCGTCTTTTATATTTACTGTGGGGACACAGCTGCTGTCCTATTACCTAAGCTTTTTCTATTTAACAAATGTCATATTATATATTAAGAATACGACAGTTCATTCATTACAAACAACAGTAAGAGACCTAGTAGTGTGGAAATATGTTTTCCACGTCAGTTACTGTACCATGTGTGTTATTTAAAAGCAGCTTCTACTGTCATCTGCTGTTATGGTTATGATCTCTGAAATCAACTAAGAATGTCAGATATGTCAGATATCCTGGCACATTCAGTAATTATATAATATGTAAGTTATTCATTGCTGCTTCATTTTTTATGTACACATTTCCTCTGCCTGAATACATGTGTTTTTGTATTTTTTATTTTTTTTGTAAAAAGCTAAAAACCTTTTTCCCCCTGTGAAACATCCTTTCAGGTGCAGCTGTGACCCTCACAGACCTTCCTTTGGCGCTCCCACAGCTTCGGGCTAATGTCTCCGCCAACACGCCGTCCTCTGGTTGGCCCTCTCCACCTCCCACTATTCTGCCCCTGTCCTGGGGTGAGGACCATATGAAGTTTATTTCCGACTGGGACCTGGTGCTTTGTGCAGATATAATTTACCTCCCAGAGACATACCCGCTCCTACTGGAGACACTAACTCACTTGTGCAAGAATGGCGCTGTGGCATATCTCTCGTCGAAGATGCGAAGAGAGCACAGGACTCCAGGTTTCTACGAGGAGGATCTACCAAGCAGATTTAATGTTGATCTGGTGCACCGTGATGACAAACAAAACATTAATATCTACAGGGCATTGCTGAGAACAGATCAGTGACAGCAGATACAGCAGTTTGAAGCCCTGGGACTTTTGTTTGGAGACCAGTTCTGGGACCTTTTTAAGATCCATTTTAAAAAGCTGTGAATGAACTCTGCAAAATGTTAAAATAGTTTACCTTAAAACAATGTCAAGATAATGTCTTTGCAGATTACACTTTTCTTGCTTGAAGTTGCAATGCAGTGTTTTATTCTGTAACTTTTACTTTTTCACAATACATGTTTTGAATAAGTAAATGTTTTGTCATTTTTTAAAGGATTTTTGGGGGGGGGTCACGAATTGTAGACTATTACGAGGAAATATGTTCCCATGCCACGATATTAATTAGGCTTATTTTGTTATTCGCACCCCCATTTTGTTGGCTCATGAGTAATGGAACAACCTAACATAATTATATCATTTGCTTTGAATATTTAATACTTTGTAGTCAATGACTGTCTGAAGTCTGGAACCTATGGACATGAACAAATGCTGAGTTTTGCTTGGCCAGACATTTATTGCAGGTGCCTTTAGCTATTGCTTGTTTGTGGGTCTTTGTGCCTTTTGGTCTTTTCTTCAATAAGCAAAAAGCTACTTTGTTGATTTGAGATCAGGCGGCTGACTGCACCTTTGATTCATATTCAACTTCTTTGCCTTGAGAAACCCTCGGGTAGCTTACACTGTATGTCTGCGTTATCATCCTTCTGAACTATGAAGCAGTGTCGGATGAATCTTACAGCATTTGGCCATGTCTGAGCACAGTGTGAAGCGCTATAAAGTTCACATGCTGCTACTTTTAGGCAGCCATACATACCCCTGCTGTAACACTGCCTCCACAATGTTGCTTCAGATCATGAGGTGTTCCTTCCATTCTCTACATTTTTCTCATCATTCTAGTTGAAAAAGTTAATCATCAGTCTAAAGAATTGTATTCTAGATGTGGGCAGACTTATTTTATTTATTTTTTGGGGTATTTTCTTGTAAATTGTAATCTGGCCTTTCTGTTCTTGAGTGTTACCAGTGGTTTGCATCTTGTTGTGAAGCCCCTGTATTTTGTTCATCAAGCTGGCTCTTGACTTTAGACTTGGACGATAACTACCTCATTTATTAGCCACTAAAAATGGGGGTGTTGGTGTGAAAATGTTTGCACGACCAGAAGAACCC
Organism: Channa striata; assembly: GCA_033026295.1. Taxonomy (NCBI): domain Eukaryota; kingdom Metazoa; phylum Chordata; class Actinopteri; order Anabantiformes; family Channidae; genus Channa; species Channa striata. The sequence continues at coordinate 16,505,153 of CM065168.1, read as the reverse complement.
CGTCTGTCATCGAAAATAGCAGGGCACACAAAGTAGAAAAGTATTAAAATATAAATAAATAAATGATGTATAGAGTTTTGCAGATGGTTTTTAAATATGGACATTTTGAATATAGTTTAACCAATCACACATCACACTTTATTTTTTTGACTTTGGCTACAAACCAAGTGTCACTATTTTCTTCCATCCTAGTCTTAATAGTCTGGATATAATAACATCATTTGTTTTGTGTGTGTTGATAACATCCAACACATTATAGTCTTTAACTGATTAAAATAATTTCAAAACAAAGTCGATCCCAGCCCAAACTAACTTTTCTGTCAACATCAACAGATTGCCATCCATGCAGCCTGCTGTCTGTGCGTACTTTATCCCCCCTCTCCTGTTCTCTGCTGACGTACAGACTTTCTGTTCAGAAAAGAAAAGCCTGTTTGTTACGCTGGAGAGTTTCAAAGAAAAAGTGACAACACGTCCGCTGCCCATCATTCCCTCTGCTTCATTTTAGCCGACAAAACAACAGATCCCTATCTCCATGCAGACTGTTCACCATCACGCCCAAACTCTCTCACGCAACTGTACAAAGCAAAGATCATGGGTTTCACTGATATTGCTTATTATTCGGGCAAAGTTATGAGACCTGGGTGTTGCCAAGAGCTTGTGATAGATCTAGTTAGAAAAGAGCAACAGGAACTTACAGATTTTAGCTTAATGTATAAGTAAAATTAATCTATTATAATACTCAACCTGACAACAGCCTTTGTAATTAACACGAATAGTCTTCATAAAACTTTATGGGCAATGTGATGTTTATCTGCTTCTTAGGTTTAATTGTGTCTTTAAATTCATGTAAATGTTATGCATGTGATGGTAAAAACTCTTTTTTGCTTTCACTGTAGAAGCAAATAAGAATGAGGATAGTATTGCTAAAAAGATGATTAAAACATTCCTCAGTGGCATTTGAACAGGGGATGTTGACTGAATAAGAGGAGGACAGGCTTACAGTGTAAAGAGAGTGTGTATTAGTATGTATATGTGTGTGCGTGGTGGTAAAGTGGGAGGGGGCGGCTAAAACCACCAGCCTTTTAAAACAACTCATCCAGTTTGCACTTCATTAGACCTCATGCCACCTCATCAGCACCAAGGACAATAATCCGATAGGACCAACTGAAGGTATGTGTTAACATGTGTAAGAATATGTAATAAAAAAAACTTTAAGTATTACAATTCTAGTGAGATTTCTTAAAAACTAAAAACTTATAAAGCAATGAATAGACTGAATGAATCATTTAATGTGAAACTAAACTATAATACTGAACTAGGTAAATATGTTTTTATATTTTATCTATGGAATTTGGGAACTTATAGTATAACCATAAAATATTTTAATGCATAATGTTATTCCATGTTTCAGATCTGTGTATTATACAAAAATGGAGTTCTGGCCTGAGAATCAGGATCATTTACCTCTTTATGCCAAATTTGGTACTGTTCCTGGGAGAAACTGCACACATGAGTGAGTTCACTGAATATATTGTAAATGTTTTTGTATATTGATAGGAAAGTCATAGCAGAGCTCAAAAAATGAATCAAATGTCATGGACAGCTTAAATCATACATTCCCTTTTTAATTAATGCATATACTTTCTCTTATTTTTTACACAAAGGTACCATGACAGACATCAAGCACCCCATTATCCATTGTACTATGGTGAGCAGCAGGATCATGGTAGGGAGTCGTGTTACTGGACAGTACCAGGATCTAGAACGGGAGGGACTCTGCAGGAGTACAACCCCTGGACAGACCCAGACCTACCTTCCCCTCCTTCTTCTTACTTCCCTTTTATTCAGGAGCATCACACTCAGCAGCACCAGGACAGAGACAGAGAGTGGACAGCATCTCAACGAACAAGGGAATATGAAAAAAGATTCCTAAGAGAGGGATGGCAGAGTAGATGGGAGCCCTGCAGTCCTGTTCACTATAACAGAGAAGTTTCTACTAAGAGGAGCGACGGCATCTATCGAGAGCTGGAGGCTTGGGCAGCTCGGTATAGCCATACACTTCCAAGGAGGAGACGTGTGGAGGCAGAGTTAAGAGGTGCCTCTCAGGGTCTGCCTTCGGAGAGGGATGGTCAGAGTGGGACAGATCCTCGGGTAGCAGCACTGCAACAAGTCAGACAATCTGCAAACATCAGAGAATCAGGAGTGTGGAATAGAGGGGACAGACTGCAAACGCCAACTTATTATCCACCACAAGCTCCAGCCCCCGACACAAGCCACATGGTGGACATTAAAGGAAAGACAGGCTACCAAAGGAGGATGTTTAGCCATCCTCCTGGCTATATTGCTCCTCCTCCCTATAACAACCAACATAAAAGTTCACCTGTAACGCATCACTGTGACACCAACTGGGAGGAGCAAGGTAAGAGACAAACCTACTTGTCTCAGCCCGCACTGACAAAGCAGAATGTTCCTGTAGAGCTGCAAAATAGTAGGAAGAGAGAGACAGAAAACGTTACAAACAGAGATGAGAATAAAACTTGTCCGGAGTTGGAAGAAATTATGCACAGACGACAGAAAACAGGTAACTTACACTCAGGCAGTCCTGTAAGTGTCGGGAATGTACATACGCAGCATCAAACTATGTTGTTACTGGAACAGCCACAAATGGAGCAAGTGGATCAGAGTACAAAGACAAATAAGCAAACTTCCTCAAAGATCATTGAAGGAAGGAAGTTCAGATTAAATAAGAAGACAGGAAGGATGACCATATTTTGCCTGGTATCCCGAATAGCTGGCGTGACAGAAACTCCATCCTTGCCCCTCTGCATTTCTCAAACAAACACTGAAAACCCAGTAGTAGAAGGTGTATCTAAGTGTTCACCGGACGCTTCTAACAATCAAATGAGCCAAGCAGATGAGGTAGACTTCAGAGTGCCAATACTCACAGAGCCCTCAGACAAAGTGCTCTCAAATCTCAGAGACAAAGAGAGGGAGACATCACCCCTCATAAAAAGTGAGATGCCTGAAGATAATCTATCAAACAACGAGACCACAAATGTTTTCCCAGGAAAAACTCATTTAACTGATGTGAACTCTACATTTGGGAAGCAGTCGATTTTGTCACTCAAATATCCTTTGTGGAAGGAGCCAAGTTTGACGAGCAGGCCTGAAACTGGGAGTTCATCTAGTTGCTCTTTTAAATTACACAGTGAAGAAAAAGAGTCAGATGGTCTGCATAGCCAAGAAGGCTGTGCTAAAGCTCATCCCATCAACAGTGAAGTACAGAGACTAGACACCAAGGAGGACACAGAATCTGAGGACAATAAAGGCCTCTTGGTTATCGACACAAGCTGCGTTGTAGTCAAAATGGAACTTATTCCGTCACCAAAGAAAGAGAAGGTTCAAGTTTTCAGCTACGCAGCACAAAGTGAAGACAGTGACAATGAGATTCAAACAACCACTTCCCCTCAACCAAATATCCTGCATGTGACAACTGACCAAAATGCAGAAACAAAATCCTTCCAAATAAATGACAAGTCTGCAATTGACCCACACTCAGCTCTTACAGAGAAAAGGTCAACCAAATATGAAAGTGAAGTCTCTTCCCCCTGCATACCCTCATCTTCTGTCCCTGAAACCTTAGAGGAGCGCGCTGAAAGAATCCTAGGAATCCCTCTGTACGACTGCCTCGCTGAGCTGCAACCTGGAGCTGCTATGTCACTTCCTGACTTACATGTTGAAGAAGGCGAAGACGAAATTAAACACGATCTACTAAAGAATTACCTTCATGATCCAGTTGGACAAATCAGTGGGGACCCATCAGAAAAGAAAGGGACAAAGACGGACTTAGAAGTTGGCCAGACTGAGGATGCTCTGTGTTTTAAAGACAGCGATGATTTCAAGGATCAGCCAGAAAATGAAGAATGTGAGGATTTTGTAGGAACTGAAGAGCAGAAGTCTGAGGTGTCTAAGGAGAACAACAGTGACTTGCAACTCGAAATGGACATCAATATGTCAAAGGAAATTAAAATGACCAAGAATGATCCATTTGAAACCACTAGTGAAGATGGTAAAACTGAGCACAAAGAGGGAGAAAATCCACCTGCTGAAAATGATCCCTCCTCTCGGCCTCTCAGTCCACCAAAAGACCAGAAGAACCTTACCACCTTCCCATGTATCTCAGAGGCTAACACAGAAGGTAACCCTGAGCCCAATACCGCAGAAAACCTTTCTGCTCATTCCGAAACATCATACTTTCCTGAAACAACACCAGATCAAATGCCGCCCCCACTTCCCCCCGGATCTATCGAACCTTTCCCAACATTTTCTTCCCACACAGATCTTTCCCCAAACCCTCCTCTTCTTAATTTAACGTGTCAAACTTCAGAAGCAGCATCCAGCAGTAGCTTATGCACCATGGACCTGGATAGACCAGCAGAAAATGAGAACTTTGCCAAAGATATGACAAAGGAGCTGATGTCACTGCAACAATCTGAAAGTGACAGATTGGAAATTCCTGTTTCTCTAGAACAGAGAGATGTGACTCCTGAGGAACAAATGAAACAAGCACATCCTGTAGACCCTTTGGTGCAGACTCTTGAAATACCTGAGCAAACTGAAGCTGAGCAAACACAAAATGAGATAGGAAGTCCTGCTGAACTTTACGAAACCACAATATCACAAGACAACATGACTGACAGTCATAAACAATTAGAGGTCAACACGATGCAGAAAGGTTTTGATAATGGCAAAGAGGAGGACGTCTCCTGTTTTAAGGCGACTTCCTTAACTGAAGAACAATCTCATATTGATGCTGATGACGCAGGTCTTTTGGAAGTAAACAAGCCATATTTTCATGCTCACACAGAATTTGAAATGTTGCAGGACACTAAACCACAGACTGATGCTTCAGGTTTAAACTGTGAAGTGTCTCCATCACCTTTAGATGTGCTCTCACCATCCAAGACACCTCCATATATGTCGCCCAAATCAGAGACACAGCCAGTTTCTCTTTTGGAAACAGACGTTGTCTGTCCCTCAGAACTGAATCCTGACACTGGAATTTCAGAAACTACCACTGCTCCTATTTATTTGGGCTCTATTGAAGAATCTTTACCATCTCTACTTCCCTTTCAATCAACCTCAAATCTGGCTTCAAGCTGTTCTCCTCCCTCTCATGAGGGGGGTGAAAGCGTTTCCCTTGACTTGCCTCACAAAGAAGAGTCCCAATATCCCAAGTCCCTGTGGGATGCAGTACATCGCATTAGGAGACATACAGCGCCTGACTCTGAAAATGATGAGGAGGAAGTGAGTGAGCTGTGGGATCCAGAGAGTTTGGGACAGGACTTAGGATTCCCAGATGTTGGAGTAGACTTTGACTCCAGGAAAGTGGTCTTCGATAAAGCAGCCCAATTTTCAACCGAAGAAAGACTAAGGGAAGTAGAGGTAGAGCCAATCCAACAGGACACATGTCACGAAGAGCCAAGTGAACGTGCTGAAGACGACACACTGTCCTGCAGCAGCACCAGCAGTCACAGCTCTGGAGACACTGTTATTGTGGCAGAAGATGATGAGGCGGAGGTGACAACGCTTGATGACAAGACATACAGCAAAACAGAGACTAATGAGGAGGAAGAAGGGTCCTGTCTGAGTGAGGAGTTTAAAGGTGAGGTGGAGAATGTACCAGTTGAGGATGTGGAGATAACAGAGTTAAATGTTGCTGTCCCAGATGAAGTCACAGGCTGAGACTGTACAGAGGTGACTGTACGGGAATCTGTAAAATAAGCTTAAGCACTGGTTTGAACAATTTTAAAATGAATTGTCCATTTTCATGGACAGAAACCATTTCATCACTTTGTTTAGAGAAATGTAAAACTAATTTGTTTGGTAAGATAAAAAAATTTAATTAAGTCTTATGTAGATAAAGATATTTGGAGTGGTGTCATGGTGTGATACAACACTTATTACCTATTCTGATATACTAATTCGTCAAAATCTACATAGTTGCCTATGTGAAAAGCATTTATAATTGAGCATTCTTAATTATCCCCATGACAGTTAGCAATTGAGCTAATTTTCCTTTGAAAGGAATCTATGGATCTAAAAACATCAGTTTTTCAGTGCCTCTGTCCTTAGGGTTGGGATTGACATCATTAGAATGCAGTTGTATGATCATGAATTAGGTGATTCATAATTAAAGCTGTATGACTTACTGTTTAGAAATTACATATAGTATATATGCATATTGATGTTGTACAAATATATTTCAAAAGTTTTCAAGAATTTCCAAAGAAGCAAGAACAGATGCAGAAAACTTTAAAAGTTTATATATAAAAATGAATTTCAGGAAAATGTTCACTAACCAGCAAATTTGTTTTTTTCCACACACTAAAAAACGATAACAAAAATACAGCCAATTTCATAAATACTAAAACAATTACATTTTTGGGCATTTGACCTCTTTACATCACCACACTGACTCTGAAATGAGACTCTAAAGATGTGAGCAGAAGTTGCAGCTAAAAGGTCTGACAATTTGGCATTAACCATTCAAGTACTGTAAGCATTTTCGCACACCCACCCACCCCCATTTATAGTGGCTCATAAACAATGGAAAAAAATATTAAAAATATCCTTTGCCTTTGCTAAAGAATTTTGTTTCAGAACTTGAAAGGTTTTTGCCAGAAAACAGCAAAAATCTGTATGTTTTTTGTCTTTTTCCTTTCTGTTCTTGAGCATTACCGCGGGTTTGCACATTATTATGAAGCATTTGTATTTTACTTATACATCCATGTCTGCCTGTAGACCATGACAATGAAACCTGCTACTCAAGAGTGTTCTTGACTTGGCTGGATGCTGTAGAAGGGTTCTTCTAATCATGGAAAACATTTCGCGATCATCCAGTTTAAATGTTGTTCTTGTTCTTCCAGGATATTTGCGGCTGCTGAACTTGCCAGTTAATTCCTTTTTGAAAAAATGTTACAAACTGTTGGATAATTTTTATTTTTTTTTGGTCTAATGATTGCTTCATCTTCAGACACCTCTTGGGTCTCAGGTTGAGGGTACCAGAAAAGGCTACCAAATGCCAGCTCCAGGCTTTTCATCTGCATGAATAATTATGGATTAATGAGTAAACAGGCCACAAATGGCTATGCAGGTGCTTGTCAGCCATTTGTTCCATTATTTATAAGCCACCAAAAGTGTGGATCATGTATGGCAATTGCTGAATGGTTAATGTCATGCTATTGTAAAACCACATAACCCCAGGGTGGACTTTCTGAAATGTTGAGATTTTACTTGGGATGTGGTGGTGTACAGAAAAAAAAGTTCCATTATTTATGAACCTAACTGCCAGTCTTTACCTTTCTACACCAGCAGTAAAACATGAGGATTTGAATTCTCAACAACCAGAGGGTGGACTACAGCACACTCTAGTGGGTTTAATTTTGAGTTCAGTTTTATTAGACAAGAAGACTACGAAAAAGACCAAGACCTCCTCCTATCCTGTCCTAATACAGGGTGAATGTAGTTCATTTTGTTGGTGTTTAATAAAAGAATGTGGTATGATTTGCTCTTGTGGGTATAACTGAACAACTATCTTATCATTTACTTATAACATTTTTGTTTGGCTGACCTGGGCAGCACTGAGGGAAAGTAGATATCTTTAGAACAAAAATTCTGTAATCAGTAACCCCTACTTACAGTACATACTTACATTACATACATGGTTTCAGTTATCTCTGATCCAATTTGTGTGTAAAACTCAAATCTAACAGTCTCTATTCATCTCAAATAATGTACCTTTAAATTGCAGTTGTTAATATTGTTTTACCCAACCAAAAAAAATGCATAACTGTCATCAGTTATTCCTGTGATCTTGGACAATTCAATAACTATAAGTGAACATTAAAAACTCCACAAAAGCTTCACAAAAACATAGGTTCTCAGTCATCCAGGTTTTTGTTTGATCAAAGCACTTCCACAAAGTTCTGGGAGAAACCTTTTCAAGAAAAGGGACTTAAGAAACAATTCACAAAATTGCAACCTGATCTCTACCTACTTGTCTAAAATACTTACTGAATGTATACACACAAGTAATCCTATGCAAAATCCAAATCCGATTTAATTTTTGCAGTTTCACAGTTTCATGTGGTGAGGAGCATTTGAAGGCAAAACAACAAACACAGAATCTTGAAAAGTATAATAACTTACAGTATGTGAATAAGTGAAAGAACAGTCTAAAGTGGTAAGGCTAAAAAAATGGCAAATTGGGCCTTAAAATATCCATGGTCACAGGAATATGATGTTTTGTTTTAAGATGAACGTTGTGGTATTTTACAGTTTTTCAGGATTTGTCTTACTGCTTACCATACTAATGCCATGAACCAGTGATAAGTGATAACTGAAAACATTTCAGCACCCAAAGTCCCTATTTCAGCTGAGGAGAGATGGCAGCCATGGTGAGATGATATCAAAGTTCATCATGGGGAATTTTCAGAGCGTGATCACAGAGGTCTGCAGAGCACACAGGATGCCAAAAAACAGGTTAACTGCAGTTGCTACAGCAGTTATGCAATCAAGTGTTTACCAAAAGAAAGATGAAAATGTACCTGTCCTTTTGCTGCAGAGTTTGTCCTTAACATTATCCGTCTCATGGGCAAAGAATTCAATAATTTCATCTTCATGCTGCTCAACAATCGTTTCACACTGGAGAAATAAGTCAAAATAAGCTGTCAGAAATTGTGCTGCAATACAATGTGTAAGACAAAATGTAAGGATGCTGCACTCAAGTGTACATAGACAGGCAATTTAATGTAAATCATTAAATAAAAATAAACAGAAAACGTACTGCAAATTTTAAATTGGCGGTAACTCGTGAATCCAGAGTGGCTTCTGAGAGGTCCATGGCCCCACCATTGCGAGATTTTATCCTAATGTGGGACTTTCTGTTTGTGGAAGCATCTGTTTTCTCTCCATAGTCCTCCATCCTCTCACACACAGTCTCCATTATCTCCAGCAGGTTTCCCTCTGAGCGAGCCAGAGGAACCTGAAGGGATAAAACTCAGTTTTGTATTATACATACAGAGATCTTCTGCACGTACTAACACAATCAGTATAGTATATTCAGTCTATTCAGTTTAACATGTCTAAACATAATATATAGACATGTGTATTTATATATTTAAATATAATATTTTTTGTTATGACTCTCCACTTGTTTGTGCAACATTTCCAAATATGTTGGGTTGAACTTTAACTTCACACATGTTCCTTGGAGAGCTGACATATATGCTGTCTAAAAAAGGTCATCAAGTTTCCTCTATGCTTATGTTTAGTGTGTGCAGGTTTTCTTAAGTTTCTGTGTGCCACACACCCTTGAGTATCAAGTAAAAACTATGATACTTATTCTATGATAATCACACAATAACGGACTTCTTCAATTCCTAGTATTTCCAAGTGGACTGTAATGATACAAACCCATGAAATGCATCTATTTGCCAAACTTAACAATAAATTAACAATTGAATATGTTTTTTCAGTTAAAGAATTAAAAAAGTTTACTATCTGAAATTCATGGAAACAGAGGTGACAGATACCAACCATGTGTGACTTAAAAATCCAAACCAAATGTGCTACGAGGGCAACAATGCAGAGACGCAGCCTACAGACTGGCTTAGACTCAGATTCGCCTGTTTCTGCACCTCACCTCTCTGATGGACTGGCTGCCGTCCGGATTGATCCTGAACGATCCTGTCTGAATCATTTTCTTTGGATCTACCTGGGAGATGGCCCACTCCATCTCATCGACCAGAGCCCGGCAGGCTGCAAGGAGAACAGGCAGACATTTGTAGACTTCTGTGGGAGCTGAAACGATCGTGAGGCGGACACGCAGCACATACCTCCACATTTGATGTCCTGTCCTTGTCTGGCCGCCTGGCTGAGGCTCAGGAGGAGACACAGGACCACACACGACGCCAGCACCGCAACAGCGTCCCTCATTTTCAATCTACACACACACAATTTCAGCATCACATCAAACGGGAAAAAGAAACGTTCACCCGACTTCAGCGAACCGGGCGCCCCGGAGCCTCCGCCGGGGCTACAGCGATCCTTCTGTCACACCACAGGTCTCCCAGAGGAAGACGCACACAGACAATCACACTTTCTCAAACTTTTCATTCAACTTACATGTTTCCAGCAGTGTGGTTTTTTTTTTTTTTTTTTTTTTTTTTTTTTTTGGAGACCACCTTTACGCTTTTCTACGTTGTTCCATCGCATTCGGTCAAATGTGGTGACGTAGGCAACGCAGCTAACGGACAGGATGCGGTCGCTCTCGAGACAGCGCCCCCGCGTGACCCGGAATATCATGACGTGTCAGCTCAAACTGTTACCACAGCAACGGCGCTGCCTGAAGTGAGAAGGTTTCTAACGTAAACTGCATTCCATTGACGTGACGATCACTCTGCAGCATTTTTCCGACAGCAGCTGTTAGAGGCTGTAACACTCATTAGAGCCACACTGTGTAAATATCTGTAATAACATTTTAAATATAGCATTTCTCTACGTCAGAATGGTAAATATCCACTGCACATTCTTACTAATGAAAACTGTATGTAAGACATGTACAACTTCGATTTCACTAGTCAAAACATTCTTTCTCGGACAAATTGCATCACTTTCGTTGTTCATGTCAAATGAAACAACCCAACTTGTTAACTAAGTGTTAACACTTGTACACTATGTTAACAGTGAATGTGAAAAATGTAACACGGAGATTAGGACGGAAATAGTGAGAACCAGCTGAGAATGAATGATTTTATGTTTTTATCTAAGCAAAACAAAACCAACAAATATGCAATTTTTTCCTGGTCTTTTTTCAAACTAAAATATTAATTAAAAATATATATGCATATATTACGTATATTTATATATTTATTAACAAATAATGTATAGATAGATGGATAGATAGAGATAGATATGTTTTTTTATTTTTTTATTTCAATGGCAACATATTTATTTTTTCATTTGGACTTAACAAAAAATAGGATCAGGATCAAACAAACAGATGGCATATATTAAAAAAAAAAACAGAACCCCCCACCCACCCAAATAGAAAAATCACAAATATTATATGTAATCTAACTTAGAATACAGAACAATTTATCTGTATGGCCCTGGAACCAGGAAACAGAGTCTCTGACAATCTCAACCTGCAGGTGTTTTACAAATTCAGGCAGTATTGAATATATTACACTTTGAGATGTGTTTACATATTGCAGTAACATAAATATGGAATTACCATAGTTTTATTAGATTCCACCATAAGCCAGTTATTAACACAGGCAGAAAATTTCAAACAACCAAATATATGTGTGCAGCAGGGAAACATGTTCAGTGATTGGTGCTAATAAGTCCAAACTAATTGATTTGCTTATTGCCAAGTTTTGCTATTCAGCTGTCTTTCCATCAGTTTGCCCTCTAAATGTTTCAATATTTTATCATACAGCTTACAATGTCAGATTTCACAGTGCGTGTTCAGTAAATCTTTACCTATTTATTTTTGGCTAATTAATCTATGAGAGCAAACCAATCATTTGTTAATTTAAGGTTTTGTTTCTAGGAGTGAAATAAGGTCAATTGGCTTCTATATTTAAAGCTTTATTTGGCATGTAATTACTTGTAAGATGGAATTAATAACGTCAGTAGTGCATTTCTCAACAGAAAAATAAAATAAAAATTAACAAAAACAACTTTCCAAGAAAAATTCAGTCAAACGAATATATATATATAATATATATACTTTAAAAATAGAGAATTTAAAAAATCTGCTTCTATTTTCTTATTTAAATAATTATTAGAGTGTTATTTGCAGTGGGCAAGGGTTTCTGACTTTCTGACTAATCACTCTTGACATTTTTATTTTGGCTAAGTTATTAAATACTAGTTACAAATGTTAAAGTTCAACAGTTTCTGTCAAAAATGTATAAACCTGAAACAATATTAGTAAAATACTTCCTATTGGAGTAATAACGTTTTGTGTATCAGTTTCTGATTCATAGACTACAAATGAGGCACAGTGGCAAAAACAGGAGGCACTGTGGGCATTTGCAAAGCAGTTAGAAGACACATGCAGCTTGATTTTTGGAAAGGTTTGGTTCAGTAAACAGCCCAACCCAGCCCCAGTATAAGTTTACTCCAGAGATTTGTAATGGATTCTCTTGTTTATTGTTTCTGATACTTTCTGTCTCTAGTGTCACCTCTGAACTCTTTTTACATGTGAAGCTTGTCTCTGATATTTGAAACAATCACACTTGTTCATAATTCATACAAGTAGAAACTCCCTTGACACACATATTTCGATCAACGGCAAACTTTTTCCCCTACATTTAGTATAGACATTGAACTTCTGTGACAGAGTGCACACGTACACGTCAAACCTTTATGCAATTATGGCTTGGTAAAAGGAGTAACTTTTTAGTTAGTGCCGTGATGCCCCAGTATCCAATAATCCATTATCTACACCACTTCTCCTAAAGCCAATACAAGCTGTAACGCTACAAAATGCTGAAGCTAAACAAAATGAAACCATTTCAAACTAATATTTTACTATGCACACAAGCCTAAAGAGTATTTCAAAAAATATAAACTCGACATAAGTTTTAAAAAAAATTGTAAACTGACCTAATGTTGGTTAAGCAGAAAATATAAAAAGGAAAAATCTAATAAAGTAATAAACAGAACTGGTAAAAGAATATAACAAATCATGCTATACCTAGAAGCAAACTTTGAGAAGTTTGAGAAGTCCTCTGCCAACTTCTCCTCGACAAATTCTACACATACTAGCAATAGGGTAATGACGACTAAATTTAAAAGCACTTTTAAATTGACAAGACTAAAAGGTTTTCAAAGTATTTTACATAACTGTAACTTAAAGATAGTGACATAAAACTGCCACTTACAATTAGTATAAAACACCCAGAAAAGTGTGACATCTAATAAATACTTTGATTTTTCAAGTGTAATATTACCTCAATACATTAATTATAGAAATATATATAATACTATAATATTTAAATGGATGTTTTAAATTTTTAGGCTTTTGTCTGAATATAAATTAGAATAACGGACAGCTGCTTGGTCCCACCAAAGTTACAAAAAAGTTTAATATTGTGCCACAGCTATGAATAAACTAAAAGCATTCTCATTTCAGATTTTTGACCCTCTTGTTCTCATTCTAAATAGACATTTGTCACTGGAGAACATCCTTTAGTATCATCACCTGGAATAATCTGAAACTGTAACATTGGCTCAAAGCAGCCAACTGTGTAAATTTGTAAATTTAATTTAATATGGTTTGACTGGAAAGTTGTCATTTCATCATAGTCTTGTTGTCAAGTATCACTGTTTTTTGTAAGTTTACCTATAAGCTTTTAAAATGGTATTTTTATCAAGGGCCTTGTTGTGAGATTTTTTTTACAAAACATGACAGTTCTTTTTTTTTTTTTATCTTCCTACAGGGCCCAGACATTTAACCATTTATTGCATAAACATTATTCATCTGCAGACCTGCAAAAATGTGTTTATGTGTTTAACAGGTGTACAAGAAGGACACTTTAAAGAATGTCAGGCATTCAGAGGTGAAGACGAACATATACTGGCCGAGTTTCAGTGGTTCCATGCCTCAGTCCCAAAGTTTAACATCTGCTCAGTGTGTCCTATCTCTCAACCAAGGCATCCGTGTCCATGTCGTTTAATAAGTAAATATCAATGGGACGAGACGGGCTCATTTGCATCTGCAAGAAAATGGAAGAGATGATCAGTGATACTGTAAACAGCTTGTAAAATTGTCACAGAAAACAACTTCACTTTAATTAATTCTTCATGATCGATGGCTTGAATTACAAAATAAAAACAGAATTTAGAGAATTCTCTGCCTCCACAACTTCACACTACAACAACCCCCCTTACACAGCAACTTTCTAAGTACGCATATTGTGCTATTATCTATACCAGGACCTGTCTAACAGCAGCTCTTTTCAAGCTCGCCCTACAAAGGTTTTTTCCAAGTTTCATTTAGATATATTAATCAGCGCTATTTTTTGATCAGAAAGTTTATAACAAACAGCATCTAATCAGTTCACACTTTAAATTTGATTGTTTATCATAATTAAGGGCGCTCACCTTGGGTCAAAGTGTTACTTTCCAAATCAAATTTCCTCATTTAATCCTGGAAAATCCTGTAAAAGAGTATTTGTACTACATGCAGCTATATGGTCTAGCATCTACCCTACTAAAATTATTTCAGAATATATATTATTTTTTGTCTTTTGACCCCTAGTACTAGAGGTTTACGTGTGTGTGTGTGTGTTCCTTGCAACACAGAAAGATGTAATATAGGATATTTTTTTTGCCGTAAATAAAAAAAGATGTTCAGTGTTTGTCTCATTGGTTTAATTGGGTCCTTTATGTAGTTTTATGACTTGGGTGGAAACGTTATCATGGGTCACATTTGTGCAAGGACAGAAAATTCTAAACTGGTTCATACATTTTCAAGAAACATTTTATGCTTATCATTTCTTTTAATCAGGGTGTGGGAGAAACCCCTTAAAGATTTAATACAGCTTTAATCTCACAGGTCAATTAAACACTTAACTATTAGGCTGCAATTACTGACTTGTTACTAGAGTAAGCAGGTTGCACAGTGAGGCAAGTTATCAAATGTAGTAGTTTATGTACTACACAAACATCTTTTCCAGAAATGCCACAAAGTCTGAATGTTTAGTGTATTTTAAAGCTAAATATGATTTATTGGATGGGAAATATTTAAGGTATTATTACATTATGTATACATTTAAACATATATCACAAGCCTTAAACTTGCAAAAAAACAAACAAAAAAAAACACAAATGTCCATATCCATTAATGCATTAGTTCTCTTTTATTTTGGACATGGTGTATTTTATCCAGCAGCAAAAGACAGACACTCATTTATTCATAAGGAGCATAAATGTATAATAATTTAGTATGCTTTTCATGTGTAACAAATGTTCAAATGATCGTTGTTTGCCAGTTTATTATATGGCAGACTGATCATCTCACAGCTTGAAAAATGTCAAGTTACATGTTCCTCACATCTATGAAAATATTTGAGAACTGTGAACCAGAGAACCGCCTCACCTAACCCTGACCTGTCACAACATAGGAAACATTTGAAAATAAATTCTGAGAGACACTGAGATGCTTACTGAGGCAACAGAAATGGTTCAACACAAGCAGGCTGGCCTTCATTAAGTTAACCCTGTGCAGTATAGTTTACTTGAAACTATGAACTGTGTATGATGTATACATCTTACTTGGATACTGCTCAGTTAGGTGCTTTAGAAAACCATACTATAATGCAAATTTACATTAGACTGATAGAAGGCTGTGTGAACCTGAACTTGGCTTTTGCTGTAAGCTACTTAAAGACAGGGAGGAAATTATAGTGCTAATCCTAAAATATTATAATTATAAATTACCTTTTAATTTTCTGTTAATTATGCAATTTTTTGGTGAAAGTTTCATTGTTGATATAAAACAATGTTAAGAGAGAGGATAAACAGATACAAACATGATTCATGTGGCTTCTGAAAACTAAGTACAACCACAGCCAATGGCAAAAATACACCATTGTAGTAAAAACATAAGTGCAAAATGCTGGACACATTATAGCATAATTTACAGATGCAGTGCACAATAATAATTAATAATTTCTTCATTTGAATAAATCTGACTTGATTGAACTATATTTAGACTTTAAACAAAAAAGAAAGCTCTTAGATTTAGAGCCCTCAGAACCAAGCATTGTTATTAGCAATAAATCTGACTTGTCATGACAAAAAGTATGACCACAACACTATTTTTAAGCAAACATAAAGGCTGCCCAGCCGTATAAATGTCACTGTGATTTACTTTCATAAATTCTAAATATATGCATTGTGATATAGCATATAATATTTAAATATTAGTATTCAAATTAATGAGAGGGCCAAAACTTTAGAACCACCTCTACTTTTAATGCACTTCAGTACGACTCCACTACCCCCTATGACCTCAATAATAAACAGAGTAGAAATATCACATTTCTGACAGTTCTTTCTCTCAGACTTAAAAACTGAGAAAAATATAACATTGTAAAAGTAGAATTCATGGCAGAGCTCCTGTAGTGGATTGCATTAGCTTGTACAGATGTAGCTAATACAGTGGCCAGTGAGTGTGTGCACACGCATGTACGTGTATATTGTAATATTGCAAGATAAACATTTTTTAAGCTTATATTTTATGCTGTGACAGTATAGCTGAAATGTTATGACTCCTGAATTTGCAAAAAAGCACTAAATGTCTTTTTTACAAGCTTACTTGTTTAAATGAAGCAGTGTTAATCAGCCCGCTGGAGCATTACAGTATATCACTTATAAATTATTAGTTCAGAACAACAAAGCCAACAGCCATTCAGTTCTTTCCAATTATTATCACACAATAAAGGGCATCCATTCTAGCCAGCTCTAGCCAGAACATTGTCAACATGGTCTCCACACAAGTAACATTACCATGTGTTTAGCTTGATATCATTTGGAGACTTTTGGTACAGATAATTACAAGAATATTTCCAGTGACCAATCAAACTGCTACAAAAAGGCTGAGAAACACTTAGATTGAACAACAAAGACACCAAGGTAGACTGAATGAAAACTATATGAAGCAGAGCTGCTCTTCTTTTAAACTAGCAATGGCAGTAAAGTGGACTGACACAAAGAAGAACACACCATACAGCTAATATTAATAAATGTCACAGGGAAATAGGACTAAATGATGAATTTACATAAATAGAACTGAACAGACACCTATCAGGCATAACATCATGACTACCTGTGCCATCTCATTTAAAAAAACATGAGCGCCACCTCTTTCTATAATTCACTCCAGCATTATTCCACTACCCAATTTGACCTAAATAATAACCATATAGCAGAATTATCATCTTAAATCCAACATTTTCAACCTAAAAACTGAGAAATGATAACCTTGTAAAAGTAGAACT
The DNA here is from genome assembly GCA_033026295.1 of Channa striata. Classification (NCBI taxonomy): domain Eukaryota; kingdom Metazoa; phylum Chordata; class Actinopteri; order Anabantiformes; family Channidae; genus Channa; species Channa striata. The sequence continues at coordinate 16,488,072 of CM065168.1, read as the reverse complement.
CATGGGAGACACAGTGTATTGGATTGCATTAAATTTCACAGGTGGTCATAATGTTATGCCTAATCGATGTAATTGAGGATAACAGGCTGATTTCAGTAGCTATGCTAATTTAACATTTGGTATGTTTGATTCATAGTTTGAACTTTGGAACTTTAATTGTTTTATTTCTGAAATTTTTATGCTATTTGATCATAAATAAACTGTATGTTAGTGTGACCTTACTGTAGGTGTACTATACACTCAAAACATCTGAAGTGTGGTTACAAACACTGTCGCTGAAAGTACTTTACATAAAGTACACTAACAAGTTTTCTTCTTAAATGAAGACTAAAATAAATCAATTTCAAGGAAAAACAAGCTCAGAACACTATAAAATGTCACTTCAAGGGCCTGTTAATAATGCGCATTTTCAGTGGAGCTATAGGTTTTGTAAACCTGTTTCCTTAGATGTTGACTAGAACGTCAATTTTTGCCATCTAATATGCTGTGCTGGTGTTATATTAATATGGATGATGAGGCTCTTTAAAACAAATACTGACAGAACGCCCCACACGAAATATAGTCACATTTGGACCAAACGTGCCTACAAGTTTCTATGTGATCTTGAAAAATCTTGGTTGTGTACAGGGCTCAGATTCTTCGCGAGGAAAGTTCATCTCTAGGAGTCGTACTCTGATTGGTCCTCTATGAACACACCAGGTTGGTTTCTTACCCTGCTGCCAAAATCCAGACAGGAAACCCCCAAGGCAACCAGACAATACCATACCTGTGGACAATGGAAAAAAAAAAAAAGAGCAAGCTTAAGTTACATAGTTGATAAATTTAAATGTTATTATCTAATTATGATTTTGATCATTGGAAAAATGATTAACCCAAATACACACATTGTTTATATTAGTAACTTTCATGAAATGTAATTCTAAGAAGTGATTGTCAAGCTGTAGTAATCTAACTCACCAGGTAGCCCACAAAGCACAAGTAGGCTATGGAGAGAAGAGCAGCGAAAACGTAGAGCAGCACACTGTTCAGTGTTGTAACGTAAACCACCACAAAGTACATGTTGATTGCGCAAACCACCAGGATGACAACACCTCCAGAAATCTTCCACAACCTAAAAAAAAAAGAGAACGATTCTTAGATTGACCAATAAATACCACATAGGCAGATATTCTGCACTTTCAATTTCAAATTCTCTTTATTTTCAGGCAATGTAACCCATAAATTGGAAAGTTGAACAAAAACATTCACTCAGCTAACCTCCAGCAGTAAAGCAGTGTTAGTCTGTGGAGAAACAAACCAACCAGAACAAATACCTAAACATATACATCCTTGGTTTATATATCCTGAAAAAAATAGCCAGGATTCAGTCTTTCATTATTATACTTTGCTCAAAACAACATTTACTTTATTTTATTTAGGTCCTTGGTCTCCCCTACCTTGTAAGACACCATACACACTAGAGTGGAAGCAGAAACTGGGGCTTTGAGGACTGTGAGCTAATGCCAATTAGTAATTGTACTGTCAGAGATTATTTAAAATAGAACATTTTACTTACAAGGCATTTGCAAAGTCGTTCATTATGGAAGTCATACTGGTGAAGGTCAGAATTGGGATCAAAGCAAATGGAAGCTGTTGAATGTACAGAGAAGCTACACTGAATATGCAGAAAATGTACAACTAACCAATAAAAGTAAAATGAGGCTATTTACAAAAACATTTGCACTACTGTTAAAGAACTTTATACATAATCCATCTTCAGATCTTTCTTAATGACTGGACCAGACCTGCATGCTTTGAAGGACATTCAGGAAGTCATTCATCCCTGTCAGATGCTGAACATCCTGGAAAATGGCTACGAGCAGTGTAGGTGTGATAGCGATGGAGCGGGTCAGCAGCACCCGTGCAAAACGAGACCACTGCAAGTTCAGGAAACCCTTAGCAAACAGGAAAGCACAAGCATGAGTATAAAAAATAACTATACATAAACACCCTTTGTTTATTCATTATCATCTGCTGTGATTTGCTTGACAACAACATAACAGCAAGAAAACTACAGCTAGATTTGTGACTTATGGGTGTTCTCACCTCCATGACAAACTGTCCTGAGTAAGTGCCTGTCATGGTAGAGCTCTGTCCAGCTGCCAGGATTCCTATGGCCCAAATGTAGAGAGCTGCAGGGCCAAAAAAACAGCCCAGGACCACTCCCTGACGAGACAGATCAACAGAGAATGAATCTAACGTAATTGTCCATCTACCATCTCTTCAGGGAAAGAGAGTTGCTTATTTAGCAATGCAGGGCTTTTTATCTATTAACAAAGAGACCGGGGAAAGAAAAACTCAAAATTCTTTTAAAATTCGCTATAAATGATCTGCCTGTAGAACTTCAGAAAATAAGGTTCAGATTAAAAACCTGAATTTAAGCGTTGTCTTCTTATTTGCTAAGCTAAGCAGAGGGTTTAATGGGCAAATTGAGAGAAAACCTGAGCAAAGACCGTGAGGGGATCATGAATTCATGCCACACAATAATTAAACGCAGGTCTTTAGCATGTACTATGTTCACGGTGTAAAAATGACAAAGTAATGAATACTCATAGAACCAGCGTGTAGAACTAAATTAAATTCATATCTTTCAGGAAATTATGTCAGCAAGAATATGTACACGTGTGAATGTGTGGAGTCCTAAAAGTTGCGCTATCTGAATAGTGTCTTTTCTAATCTTTAATTTGTGATTTGATTTTGAATTTGATTTTATGGATATTTATTGCTTTTGTATTGATGACCCAACATACCCCTTTGTAGATGTCCACCTCAAGTGTTTCATTGTTGAAGGGGAAGAGATTTGTGTAAGGGATGCTAGTTGCATTGCACTCCTCATTCTGCAAAGAAGAAAAATAACCTTTATAGGTCACTTCGAACACATATAGATTTTGCACATACATGTTACAGTTAAATTTGTCCTCTGCATTTAACCCCATCCCTCTGGGGGGAGCAGCGGGCTGCCACCATCAGCGCTATTTTAGAAATGCACAATAAGGAACAACTATATCTTTGTCATCTGTGTGCCAAGACTAAAAATCAAACAACAACATGAGCTTCAGCAGTACTCTGAGCACTGCAATTATTCATACCCACCACATCGATGTTGGTTTTATTGTAGAACGCCTCAGCAAAGACTGCTACAACAAAGACGTTGATGAGAAAGGAGATAAACAAAGCGATGGATGACTCGATGAAGAAGTACTTGTTGGCTTCTTTTACTTCCTTTTTATTTTTGCGGTCCACTTCTCGAGACTGGTACATGGGTAAATAAAAAAAAAAAAAAACCTTCATCAAACACAAAAAGTTGAGCTGAGCAAAGATAATATTTTTACTTAAGGCTTGAATCTGCATGTGACAAAAGTTAACATTTCTTACCTTGACCAGCGCTGAGTGCAGGTAAATGTTGTGGGGCATGATTACAGCGCCTACAACCCCCACAGCCTGCTCCAGCTGCACAGGCCCACAGCCAGCACAGTAGGGTACAAACATCCCCTTCAGCAGCTCCCCCTGATCTGGCTTTACTACCACATACTACAGAAAGACAAAGAAAAAAGTAATATAAAGCTCACATGAACATCTTTGTAAAAACTGCAAACTTAAGTTTTATTTGAAAGGTTAAGGAGCTCTACCTCATAACCAAAGCTAAGAGCCATAACGGTTATGAGAAAGCCAAAGAAAGCTTCAAGTTTCCTGAGCCCTGCAAACAGAGAAACAGTATAAAAATCACTGCATAATGTAAAACAAGTGCTTACTGGTAGCTAGCTAGACTGTATACATACAAAACAAAATCACATACCATATTTGTCCAGAAAGAGAAACACAAATGTATCTGTGATAGTAATGAGGACTCCTGCCCACAGTGGGATCCTGACATTGAAATAAATAAATGTATTTTTGTTCAATTTTTTTTACAACTACAGATATACAAAATATGGGTTGTAAATCTGTGAAAAAGAAAGTGTAAGGAAGTTACCTCCCTACAGAGAGAAGATTGAGAGCTATTGCACAACCTATGACCTCCTGCATATCGGAGCCAATAATCGCCAATTCAACCATCAGCCAAAGGATGATTCGTGGAACCTGACGAGGAAAATTATTAAATTAAAATAAGAGCTGAACATATTATATTGGTTAGCAAATTACAGTTATGTCTTATAAAAAAGTATATTGTGTATATTTCACCTCTCAGTACCATTTTTTACCGTGGTGATCCACTAATATCTAAAAATATGACATTGCCAATGCAGCGTGTATACTGACTCATACGATTACAGCCCTGGAACAAGGTTACAGTAACATGAGAAAGAGGAAGTTCAGATATAAAATCTGAGTTGAGGAAATGCTTACAGTGGGATATTGGCGGTTGCAGACTTCAGCCAGGTGCATCCCTGTGACAACGCCAAGGCGTGCAGCCAACCTCTGCAACAGCAGCCCAATGATGGTAGATAAAAGAAGGACCCATAGGAGCTAAGCAAGAAACACAAACTCATCACATGTTCCTTAAACAGTCTCCCTTCGTGACAGACAGCAAAATTTAAATAACAGCTGAAGAAATGATTTTATGGTTATTTTCAATAACGTGATGGACAAAAGCTGACATTCAAACTAGTATTTCTTTACCATAAAACAATACAATGAATAAAATGCAGCATCCATTATAAGCAACAGAGAAAGAGGTAAAACTAATTATCAAAAGGTGTTACACAATATAAATGTCATAAATTTAATTTCCTAAATCCACACGAAAAACCCTATGAAGTCAATTCCCAGGACATACAGTTCATTCAGAAATGTTTTAGACCCCCTTTACTTTTTTCCATTTTGCAGTCTGATGCTTTCCAAATTCATTAGTTTCTCACTACATTTTCTCTAAATTCAGGCTTAGGATTGTTGTCATGTTGGAAGGTTAACCTTCAGCCGAGTCTCACTTCCTGATCGTTGTGGAACAGAGTTTTTATAGAGGATATCTCTGTACTTTACTCCATACAGCTTTTTCTTAGCCGAGACCAGTTTCCCAGTTCTTGCTGCTATAAATCCACCCGCAGTATTGGGCAGGTGATAAACAGGGCATAGTTTCCTGCAGATACAAAGTCTAGAAGTGAAGCCAAACAGTTCAATCTATGTCTCATAAAACAGAATCTTGCTTCTCATAGTCCTTTAAGCCTTTTTTTTGCAAACTCCAAACTTTCATGTGTGTTAACGGAGCTCTCGGAAAAGTCCTAGTTGTGCTAAACCTCTGTGAGGTTAGAGAAATGTGAGGAATTCTAAAATTCCATTTTGACTTTCTTATTATGGGGTACTGAGTGTAGGTTAATACGAAAAAAGAAGAATTAGACTGCAACTCAACAATAAAAAGTGAAGGGGGTCTGAAAATTTTCCAAATGCACTGTTTGTTATCTGTGGTATATTCTGTATGTATTGGCTATTACACATATACATATGTATGTCTGTATGTATCACCTTAAAGCCAGCTTTAGCTCCAGACTGCAAGTCAGATTCAATGTTCCCTGGATCCAAGTAAGCAATGCTCATCAAAAACCCTGGTCCAGTGAAGGCCCAGAGTTTACGGAAACTGAATGTCTGCACAGAAAAACAATTCAAAACTTGTTGAATACTTATGTTGTGCTTTTTATAACATCATTTACAACAATTACTACAGAAACCCAAACTACAGAAAACCAAATTCAGACAGTCAGTTGCAAAGAGGCAAAGCAATATATTTCACAAAATGTATAAACTTTCAATATGACAGTTACATTAAGTACATTTTTGAGCAAAAAGGACAAGCTTTAGTTTAATTTTTAAACAACAATCAAATAGCTGTCATAAATACCTGATTGACACTCTCAGGAATGTGCACCTTCTCTTCAAAGTACGTGGAAAAGGCATTGTCTTGAGCCTCAGGTGAAGCAGGAGGGGAGATGGAGCTGTACTGGTTTGTCTGGACTTCATTCTCCGTAGAGGAGTCCTCTAATAAACCCAAACATAAACTTTGACTTTATGTCTGACTTCAGGATATACATAGTTTGCTCCATAACGTGCTTTGATATAATGTAAATTAAAAGAACAATATGAAATCATATGAAAACTTTTGCAAAAGCATTTCTTACATTTGGACTTTAACCCCCCCCTTTCAACTTTACCACATCATAGCAGAGGAATAAACACTTTACGTACAAATTATGTTTACTACATTTAAGTGACACGCTAATAGAAGAAATATTCAAACAAGTCCAATATGATTTAATGAGTTTTAACCTTTGCAAATGAACAGATATTTTTAGCTTTCCTAAATCATCTTCATAAAGTGCAAACACTGCTTTAATTATCTTTAGTTAGGAAATGCTTGAGCCAGAATCTAAAGTCTTATATAGCATATAGCTTTAATAACACTGCATGGATTGCAATTTGCTGTGTAATAATTTTAAAAAATCTCAGCGCTGATGAGGAATAAACAACCACTCTCAATCTAAAACTAAATCATATGTACAGATTTAAAGCTAAAACACACATTTACTCTGTCAGTAATAACTGCAATTACAACCATGTTATTCAAAATGAACCCTATGACTCTACAGAAAGTGTTTTATGACAAGCCGATACTATATAAAAGGATTACATTCAAAAGGTCAGCAGATATAAAACAGAAAATATCATACATGAAAACTGTTTCAAGACCTGTAATTACCGTTTTGCATTTCAGAGAATTGTGTGCTACTCACTCAGTTTGGACTTTTCAGTCTTTTCTCTCTTCATCTCCAACTCACTGCTGGTCGCAAAGTTCAGTGTCTCTGATTTTATACAACTCTGCCTTTATCATCTCCCCCTTTACTTGTCAGAGATGTCACAACAACCTACTGGCATCACATTTCTAGAAGCGACCCGTGAACAGCGACAGCCCACATGCCAAACTTATGCATAACCCTCAAACACAAATAATAAGCAGTGACCTACCATTTACTCTTAAATGAGTCACACTGCACAAGCAGGATTAAAGTTCACAAATGAGAATTAACCATATTATGACTCTTAAATTTTTTTTTTAAAGTTATTTAACTAAACACGTTATAGGACGAAGACTACAGTAGAAAGATCCAACTTTCTGTAAAAATTAGGTATGACAAAGTGTTTTCATGCAATTAAATATTATAATATTTTACTGATTTCAAATATTCTTAAGGTTTATCTAGTCTTATTATCACTTGTCTTCAACTAATTGTATGTTGTAGTCCTGAAATGCTCAGAGTTTTTAATGTTTGGGAACATGGCAGGCGTTGGTCTATAACACGATAGACAAATGTCTGTTATCTTCAGCAGTTACCTTCAAAGAAAGCTCCGTCTTGCTCAGCCTTCATGAGGGCAGGCCGAAGGATCCCTGGGAACCTGAGGGATGAATATCAGCCTCCCTAAAATGGGACACAAAGTCATACCCTGATTGTGCATAAAAGACATGTCGGTTGAGAGGTAAACAATAATTATCATGCAAAATAACTGACATAGCTAAAGAGACAGGTTGTCTGGTCTTTTGCTGCGTGGGCAAAATGCTGCCTTCAAAGCTTTCTCAAACCCGGCAATGAGAAACTACTATATGACTCTGCAAATTATCTTAAAAAATGCACAAGTAATAATAATGACTAAGCAATAGAAAGCCTTCAACAGGAAACCTTGAGTTGACCACTGTCTTGAGAGTTTCACTTCCACATACACTCTTCCTCTATAAGACTTGTACTAAACGGTAGCGAACAAAACCTCAGTCCAGTAAAATAAGTATATTTTATAACACCATAATCTCTCACATATCCAACTTAACTAATCAAAAAGCATATGACTGTAGGGTCACATGAGGCAAAGGACAAGCTGAGGCAGCAGACAGAGCAGTTTTCCCAAGAGTCAATGTTTCCATCAGTGCCACTTCCTCTGGCTGAACATGTGCTTGGAGTAATTAGACCAGTCAATGTGGTAGGCTCTTTGGCACTTTCCTCAGACAGCAGCAATTCATTTACAAATATCTGAACTTATGTTAATTATATCATTTGCCAAAAACTGTGCTTGGCTTAACTTGGGTTATACTGTCCCAAGAAAGATTAAAAAACGAAAAAGTCAAAATGAATCAACCTTTCCAAAGGACATTACAGCTTTGGAAAATGACTGGTCTTTTCCATATGTTTATAAATGTAAAGTAAGTTGTTGTCTTTTTGAACACTTCAAATAAAATTGTGCAACTGAATTTGCCTTCCTCTCTCCTCTTGCTTATCACTTGTATTGAAAGCTGTTTGCACTTTTAACAGTGCAAATGAAACAGGAAGTTGTCATGTGTCTGCTTATAGCAAAAAGTGATCATTTCTCCACATCTCTTCAAACTTTTTGTGCTCCTTCGTTTAGGCTTAAAAAAAAATAAGCTTCTCGACAAGTTGAGCAGTCACAAGTGTTACTAAAGTAAATCACTCAAAATTACAGATAATAAATAACATATGTAAAAGATAATCACAAAAATATACACAATCCAGTAGACAAAAGCGTGGTCATGTGGCTTTACACATCAGCTTTTTCTCTTTATCATGCAACCTGGGATCAGGTAAACTGTCCTTCATTTCCCTACTCCACTTTATGTACTATAAGTGTACAGTTATGATGCTAAACCAGCAAAATATTCAATGCAATTTAATACCATAACAATGACATATGACATACATCAACTGTTCCCTAACTTAGTCAACAACACTAGTCTACGTCCTGCTTCAAGCCATTTAAATAAAACAGCATTTTATCTTGCCCCGTGAGTCCAGGGATAGAGAGGTTTAATTCCTCCTAACATAATACCATAGAGAATGCCTAACATGATCTCATTAGTTATGTCCCTCACATGTCTCCATATCTCTAAGTCTACGAGGTTGACTTAGAGTATGCAGAATTTTTCTGTTTTTAATAAGGGTTACATTTTCCTACCAAATGGCTAAAGTTGCACTAATGCATGTTCTGTTTTTTTAGGCACCTAAAACGCAAATGGCAGTTTGTTTCTCTTTTGATAAATCAACAGCAATCGTACTTTGTACATCTCTAACCCTGAACAAACAGAGTCTTAAACTGTTGTCAGATTGGTCATTTCAAGGTAATTGTGCTTTACACTATTTGTGACAATTGACTACTACACTAACTCATGTTTAAAATCCCTTTCACCAGTATTTATACAATACATTCTTATCTGCACTAAAACTGACATGTTGAAATATTTGATGTTGTCCTATCGTGCCCTGTTTTCTAGACCTTTCATTCTTTTCGTATGTCAGGAGAAAAACCATAAGTGATTTTAAAAAAAATGTCCCTTCAGGGATTAATAAAGTAACCATCTATGCTTTTCCATCAACTTAATATTTAATGCACATTCAGTAAAAATTTTGTACAAATTTTTCTTAAGATATTACAAATGTTACCTTACAGTTAACCGTTAACCAAACATAACAATAATGCAGGTTCAGCTAATTTATTTGTTCTTCCATCATCAGAAGTAACAAAGCAGGTTAGAGTGTATAAAATGTTACACTATAATAATGAAAATTACATTTGTTCAAATTAGGGGGTGCAATCTTTGTCCCCACACTGTAGGTCAAATTTTACCAACTGTATGACATTCACACAGGAAACACCAACTACTCCATCGACTGTGTGATTCATTTTGACTTTACAAAATGTTGTAATGTTGGAGTTGTTGTTGGATGGTGAATCTAAATTAAGAAGTTGTTGCACAGTAAGTAGGACCACAAAGGAAACACATCACTTGGTCAAACATTCAACTTCCCCTAATCTGCAAAGAACCGATTTTACAATCACTACTTTGCATCTATGACAACTCCCAAACTGTCAATTGCTCTGAAATGTTACACCCTTGGTTCATGATTGTTCATTTTTGAGAAGCCAAAATAATTAATTAATAATTAACAATCAAACAATCAATCCTTTCCTAAAATGGCTGCTGGTTAATTCTATATCCATCTGCTAATCTGTCATTGAACTAATTATTGCAGTTCTAGTGACAACTACTTCTGGACTTTTGAAAATAGTTTGAACAGACTTTTATAAGCACTTTGCAAGTAGAGTATACTAGAAGAAACCCTTTCTAAAACTGGGATGGGATGCTACACTCACTTCACCAAATAGTCTGGCTACATTTTTGCCTATTTCACCTACATTTTATTAATGTAATATACACCAACATAATGTAGGTGCAGTACATTACAGTGAGGCTGTTTGCTAAAATTTTGAGGCTGGCTGAATTTTTTTTTAAATTTTTACCTGAAATTGCATCAGCATCAGCTTGGGTGGTGAATTTTACACCTGTAGTGGTGATGATGACATAATGTCACGTTTCAAGCATTTACGCCTGATTCACCGGCTTAATTGTATTTGTCACTATTGTGTGGCTTATCAATTGTTGAATACAGGTTGACAGCACTCGCAACTTAGTACAAGTCACTCTGCTAATAATGACAGTTATAAGCAGCAACAGGGATCAGCCTTGACCATCACCTTTAAAACTTTTCTACAAACACAATAATAAGAAGCCTGTATGAATAACACCAACAGACAGATTGCACTCATTATGAAACAAGCTAACAAGTAACTTACCCATGTTGTTAGCAGCATTGTTGGTTCTGCTAAACTCGCTCGAATTAACGTTACGGAATGAAAACGTCCTTACCTGGTAGAGGTTTCGGGAGGGTAACCCACAGTGTTTTAAAAGTCTAAACTCCTTTTAAACGAACGCCATCAGTGTAAATATTAAGGTGGCTAATCTTCAGGTTGACAGGCTAAAGGAGTCATTCACGTGAACTGTTAAGTTCAAAAGCCACTGCGCATGTGCAACAATCCTCAAGATTTTTGAATTAACTTTATCTAAAACTTACTTCATAACATTATCCTTACACCGTGAACGATACTGTACTACAGGCTGATTTTACACTGCATACGTCGATTTTCTTATATACAGTCAGTTTAATGCACATAGATAAATATAACTGCACTGAAAAATTTAAAAAGTAAAATATGAAATGTTTTTATATGGTCAATGTGAATTGTAGGACATATCGAATTTGATTACATATTTAAAGATTCAATGTGGCAAAAATATATATAACAATAAATGTTTTATTTGGAACAAAATGTGTCCGTTTCTGTTTCATTATTAGTAGTAAAAAACAAGTATGACCCGTCTTACTGAAGTATCAGTTTTCTCAACGTCTTCAAATCGCGCTGTCTTTTTTACTTTCATCGCGATATTCTGGCAACTGAGTTGGACACATTATACAGCACAGCAGCTAACTGAGCTAAGGCTAGGGTAACTAGCTGCTCCAGAGTGATATGCAGTGAATTTTACACTCCGTATCAATGAAGGAACTTCCACAGTAAGTGGAAAATGGAGTTCAGGAACATCAAGGACCAGGTACGTTTGAGAATAAAGGTTGTGCTTGATAATTTTCTACCAGTACTTCCCACAAACACTGCAAACAGCTGGCTAGTCACGTTAGCACATTGAGCAAAGTTTGCTAACGGTACATAGCTAACGCAAGTGATAATAGCATTTTTCTCACAAATTTTGAGCTTAATTTTTCATAATTTGCAAAGTCGGTTCTTTGGGAATTTCATGTTTCATTTCTGCAAGGCGCACTGTTATCACGGGCACTGCGATCACAGGTAGATAAAGTTAAAATCCTGTCTAAACCATTTAAACACCAGTTTTAAATGGATCCACATTTGTCTAATCCACTTTGTCTAATGTTTTCTGTAGAATAACGTTACCCATTTTAGCAAGTTATTGTTAATTTATAGAATTATAATTATTTTTATTGCCATCTCAGTATTTGGTTAACTACTTATGATCCTAAGAAGTTTCTCCAAATGTCCTGATTAGAGCTGTTCAGCTTAAACTGTTTGTGGCTGTGGTTGTTTGTTTAAGCTTGTGTGGTTTTTTTTTTTCTGCTTTCTGGAAAGTGATCTTTCCATAGAAATTTTTTTTTTTAAATACAACCTTAACATATTTTCCATGTTCCTCATTATCTGTTTTGCATGTGAAATCTGTCTTTCAGTCTCCATTGGTCCAGGCTATATTCAGCCGAAGTGCAGATGAAGTGACATTTTTATTGAACCATAATGAAGATATCAATTCACTGGTAATATCTCAGCAATGTTATTGTTTGGTTTTAGTTAACTTTAGTCAAAAAAAACTTTAATACAATACACATAATACAGAATCCTCTAAATTTTTGGAACAAATATGTGCCATATGCTTCACTATTTGTTTTTTGTTTTCCTCCTCTCAGGACCAAGAACAAAGTACTCCACTTCATGCTGCTGCTTATTTAGGTGATGTCCAAATTATGGACCTACTCATTAATTCAGGTAGAAACATTTTTTCTTTTTTAAAATATTTCCTAGATTAAATGACGCACAACTGAAGTTATGTATATAAAAACATTTGAAAATGGTTTTCTAAAAGCTAAATCATGCTGAATAAATAAATAACACCAGAAAGGCACTTCAGCAGTAAAGCCTTGCTTTGATTTGTCTGTATTACAGATGCAAATGTCAACGCTAAGGACCAGGCCCTGCTGACTCCCTTACATCGAGCAGCTGCCTCACGAAGTGAAGTATGTTCCTACTTTCAATACACAAGAGGAGAGACTAAAACTAGAGTCAGGTTGTAGGGCCAAATTTTTAACTTTAATGTTTCCTGAGCATTGTGTTTTTCTTTCAGAGGGCTGTGGAGCTGCTACTAAAGCACGGAGCAGAAGTCAATGCACGTGACAAATTCTGGCACACACCTTTACACATGGCAACTTCAAACTGGGCTATAGGCTGTGCTGAAACTCTCATACCTCATGTTTGTAGCCTGGATGTTACTGACAGGGCAGGAAGGACACCACTACACCATGCATCGTACAGTGGCCATGGAAAGGTAAAAATTTATAGCGGTGTTCTTCCTGATTGTGACCATGTATTTCTTAAAGGCTGTTAGTTGTTATTTCAAAGCATACCAAGGCTGAAAAGTAGAGTTACTTTGGGTAAATGAATAAATGTTGATTGCTTTCCGTTAGGTGTTTTGGGAAATTACATGTCTCATCATATATCACTTTAACACAAATTTTGCTCCTTTGAGTGACAAAACATGCCCACAACAGATTAAAATAAATATTCAAGTATGTTTGCAAAACTATTGGCAGCACAAAATGATGCTAACTGTGAGTTGAGAGACACATTTGTTAACCTGCTTATTATTTTGTGCAGATGGTAAACTTGCTGTTGAGCAAAGGTGCCAATGTAAGTGCCAAAGATAAGAAGGAAAGGCAGGCAATCCACTGGGCTGCATACCTTGGTAAGCCGTGTATTTCCTCTAAGACACGTTATCATTCCTGGAACTCAAGGATCCTTGTTCCGCTTGTTTTCCAACTAAGACTGCAATACCCATTGGTGATTGTCTGGGTCAGGTGGGAAACAAGAAGATACCATCCCAAATGAGGGTGGAGTGGGTTTACACAAAGTATATTGGTATCTCCCAGCTTGTGATAGACTTAAGACACCTGTTGCAGGTAATCAGCAGTGGCTTGTGCACGGTTAGTTGGAGAATAAGCAAAGCAGAGAACCCCTGTTCCAATAAGGATATATTGCCACTTTTTACTTGGACTTATTCCTATTTGTTAATTCAAAGTGAAAGAGAAGTTTACTTCAGAATAAAAAAAACCTAAACTTTCACAATGAATTATACTATAAAACAGACTTTAATTTAGAAAAATGGGAAGGAGTTAAGAAATTATATCTATTCCGACTAAAAAAAAAAGGCCTGTGCACAAATACAAAAAATTCAATTAGACAATTCACTGACAATTTATTTGTGATGTTATTGTCAAAATAAAATGTTTTATTGTATAAATCTGACCTGTGCACTAACTGTGGACAAACTTTAGTTTGCAGGCTACAGGCTTATAAGTGACAGGGTTGTTCTGTGATTTGCGAGCATGGTAGATTCTTGTGGTAAATGTTGAGCTTTTCTTTCAGGACACATGGAAGTGGTAAAGCTGCTGGTGTCTCATAGTGCAGATGTGACGTGCAAGGACAAACGTGGTTATACTCCGCTTCATGCTGCCGCTGCCAGTGGACAGTTAGATGTGGTCCAATATCTTTTGAGACTGAGTGTGGAGGTACAATGGCTGGGTCAAAAATATTCCATTTTATATGTGCAGTTTTCTATTCACAGTAACGTGAAGTTATGTGCTTTATATTGCTGCAGAGACTGTGCAGAGCCCTTCACTTTTGCTGTATAGACAGAATAAAAAAATAAGGAGACATCCTGCTCATTCGCACTTCCAAAACCTTTGAACAAGCCAAAATGTTTAAACTGGACTTTTTTTTTGCTTCTTTTTTCAGATGACATCCTAATATAACTTGTAGAATCTCTTGGATTTGCAAGTTTATTGCTGTCAAATCACTCGATATAATTTATATCTTTGTAATTTCAACATTTTTCTCAACCTCTGTCTCATAGACTGATGAACCCAATGTTTTTGGTAACACTGCGCTCCACATGGCCTGTCACACGGGACAGGACACTGTGGTTTCTGAGCTGGTCAACTGCGGTGCCAACATCAATCAGCCCAATTTTATTGGCAACACGCCACTCCATCTGGCTGCTGCGTCCTCCAGTGGTGTGCTTTGTCTCGAGCTGCTAATTAACAATGGGGCTGATGTTAATATGCAGGTAAGGAGACTGTGGGGTTTAATGATTTGTTGGTTTGTTTGTTTGTTTTTTTGTGGATTTGAATATGAAGAAGAAAATAATGACAGCACATAAATAGAATAACAATATTACTGCCTTGGTCTGAGGATTAAATGTGTATCTCACAAATTCTAAGGATATATGTCATTTTTAACTAAACACGTTTTTCCTGTTTAACAGAATAAAGAAGGAAAAAGCCCTTTGCACATGGCTTCTATGCACGGCCGCTTCACAGGCTCACAGATTCTGATCCAAAATGGTAACAAAAATTAAAGAAAATGTTTAAAGAACATAAAACACTTAACGAGTGTCCTTTTAACATGCTGACTTCTGAATATTAGAGCATCTTCTTGTCTAAAACATGTTGTCATAATAATGCCATGCTTGCTTCTGCCCTCTTATGCAGGTGGTGAGATTGACTGTGTTGACATGTATGGAAACAGTCCTCTTCATGTTGCTGCCAGATATGGACAGGAGCTGCTCATCAGCACTTTACTAACTAATGGTGCAGACAAGGCCAGGTAATCTGCATTTCTGTATTTGTATGTGCAAACCTTGGATTGTTTCATGATGGTCTGGTCTCCCACTGCAACATCTTCAAAAGTCAATAATTGCTTGTATCTCATAATTTTACAACCGTGCTGTTAAACATGTTCCCCCTTTTAAGTTTTTGGAAATTAAGTGCACCTTGAACATGTGAGCTGCCATAAGCAGACACTCATCTAATCTTATTCAAAGACCAGGGTAATTCTTGCAGTTGGCCTCATAATGCTGTGTTTGCAAAGCAGCAGAAAATATTAAATTATTAATGCAATACTTTTACATGAAACACAGAAACAGTTTGAAAGCATTAAGAAAACCTCAGTTTATGCTTTTTCCCAACGTGGCACATATTAATGTATTATTTTTCATTCTGTTCATTTAAGACGGGGGATTCATGGGATGCTTCCACTTCATTTGGCAGCACTCTTTGGATTTCCAGACTGTTGTCGAAAGTTACTGTTTAATGGTAAGAATCTTTTAAGAATAAAGTCATCAAGCCCTCTGACACTTTCAAATTTATTTCCTTTTTTAGTTTTTTTTTTTTTTACAATTTACTTACTTTACTCACACAACGAAAAATCTTTCCTTTGTCTCCTATCTCATTTAGGCCAGTTTTACAACATTGTGTCGTCACAAATGTTGTCACAAGGATTTGAGATAAACAGCTTGGATGACCATGGGAGGACCTGCCTGCATGCAGCTGCTGCTGGAGGGTGAGTGATGTACAGTCCAACAATCCATCCATTAACTGTAACCGCTTAACCTGACTGAAAGGCGCTGTACACCCTACACAGGTCCCCAGTCTATCTTGGGGCCAACACGAAGAAACACACAGACTACCATTCTTGTTCTGCTGTCAGATTTGCTGCTGATGTTGCCTCAATAATACTGAATGACTCATTTTCTTCTTTTCATGTGACAGAAATGTTGACTGTCTCAACCTGCTATTAAATAGCGGTGCTGAACCGGATATAAAGGATGATCTGGGAAGGTAAACGCAGCTAAATGGCTGTAGTTTAGATTGCAACTGTGTCCTCTGATGTTACAGCTGTTCCATGTTGCACCTCATAGATCTCCACTACACTATGCTGCAGCCAGTGGGAATAGACAGTGCACCATGTCCCTGGTGAGAGCCGGAGCTGAAGTCAATGAGCTTGATCTGACGGGCTGCAGCCCTCTACACTACGCTGCTGCTTCACACACCGTCTGTAGGTGCGAGAGAACACAAGTGTTTAAATGTTATACTCATAGATGGATAGTATGCTGTGAAAAACATTCCTGACATCATTCAAACAAGTTTAGAAGAAGTGTTGGTCTTTCTTTTCACAGAGGAGGGACAAACTGTGAGTCGGACTACAATGTGGGGAAGCAAGAAGAGGCCTCTTTGTAAGTCACATATTTTGTCATGTTTCATATTATTAAATACAAACCTATATGAGCACAAACCTTTTTCATAATACATTAGATGTGTCCTACCGTGCAGAATCCAAAATAATGTATAACCTACAAATCTCAGTAATGTCTCTACAGAAGAATGAAACAAGATATATCATTAATTGATTGAATCAAACAGTGTAAAATCACTATTATCATTTGTTGAAAACCATGTGGCGTACTGGAGCTAAAGTGAAATCACAAACACATGTTGCTACCAGAAAAAGGAGAAGGTTAAAGTCCAAATTAAAAAAAGAAAAAAGAAAAACAGACTGAGCTAGATATTTTTGGAAATTGAAATTTCACATTGGAAAACAAAATGTGTTATATTGAAGACATTTCCATCATCTGTAAGAATCAGTGAACACAAAACAGCTGTGGGGGGCTGGAGCCTATCCCAGTTGTCATAAGTTTAGAGGTGGGGTACAAACAACCATTCACCAACCATTTAGTTGTTTTTTTTGTTTTTTTTAGATTCACCAATTACCCTAACAAACACGTTTTATGACTATGCATAAGAATAAAACTCCAAAATTTTACACAAAATAATATATAGTATTTTTACCTAATGACCTCTGGCAGGCTTTCTAATGTCCCTTGGGTTCTGTGCCTTCAGGTGTTTAGACTTCTTACTTGACAATGGTGCAAACCCAACCCTTAAGAACTGTAAGGGTTACAGTGCCGTCCACTATGCAGCAGCCTGTGGCAACAAACAGCACCTGGAATTGGTCAGTGGTATCTTTTTAAATTTTAATGTTTTATTTTTTTATTTATTATAAGTTTTTCATTAAACCATTTTTTTTAATGAAGCTTCTGGAGATTTCCTTTAACTGTCTGGAGGAGGTTGAAAGCAATATTCCAGTCAGTCCTCTGCATCTGGCTGTGAGTAGTACAAACACATCCTTCATCCGCGTCCATCCTTCTGCTTGTACATGCACCAGCCTTTGACTCCTTTTTTTGTTTGTTTTTTGCCACCGTAGGCATATTATGGTCACTGTGAGGCCCTGCATTTGCTGTGTGAAACATTAGTAAGTTTGGATGTGCGTGACATTGAAGGCCGAACTGCTCTGTACCTGGCAGCTCAGAGAGGTTTTGTCTCATGTGTGGAGGTGCTTCTGAAACATCAAGCCTCCTACACAATGAAGGAACACAAGCATAAGTGGACAGCCCTTCATGCTGCAGGTGTGTGTGCGTGCGCACTCTTATTTTCTTTACTTTTTTTTTCGAGTTCACTGATTCTTAAATCTATACTCAAAATTATATTAGTATGCATTTTCATTTTACTCTTTCTCTTTGTGCAGCTGGTGAAGGCCAAATGGACTGTCTGCTTTTACTGGTCAACAGGGAACAGAGTGCTGACATCATTGACAGTCCAGACAAACAGGGGCAGTGAGTCACTCATTATTTAGTGCTATGACTTGTTAGAATTGATTGAATATCAACCATGTTTAGCTTTTATGTACCATGGTGGTTCTAGTATGTCATTTGTTTTAATTTTGACACCTAAATGTCTTTTGTATTTGCCCATACTGGTTTAATCAAATTAACTAGTCTCTTTTTGGCCAAAATAATAAACTGCATTTTAATGAACTGCATTGCTTGAAAAGTGTTCACATTTTATAAATATTAATTTGATACCAATTACGCAGTAAAAGAGCATAGATGTTTTTTTAGGGTATTAAAACAATAAACAATAAAATATTATTCACTCATAGTCTAATGACAATTTGTCTATATATTGTGAAAGCATAAGTAAAGATGTTATCGCACTGTGTAATTATTTACAGGACAAAACAAGGACATTTATGTATTAAAATCAATCAAGTTGATCTGATATTATCAAAAAACAATATTGACTAACTTGACTGCAATAAACTGAGTTTGTTTTTGTATGCAGGACAGCTCTCATGTTGGCAGCTTTGGGACAACACACTGACTGCGTCCACATCCTGTTGGAGAAAGGAGCAAAGGCTGATGCGGCAGACAAAAGGGGCTTTACTGCATTACACAGAGCTGTGAGTGTGATTGCTGCACTCGCTGTGTGTCGTTCTTTTATTCGCACATAAGGTTAAAAGAAAACTCTTTTTCTCCCATGACATCTTTGTTCTCTCTTGTCAGGCCATGTTAGGCAATGATGACTGTGTAGCTGCTCTCTTGGAACATGGGGCGAATGCTCTGTGTAGAGACTCTCAGGGAAGAACCCCGCTTCACCTTGCCGCTTCCTGTGGCCACACAGACCTCCTCCGCACTTTGCTAAAGACTGCTTTAAAAGTTGATGCCCTGGACTCCATGTTGGACCACAGAGGCTACACGCCTACCCACTGGGCTTCCTACCATGGTAGGACATGGATTCATGTTAACTTTATTTAAATAAAATACAAGAGTTTGGTTCAGTATTAAATAGAATAAATGTCAACACAAATAACATAATGTATGCAAAAAATTGTATAATAATTTTGAGTTTTTTTTATGTCCTTAGGCCATGAAGGATGTTTAAAAATTTTACTTGAAAGCAAACTTTTTAGTAACCAGGAAGGAAACCTGTTCACCCCACTGCACTGTGCTCTGTAAGTTCTCTATATAATCTAAATGCAAATCATACAATTACAATTTATAAGACATTTAAAAAGTAAATAAAATATAGTGAATGTAATACTTTGAAATTAAACAACTGTCCTTCTTCTGTAGGGTTAGCGGACATGATGTTGCTGCTGAACTTCTAGTGAAATCTCTTGGCCGTCAAATTGTAGTTGTCAGTGATGCCAAAGGAAGGTGGGTTCTGCTCTCAGCTAAGCAATCAGTTTTTAATAAGAGCTCAATTTTATGAAGCACTGTAGGCATTGCACAGTCTATGATGTATGTGAACAAAAGTATATATACAATTGTGTGTCATGCATTTACGCATTCAAAAATGCGTAAAAGTAATTTATGTACCCACTTGATTATTATCCATTTGAGAGCACTGGGTCTGTGGTATCTAACAAATTGCACATGTTACTAAAATCTTACATGTTATGTATCATAAAGTAATTTCAACATTTTGATTGCAAATATGTTTATAAATGTTGTGGAATTTATTTAAAGGAGCAAGCTTTTTTATCTGTAAAGGTACAAGAAACCTATAAGTACAGCAGTATGTTTTGTTTTTTTTTCCTCCCTTAAATTGTGTTTTGGATTTTAAAGCTCAGTCATGTGTGTTTTGTGTTTTTATATAATGACAATAAAATACACACTTTTTTTTATAATAACCTTTCTGAAAATCTATTAAAGCTGTATTAAAATTGTATATTCTGAAGCAATTAATCTGTGACCTCATTCAGTGCTTGTGTGTGTGATTTGTGCAGGACCCCATTGCATGCTGCTGCTTATTCAGGAAATGTTGCTGGGCTGCAGCTGGTCCTGACCGAAGGAGCAGAGGTCAACACCGTTGACCACAGTGGATGCTCTGCTCTGATGGTTGCTGCCGACTGTGGACAGACCAAGGCTGTTGGTATGTGACTGAAATATCTTAGGTCAAAACTTTCAGCCCCATCGAGACAGTATGTCCCTCACAGTCCTCACTAATAATCTTCTGTAATACACCTTTTGTTTCCTGCTGCACTGAGGGTATGTCACATCACATGTCAAATAACAACGTAACAGTCTCTGTTAGTTGTGAAGGACGCCTTGTTGTCTGCATTTCAGAGTTCTTGTTGCACAAAGCGAAGCCAGACCTGACCCTGGTGGATCTCAATAATAACACAGCCCTTCACTTAGCCTGCAGCAAGGTCACACACACACATACACACCCTTATATCTTAGGCATGCAGTGACACTGTAACTTGTGCATGTTTGTAGCAATACATAATGTTTACAGCCAGATATGGAGCTGTAATTATATAATATTAGATTAGATTTTCAAACAGATGTTTTTTGCTCTTAAAGGTTTATGCACACTGTCATTTAATTCAGTTTGTTTAATTCTGTAGGGTCATGAGATGTGTGCCCTTTTAATTCTGGGAGAGATCAGCGACTCTTCCCTCATAAATGCTTCAAACAGCGCTCTCCAAATGTGAGTAAGCCTCAAGTCCTGCACACTGTACATGTATGCTGTTATATAAATGTGACTGAAATACACAAATTAAATTGGTTGTGAAATGTGAGCTGATCACCAAAGTCACAAATACAAAGATTTCTAAGCCCGAAAATGAAACGGTTGTTTTTTCATGTCTTTTGGCAACAAGAATTTAATAGCTGGTTGAGCCGATTTGACAACAATAACTTTAAGCAAGCACTTACTGTATCTGCAGATTAATGGGTGGTTACGGATGGTTAACGGGTTTAAGGGGCGATGCCACCTCTTTTTATAAACAAAGTCTGCCCAAGGTTCAACAGAAAATTTTTTCTACACAAAGTGTTTGAGCTTCAGCTTGCTTACAGTCATTCTGACATGATCATGTAGGACACCTTGATAAATTGTGGAATTTATTTTCCATCCACATGGCAAGTGTTCTAGGTCCAGAGGCAAAGAATTATGATCCTTCTTCCACCTGTTAGGATGATGTTTTCATGTTGGACTGGACTTCTCATTTTACAGCATATGTAGTGTTGTGTGTTCTTCCCAAGCAGTCCTACCTTTTTTTTTATCAGTCCACATGACATCTTACCAGTAGTGTTTTGGAGTGTTAAGGTGGACTTTGACAAGCTTCGTCTTTTGGTTTTGGAGAGCACAAGCTTCTTTTTTTCTTAGAAATATTGTGTTTGATATTTGTGACTTGTGAAAACATAAGTTGACATTTTAAGACCAAATTATTAAAAACAATAACTGAGAAGTGTTCAGTTATTAATCAAGTTATCTTACTTTCTTGTGTAGGCCTCTTCACATTGCAGCAAGGAAAGGCCTGGCGACTGTAGTACAGGTGTTGCTAAACAGAGGAGCAGCAGTAATGGCCGTAGATGAGGAAGGTAAGAGCAGGAATCATTTCTTATTTTAAAATACAAAAATGGTTCCCTTTGACCTCAATTCACCTTGATATTTTGCAGGCCACACACCAGCTCTGGCCTGTGCCCCGAACAAAAATGTGGCAGACTGTCTGGCCTTGATCCTCTCCACCATGAAGCCTTTCCCGCCCAGAGAAATCGGGGGTGGAACTACCTCCCACTTTAACCCCATCCTGAAGAATTGCAGCATTACTGCCACCTGTGGGTCTAGTGGAAACCTGTGTCACGCCTGACTTAAAGACCGTAAAGGCTCTATAGACCTGCATGGGTGTTTGATGGGGTGAAAGCATTATCCTAGTGTAGCCCAAAGTCTTCAAACATAACCACACACATGCATATCTCCATGAACATGTGTGGTAATGCATAGCTTTTTATTTTGTGTGTCATGACATTTATACAAGTGTTACATGCACTTACACTATGCGCTAATGTACTAGTAGCATCAACGGTTTCTTTAACATGTAGTCTTACACATTAATAACATATTCAGACCTCTCAGATTATCCTCTTCTCACGTGATTTACTAATTATGAGAACTGATTGAAGTTTTAATATGAGCACAATATACGAGCCTCTCTACTTGAAACCTGTCTGTTGTCAGTTTTGGTTTTATGTTGAGGCTCTTTGCGTGTGTGTACGTTTGTACGTACGTATGTGTCAGTACGTTGCTTCTTAAAAGACTTACTTTAAAATATCTAACAGGTGCTGTCAACCTTTTATGCAAATAATAAGATAATATTTTCCTATGCTGTTCAAAGTGTATGACACTACACTAAGTTTAATTAGATAATGAGTAATATTCTCTTATCATGGTTTACATTTAAGTAAAAATAACATTTACAAGCATGTAATTAGTTTCAAGTTAGATATAGTTTACTGAATCCAGTGTAAATATAGTTCTTAAAACAAAGTGAACCTTATAGTTTTATTATCTTGGAAAACCCAGTATATCTAGAATTAACCTCAGGTCAGAGTAAACTGTACTGTACTGCAGGTGCAATAAAAAGCGCATTTTGAGCTGGATGTGACAATACATTTTTGAAGTGTGATAAAAGTATTATTCAGTTAAATAAGCCAGAGAATAAACCAAACTAATGAAATGTCAGAGAAATAAACATGTTTTTAATGAGTTTTAATGTACAATCCTCTTTCAGGCTTTGAGCATGAAATTATTGTCTTTTTTATAAACATGACATTTCACTTTGTGTAAATGGTTCTTTTTTTGTTTAATTAAAGTGCATATTGTAAGTTGCAAGCTGCAAATGGCCTGTCTAGAACCCAAGATATTTAATTTACTTTCATGCAAGATCCAAGAAAAGGAGAAACTCACTTAAGTTTGAGATATCGTAACTAAGAAGTGTTTGCAGTTTTAATGAAAAATGGCTGTAGATCTATTGTTAAAATAAATGTTGAATTGTATGTTAATTCTAATCTTGAAAACTTTGTTTCAGAGCTTTGTTTTACTTCTTACTTTAGTAACTTTAACTCTCAGTGAAACACTAAAAACTTTACATCTGTTTTTGAAACAAGCTGTTTCCTACTCTAGTAGAAAAGTCACAGCAGCTTACACTTTGTTCATCCAAAATGACCAGAAGCTGTACATTTGTAGCAAACATTATTTACAATAAGATTGAAGAAAGACTTCAATTAATGTTTAAAAAAATTAGCACAGTCCAACTGTACAGTTACAAAACTTCCATTTTATAAGTAAAGATTGAGCGTGAAAAGCCTTTTTTTTTTTCCTTCGAATGCCACATACATAGACACCAGTTGATATTTTCTTTTCCAAAATGCGTTAATGTCCTGATTTAGCATTTTCCAATACCTGCTGTTTTATTTTAACATGGCTTTAAACCGTGCACTCTGGTGTAAAAGTGCACATTTCACTTTTGCTTTGTTGCAAGCAGCATATTGACAGTGTATTTAACAGTCTAATTATTGTAAACAATCTTGTGTCTCCTTCCTTTTATGGTTCAGTTACAC
Source organism: Channa striata (assembly GCA_033026295.1). Lineage (NCBI taxonomy): Eukaryota > Metazoa > Chordata > Actinopteri > Anabantiformes > Channidae > Channa > Channa striata. The sequence goes on along the minus strand of CM065168.1, from coordinate 16,464,329 downwards.
TTGTGTGAAAAGATGGTTTGACATTTCTAAACCAAACTGCAGTAAAATGTTTTGAATGTTTGCCTTTAAAAATTGTTCAACTGCAGCTTTTCATGCCCACAGATTGTGTGTTTTCATACATCTCACTCAGTTTTCAAAGTGCAACAACTTAAACATTGTGTTTTGTTGTGGGTGGCATTCATTGGAGAGGAAATAAACAAATCACTACCACTTATGTTTTTATTTTTCTATTTACCATTTGAGTTGGGTTACACTGAAGCTATATTGGTCTCCCACTCACGTACTGCACCTTCAGCTCATCCTTCATTTATCCATCACTCACAGTGTCACAGAGGAGTAACATGAGAGAATCTTTTGATTTGGTTTGTTGTTGTTGGGTTTTTTTTTCAATTTTTAACAAAAAGAAAAGAGTGTATGCAATGGATAGGAAATATGGAGGATAGGGTTACAGGGTGCAGTGCTGAGGTATAAGGTTAGGTCTAATGGGGGCAGAGGGGGTAGGGGTAAGATTTTTTGTTGTTTTGGGGTTGGAAGGTTAGCTGCTGTCCACTATGGTGCCGATAAATGTCTTCCTCCAGTTTACAGTCACTGGCTTCTTTTCAATTCAATTCACCTTTATTTTTATAGTGGCAATTTACAACAAAGTCATCTCAAGGCTCTTTACAGAATGAAGTCAAGAATATACAGACATTTAGAGAAGACCCAACAATTCGCCCTTGAGCAGCTATAGGCAACAGTGGAGAGGAAAAACTCCCTTTGATGGAAGAAACCTCCAGCAGAACCAGGCTCAGGGTGGGCGGACATCTGCCCTGATCGGTCGGGGTGAGTGGAAAGTGGAGAGAGAAAAGAACAGAGCAACAAAAATGAAACGACAAAACATTCGGCAGGTTAGTAGGACCAGTAGCTGCACATTGGAAGACACACAGCGCCAAATCTGGGGACTCCTGAGGACACGGACAGAGAGTGGAGACAGAGAGGAAGAAGCACAACTAGAGGAGAAAGGAGAGACAGGGGTAATGTCACACAGTGGTGACGTATAAATGAGGGCTGAGAGGAGGAAGTGTCTCAGTGTATCAGGGTTTGGTCCCCCAGCAGTCTCAGCCTGCATTCTGAGATTGAAGTGGTCTATTAGGATGATATGGTACCAGGAGATCTTTTAGGTATGATGGAGCTTGACTGTTCAAAGCTTTATAGGTAAGAAGACAGCTTTTAAATTCTACATTTAATGAGAAGCCAGTGGAGAGAAGCTAATGAAGGTGAAATATGATCTCTCAATCTATGATCTTTTGTTTTTGCTTATCCAGCTGCATAGACCTGGTTTGTACTTTCACTTCATGTTATTTGTGGCCTGAGTCAGATACTGCAGCTGCCTTATCTACATCATCTTGCTGCTCTTTGTTCCAGAAACTTGTTTTTTTTTCTTCCATTTCTGCTTCCTGTTTCTCTGTGTCTAACTTGACCTAAACACACATTGGTTCCCTCCTCCACAATGCTACTTTTTCTTTTGTTTTCCGAAGAAACCCAGTTTCTTCCTTTTGTATTTATTTTTAAAGATAAGCTACTGAAAAGAGAAATACTGTATATTTAAATTTTTAAGAGTAACTCTGAAACAACTTGTTCTGATCCAAAAATTTCCAAAGAAATGTTTAAGATGTAGCACTATTGTACATAGATGATTTTAACAATCACAAAATTCCATTGCTACTGTGCTTTGCTCGCCTTCTTTATTAGGGCAGCTTCTTTGTCAGCCCACAGCCTTTTCTGTCGCCTTTTGTCTTCTTTCATAAATTCACTCCATTTCTGAAATATCCTTTTGGAATCCCCTTTTCCTTTAGAGAACTGCACCTACTTGTGCTTGGGCTCAGTTCACTCTCTGAGGCTGAGCTAGGACAAAATAATCAAAATGTCTTCTAAGCAAGCTTTAATTTCACTTTTGATGATGCTGATCACACGGTTGTTCTCTGAAATCAGTTCTTACAGTTTGCCTCTTGCAGATTGGCAAACTGCTGCCTCAATGTAGCTTCAGATTATCTACTTCAGCAGAAAGAAGAGCTTGTGTGAGGCAGTGCATATGTGAGCTGGGAGGGACTCCATGATGTGGCACATAGTGCTATGACCTAAAAGGCTGACTATTGTGCCCAGTCTGCAGGTGCATTAAATGCATGAATATAAAAGAGCTGTTTAACTAAAACCAGGTCTATTTTCAGCAGTAAAAGTAGCTAATATGCAACATTATATTTAATGAGATAGTTACCATTGTACTGATGTGTAATTTACATTTAATAATACAAACGGTGAAGGTACTTATTTTAATTATTCTATTTTGTGGTTTAATCTATTAAACTGTAACATATTTCACTTGTTAATGATATGTTTTGTTTGAAAATGTGTATCTGCCAATTAATAAGAGCTCTCGAAAAACTAGTTGTGTAAAAATGGCTAAATTGACCTCTGAAGTATAGTAATATTGATCTCCAAATTGTTCGATATGTATAACTGTTTGAAATGTCATGAATAGAATGAAAAAGAAACATAAATAATACACATCCATTGTACAGTTTGAACAATAAGATGTTACTAAACCTTACTAAAACTAACTGACTATCATAAAACATTATGTCATAATTGCTATCTTCATAACGATACATTCGTGAGAGTTTGCAGTTTGTAATGGCATCTTTCAAATCTGTATTAACTCTGTTGACTTTATTGACTATTTGTTTTATTGTTAGCAGTGTTGTTTCAAACAAAAAAACTAAAATAGCTTTTCTGTTATATGTGGAGAAATGCCCCTGAGGGCAACTTCCTCCTCAACACGTTTTCATGCAGCTGAATGCATGTCTTTATTATGTGTGCAATTAAAATTGGTACAAACATTACACAAATATTGTATTTCGCTGAAATGATAAACCTTACATCAAGCAGTGATGAGAGTGTTGATATTAGACACTGGTGAAGCAGGATTAGGAAGGAGCAATGAAACATTCGTCTGATAATGAAACTATAAATATTACATTTAAAAGCAGCGTCACATGGAATAGAAATAGATTCTTTCTATAGCTTAATTTAAAGAATATCATTTGTGGCGAGAGTAGCTGAACTCAGCTTGCGAAAACCCTTTCCTCCAGTATTGTGGTTTGGTTGTCTGACGTCATGCCTCCATTTTGGTCCCTTCCCGGCTGCCGTCGCCGGTCCAGGCTGCACCGCTGAGCGACAGCAGCCCGTCGCTCTGGTCCCATTCACCGTCCGCTAACGTCTAGTCAGCAACACGCAAAAATGGCGAATGTGGTGCTGGAGTTCAAGGCTTCTGCCGGTGACTCGGACCCACAGAGTCGCCCTGTTCTGATTATCGGACAGCAGGCCAACCTTCAGCAGGTGAACTGGAGCCAAATCCAAGGAAATCTGCAGCCGGTCGTCAGCAAAGAGGTAACGCTGGGAAAACCAGTGATGTTTGGCTGTCCGCTAACGTTAGCGCCATGCTAACAGAAGTAAACCCGGAGCTAACTTGGCTAACATAGCTAAAATATTAGAATAACGTTTTAACGCGAATAACAAACGGAACCCATGCCCTCATTAGCCCTACAGTCAGTTAGCATAACTAAATAACTCTAACTGTATCAGGAAATGTTATTTTAGTCTTTTTAGCAGTAGATCGGTTTTCATCAACTATAAATGCATTAGTGGAGAATAAATAACGGCAATATCGCCACATTTTCTATAGTTTCACTACTGACATACCAATGCATGACTTTTGAGGCTACATTCTGGGTTGATCATTTCCTGGTTTTGCCAGGATAATGGCAGAATGAATTTAATAAACTCTTTACCTCCCTCAAGATTTGTCTGGCTGTCAGGATGTTGTGACTTTTAATCTGAGTAGCATCCCGTTCATGTCAGTAGTGAAGAGTAGTTATGATTTTAAAGTTTTGAGCACTGACAGGTCACCTGGCCAGAAAACGTTTGTCAGCACTCCTTAAACTTGTGGAGATGCATTGTGCTCTAGTCTTTCGTGCAAAGTCCTAAGAGATGGTTGTATAACAGTAACAGCCCGTCTATAAAGACAGACTTCAGTGAGTAAGTCTGTGAGGTCAAGGAAGTGCAAACTAAGCACAGCTCTGTAGTTGCTGTTGTATTAAATGTCATTTTTGTCCTATGTTTTCTCAGATTTGGCAGGGAGCTCTCAGTACTTTGAACCCAAACCCCACGGACAGTTGCCCTCTGTATCTCAACTATGCTACAGTGGCTGCCCTCCCTTCTCGGGTCAGCAGGCACAACAGCCCGTCTTCTGCCCACTTTGTCTCACGCCTGGTTCGTTCCTGTCTGCCTGGAGGGAACAATCGCTGCATAATCGTTAGTATATTCGATAGTCTTTTTTTTGGTAATTTATTTCATGTAAAAGTTTGATGGAATTTACTTTTTCTATGTCTATGTCTTAGTTACAGAAAAGAGCTGCTTATCTATCAGTTATTATCTACAATATCTGTGACTCCTTATTAGACACTTTCAAGGTTCAGGGTGTTTAGCCATGCGTAGGACACTTTATATGACCTTGTGGCTGATATGAATATTTCTTTCCTCTCCAGATGGTGTGTGAACGTTCTGATGTGTTCGCCTCCTCCTGTGCCATCGCCAGGGCCTTCCCCATTTTTTCTCGCCGCTCTACGTCCTCACGCCGGGCTGAGAAAAAGCATGTCACTGTAGAGTTTGTAATTGTCGGGCAAGAAAACAGCTCCCTGGAAGTTTCAGAACTTGAGGTACTTTATTGTATTTTACTCAGCATGTCAAAACATTGAGCTGTCTGCCGTAACTCTGGGCTTTTCTTGTCTAGTGTCTCTCCAATGCTGCTGATGGAGTGCGCCTAGCAGCTCGCATCGTGGACACACCTTGCAATGAGATGAATACAGATCACTTCTTAGATGTAAGTGAAACTGCTTCTCTTTTGACATTATTACAGGTCCATACTTGTAGTTTGCAGATCTCTGTCACACAATTTTGACCCTGTTTTAGGAGATTAAAGCTGTGGGAACTGAACTTGGAATCACTCCAGTAATCATTTGTGGAGAGGAACTAAAACAAAGAGGGTTTGGAGGTATGTCTCTGTTGAACGTATGTCATGACAAGTCAATGGATTTCTGTGTTTGTTACATTTTTTTGAGAATGCCAGCTTTTATTCAAACCAGCCGATTGTGTATTTATTGAATAGTTTGGCATCGTGGAAGCTGGTTTAAATAGAAACCTGAGTGATTTGTATGTATAGTCATTTCTTTTTTTCTTTTTTTTTGCATAAATTGGTTGTGACCAAAGTCACGAATACAAACAGATTTCTAAGCTGGTAAAACATAAACAGTCATGTCCCTTTATGTCTTTGATGAACACAACTACTAAACACCTGGTAGTGTAAGAAGTAATGGCAACAGTAATTTATTAACTGGTTAAACCAGCGTTAACCTTCAAGCAAATACTTCCTGTAGCTGTTAGTAGACCTTGAAAACATATAGAAGGATTATGAATATTTGGTAAATGGCAAATGGCCACTTATACTGCATTAGAGAATCATTGCATCATTAAAGACACAAATGAACAATCAATCCTTTTGGTTAGCATAATAATCACACTGGACATACACTTGTTTTTACTGCAACTACTGGGCTGCAATAATAGTAACACAATAATGCAGTAACACAAATTCCTTCTGACGCTACAACTTTTTTTTACTTTGCACAACTATTGCAGGTTCTATTATTTTGACCACTTGTTGAGATCCCAACTGATTCTAAGCAGTTTATTTGTATTTGGAGAAGGCTCTGAGTGAGAGCAATGAATTTGTTTTACTGTCTGTGGTGCAGTTTCTGTTGCTGCTCTGTGTCAGAGGTTGGGGCAGCTACACACACACACACACACCCACACACACACATACACAGCAAAGCTGCAGCTGCTTACAGGGGAACTGGAGACAAAGCCCAGCTGAGGCGAGACACTTAGGTCGACAGTGTCTGTTTGTTACTGAACATGCATTTTTTTACTTTACTTCTTTTCTAATTAATTTAACAACAGCTGTAAAACAAGAATAAACATAGAGAAAACTGTAATGTCATATGGCATTTATTGTTTTCTATTACTTTACTTTGTCAGGTATCTATGGAGTTGGAAAGGCAGCGGAGCATCCTCCGGCATTAGCAGTTCTGAGCCATACACCTGAGGGTGCAACCCAAACTATTGCATGGGTGGGCAAAGGAATTGTGTATGACACTGGAGGACTCAGCATCAAGGGAAAGGTACTCCTATTTTTCCCACAGGAAATATGATTACCGTATTTTCCGGACCATAAGCCGCTACTTTTTTCCGACGTTTTGAACCATGCGGCTTTTACAGAGATGCGGCTTTTCTATGAATTTTTCTGCAGCCCTCAGATGGGCGCTGTAGATGGAAGTCAGTGCAAACAAAAAAGCACCAGTTTTTATTCTTAGCGCATGCAACCCAAGACGCACAACAGCAAACATCAGCACTTTACTGCCGTGTTACAGGCACCATTCAGGTTCAGGTGTATGAATAAAGACTTATGGTACAAAATCTTTTGTTGAGCGCAGCAACTCCTGCGTAATTCGTGAAGAATAAGAGACGTCTTCTCCTTTGGCTATGGAACAAGCCGTTTATTTATAACAAGGACGTTTTTGTCGGCTCTGTACATTCGACATGTGTTATACCAGCCACACATACACGTAAACGCACTCTTTACCGTAATGCCGGTAAAACAGCGCACAGAACATCCTCATGCCTACTGTGAACAATGAGTAGGAGCGCATACAACAGATATTATTTCTCAGCCTGGATATTGGCGGCTTATAGTCCAATGCGGTTTATATGTGACAAAATATATATTTCTTTTAAATTTTAGCGGGTGCGGCTTAAATTTAGGTGCGCTCTATAGTCCAGAATTTACGGTATACCTGTCATGATAAAAGTGAATATGATAAAACAAATTTTGATTTTTTTTTCTTAAATTATATATGCAGTTTAGGAGAATTTAAGATTTGCATAAAGTATTACTTTTATTACATTTATTTATTTGCATGTTCTTATTAGAACCAAAAGACATTCTGAAACATCTCAAGGTATTGTCTCACAGTGTTTGAAAATTGTTTGATGTTTTATTGTGGCTAAGTATCAGTTGGCAAATCCCCAACTACAAAACTGTTCATTGTGTTCAGAGTAATTCACTCCCATGCAACTGCAATTACACCCACCAGTTTATAAAGGATCATAGTGTCATACAGAAGGTTAGCCCTGATTTATTTAAGATGAATGTAATTTACAAACATGCTGGCTTGGCTTTCAGAATTATCAATACATAGATAGCAAAGTACAAAAAAAAAGAACCTTTCGACGTTCAAACAAAGTAAGTGCAGTGACTTTTGCTTGTCAGTACAACAGATGAGTGGATTACTGGGCCAAAGATTTACAACACTTCAGTAATTAATTCCATTATGTACAATACAAAACTTTTGCATTATTTTTATAGCAAAAGTTTATTTTATTTCTTTATATCAAATCCTTTTTTTTTTTTTTTAATTAAAATATAATAGTTTTCTTCAAAAGTAGGCAGTTCAGGACAGTAAGATAAAAAAATACTCATCTATTTTCTGTAACTGCTTATCGTGTTCAGGGTCAAGAGGCAGGGTGCACTAGTGACAGGTCCCCAGAGTATCTCAGAGCCAAAACAGACAACCATTCACACTCATATTCATCCCTATGGGCAATTTATAGTTACCAATTATTAGTCACCAAAACTGTGGGAGGACTGAGTAACCGGAGGCCCTAAACTAACACAAGCACAAAGAAAAGCTGCAGCCAGCTGGGGAGTCGAATCAGGGGCCTTGTTAGACGGCAGGCCTAACCACTTTGCCCGCCAAAATAAAGAAATATGTTTTATATAACATTTGTGGTTTTCCTAATTATATAAATGTCAAGTGACTGGGGAATAGCTTAAAAGCTTAAAAAAATAAATATCAAATACTATTGTAACATTTTTACCTCAATAAGGTAACAATTAATCATCATGTTAATTATGTCTTTCATGTCATCATCATACTGGACATGCTTCACTAGGCTATTGTTATGCTCAGTGCATGTAGATGGACAGCAACAGTTTCAATTTGGAGATCAAATTTGGTCATTGCACACTTCTCAACTTTATATTTGGGTTTTTGTAGACCACAATGCCAGGAATGAAGAGAGACTGTGGAGGAGCTGCTGCAATTTTGGGAGCTTTCAAAGCTACTATTAAACAGGTGAGGTGAACTTTCAGCCACAAGTATCACAGCTTTGATTTAGCCTTCTCTGTTTCTCTACAGATCAGAGTGTATTTTTTTTAATCATTTTTTAATTTGTTTGTTTCAGGGCTTTAAGGATAACCTCCATGCAGTTTTTTGCCTTGCTGAGAATGCAGTTGGACCCACAGCCACACGGCCTGATGACATCCACACTCTCTACTCTGGAAAGTGAGACTCCAGTTTTTTGTAATAATGCGTCACTCTTTGGAGTTTTGTTTGATGGGCGAGTTTTAAATTACCTGGTTTTGTTTTTCTTTTGATTATGCACAAACTAATTATATGAACCTAAGTAACACGAATGGACACTGGGCAATGGTGTAAAATTAGTTTTGTTTTTTTGGTTTATTCTCAAGGACAGTGGAGATCAACAACACCGATGCAGAAGGCAGACTGGTGCTGGCTGATGGAGTGTTTTATGCCAACAAAGATCTGTCAGCTGATATTATTCTGGATATGGCCACACTGACAGGAGCACAGGTGGGTGACAGCTTCTCACTGTCAGTTGTAAAACCTCCCACAACAGGCAGTACCACAAATAAGTAAACAATAGATTTAATGGATACCATTTGATAGACTTTATGTCTTTATTCCAGGGAATCGCCACGGGCAAGTACCATGCAGCTGTGATGACTAACAACGAGCAGTGGGAGACAGCTTGCGTGCGTGCTGGACGCAGCAGTGGAGATCTTGCTCATCCTCTGGTTTTCTGTCCAGAGCTGCATTTCAGCGAGTTCACCTCTGCCATTGCTGACATGAAGAACTCTGTGGCAGTAAGTTTTTAAATATGTGTGTGTATTTCTTTAGAATACTGAAATGACTTGTTGCTGAGGTTTGACATCTTGTTTGTTTTGAAAGGATCGTGAGAATGCCCAGAGCTCTTGTGCTGGCCTCTTTATTGGTTCCCACTTGGGCTTTGATTGGCCTGGTGTCTGGGTCCATGTTGATATCGCCTCTCCAGTCCATGCTGTAAGTCCATTGTGTTTTGTGTGCTAATATAAACTGTGTGAATCTGGTTTTGTGTGATTATCATGGACATTTTATTGTGTGTGTGCATGTTTTCTGCTGCCTGCCTGGCAGCTGGTTTAACAAAACATTTCTTATGCTAAAATAAGCATGTAAGCAGTGTTCTGACAAATTAGATGTTTCATCAGTCAGTCTTGTTTAGATACTTTTCTGCACCTGCTGATTTTTACTCTTTTAACCAAGAGTTATGTTTGGCAAGTTTCATGCATATACCTTTACAAGATCACATAAACCCAATTTTTTAAATTAAACCATAACCCCTGACTGAACCTAACTGAATTTCATCTTTTTTACGAGTAATGTATAAATAAGATAATAATAAAAAGTTATTTGTATATGAAAATGGACTGTGAGAAAAAGTCATGTGCATGATTTAAAAGGAGGCTTTTACTGGCCTTCTACTGAACAATGAGAGACTCGAAACAAGAGTGTCAGCTGAACATTTAAGGAAGTTGGCAACAACAATTTTACTAGCCTTGAGATTTACACCTGACACCAGTTAACTTCAGATGCCTAGTGTTGCTATGACTTTTTCCACAATCACTTTGTATGTTTTATTGGTGGGATTAAATAAATACATGAAAGATCATGACTGGGTTTTCTCAGCTTAGAAATATTTATATATTTTTTAATTTGTGATTTTGGTGAAAATAATCTTCATTTTATGACCAATTTATGCAGAGGTTTAACGTCAAGATCAGTGGATTTTAGAACAAGGTCTTACGTTTTAGTCACATTGATATTGAATGAAAAAGAAACAACCAGGGTAACTTTGCAGTAATTCTTCTGGAATCTGACTCCTCTTTTTGCGTTTTGTTTTGTCTCCGTAGGGGGAGCGTGCCACAGGATTTGGTGTTGCCTTTCTAATGGCCCTGTTTGGTCAGGCATCAGATGACTCCATGCTGAAGCAAGTGTCTCCTCTGGGGGCAGCCACTAACTTAAATGAAGACCAGATGGAGCGTGACTGCAAAAGACGAAGGCTGGTGTAGAACACAGAATGGCTTACTTCTTATCTGCTCCGCTGCTACTACACTACCAAACTGTTGTAGCTCCTGCAGTTACAGTTAAAACAGTTAAAACAGTTAAAACAGCGATTTGCCTTCTGAGTTTCGTTAAATTTGACTTTACTAAATAAAACAGATAATCACCAGTAAATCATGTGTTGTACCTGATTATGATGAATCACCAAACGTTACTTGTCTTTATGACTTAGCAGTTGCTGCACCAATCATACCCATAACTTCGGTATTATTAAGTTGGTTTTGATGGCGTATTATCATGAACTTTAAAACAGCAGGTGGTTTAATTGGATGTTATAATTGTTCAGGTTTTCACTCACCACCCAATCTTTGTTTTACCAACAGTAATTGTAATTGTTCATATTTTATCATTTTATCATTAATGACGGTTAAATGTTCACCTCATAAAACACAAGCCTTTTTTTCAAACATCCACCTTGTCAGTGGGCATTGTTGTACTTTGATACTTTATACATATCAAGGATTATGCCATACATGTTGTCTTTTTACATTATAAAAAATAATAGATCAGCATCAGTGAAATTATATAGTTGCTTCTACTTAAAAACCACTGCACTTTGTGTTAATCCTGTGAATAGATGGTGTGTGTGTGTGTTTGTGTGATTTCTCTGGACCAAATTTAGGAATGAGTACTTACTGCAGATTTAATGGTTTCAGAGTTGGTTTAGACTAGTTATACCACGAGTTGACAGCCCAAAATACATATTACCTGTAGGTTCAAGTATTTTACAAATTTCAGCTCAGATATTGTTTTTCCACCCTGTGACAATCATTTTGTCCTTAAATAAAGCTAGTGACATCTGACCTCACTGTGTAATTAAAGTAAAATTTATAGATTATAGCAGATTCTAAAAAGAAAAGAAAAAATACCTTTTTTTTGTTTTGTCTCGGTTTGCCTATTTATACGGTAACTCACACTACTTACTACAGATATTTAATGAAAAGAAAAGTGACTTCATCTTAATGTATCTTTTGAAATGTTAAATGACAGTGAAATAACATCATTAGTGAAAATGTGTGTAATCATGAACAGGGTTTCACTTTTACTAGATAGTGGCCGTGACAAATTCAGTAAACAGGAAAGTCTGAGCTGCTACTTCATATTTCTCCATGGAAAGCTTCACAATCACAGACAGTCACAATAGTCAGGCGTCCCTTATGTACAATAACAGCGTTTATTGATGAAACTGTTCACCATGGTTACACAGGCCGTAAAGAACCATGTATAATAATGATCAAAAACAAATCGCAGTTCTCTGCAAAAGGGCCTTTACAAACAAGCACAAAGTATTTTGCAAACACATTAATAATTTTTATTTGTATGTATTTATTCGTATGTATTATAAGTATGTACGTGGGCTCGCCATCAATTACAAGAAAACTTTCGTTAATTTCATTTTCTCATTACTGTTAGTCTGTAGAGTTCTGCACCGTAAAGCAACGTTGGGTATTTTGGGGCATCAGCGTCAGTGGGTAAAAACAGCATAAACTAATCCAAACACGAAAAATGTCGTTATAAACATGTCGATTTTATGCTGTTTGCGTGACCATGACTTGTGATTTCTCTGTAAGTCACGTGAGCGTATGCGTAAGCGCTATCCTCGGTCACGTGACAGTGGCGTTTGAAGCGGTGTTTACCGACGGGCGGAGGTCAGTGTCCGGACGCCGTGACTGTCTCCGCATCGCTACGTAAAGTCTGACCGGCGGTAGAGATGTCCCGGGCCGTGGGCTTCGTCCTGTTGTCGGTTGTGATCTCCGGTGTGTCTGCGGGAGTGTTTTTCAACAAGAAGCAGCCCTGCTACATCCGCACACCGAGGAGAGGCGACTTCGGAGTGAAGTGAGTGGAACTGATTTGTGTGATCCTGGAAATCAGTTGTTGAATAACGAAAAAAAAAAAACTTTTTTGCCCGTTACACTGAAATGAAATCTAGCTAGAAAGCAACGCTAACGCGAGCCTAACACACGTGTGTTTATCAGAAGGAAAGTTTCCGGCTCAAATAACGTGAACTAGCTTAGCCGAAGTCTGTCGTTAGCAACAGAAGTTAATGTTCATGTATGTTCAAATAAAATGGATGTGACCTGGAAAAAAAAAAGCTAACGGTATAATGTAGTAAGAAAACAATCTAACAATTAGGAGGCTAAAGTTGATGCAGTAATCCATTAAATATTCTTGTGTTTTATGTAATTAACAGTAAAAAAACAACATAACTTCAGACAGGAAAGTTATGGTAGTGATGAAAGAACTAAATTGATATCAAAAGTTTTTGTTCATCTACTTCCAAAAGTCACGAGTTTAGTCTGTCACGTGTTGAGGAAGTTAATGGCACCAACGGCCACCAAACCTTATCAGACAGTGTGAGCTTCACTTTAGCTTCAAAGATGTAAAATTATGAGCTATATAGTTTTTACTGTCGATTTCCTGAGTTGCTCACCCTCTGGCTCTAGTTCTTACTATTTCTATTAATATTATTTTGTTACTTTTGGTTTTTAACAGTGTAATAATTGTTTTAATTAGTTTATTTGATAGGGCCAAAGCATATTGATGAATATCTGTATTAATATAACAACAGATGTAAATATGCCAGATTATAGCTAAAAGGCTAATTTGCATCTGTGGCTGCAGATAAAACAGGTCAAGAAAAAAACAACAACCAACAAACAGAAAAAAACACAATGACGATGCAACACATGAAAGTGTTAGGAGTAAAAATTATCACAAGACTGGTTTTCTCTCAGCCACTGTTTGTGTATATGCAGAACATATTAATGTTTTAGCGTTAATCACTTTTGAAAATAATCTCTTCTGTTTACTGGAGCTATGGCTCTGTCATATTTTCACAGTGGAGAAACTAAGACCTTTTTTTTAAATAAACTAACAATAAATTGAATGACTGGTTATACGGCTATAGTCTATGTGCCCTTTGAGTGTGTTCCTACTGCAGAACTTATGCATCTAATGACCTTTTCACCTACAGGACCACTCCCAGTCCCCATGAGTATTTAAACATTTCTGATCTGCCCAAGTCGTGGGACTGGAGGAACATTAATGGCACCAACTACGTCAGCACAACCCGTAACCAGCACATCCCCCAGTACTGTGGCTCCTGCTGGGCCCATGGCAGCACCAGTGCCATGGCAGGTATGTTTTCATTCATTTACTTCCTGGAAGCTTTGAAATCATTGTGGTTCGCTGGTCCTCACATGACCTAGGCATATTTTAAAATCTAAGTGGTACTTCCACTTCCTCTTTGCACAGAAGGGAGATTTACAGAAATGTTTTTTCCCCTTAGATCGCATTAATATTAAGAGAAAAGCAGTGTGGCCGTCTGCCTACCTCTCTGTCCAGCATGTGATTGACTGTGGTGATGCTGGCAGTTGCCACGGAGGGGATCACAGTGGGGTTTGGGCGTATGCAAACACACATGGGATCCCAGATGAGACTTGCAACAACTACCAGGCTAAAGACCAAGGTGAGTGTCCTTCAGTGCACAAAGTGACCACATTTTTTTGTAATCTAAAGTCATACTTGCGGTCTCTTACATAGTCTGAGCTGTGCATGTGATGTTTATTTTTTCTAAAGAATGCAAACCCTTCAATGAATGTGGCACCTGCACTACTTTTGGAGTGTGCAACATAGTGAAGAACTACACCCTGTGGAAAGTGGGAGATTATGGGTCTGTCAGCGGGAGAGAGAAGATGATGGCAGAGATCTATGCTAGAGGACCTATCAGGTTTACTTCTTTATCCTTTTCTTTTCAAGAATCGTATTTTTCTGCTTTTTTTGCTGGTCATTTGCTCAGGTGAAGCAAGCCAGTCTTAATTAAACTGTTTATTTGATTAAACCTGTTGCATATTACATTACTCATTACATTAAGATGGATATGCAAAACCACCTCAATGTTGTTACGAACATCAGGTCAGCACAACCACACAGCTCAACAAAATGAGCTGCTTTGGTTAGACTACTAACAAAAATAACCATACCATGTGATATCATTTATTTGTCCAAGCTTTATCATGTGCCAACATCCTGGTAGTTGTCGAATGTGAACCTTTATTGTTGACACTGAGCACATATACATATTGCACATACATGTTACATTGAAATGTGTCCTCTGCATTTAACGCCTCCCTCTGGGGATGAGTGTCTCACACTCACCTGGTGTGGTAGGCTGGGTTTTGATCCCGCACAGTTCATCACCCTGTTACACGAGCCAGCTGCTCTCTCTTATGGTTATATGGTTACACTTGCAGCATTTGTTAAAATCCTGTTCATTTATTTCGGAAGCAAATAGATAGAAAATTATATTAGTCTGGAGTTTAATAAATACTGAATTTGATCATTGTCCATAAAAATACTATGTATAAGTGCTTCGCCATGCAGTTTTCCAAGGACACTTCACCTGTTCTGGTTTTTATTATAACTTCATTCTACACAAGCTGATTTCAGTTTCCCCAATGCACAAAGTAATGCCTATTTATACGGTAACTCACACTACATAGTACAGATGTTTAATGGAAAGAAAAATGACTTCATCTTAATGTATCTTTTGAAATGTTAAATAACATTAGTAATTTATGGCATTTACTTTTTCCCAGCTGTGGGATCATGGCCACTGACAAGCTGGATGCCTACACTGGAGGTCTCTACTCTGAATACCAGGATGAACCTTTTATCAACCACATTGTTTCAGTGGCAGGGTGGGGAGTGGAGGATGGCACTGAATATTGGATCGTACGCAACTCCTGGGGAGAGCCATGGGTGAGTTCTTGCTAAGCAGAAAACATCACATAGGGAAAGTTGGACCTGTAGTCAGAAGAAGTACTTTTCGGTCAAAAAATGATTCTGAACAAGCAAATTTAATACATTTGGGAAGTTAACTCCCTTTTACTTTGGATTTTTCTGATTTAGACTGAGGGAATCTTGTGCTGGATTTAATCTACACTGAAAACGATCTTCGGTTGTAGTGCTTGTGACAAACATGTTGCGTAATAATCTTGTCCTCTCTTCAGGGTGAGAAGGGCTGGCTCAGGATTGTGACCAGTGCTTACAAGGGAGGAAGTGGCAGCACATACAACTTAGCAGTGGAGGAGGACTGCATGTACGGAGATCCAATTGTACCTAAAACCTACCTGTAGAGGAAAGCAGCATCCTGAGGGCAAGAGGTTGTCACTGCACACACTCAAAATGTCTGTCTGAAGCAGAGGAAACTTTTTATATGTACATTTTTTAAAGGGAACAAATTTTAAAATTTCCTTTCATAGTAATTATTTGCAATCATATTTGTAAAACCTGTGTCAACATATCAGATCTACTTGAATTTTTGTTTTTATTATTTTAAACACAGATGTCTTTAATTTGAACAGCCTGCAAACTATGCCTGATCACTGGGCTGAAAAGATTCAGACAGATACAACAGGTTTTGGTTTTTAAATGCAAACTCACTCAGCCAAAGAACAAGGCGTGTATAATTTTTCCTGCACTGCTCTAAGGCAACATCTTTTTTTAATGTGAGCTAAATGTGTTCACATTGCTGCACTGCGCCTTCATGTAGGACTTATACATGGGGAAAAAATAATTAATTGTGCCTTACATGCCTTTACTGTCAAGATTTAAGCCATTTGTTTTGTAGCTAAATAGGCTACAAAGCTGCTATTTTGATTCAATTATACCAATAAATACATTTAAAATCTGTCTTGAGTGTCAATCACATTCTTGTTAATTGTAGAGAAATTATTGTAGAAACTCAGTGACACTGGAATCCAATATCAATGTAGTTCAACACAAAAAAAATCCTTAAATCTTTTTAGCCAATCCGTCAACATTAATTTCACATCTGTTGTGTTGTGTTCTACTTTTATTTAAGTAGTTTTATATCCTTTTCAATATTTAAGTTTATAGAACAGCTACATTTTTAAAAAATCAAACGATAAGTGATCACACTTCAATACATGAAATTTAATACAACAAAATACAAGAAACTACATATTTTAAAACAGCTTTAAACATAATGTAGAAAATCAAATGTACAAAAAAAAATAGCTGCATTTTTTTTGTGGCTTCTCTGTCCACCAGTCTGTCATATTGTCACAGTTGTCCATTGTCCCATCTAACATTTGCCCTTTTTGTAGTCTCAGCAGAAACTAAAACTTCATTCACATGGTCAAACTGAAAAGTCTCCAAGCAGAGCATTTGGTTTTCTGACGTCCCAGATCTTGATTTTGCTAGACTCTTTTTCCACATCAGTTAATCATGATGAAGTTTGACTTGCAGTGAGCTGAAATACAGGAAAATAATCACTTATGTTAGTGCTGTAAGTGGATGAAAAGAGGAAATTTTCAAATATTGTCATTTTCTTTAAAATAAACTTTATAATCATTACTTATCATGCAACTTGCGTGTACAGAGACAGCTGGAGAGCCAAGCATTATGTATTTAACACAAGGTGTGTGGGCTGGGATTTGATCAAACATCAGCATCCCAGCTTGTTGCACTACCCATTGATCCACTGGGACATTTCAGTTTTGTTTTCTCACTATGCATTAAAACCATTTCTTGCTTACGCTTGTGTAAATGTTGTGTGAGGAATGAATTGATTTGAGGTTCGGCTCAAAATGTAGATCACTTACCAATGAACTCAGCAACAGGGTCATTTTCTCCCTCTGTGCGGATTGTTCCTGCAATGCTGTCGTTTTCCAGAATAGGTAGGAAGAGCTGAACAAAATCTGACGTGTAGGGAGGTGCGATCACATCCAGCACCTTTTAAAAAAAAAAAAGTTGGAGTTGAGGTATTTTGTTGTTTGTTGGGTATAAATATTTCTGATGGAGTTCAATGTGTCTTTATGTAAGAAACAGGCCTGCTTTAAACAATAACAAAGGAGCAAAGGTCAAAGTTATTTAGGTGAATCAATCTTGAATTTATGTAATCCAAAGACTTACAGGGTAGAACAGTAGGACCAGGCATTATCCACTGAAAAGTTTCACTTTTACTCGACAGTTAAAGAAATTTCTAATTAAATATATCAGAACACCGAATTTTACAGATTCTGCATTTACAATCATGGAATATTACTTTATTAAACTCAACAATATGTAATGTTTAATATTATAAGCCATCAGGAATTCTTTTAGGCACTTCGTTAAAAAACATATTAGTTTAATGTTTTAAAACCTTTCAAAATAAGCTGCAACCAAAATTAAGTTATTGCAAATTATTTCACTTTCTGTCTTGGTCATCCATATTCAGATCTACATTTTTTCTAGACTGAATTTAATTTGTTGTATAATTAGGTTTTTTAAAGACCATTTCCACCTTTAAATACTAGTATATTTTAGGAGCTCTAGACTCATCTGCAAACACCCTGCGACTAAGAAAATCACATATATTCACACAAACCAGAGGTAATTCCTACACTTTATCTCTACCACTCGTCATGATCATAAACAGCCGTTACCTCTGTGACAAAATATCTAATGAGGGAGATGTCTGTGTTGAGTTTCTCCAGACACTTTCGTATGTAACCGACTACAGGTAGCACATAGCCACGACTGAGCAGGTGAACCATTCGGTCAAGCAGAGTCTTCTTTAGCTCCAGCTGAGGAGTAAAGAAAAAACAACACACTTAAAGCAGAAAGTTGCAGAATCACAATGAACACACTAATGTTAAAGTAAGAAGAGAAAAAGTTGATTTAAAAAAAAAAAAAAAAAAAAAAAGACACCTGCTCCATGACGTCCAGCTGAGAGTGTTCAGTCTCAAAAAGTTTGATAAGCAGCTGCAGGACCTGCGGATGCAGCAGTTGGTGACACGTGCAGATCTGCGATGGGAGAAAAGGCTTCATGTTTAATCTACACTTCAAAAATAAAAATCAAGCTTTTACCTGTTTATAACTTGTACCTCATCCAGCAGAGCTAAATGAACTGGTGTGTGATCGGTCTGCAGCTGGAAGTACCGTGGCTCAGACACAGTCCAGTCAACCCACTTTAAAACCCCCATAGCAACAACTGGAAACCTGAACACAAAGTCAAAAGGGTCAGTTAAGGGTTAAAAAAAGAAGAAGATGATAACAGAAATTGCTTAAGATCATATTCATACTTGAAATTGTTTATTACGTGACATTTCCTGCTCTGAATCTCTGCATTTTTTAAAAGTTCTCTTGTGTCCAATTTGAGTTTAGACTACAATGACATTTACAACCAAAATTTTAAAGGAAATACAATAAATTCATTTTCTTTTTCTAAGTAAACACTTTATTTTCACTTCAAAATAAAAACTTAGGCTAAGGTATCAATATTTGGTTGAACATGATTCAGCAGCTCCCAGCTGAAACACATTATAGGAACCAGCTTTAGCTACAACAGGTAGTTGTTATTCTCCATCTTAAACTGCTGATGGTTAAACTTACAATTTCCCATTTCTATAAAATAATATGGTTAGCAGGCTCACGTGCAGTGCCTTTCTTAAAAAATGTAGTGTGTACAAAAAATTTCTTTCAAGCCTGGCATTCTTGCAGCAACATGGTTATAAACCATTAGAGACAAACCAAATCCGAATTCAGGAAAACATACCATACAGACCATTTTATTCTATTGTACCTCAGGCTTTTGTGTTACTTAAAACAGAATAGACAAAATGCATATTCTCATCAAGATGTTAAATCTTAATTGAAATGTAATTGCATCAGTTTTGGAGGTTTCAGCATTTTGCAATGAAATAAACAAAACTCTAATTTCTAATTAAGATGAAAACCTCATTCCCCTAATTAAATATTAAATGGTTTGCACTTATATGTCACTTTTCTACCTGTTGGTACTTAAAGCGTTTTACACTACTTCTTATTTACCCATTCAAACTCACACGCACACACACACATTCAGAGCAACTAAGTGGGGGTTCAGTGTCTTGCTCAGGGGCACTCAGACACGTGACCAGAGGAGCCGGGGATCAAACCAACAACTGTAGGATTGGTGGATGACGTGCCACCTACTGTGCCACAATTGCTGCCACACTTGCAATATTTAGAAGTATGACATTTAGTTTGTCCACTTACCTGATGCACTGGTACAAAGTGCCGAGTTCAGCCACCAATTCTGTAGCTCCTTTGTTCTCATTGCAGCACAGGTTGTGCACAGTCTCTATCGCCTTGGAAGTAGATTTCAACTCATCTTTATTGATGTTCACTCGCTTGTTCTGAGATTGAATAGAATTAAAGTTTGGGGTGAAACATGTAAAGGAGGCCGCTGCTCCAGTGGTTGCTGGTCGCAAATTACACATTCTAAGCATAGTTTTACAATTACCTACTTCAAAAAATTACATCCAAATTCAATAGTAACCAAAAAAAATACCATGACCATTAATTTAGCTGAACAATTCCAAACCAGCTCCTCAGAAGTTTTTAGATAGCTAACGTTTATGGGTCTGTACCTTCTTCCATGTTTCAACCACACTGGCAGCATAGGCCAGGATGTGGATGTATTTGTGTTTATGGTCTTGGTTGATCCTTGATCCTGGCTTGAACAGCGACTGCATAAACAAGTCCAGAAAGGCAGGAACTCTAATCTGTGGAGGAGTTAGAATTGTTAGAGTTAACTGACAGCTGCCCAAAAAGGATGCAGTGGCATAAAAGGAGTCAAAGATTCTGTGTTCTCACCAACTCCACAGGAGGAGGATCCATACTGCTGAACATCTTGAACAGCACTGTGATATCTGCAGGATTCAGGGCTCCTTTAGACAACATGGCACCCAGTGCCTGACAGGCTCGGGGGTATGCTGCTGCCGTACCAAGTGCAAGAGTTATCTGACTGGCATCATGTCCTCTGTGAAATGAACCATAAGCAAAGGATTTATTTTAACAAAACAATACAATTCACAATTAACAGTCAGCCTGTGTGGCTTCTCGTCTTACTTCCTTAGATTGGCAATTCTGAAAGAGCAATTACAAAAATGTAATTACAGGTTGTTAAAACCTAGATACCTAACTGTGTACGTAATTAACCAAACTGATTTTGTGTAAATTATTTTCCATTGGCCTCCCAAACAGATCACGTCAAACTGTAGTAGAGGCCTGCTGAGAGAGAAACAAACGCACCTCTCATGTGCAGATTTCTGCACCTCCTGGCCGATCCGACGCACAGCTGAACCGCCCTGTTCCTCCTGAGCAAGGATCGACATCATTGCCTGGGCAAAGAGGTAGGTGTGCTCTCCATGACACACCATTTTCTACAGGAGAGAAAAGCTTACAACTCAGCTAAGATCACACTGGATGTTAAATGTCACAAAGGTTATTGTTGATCAGTGGGAACCTAACTCACTTCTACAGAAGAGAAGATATGTCATCAAAATATAATAATACTTCAGAATTTTATTAAATTAGTAAAAACAGCCATCACAATTTTCAAGAACGCAAACTTTTTAAAAAAACTATTTAATTTACAGACATAAGGAAAAGCTAGAATGGGTGAATGGCAGTTTTTGACCTAAAACCATGACATAATTATTCTTAACAATTTTCACCAGTTAACAAAAACGTCATATATTACAAGTTCATATACTATAACTGCAAGGCACCAAGATAAATAAGGTGACATTTGAATTTAAGATATTAACCAAATCCTCAGTGTAAAGTAATAGCAGCAGAACTTTAAAAAAAAAAACGGTTAATACAGAGAAATTGTTTATTTTATATGACCATGATTTAGAACAAGAGTAAATAAGCCTCACAGCAAATTCTGGTAGGTTCTTCTCAAGGTTTTCTTCTCCTCCGTCCAGCAGTGTAGCCAGAGATGTCCTCAGTACCCGAGAGAAAACTTCCAGCTGTTGACATGCTGTAGACACACTGGTGATCTCACCTTGGTAACCTGCATCTGAAATGAGCTGAACATACATAGACACGTGTGACTATGTGAACTTATGTAAAGCAAACTGTTCCAACATAGTAAAATCACATTTTGATGACATCTAGTGCGATTACATGGACCTAAAAAGATCATTAACAGAGCAATGCCAACTCATGTTTAAATTAGACGCCACTGAAATCTAAATAAGTCACTTTCTCCCACAGAGGTTTAAAATTCAAACAGTTTGCTTTGTGGATCAGCCGTGAGTCTCTCCCATCTCATTTCCTCTCCCCCCATGCATTTTGCTGATTTCTCTGAGTAACCTGGTTACTTAAGTGCATGTAATCCAGTTACTGACATCTGGACTATAATGTAATGTAAAAATACGCCTAACCTTCACAGTATGTGAATTTAACACCTGTCAAGAAGCTACCACTGTTAATTCTTTTTGATA
This sequence comes from Channa striata, assembly GCA_033026295.1. Taxonomy (NCBI): domain Eukaryota; kingdom Metazoa; phylum Chordata; class Actinopteri; order Anabantiformes; family Channidae; genus Channa; species Channa striata. The sequence continues at coordinate 16,442,647 of CM065168.1, read as the reverse complement.
ATATTGTCACTTTATTTTTAAATTATTTTTTTCACTGTGTTTACTGTTTCAAAATAAATGACCAAAGTCTAGCAAAGGTGCCAGAAACCCACAATTTTAAATTTAAGCATAAAAAAAAAATAATTAAATAAAATTTACATTTTTTATTAGTCATATACTACCTTTACAGTGAAGTTGAGCATCAGGCAGTCTGGGTGAGCCTCTGCCAATTTATAGAAGAGATCCCTCCATGTGGTGTGTGCAATCATCTGCTCGAGCCAAGCAGGAGTCTAAAAACACAACAGACTGGATTAGTTTCATATCAGCATAACTTCCTTGTTACTCAAGCTCATGATTTCATAAAAAGCTTGGCAGTAACACTTTACATTATGACAATATCATTAGCAGTACTTTAGAATTTGAGATAATGGTTATTTGTAAAGTGATACCTCAGAAATCTTACCTCTCCTTCAACAGTGAAAATAGAATCTGCTTTCTGCGGGTCAAAGTGTTTAATCAGTAGACTCTTGAGATGATTTTCTACTCGCTCTTGGACCTGAGCAGGTTCTACACCTGCAAAAAAAATGAAGAAATTTCATATTAGCGAAAGGTTATCAATAAAGCACAACTCAAAATTTGACGGTAGTAAGAGAGTATGGTGTTTTTTTTTTGTCACAGCAATGATCAATCCAAACCCAGAAATTCCAAATTCTTGCAGTTTGCAACCTACCCATTTGGATGAGCCACTCTGCCAGCAGGTTAACAGTCTGGGCCACAGCAGAGTAATTTTCAGATAGAAGCTGAATCACGTGCTCTGGAGACCCACCTGCTTGGAAATACCTGAAACAAGAGTCTTTTTAATCATCCATTTCACGATAGATGTGAAAACCAACAGTAATACTTTTGGTGCAAGGACAGCACAGAAGGAGGAAGGGTGTGTTTTTATGCTTACATTTTGAGTGTGTTGAAGATTGCTGGCTCCATGATATAGTCCCTGCTGGAGAATTTTTGCAGACAATCCTCCTGGATTTTCCCATCATTTTCTCCGTCACCATAACCATCCTCCTGAAAGTTACATGCTTCTTTGAGAAATTATTTTGACAAAAGTAACACAATATATTCCTTTTCTCTGACAGCCAAAAAGTTATGACGGTGGAAACGACACAAAAATGCCAGAGAGTGACTGTGATTGTGACTGAAGTACTGAACCAGAAACAATATTTTGTTATCATTATTAGATTTGGTGAGCTGAATGGTTTATTTCATGCTGCAGTTGTATGACTGGTGACAGCATGGGTGTCTATGACAGTTCCTATTGCATTAAACACATCTTTGCGTTACAGACCTTTGAATATAAAACTATGCACTAATAGTGTTAAAATTAGGTTAGACAAATTATACGCACGTCATATATAAAATTAGGAACACAGCGCATTAGTGCAAGTCAGATATTAAGAAATCACCTGGCTACTGCTGCAGAGCTTCAGTGTTCACTAATAACAAGTATAATTTTTTGTTCAGCACGAAAAGTATAAATGCTGTGAAAGAATTAAAACTGCAGGTTTTTGGGTCATTTCAGTCCTATGCAACAGATTAGTTAGCCTGTAGCTGGCTAATCGAGCCGCCGAGTTCTGAGCGGTGCAGCTGTGTAGCCACATCTGTCCCCACCACTGACTGCGCACTAGCTGAACATTAATAAGTATAAGTGAGTTATCAGTATAAATCCGCAGCTTCCGTGGTTGCAGCTAAGCTAGCTTAATAACTGTCTGACCCCCGAAAAGCAACAAGTCGCGGACTCACCATGTTAACGTTGCCCTCCCCGCCTTCCCAGTCCCCTCCACCACTGTAATATTCCTCGTCCATAATGACGGGACAGAAGTTGCGTGCAACTTGCTGCAGCAGCTCGACTGCTTTCAATTCTTTACGTGACTCGTTTTACCACTGAAGACGCTGAAGTAACAGGCCACTTTAGCTAGCAGGCTAACAACAACAGGACGTAAAGCGTTTTACATTCCCGAATGAAAATGGCGAGACGTTGGAACACAGGCCACGCCCACTGTACGTACTAGAGAGGGGCATGTCTCCCACTGTTTGGACTGCCAGGTATCGGTGACATTTAGAGATAAGCCCTGTGTATAGACTGTCAGGTACAACTGTTAGAAAACGACTCTACATTTAATCTGCAACGTCAGCAGAAAACGGGATCTCAGAAAACGGGATCTCTGGAAACAGGCCCGAAATGCGCATGACTCCAAAATATACTTTGTATACAAAAACCGGTTATGGCTGTCAATAAACAATGCAATTTAAACACCATTATCACCTCTCTAACAGCATCTGTCAAAATGACTAAATGTAAAACAATTTCCACATAAAACCATATATTAGCACTTTCATAAAGAAAGTTTTCATGCTGTTGCTTTGTAAGAGGTTACACTTAATGCTACACCTGAGTCAATTTTGGCAAGATATCCTCTCAAAATCATCTACATAATGGATTACAAGGAGCTCACAGAGGACAGGACAGAGGCAGCAGGTGGTACAGCTATGCAGGACATTTTGTATTTGCATACAGCCATACACTAACGCATGACCAAAATAAAAGGTAATCTGTTCAGTTGCACACAAAGGTGTGCCAACATCAGTAGCAGATACAAACCTAAAATTAGGAAGTTACATCCATGGTTGTGAAACCTAAAAACGTTAACATTGTTAGTGCCAAAATACTTCACATATGATGTGAGGTAGAACTTTTTACTGAAGAGACAAACTAATGCAGATTGCTTTAAATGTTTAGCATTGTAAGAGCTATTATTGTACTATATGGCCTAAAATGTTTGGAATGGGTGATAATAGTCATTGCTAGTATTTTGATGTGACACAACAAATGAAGAAACTTCCAATTCTGCACAATTTATATAAAAAGTTAGGTTCTATGCTTCAGCTTTTATGAGTAGGTGCACATGTAGATCCAATACAGCAGTCCGTTTTCAATGTGTTTCATGGCAGCTATATGACATAATTCTGTCCAACTGTTGAAAAAAAAAATGTGCTTGATGTAGAACCATTTTATTTGTACACTCCAAACTTCAGGAAGTGTCAAACAAAAACTCGTGGCATATACAGCCAAAACTGTTCAAATCCTAAAAAAAAAAAACCCAAAAAAACACTTTTAGATTGCAAGCGAAGAATTCTGGCTCACAGACTTAAGAGGATTGACAAGTCCAGACTTATGGGAACAAACATTTTTATTTTATAATGCAAACTTCAACATTTGAATTATATTATTTACCCAAAGAAGCAGAAAAAGGTCATATACCCGTGGCAAATAAATCTAAGTCCAAACACCATATTTTCATTCTAAACCATACGGGGGGAAAAAAAACACCCTAAAAACAAAATCTACATTCCATTGATGTCGGACAGTTCATTTTTATGTTGTGAACATAAATCAAGTCTCATCCGATGCGAAGAACAACAGATCCAGGGCTTGTTTGTTTTCCTCCCAATCCGCAGACAGCGCAAAAAAGAAACCAGACTTTGTAATAAAGTCAGTGATGTTTTTAAGGGATACGGGCAAATATTTAGGTGCAAACTTTTGCACATTTTGGATCAACAAGCTCAGACATAGTCATCACTCCCCCATCCCCCAAACTGAACAGTGTAATGTTGCAGAATTTTTGCTTCAAGAAGGCATTTTATCAAATGATTTCTAAGCACAAATATAGCTCAGGTGAAACTGAACTTTAATTAATCAGTTCAGTTATTGCTTAGATAAATAATATTTACTCTGAAAGAGAAAGTTTCACATTGTTCAGATGCACGTAAAAAAACTGTTCTAAAATGTGTTGTCAAATAGACTTTTTTGGTTGAAAAAAAATCCCTGCCCTGTTGGTTCTTGAAATATTTTGCCATTTTGTACATCTGCATCAAGTCTTGGAACGTTTCAGAAAGGATTAGTTGATCAGCTGAAAAACCAGCCACATGACAAAAACTGTGACGGAAGTCTTTAGTAACTCTGGGAAAAAAGGTAAATAGCACCATCTTCACTAAGGGCAAGCCAGAAGGTAAAGGGGGGAGCCACAGGGCACACACACAGTTCAGGTGTGCACTTGAGTGCTGCAGCTTGCAACAGAACTGCTGATCCTTCAAAGTGACTTTTTGGTCTTCATTCTCCTCTCGTAGTCGTCGTATTCTGGCTGCGTACAGCTTATGCAAATATAGTCCTCCTTCTCTGCTCGTTCAGCAGACAGTCCTACACATATCTGGTGGAACCACTGGTTGCAACTGCCATCACACTGGACCCAGTTTACCTGATTGGTGGGAAAAACAAAACAAAAAGCAACAACACAATGTTTAAAAAAGAGGAACAGGAACATAAGTCAGTTACCACTAAGTATATACACATAGATCAGCCATAATATTACTATCTGCTGATGGCTTTAATGTAAACTTATAACTGATGAGTTTTTATAAAAATACCCAGTTAATAACTGACAGTGAGTAAAAAAGTGAGTAAAAGAGTGGACCTGGTAATGAAAAGAATTTGTTTAGGCTAATAATCGCCTTTCTGACCATTGTTGTCCGTAACATTAAGATTGTTGTTAATGTGTTAATGTTGTGGCTAACTAGTGAATAGTAAATTTATATTAAAACAGACCTCATCACCCTCTGGCTCTCTGCACCATGGTGCAGCACACAGAGAGTAGTCCTCTTCTGAATCTGATGGCGCAGGGTCAGACATTATGTGCGAAGGAGAACAAGTCCTCTTGGTTTCTTCACCCCTTTCTTTGTTTTTCTTGGACTTCTTGCGACACTTCTTGGCCTTGTCACTGTGCTGAGAGTCTGAGCTATCCTTGCGTCGCTTGGTCCTTTTGCTCTGACCGTTCGCTGCTTCTTTCTTAAGACTAGAAACTCCATTCTGCACACAGTAACACAATAAAAATGATAACTGTTACTAAAGACATATGAAATAAGATTCTTGCTTGTTAATCATTAACTAAACACTGCTGTAACTCACTCTACCTTGTTATGGTGGGGGCTCCCTCTTGGAGACTCTTGGTCCTGTTCTGTGTTGTTCCCAGAGGGGGGACTATGGGAGGGGATGGGGGCCAGTTTGTACAGTAGATATCTGTACAGCTGCTCAGTCTCAGGCAAAGTGACCTGCAGCAAGAATCCTTCCACCATCAGCTCCTCCAGATCAGGCCCGAGTCCTGTAACAAATATTAAGGGAAACAGACATCAGAGGAGAAAAATAAAATTGCAACAAATTGTGTAAAGGGTTTCCACCAACCCTGAAGTGGAATAGACTCGTGCTCTGTATAAAATGATGATCCATTTATTTCCTGAGTCAGATGTGAAGACATTCTGGGTCCAGCTTTTACCTGTGACAAAGAACAACAATATATTTCTGTTTGCGTTACATATGTTTCAGATACTCCAATGTTAAGTTATATCAACAAAACAACTTTTTTTTTATTTAAACAAAATTCTGACAAAACTGACCATCTTTGACACTTTCTCCAGCACTCCCTCTGTGCAGGCCTGCTGAACTCTGTGCTGCCACCGCACTGTTCGCTCGATAAGGAACCGCAGGGCATCTCCTTCTGGCAGCCGAACCCGAATTCTCTGCAGGGCAGCCAGCAGGGGCAGGACCTTGTCCAGGGGTGGCTTTCTCGATCGCTGACAAAGTGGGCACAGCCAGGCTTGCCCGTACTCAAGTTCTGTGGTCGTTTCCACACAACCAGAGTGGAAAACTTCTCGACACAGCTCACACTGCACCATGGCACCTGAAGGGGCCTTTTGGCAAATACAAACACTAAGTGCACAACAGTTTTCAGCAGGAAGAAGCTTAGACTCGTTTGATGTACGCAAAGCCAACAAGATCTCCATCTCCCTCTGGCAAACTTCAGCAAGAGTAGACATCTGTGAGATGAGAAAAACGTGGTAAACAAAACTGAACACTAATGTCTCTCCTTACCAACTTCTGCATTTAAATTTAAAGCTCTTGAAATAACATCATTCCAGTATTTAAAAACAGTTATCTGCTGATTAGTTAAGGATGAATCCTCTTTTCCAGTTTACTGTGTCTACTCTAGTACCAAATTAAATTTTTTTAACCTAAAAGAAGAGTCAAAGGCAGCACTTGCTATAAAGGAAAGCAAAGGTAACGATAAAATGTTCAACACTGTTATATGCTATGAGAACTGTGATACTCACAGCAGAGGCAGAGTCCTTGCTCTCAGAGAGTGCTCTCTCTACATCGCATAGCGACTCCAGTTTTGTTGAAACCTTTCTACCCATCTGTGGAGTCTCTTTCGCTTTTTTAAATCGGGACTTCTGATATCCCGCCCCAATGTCACATCTCGGGCAGAGGACCTAAAAATATAACAAACACACATTCTTTACCAGTCCATAAAAGCACATTTGCGATTAAAAAAAAAAAAAAAAAAGTAGTACCATCACTTACCTCAAGAAGAGAGAAGGAGGAGTTTTTCAGTAGGAATGTCTTTGCCGCACTCTCCTTCCAAGCCTGAACATCACTGACGAGGGCCTCCAGTCGACTTAGTGGGTTCAGCCTCACTGGGATGCCCTCTGCTCTGAGAACCAGCTCAGAGAGGCTGTCCAGCACAGGAATACGACCACCAAGCTACACACACACACACACACAGACACGCATGATTTACAGTCCACAAAGTGTGAGGTACTGAAAACAATCAGAAGGCATGAACCTGAGTATATTTTACCTGGAGTGCATCAGCTTCATGCAGCCACTTTTTGGCCTTGGTGACTATGTCCTTCAGCTGCAGACAATTGGGCAGATAAGCAGGGATGTTTTCAACTTCTTGCAGAGCAGCGTCAAGTGTTTCTAAGCTGTGACAGGGCCTGTGAAGTAACATGTTTTATTAAATTAGATGTTACATTTTTAATAGAATATTAAATCAAATTTCAAATGATCAGGTAAATACCCACACAGAGAAACATACAAATATACCTTTAGCAAGAGAAATGAAAAATGCATTAATTAAAAGTTATTAGAAAAGTAATATTAAACATCACATAATTTAGAAGGGCTTGACATTAAGCTTTTTAAACCAGTTCCAAAAATGATAAGTAGCAAATCAGTTTTTCTTGCCTGATAGCCAAACTTACGTATTCAAAAAGCAAGTCTTAATAAGGATTTAATTAACATAGGAAACCTACAAAAAATATTTATGGCTGAGCTGTTAAAATGGGTCATTGAGGTTATTTAAATATGTATTCATCATATTAATTATAACATTATATTGAATACAGCAATTAATCAAAATACTGAAAGAAAATACACAATATTTTGCACCTTCAAACACTAAGGTAAGGAGATTGTATTGTTTAATGATTTCTTGGTTTGTTTGTTTTTTTTTGTGGATTTGAATATGAAGAAGAATATAATGACAGCACATAAATAGAACAACAATATTACGGCGTTGGTCTGAGGATTAAATGTATCAGGGTACCCTTGATTATTGCATAATAAGATACATAAAAACAGGATTGTTACTAGCCCTGTGATATTTGGACACATTTAACAGTAGAAGAAAATACATGCTTAAAGTAAGTTGGAAATTAGCTATTGAACTGTATCTTTTACAACATAAAATAGCAAATTAATGACCAAACAGTCCTGTGGCTGATGCACCAGGAGGTGCAGAAATACCCTAAGAAAGCTTATGCAAACTGCATTGATATGACAATGATCATTTACACAGGATGAGCCTATTTTTGTAGCACAGATCCATGTTATTAATGCTTTGTAATGTTTGTAAACACAGTTACAACAGCATTAAACAAAAAATAAAATGACCTGGTCTCTGCTTATCTGAAATGAGACTGTGGATATACTTCAAGATTAAAATATGCCGTACAGAGTTCTACAATGTAATACAATAATATCCAAACTGAATGGCTACAAAAACATAAGTCAATTGTGGCAATGTCAATGTCAATGTTATTGTAGGGAGATAGAAATAAGTCAATAATTGGGAAACACTACAGAACTGAATGACGCATGCCCAAACATAGAGTTTACTTGCCCTAGGCAAGGGAGCAACCATTAATGTTGAGACCTGATCTTGCAAGGGCCAAGTCTGATCCAGTACAGTTGCACGGTACCTTTGTGGGATAAACTTAGTCAAAAGATCATGAGCTTTTTTATCTACTATTACTCAGCTCTGCAAATGTAGTACATTTTACTCTACTGAGTAAAAAATTTAAACAGGTTTAACATTTTCACAAAAGTTAAAATTTTTATTCACAGTTTCTGACCTGTTATTGCGAGTTAAAGTATCAGTACTCAGATGTCTGTTACTGTAACAAAGATCTCAGGGTTTCAGAGTCCGAATGACCAAGTAACGAGTGCGAGGGGTTGACTGCGTAATAGACAACCTTTATAACTGTGGCTGATCAGCAGGGCCTGACATTAATATTCTCCCTCTGTGGGTGGATATCAGCAGTGGCGTTTAAAACACTCCCAGCAGCCATTTTTTAGCATTTAATATCTTTTTTTTTGGTTTGCAGTCTTCTCAAAAGGCATTTGGACTAATAAAATTGCAGGTTGACTGTACAACCCCAAGTGCTCACTCTTTGATCTGCAAACCCTTGCACTTCCTCATTATTGACTGGCAGCACACAACGCCATAAACAAAGAAGTCCCTGTCGCTTTTACTGCATTTCTTGGCATTTTGTGTAGCCTTGATTTGGGTAAAATAAATTACTACATCTTTTATGTAGTATACATAAAGTTCAGTATTACTAATTTTATGTAGTTTTGATTTAGGTGTGTACAGTGGTCATTTACATTTTAAATAAAATTGTGCACAGCAAAATCCATTTAAATCATAGAACACAGAATTTCTCAATAACCAAATTGTGGCCAGTGAAAAGGTTCATGCAAAGTCCTGCTAATCAATTAATAATTAGTTTGTGTGGCCTATCAATAATTTTATTTACACACATTAGACACCAGGCACAAACAAATACTGACTTGAAAATGACCATTGGCATAAAAAAAAAAAAAGTAATCCACGATAAAAGCATTTTGCCGTTTCTTCAACCAAACCACACCAGTTATACTAAAACGGGATGGGAAAATGCAATAAAAACATAAGATTCAGGGCAGCCTCACCTAGCCTCCATAAGGCTGAGCACCTTCTCCTCCCACTGCTCTGACACCGTCAGCAGCTCCTGTAGACGAGCCATTGCTCTTTCTACAGAGCTGTGTGGAGCCAATCCCACACCCTGGTCTATCAACCTCCTCATCGTGTCCAGACACAGGTTGTCCGGTCGACTGCTGGCTTGCTGCACCGCCTCCAGCCAGCGAGCCTGCTCCAGCCTCTCCCTTAGCAAAGGCAGTTGTGGCAGCTCCACATCCAGACCCAGACTCACATCTAAAATGTCCTGCAGCTCCAGAGCACTGGGGGACTCGTCAGAGAGAAGACGGTCACTGCGCTGATGGAAGTCGTCAACCCGGGTCAACAGGTCCTGGAGGTTTTATAGAACCGGCATTAGGGGCTAACGTTTAACTAACCATAATCACATTTCTTGTTAAAAACTCACTAACTTCAATACCAAATGTGTTTAAAGGTGACATGATGATAATCAGGAATCAACTCAACTGATGTCTTTACTTCCTCATATTAAAAATTTGGTTATGAAATAAAGAACTAAAAAAAAGAAAAGAAAAAAACAACTTATTTATATAAACAAGTCTAATGGAAGCATACAACCTTCAGTAACGGAGCCTGTCGGATGTTACACGGCAGGCTGTCTAACTGTCGGACAAAACATCTGAGCTCCTCTACAGTCAGTTCATTCTGGTTTTGCGACTTTCCTCCTCCAGAACGATACCTGAAAACATACGTGAAAACCACTTAGTAGTCTGATAAAAATAAATATCTATAAAAAAAAAAAAAAGACTAACAAATACCATGACTAACCAATACCATGACAAATTATAATTTCTAGAAAACACAGCAAGCAGAAACATCAAGACGATATCTGATCTGGATCAGCATGATTGCATGGCTGGTCTTATAGGCAATCATCTGATTTTAATTTACTGTTAAGCAACTAGATCCACAAATGCTAGAAATATGCTGGACATCCGTTTTTTGTACTACCTCGTCTGCCTCTTCCCATTAAGAAGCTGTTGTGCCACCACAGCAACTTTATCAGCCTCTGATGTGACTGTTCGTAGCTGATCCAGGAGGCTGGTTCTCGGAAAGTTCTTTGTTTCTGCCTGTTCCACCAGGCTGTGAAGCTCTTCTGACCCTGACAAGAATATGATACAAGTTCTAATAATGTAATATAATCTTTAAAACACAGTGCTGACATGACAAAATTGGTAACTAGTAATAATTTTTGTAAACAAAGGAATGTAGACTGTACTATACAGAGGGCTAAGTGAAGTGAAGCAATGTAAGAGTGTGACCAATTGATAGTTTATTAATCTGCATCATAAGTGACAAAAACAACACAGAGAATTAGGATTAAACTGTGATAAATTAACGTTTTACAAAATACATACAAAAAAATAAAAATACACAAAAAGTTAAATTACTTCTAACCTCTTTTCTTGTTTCCCTTGTTCTCAAGGATTTCCTGAACATTACACACCCACTCTTTATACGACTCTGCACGCAGCTTCACTGAGGCCATCAAGGGGTACAGCTCATCCAGTGTAAACTTGTAACTGCAGGTAAAAGACAAAACCGTACAATAAATTCACTACGACTACCGTGTCATTTTTCTGGACTGGTAAGTAATTGTAGCACTGCTTGTAATGGGAGTAAGCAATGCAGTGTTTTCTGTCCAGAAATTTATGACCTCCATCTGAAGTGAAATGTTTGTAGAAACATGCAAAATATGTAGAAATGGAAAAAAGTAGCTTCTTTTTTAAACCCATCATAAAGATTTTTTTAGTGATTAGCACTCAGCCCTCATAGCTACAGTAGGTGATCATGGTTCATGATAATAGTTAAAAACTAAATTCAGTGCAATTGCCATTTTGATTTTGAAGACTCACTTGAGTATGAGGTTACTATGAGGACAGGAACAGAGGTCCTGGGTGTGGTACAGGCAAACCACCTTGTTGCGGCTGCAGGGACAGGTGATCCCAGACAGGTAGCAGGTGGTCCGACACTTGCAGCACTGCCGATCCTCATCTGGGAGCACCTCATAATCAACTTGTTGTGACTGCAGCACACCCTGGGGATACAAATTAACAGTTGTTAGAGCTGCAAGGGAGACAGACGACCCAATTGTCACAGCTGTGCAGATGAAGAAAGTCTCCTTATTTAAATGTTCTCTTATAATAATTTTCAAAAGTTCAAAGGTTCCTGGATGACACATCAAAATATTCTTGCTCTGCTATGGTTAATAACAAAGATTGAGAACTTAAATTTACTTATAGTAAATGTGATAGACACACTAAAACAAGACTATATCCTACTGCCATTTTTACTTTACTAAGAGGGAAAAAAAGCAGAGGGATCCTTAAGAGCTGCTCACCATTTTCTTAATCTTCTGCCTTAGTTGTTCTTCTTCTTGGATCATCATGGTCACGTCCTTCTGTAATGCTGACGCCAGCTCGACATCCATCATTTCCGCTTTATAGGCCATGTTACAAATCATCTCATCATGAGAGAAGACACAGTACCTGCTCAGCTCACGGTAGTGTTGCACACAGTTACGGCCAATGGGTAACTACAAGAAAACATTGAAATAAGTCACTAGTGCCAAATTAACAAAAATAATAAGCAAATTTCAGTTCTTGCTAAATATTATTTTCCCTAATTAATGTACTTATTTCAGATCTTCTCTAATATACTGCATGGATTGAATTGAAAGGCTTTGCCATTTTAGTTTGTTTTAGAATTGTTAACAGCATTCTCGAATATTACAGAAGAGCATATTAAATTTAAAACAAGTTTTCTCTCATCTCTGGATACAGAGATACAGATAATATGCAAAAGGAATAAAATATATTTTTTCTATACAAGTGCATGTATTAACTGAACGTCTTACCCAATCCATTGTACAGAAGTTGACAGCTTCAGCAAAGTTGAAACCCTGATTGAAACCACTGTGGTAAGCTCTGGGAAATGTGATAACAAACTCTCCTGCACACTGGTTGGTGCGATAAATCTACAATAAATTAAGGGGAAGAAACAACAGGAAAATTAAAAGGTGTACATATTTTAACAATCTCTGGCTTAAGCTGAAGTTCTGATCACATAATTTATATTTGCTTTGTTAAAAAAACTAAGATTAGGTTCTTGTTGTGTATTTTAAACAAACCTGTATGACCTTTACTATGAAATAGCAAACATTTTAAAACCACTTTCTTGGTGGCAGAGGTATTTTTGCAAGCATCAGGCGTTATGTCACTGTTATTAATAAACAAATTTTAACACATTGGGTTTTTTTTGCAATAGCAGAAACACAAAAAATACAATGATTACAAAATGATTGTAAGACTGAGCTTGTTACCGGGACACCATTGTTCATCAGTGTATTGGGATTCATAATGGTGACCAGCTGGTGAAGAAGGTCCGGCTGGGACTCAAACAGCTCAGGGGCCAGTTTCTTCATGACTGACTCAAGATGCTCTGCAGCATAACCAGGAGCCCCGTACCATGTTTTTGGCTCCCCCCTGGTGGTATGATCAAACAAAAGCTCACATTCTGTTTATGTACATACATAAATAGGTATATTACTGATATTTAAGATGTCTGATGAATGATATATGATGAAGTGCTCAAACTATGACAACGGTTTGGTGGATTTTGTAATTTTCTCCAGAAATGAATATTTTAAAACCTTACTGCCTTCTGACAAACCGTGAAAAGATCTGCATGTGTAAGGAAGCTAAGAATCTACTTTAAAATTCACTATTGTATTAAAGATACAAAACAGAATTTGGAGACTGCAAATTACCAGTGGAGATAGTTTATGGAATAGCTCCAGTGGTCCTCAATATGCCAGCAGAAGGAAGAAAAGCACATGCCCACATAAAGCCAGGGTAACTTCATCCCACAGATGTCAGCTGTAACATGGGTCAGCACAGAGGCATCCAGCACTGGCATGTTGTTCAGGTTCCACCCGCTGCTCAGGTAATGCTGCAGGTCAGAGATAGGTCTCAACGCTCCACTTAACCATTACTCTAATACAATAAGTGAAAACTGATCACATCTCAACACTAAAACATAATATTAGTATTGTTCATTTCTCTCAGTTCCCTACACTGTTTAATAAACTTAACGACATTTCTTACAATATCATTGTTTTTTTCTATTATTTTTGCTTTGATGATTAATGTATGAGGGAAGGCATGTGTTTAGATATCATTGCTTATTTTATGAACACTTGTATTTTTACGGTTTTAAAGAGATGGAAATTAAAATGTTTTTGTTTAATGAAATAAAGACACCACATTAAGGACAAGTGTAATAAAGCATCACTATACCAAATGACAACCTGTACCTCATCCTCTAGAGAGACTTCAAAATGCCCGTTTCTCACAGGAAAACCACTCCCAAACTCCTTGGAGGCAATGTCTGCTCCATACTCTACAGTGACATCCTCTTCAATGGTGCTGACAAGACGCCAGAACTCCTTCTCCACCAGCTCAGTAGGAACCATCTAAAATACACAAAAAAACATAAGCACAAATCTAGAAAACAAACATATTAGCCTAAGAAATGCAGGCTAATATGATACACACGTGTTTCTACCATCACATCAGTTTCTTTTAAACTTTTTGGGACAAGAATCATTTAATTCTTTTTAAAGAAAGAAGGAAAAAAAAACAAAACTAAAAAAAAACAGCACAGCACACAGCATTCCTTTCTCAGACGTGGTACACAAAAACTTCCTTTTCTGCTATGCTCCAATGCCAAAACCCTGACGTCTTCACCTCTCATTTTGTGCACTAAATGTCCTCCTCAGACCTGAGGGTGAGCAGCAGGGTCAGACATCATCTGATAAGACAAACAGGACTCTCACTGGAAGTGTGTCATCAAAGCATTCCTTTGTTGGAGACAAAGTCATAAAACCAAGAAACAGAGTACCAGACTGTTTCGTTTTAAAATCTGCTCCAAGGCTCCCAAAACATATTTCTGATATACACAAAACAATGTTGTACCTTAGAATATTTTCTGCATGTTGATTTTACTTGGATTTGGTAAAAACAGCTATAAGGTCTACTCTCTAAAATTTCCACATCAAAAGTAATTTCCACTGTGGTTGATACACCTCAGACATTGTCCGGAGGGGCGTTTCAGACATGAAATACACAGCTGGAGATCGCCAGAGTGAGTAGCATCCACACGCGTGAAAATCCGCTCAATTTCCATGCCTGATCTGCTTCACGCACGTGACACAGACATTGCAGTAGGGGGCTTGAAGAATTAAGTCCGGATAATGTTGGGAGTGTCTCCTTTGGACATTTGCGTTCATGTATATACCCCCCTCCTAAAAAAGTTAGGACAATGTCAGAATACTAGTGCATGTTTGAAAAAGGCCTAATATCCAATCCTCTCACCACTGTCCCATTAACCCAAAAATGTTTTTTTTTTAAAGCATTTTCCCTAAACCCTTTGGCTTTTTAAAACACACACTGAACTTCTCAGGAGGAGCCGCATGTGTAAACGCAAATGTCTGAAGCAGATGGCCCAGACACTGCCAGGACTTTATACTGCAAACAAGACAAACACACCAACCTCCTTGCTGTGACAAAAGGGTTAACAACAGACAAATGTGACAAAAGTTTCAGCTCTTTGTGGACAAACGACATCAAAAGGACTACAAAAAAGTGAACTGAGGATAAATCTACAGGTAAGAGCATCCTGTACATGTAGTCAATTACTGTGGGCTTGTTACTTGCAAGTAATCTGAATCTAATCTCTCTGTATATGTAATAGAAAGCCTACATTTACATTACATTTTTTTATTACTTTTTTTCATTTAATGTTTTTCATCCACCAATTCAGCTGGACTCATTAAGCACTTTCTGTGTTTTTAGAAAGTTTGTTTGCATGACAACCTGTTGTAAACCATTTTTGAATATTATTTTTCTTTAAAATCAGAGAAATTAAACAACAACCAGAGGAGTGACTTTAATTCATACATTTGCAATGCAGAACTCTTTAACATCAGTCGATTAATGCTAATACCAAATCAGTACACCAGTAAGTAAATAAATTATAACATAAATTGTAATTATAAACAAACACAAAGTAAAATGAAAACCAATCAGATATACCAATAATGAGAACTCACATGAACGGGCATGTTGAAATAGTCAGACTTAAAGGAGTCAGCCATGTCTCCAAAAGCCTGGAGGGTGTAGCTCCTGCTGGCTTGCTCAAAGCCAAATGCGACAGGAGGTTTTCCACACTCCTAAAAAAGGAAAAAGAAAAGAGAAAACAAAAAAAAAACAAAACAAAAACAAGAAAAGAAGGATATTTAAACTTAGGTAAATTACATAATTTTGATCTGCCCTACACTCGCTACACTATACTCGTATTTCCCCATCAAGAGTTTTTCTGTGTCCATTTCGCTTTCTGTGGATGGAGGGTCTGCAGCTCACCTGAGCCAGGCACTTGGGACACCTCCAGTCACCCTTGGGAACATCGTGGAGAGGCGGGATCAGACAGAAGATGTGATAGCTGTCATCACAGCCATCACACAACAGCAAACGGTCCTCTGCATTTCCATTGCCACACACAAGACACATGTACTGGTCCACCTGAATAGACAACAATTGTGAGTGTGTGAATATACAGTATTATATCATAGATGTTTTTTAATTTGTACAATGTTTTTATACACTGTAAAGAAAAAGAAATTGTTAATAGAAAACACAAACTTACTTTATTCACAAGAGGTTTAATCATCTCATTTAATACAGTTTCTTCATATTTTATTGGATTCTCAAATTCAATGGGCTCCTGTTTGACTTCAGCAATTGTCATTCTCACTAAAAAAACAAACAAACAAAAAACAGTGGAGGTTTAGTGGAGTACAATTCCCTAATGTTTGTAACCAACACATTTCCATTCTCATTATTGGCAATATCTTTGTTCTTACCAGGCTCAGGTTTAGCTACATACGTTCCCATTCTCCTCCGAAGATTGGGACGATTCTCACATACCTCACCTGGTTCAGTTTTAATTCTCTATCAGAGACAAACAGAGACAGGACTTGTAAATTTTACTTGCTTCTAAGAAGACATTAGAAAGACCCTTGAAATGAAGATTGGCAACAGTCACAGTTTAGTTAAGCTCAGCTGGTCTTCTGCCATAGTCAAAATATAAATGCATCTTGCAAAGCTGACAGGCTCACAGGGCATTTCTGCCTTTCTTTGATTGCTCTACAGTAATCATGAGCTCAGTGTGTGAACGCTGCATTAACGTGAATGTCAAAAAAATATGACTAATGTGACACATCACAGAACAGTGAGAAAGAAAGACAAATCAAACTCACTTCGGATCTCATCCGTTTAGCTCTGCGAGCAATGCTGCAGGTCTCCTGGGGTTGGACAGACTGGCGCTGTGGCAGGTCATGAGGGGTGTATTCTTTATCTTTAGTGTCATTGGTCAAGGTGGCCTTCTGCAATAAATAAGAAAAAACTTCTATCATTATATATTAAAGCAGCCTGCATAAAGGTGGGGAACAAAAGTGATGTAACATACGGGCAAGTTGGCCCCAGTCTGGAACAGGTTAAACGGGTAGAGGATCCTCTCATAGTGTGCTCGCAGATGAGATCCAATGGCTTTGCCGGGAGCAAAGCCCATTTTGACAGATATCTTAGTCCATCGTCGCTCTCTGCAGACGGCATCAAAACCTCCCTCTTCATTTACCAACTTCAGAGAGAGAGAGAGAGAGAGAGAGAGAGAGAGAGAGAGAGAGAGAGAGATGAGTACTTTATAAGCATTGTATAAGTTGTGTTCAAGTATATGTAGAAAGCAGACTGACTGCCCACTTTATATTGTCTTATGTTCAAACTAGAATTTAAACATACCTTATTCAACTGGTAAAGATCCAAAATCTTTCTCTCCACATGAGGAATTTTCAAAGTACATCCTTGGAGCTCCCAAAATTTTGCTATTTGATCCAAGAAGTTGAGCTTAACTCTGGTCTGAGCCTAAAACAGAATGAAAGGTTAGTATATTTTAAACATTTTGTTTTTTGACATGACTACAGTCATGGTCTTCTAAATTTCTTTATGACAAATCAGATATTTTTAGAAATTAAGCTAAGTTAAATGGCCACAACAATAAGTCAACACTGCTCACAATGACCTAATCAAAAGGAAACCTATAGAAATGCAAGTAGCTGAAGAAAGGATCTGCCAGAAAATCTGACAAATCTAAGTACAACAATCAAACAATTGTCAGGGATGAACAACGGTATTTACTTTGTGATACTTGGGTAAAATGAATACAATACAAACAATATACACATAATAAATGAGTGTACCTCCAATTCATTTAGCCTTTGTATACGTGGTGTGAATTTCAGTCTGTCAACATCACAGGCAAATGGCGGCTGCCATTCCTGTGAGAATTTACACAAACAAAAACCATGTTATCAAGCAAAATAAATAAAAAATAAAATCGTTGTCACAGTGAAACAAAAGCCCCTGAAACCTAATATTGTTTACAGATTTTTTTGCATTTAGGCAGCAGGACATTGTGTATTAAAAACACATTTGTTTTGCTAATTAGCACTTGAAAGCCCTCACATCTGGTCCTTTCCTGGCAAAATTTAAATCAAAACAGAGTAAAAATCTTTTCCATTAGATTGAACAGGTGTATTTAAAGACGTTGCCAGTGAGGACATACATCATTAAAGTAAACCCATTCAAACTAGACAACACAACTTCCTGCAAGATAAGTTTTGTCTATCAAGATATGTGTGATACTAAACTTCTGTCGTTAGTGAGACTATTTAAACTTGGGAAATAAAAATGTATGAAACTGGTTCCTTGAGTCACAGTGAAAGTGTGCCACCCTGGCTAAAATTAAACTCTTTGTATACCATTACACCAAGATTGTCAGTACAAAAAAAGCTTTAACTTGCATGTTTCCTACGAAGGCTCAAAAAGCTTGCTCATTTCTAACTATGGAACACTCACTTTCTCTGAGAATAATTTCAGATTTCTTGTTTGTCCTTTACTATGGTTGAGCCATTTCCAATTTCAGACAAAGGCTGTTTAATCACTGCTTTTGCCCTAAAAAAGTAATCTAAATGCTCTAATACAAATTCATGAACTGAAAGAGTGTAAACCAGGTAATTCATGAAAGTGTAATCTTCTGTAATGACTCACATTGTGGACTGTGGAACATTATATTTAGAATTTTTCTTTTCATTTGGAAGGGTTTATAAATACCAATGTAAAACAAATAACTAAACTACTACAGCTACAGCTGTAGTAAAACTTCCATTATCACCTTAATTCTTTACTAGCTCAGAAAGTATAGGTAATTAGTTAAAACAGTCTTCATTAACTTTTTAACTATCACCCACTATGTGCAATGGGTCTACTGAATTAGCACTACACATAAGACTTATTTGTTTTGATAGTTCTTCCTCATTCCTAGAATGCACAGTCTCATCCCAAGGACAACAATAGCAATGCCATCTGTAGACAAAGCTGGATTAAACTACCAAATGTCTGGAAACAAAAAGAATTCTTTTGAAACATATGGAAATGCACTGCAACTTACTAACATCTACATTCAACATGTGACCTGTCTAAAACCACAGAGGAAATGTTGATCGCAAACTGTGCACCCAGAAATCACTGATCAAAAACAGACTATGAAGCAAGGTCTTCTCTTTTTGAACCATTAATAGAATAGAAAAAGTAGCTACATAAAAACGGAAACAAAGAAAAGGAGATCTCAGGCCAGATCCTATCTTAAAAACACAGGATGTGAATTCTACGCTGTGTGGGCCTTCACTATACAAGCCTCCAGGATGCCTGGTGAAGAGGTATGGCAATGGTACTTTGTTGACCTGCTGCTTCTCACCATTTGGTATCTAATTACAAGCCATACCCTGTATTTTTAAAAGACAGCCACGGTGGTCATAAAGGTGCCAATAAATATAAACGAGCTGCAGAAATTTTAAAGCTGATCAGGTGTAGTAGGAGAAACTGTCTGCAGTCAATAACAGCTCAAACCTTTTTCCACTTCTTTTGTTTACACCAGGAGTGGATTTTCAACCCCATGACGAAACACTAAAAGCAGTGCCCCACCCACCTTTTCTTATAACAATTCAGCCTCTTGTACCCCAACCCATCCACTTAAACGTGCAAAATGACCCTTTAAAGCTTCCTAATTTCTAATAAAGATGAATCCCCAGTGATCTGATGGCATATAAATCAAAGAAAACTGTTTCTGACCCTGGCAAAAGGACGTCTGCCAAAGTATTACGTTAGGAGTCATTGTAATATGTATTTCAGCTGATTGTTGCCTTTTATCTAATTTGCATGGGATGCATGGACACACCCTGAACAGGGCATCTGCCCTCTTCTAACGCAGTGTATCAAAGATAAGGTCAACGTAAGACTAAATTAAGTTTTGTTTCTTTCGATGGTAATGCATAACTATTTTTGTGGCTTTAAGAGCAACTATTATTTTTCTCTTGCGATGATAGGAACGTGTGGATAGTTTTAGTTAGCTAATCATCCAACTAGTTGATGAATGTTATAAAAGGTAGCCAATCATCCAAGAGATGTTTTCATAAAACTAATACGACTCAATACGTCTAGAATACTTTAAATAAAATCAAGCATAATCTCATTCACGTATGTTTTTGTGGCAAATTTGATAAAAAACGGATGCAGAAATTGTCCATAAACCCCGGTGCTGGAACGACCCCATCTCTCCATAAACAGTTGGTCACCGAGCACGTAGCAACGTTAGCCAACGTTCGTGTCACACAACTGCAGCTTTAAAGAGGCCTGCCTGCCCACACACACACACACACACACACACACACTCACTCACTTCACACTCACTAAATACGACAAATGTCGCTGGGAACTTCTCGGTTAACGTTTAAACATTTGCTTCAAACCGATGTCGAGTTTAGTGGTTTAACGTGAAGCCCTGGGCACTCTCCGCACATCGAGTCCAGGAACCATTTCAGTCTGCGTCAACGTAAACAATTTCCATTCTATTTGCATGAAGGCAAACTTTGACGTTTGAATTATTTTTAGAAATCATACTTCGGAAGTTGACTGTTACAATAAACACACGTCCGATTGTTTGTTGGTTGAAAACTTGAGCAGGACTTGTGTTTCCCCCTGAATGCTACGTCGGTGGGAGCTTCGCTGTGTCGTTGTTACACACGCACACAGTCCGAGCTCAGGCTAGCTGACAATTCAACTCGCAGCCGCAATCCGCCATGTTGAAAGCTCTCTAAAAACACAACTTTGCCTGCTAGATTATCTACTGCAGCATCGGCCAACACACACAACACAACAACCCCGAATGACTGTGAAAATACAGAAATACTTACTGGCGGAGGTCGGATTTTGCAGATACCGGTTTTCTCTGCGATGGGTCGTATTTTGTTGATGTACGCAAAAGGGTCGGCAAATTCCTCCCAGCTGGGCTCAAAAACAGGGCACTCCGGAGGGGGAATGAACTCATTCAGCTGAGATTGAGTCATCGTTGCATCTTCGTTATGACTGCAGATGGAAATACTGTGCAGAGGGCTCCTCGAACTGATAATACTCACTGTGAATTTGGATCTTTCAGTTCATGTCCACTCGCCACTCATTGAACTCAAAGACGAATTATCTAGTGAGACTAGAGGCTGACAGCCAGAGATCGTACTCATCCGCTTCGAAAAGTAGACACCCAGGAATTATAATAGGTACAGTAATTGTAAGTAACTCAATTTCACGCAAACACGTACTTTAGTGATTATTACATGTTCCAAAAGCGATTGTGTGTATAATTAATGTTTTGTTACTCAGATAGGGCTCAAACTTGTACATTTGTAAAGTTACATGTCTGCAGGACTGTTAGGATAAATGCCTTCAACGTCATTGAATTTCTAATAACGTACAAATGAATTGCTATTTATCTTTTTGGTCTTAACCCGTTAACACTGTTGATAAGATACATATCAACAGCTTAGGATTGTTAGTCTATTGGTTCCGTAGTTCCCTTGCTAATGGATAAGCTTGATTCGCGTACCCGTTTAGTACGGGTGAAATTGCGTTCCAAACAAAGGCATGGCCTTTATTGGCTCTTCCTCACCCCGCCCGGCTGTGTGAAAGAATAGAATCGTGTCAGACGCTACATTAGACACGCTAATCGAACACACCTACTAGATCATTGCGCGATGACCGGCACCTCGTTTTTAAATGGTCTAGAGGAGCCGGTTGATTGGTGGAGACGACAGTCATAGTTCCACCAGGCGACCTGTTTGTCCGTGGTGTGGCCAAAAACGGCGTGGCGGGGGGGACACGGAATCGCGTGGGTACTGTTGTAAACAAAACCAGCAGGAGCTAGCATGGGGAGAAGTCTAAGAGCAGCGTTTTCTCAAAGATTTCACAGTCGTAAACGTCACTGCCGTTGACACCTCTGCTCTACCAGGATCTGATCTGCTTCCTGTATTATATCACATCGATCACTTAGTTTAAAATAGAAATACAACGTTAAAGAAATATTAATATCTAAAACAGCTCATCCTTTCTATCAAAGCAGTTGAACGTCGAAGAATCTCAGGGTTCAACCAAAGTGGATTCTGTAGAAAAGTGGAGGAAGTGTGTCAAAATCTCCCCATTTCACATACACGTAAACAGAAAGCAAATTTTGGCCTTACAGCACTAATATAGTTTTGCTTTTTAATAAACGTATTCAAATTTTTTTTAACTATAGCTAGTAAAATACAGCACATATTGATTCAAACTTTTTTCTGAAGTTTCTCAATGTGCATAGGGTAACTTGCTAATAAAGTGCTAATCTAAAAAGAAAACATACAGGTTTCACATAAGATAAAAACCAGATTCACAATCTTATTACTTACAATTTAATAAAAACCAATAAGTAATTTCAGTGTTATTTCAGATGTTTGTCTACTATGTCTACTAATATGCATCCTAGTTCCTAGAACTTATAGTTAAGGTTTACAACATCTCCAGACAACACACCATATCAGGAAGTAATATTATAGACTTTTGGAAAATAATTTGGTGATGTCTTAGTGTCTGTTATTACCTTTTTTATCTATCAAATTCAGTCAAATATGCTGTTTAATGCTATTGCCCTATCATATACAACTTTTAGTATTATTACAAAGTTGTATTAATTAATATTGCATATGAGAGAAATTACCCCTACAAGCTGAAGACTAAACACTAACTTAAATTAGTTTACAGAGAGTTGACATTTTTGGCCCAGTCTCTTAGAGGTTAACTGCTGCATGTTTTTCACCCTGTATACAAAAGTGATTTGAATGTCCCTGTTCTCTGTTTCATGTGAACTTCCTGTCAGTGGATTTTAGACAACAGACCACACATGACAGGTGTCTTTCACTGTTAGGGGAAGAGACTTAGAGAATTACTGGCCATATCAGAAAAACAAAGAAACAAAAAATATAAGCTAAATGTAAGTGTCTGGTACTGATTGTGTATACAGGCCCTTCTTCACATATGTGCTGAACTTGAGCTATATGATATTACAAAACAAATTGACAGAACTGCACACACCTATTCTTGAAAGATAATATAAAAAGTGACCAGACTGCTTCGCCACTACCATATCTGACAGAGCATTGAAGCAAGGAGGTTTGACAGACAGTAACACATAACAAAGGACCCCCAGCAAATTCACCCTATAATAAATAGATGTCCAGTAAAGGTATCAGGACATCTAGTGGTAAAAAGTAAACCTACATCTTAAAATTAAGTCTTCTCAAAAGGCATTTGAAATAATAAAATTGCAGGGTGATTGTACAACCCCCAAGTGCTCACTGGTTGGTCTGCAAACCCTTGCACCTTCTCATTATTGACTGATGTCACATGACGCTGTAAACACAGTCCCTGTCGCTTTTACTGCATTTCTTAGCATTTTGTGTAGCCTTGATTTGGGTAAAATAAATTACTACACCATTTATGTAGTATACATAAAGTGGTTTAAACCTTTTAGTCCTCATAAATTACCACTCAGAAACAGCCGCTTGATAACATTCAGCTTGCCAAAAACATTTTTTATTACACAATAATGGTCACTGTGGTCAGTGGGACTGGTGAAAATGCACATAGTACTGTTATCTGGACTAATTCTGTATTCATATCAATCAGAAATGTATGTGTGTGTTTGATAAGTCCTCTTTGCTCAGCCTAAACTCTGGGAGTGAAACCATAAAAAGATGAATACTCTTGCAATACATTTTTTTAAAAGTTCTTTTGGTCTTACATGCACTTAAACTATGCATGATTCACCCTTTCCAATGCGACGTAAAAACTTTTCTTATCATCCAAACAATGCCAGCCAATTGGTCCAATCTCACAATCGGCGCAGATAAGATACTTGATTCTCCCAACGTCGTTAGTGAAGCCCACGTTCTCAAAAGTGTACATGTCGTCCACTAACCAGTGGGCAGTCAGAGCGTCCCCATCCACTGTGCCCTCTGTGGTGCTGAGGCTAGTCTTTTTCTGCATGGATGGTAGGAACAGCTAGTGGGAGAAAACAAAACCTCAGATGACACAGAAATCCTAAAATCTCAAAAATAAAAACTCAAAAGTGCAATGTAGTTTTTTTGATCTGACATATATAGTACATAAAACATTAATGATATCTATTTTAGATGTTCTTGTAGAATCTAAAGCTGTAGGATTAAGAAAATCAACAAAAACATAACAGAAACCAATAAATCAGTATACAGTTTAGCATATTTTACTTCAGACATGCACTGGCTTTATAAACCCAGCAGAATAAACCCACTTGAAATAAGGTGAGGCACTAATGGATTTTCAGTCTTCCTAATTCATAAATTAAGCAATTTTTTAGCTTAATAGTATAGTATAGTAAAAACTATAAAGTAATTTAAATACTTCTGTTTAGTATATACAATTTTTTTTCATATGTGTACATTATTATATCTTTGGTTCTAAACTAATTAGTATCTCCAGTTGTCAAATGAATGTAGTCACGATGCAACATGATTAACCTGGATACTGTACATCTGTGTGGATAACTGATTATGTATTGTTTATGATATGTAAAATACCACCCAGGTTTGTCAGCCAGCCCAAATTATTGCCTTTTTATCGAATTCACACCTCTTTCTCTGCAAACGCTGCCATCCCTGGGCAGAGAACCTTGGATCCGCACCGTTGACACAAAACAGATTTTCTGTTCTTGCCGTCCTCAGAAACCAGGTCGGACCGGTCCGTACTGTCTTTGTTCTCCTGATTGTTGTCCATCTGGAACCCTGACGAACAACACATTAACTATGATGATGATGAATAAAGGGCTTTGGACAAACTGTGTTTAACTAAACCATCCGAACTGATACATTAGCAAAAATTAATTGCAACTTATTTATTGATTTAGTGATATCTTAAAGAGAATTAAGCTGTTATTATTCACGGACTAAAGTCTTTGTAGTGCGGAAGTCAACGACACATAGATTTACTAATGATGACATTTTTCATTATACACAGAATACACATTATGCCAACCTTAACGCTAATATTTACTCTAAAACAAACAATAAGAAAATGTTAAAGTACTGATAGATTCGCCCTAAATGTAAGCCCCGCCCCTTGCATTTATGCTAACATGTATGCTAACCTTATGGTAACTCTGAACCTAACTTACTGTAATACAGCTCATAAATACATTACGTATCCATTACAAATACTGACACACGTTTAAGTAGAAGTCAGATAAGGCATACCAAATGTTGGATTCAAAACAACGTTGTATAATCGGCAGTATAATCGTAAAACAGACGTGATGCTAAAGATGTTAGCGGATCTTATGAAGTACCAGCCACCAAATGGCCTCGTCCAGCAACATATGGCTGTGATTTTTGTTCCTCAGGCTCGCTGAAAAATAGTGTATCGGGGGAGTTTTTTTCATCAGTATCGTTCTCGTCACCCATTAAGTGTGAGAGGAGTTGTGCGTCACGGTATGAGATAACCTATGTAGATAAGGATGAATATTGTTTTTGAAAGGTCTTAGTAGGTTTCTGAGGTTGTGAACCAAAATCTTTGGGCGTTGTTCAGGACAAGCCATACAGAAAAACAAATAATTTAAAATACTGGGTATTGGTACATTATTTATTAGCATTTTGATGCAGATCTTGATTAAGACGTAGATTTAAATTATGGTCCCTTTTATTATTATTATTTGTCCTTTAACTGTCATAGGGCGAAAGACAGAGTGTACCCTGGACAGGTCGCTAATCTGAGGACAAACACAGACAGACAATCATTCACACTCACATTTACACCTAACTGCGATTCAGAGTCACCAATTAAAATAAGAAACTGGAGTACCCGGAGGAAACTCACGACGGAGTCCACCCAGGAAGGCCACGGTCGGCCGGGGCGTGGACCCACCGCCTTCTAGCTGTGAGGCAGGCCTTTAATTTGTGATTGCTAGATTGCTAGATATAGTTTTCAGCAAATTAAATATTTTAATACATTCTAGTTATAACAGCTATGAAGACATCTAAGACATATTTCTGCCACTGATTTCCAAACATATGTGCTAGCCATAATAGGCAAATGATGAGATGCTTTAAAACAATTTTTATATATTTAAAACACTGTAACACCGTTTTGCATTTTGTGTTAAGGACAAGGAAAAACAGTAGACAACACTGCTATCATCACAGCTAACAACCGCTAATATCCGGACATTTCCGATTGTCCGGGATTTATATTCTGAAAAAGTCTGCTCATTCCTGTTTGTATTGCCCAGACTGGAGACAACAAGAGACCACATTAATACATGTGGAAAAAAATTTATTACAATAATTTTCCAAGATTACCATTAATAAATATTTATTTACATTTCAGTTTACATTTCAGTGAAATGTATGATTTATCACTTTCTACACAGGACAAAACACAAACTCAAGAATACACATTGTTTTAGTCATTGTAATAAAGCTTGAATAAGTTGATCTAGAAAAAGGATTCATAAACAGCAGTTGATACAACCTATCAGTGGAGTTGTTAAGTTCAATAATGATTTGAGTGTATATATGGCAAGGAAACAAGATAAATCAACATCTAGAAATCCTTGAAGCTCCCTTGACTCTTAAGATAGGCCATTTTATTTAAAAACATTTCCAATGGCCTAAGGCACAGGAATACTATAAGTTTGTATCATACATAACACATTTTAAACTCCATACGGTGATTTAAACTTTTATCTTTTATAGTATATTCTAAGGTGTATTTGATATTTACACCTCTCATTGCATGTAAAATCTAGCATAAAAGCTGACAAACACAATTTGACTGATCCAAAGCTGTACATTGTGCGTAGCCCAGGGACTTAAAATGAATCAATGATGCTTTATGTGACCCTAGAATTACAGCAGGGAAGCTCTTTTCACTTCAACATTTTACGCATCTTAGTCTAAGCTAAACAGAATTAATGTATTTTTCCACAGCAGCTACAAATTTTACTGCTTTTCTATGTCATTACCTTGTTCATTTGTTTGGGACTTTGGTCAATTAAAGTATTGCAAAAGAACATCTATATATATATATATATATCAGCATAAATTAAAAAGAAAAAAAGAATTATCCAACTCACTAACATTGATTAAAAAAAATCTGACCTACTGTTCTATTATTCAGTTGTTCATAATTTTCATAACTTCAGTACATCATCTTATTTTGTTTCAATGGGCTTTCACGGCATAGTTGATGTTTTCTTGCAGTGAGGGGATAGGTGGGTTTGTGTTGGTCCTCTGAGATTTGCCAGACAGCTTCATATTAGTGTCACCAGAATAATAAAAAAAAAAACAACAAAACATATCTGATGACATTAACACCTACCAAGTATATTATCATCCCCGTTAAAACAAATGGGTGTGCAGGACCTAAAGCAGACAAACCATGAACTACTAGTGACCATCAGAAACAGGAATATATGATTGAGGTCAAATGGGATTTAAAGTAACTTGAAAACCCAGACGTCAAGCTTTATAATTATAAAAGTAGTGCCTTTGAAAACTCTCCATTGTTGATTGGCTAGTTAATGCTACTTTATTAGCACAAGAATAAGCCAAAGCAGAAAGACCATAAAACCCAAAAAAGAATGTTAGCAAATCAGAAAAAGATAAGGAACAGTAAGTGACTATATTGAATTCCAGCAGCATTTTAAGAGGGTGTGGGTTTCTGTGTGTATGTGGTGCTTCTGTGTATGTGGGCCTACAAATGAAAATATGAGTAAGTCACAGTTAGGGTTCTCAGAGTAGTGAGTCATCTGTGCACCCTCCCTCAAGGCCGTAGCGGAACTCCTGCAGATTGGAAACACCGTAGAAATGGATGAAAGCTGCTGCCACAACCAGAACGTGAAAAATCTGATGAGAATGAAACTGGAAAGAGTGAAAGAAAGACATGGGCATTAGTAAGATTATTTATGACATGTCTGCAACTTAAAACTAATTATAGATATTAATATGAATTTGGAGAATTTAAACTGAAATTTTAGTCCTTATTTTCTTTATACTTGATGCCAAAGAGTCAGGTGTTCTCTCCAAATACATGGCAGATTATTCAACTTCACTAAGGTAAATTAGGTCAAGGTACAACTTTCAAAAAGGGATGTGTTTGAAACACTGGGGTTACTGTGTGGAATCTCAATTGTTTTCCTCTCACACAGTCAGCAAGTCACTTTGAGTTATAGTAAGTGTAGGATCTAATGTTTGTGAATATCAATTTTTCATTTTTAATCTGTCCCTTGCAAATCTCCCCTAAACACTTACCCAAATGTCACACTTTCCAGGAAAATAGCGTTCAGGGATCCTTGCTGCATACAGACCAGCACCAGTGATATACATGGCACCCATCAAGTAGAACCAACCCATCTGGCCGACTGTGGTGGCCTTAACAAAGCCCTCCTCAATGGTGAAGTGCATGGTGGGGACAATGCCACTTAGTCCGAGACCCATGAAAACACCTAATACAAACATGAACTTGAATTACTTGGCACAAACCCCTTCGTCAACATTTCTTTGTAATACAAAAAATATATATATTTTAATTTCAGATGTGGCTGCATAACACTGAAGGAAACAGCATTTTTTAAATGGTGCATATTATCGATAACTGGTGCTTACCTGCTCTTGTGGGTCTGTGACGAGGTGTAGAGAATCTGTCCCACTGGGCCACTATGATGGCAGCAATGCCAAGGACACATACAATAGTGAGGTAGATAAGTCGAGGCTGAGGGGAACAATAGAACGAGTAGTACAGCCACGGCACGAAGGAGCCCATGATGAGAAGGGCAATGCCTGAATAGTCAAGTCTGAAGAGAAGGCGACAAAGACAAATGAGTTTTGGTGCTTGGATGACATATCTGCTGGATGCAAAAAGCTTAAATTATCAACTTAACTTTTCTTAATTTAAATTCCCTATACATGTGGCATATACTGTACATAGGCACAATCCCGCAGAGTAACAGAGTATTTTTATGGGTTGTACTTTCGGGGTAGAATTCAACAAAAATTAATTGCGTGTCATTATAGT
The DNA here is from genome assembly GCA_033026295.1 of Channa striata. NCBI lineage: Eukaryota > Metazoa > Chordata > Actinopteri > Anabantiformes > Channidae > Channa > Channa striata. The sequence continues at coordinate 16,413,882 of CM065168.1, read as the reverse complement.
GTGTCATAATAGATGACTATCCTGCAGCTTTTACCACCAAATCAGAGTAAAGTAGTTTGCATTGCTGCCAGTCACTCACACCTGCACTAAAGGGGAAGTAGTGCCAATGTGAAGTGCTGGTAGACTCAGCACGAGAAGTTCAGGGTTTAGTTTCTAGCTCAAAGTCATTAGACATCCAGGTGCATATGCAGGTGCCAGGGTTCATTTTAAAAGAAATTATATCACACTGTACTATCAGGTCACCCTATCAGATGAAGCATTTATGTATGTATAACTATTAAAATGTATAGTATTAGCTAAGAAACTACTGCAGCATCGTGTTAGTTAGGTGTGGGTTTACCCCTCATTTACAACAGTACATGTCCAGTGTGAAGATACAAATGAAATGGTCACTAAAATGTAAAACTCCCCTACAACAAAGACAGAGAATCTAAAATAGGACAATGACTTTGACAGTTACAAATTATTAATTTAAGACATAAAAGAACTACATAAGAAACGCTGTTTGACAATACAAGGACTTACTTGGAGAAGGTGCGAGACACTTTTTCAGAGTGGCAGTAGACAGTATGAAAAAGCCAGGAGAAGCTCAGACAGAGCACAGCTCCTAGGAAAAACATCCCAAACACCACTTTCTCTTGAAGCGGGGCCATGAAATACATGTTGGGCCGCAACATGGTTAATGTGCCCAGGCAGAGGAAAAGGATTAGCCCTTAAAAAAGAAGAGGTGGAATATTTTACTCAGTGGCAATAAGTGAAGAGCTTAAAACTACATATAACTATTCATTTAAAAAAGTATTTTCTAAAACACATCATTGTAAAACAACCTACTGCTTTAACTCAATGTTTAGCATTTTAGGAATGTTGTGTAGGGCTTCTTCATTCTCACCTAAAAGGTGAGTCCAGATGTTTCCTGTCTCAGTGTGAATTCTGAAGATGCTTCCAAAACAGGCCCGGAAGGAAGGCATAGGGGGTCTGTGTCCATGGAGGAGGTAATCATTGTCCTTTAGCCACTCAGGCAGGACATGAAAAGGGATTACCCTCCAACGCCCCTCCCAGACCTGAAAATTAGAAACGGCTTTTAGTCAATTCTAGCCAAATTCTAAATAACTGTATATGTTAATAGGCTAACCACAGAATTCGTATAATAAATAAAGACAAACATATTTGGTATTTTGTGGTGGGGTAGTTGTAAATGTTCCAAAATATTTATTTTTCATGTTTCTGTCTTGGTGTGCAGTGCTCTGAGAAGACCTGCTACTCTTACAGACTGTGATTAAGGTAGAAACTTAGTCCTACTTTGATGTTTTACAATTTGAAGATATAAAGTCAAAAAACTAAAGTCTAAGAAACATTTGCTATCAATCACCCTCAACAGAGCCGTGTAGAGGCTCTGTTTATAATTACATAAGATATATTTTTTTTCAACTAGATCTACACTTGTTTCGGGGCCCATTTTCCTGAAGAACAGCTCATGAAAATAATCAGCTAACACTTGTTTTTCAGCTAAGTATAACCTGCCAGTTGTCTCCAATGGTGGCTGGTGAGCATCTACATAAATCCTGTCTCTGACATAGAATTTTAAACCCATGCTAACCCACATATGACTCAAATGACAAAGCAGCCACAGGTTGATCCCTAGTTGTTATTGTGCATTCAGTCTGGCAACTCAATGTCTATTAACCTCACCACTTAACCACAGGCATGTAAAAAGAACTGTTGTAACCTATACGCTGAACAGAGTGTTGATTTTCACTTCGTTTGACATAGCTGCTGCAATATTTATGTTGGTTCAACACAGGAATGAGGGCACAGTTGTGTAATGTCATAGGATCCATGCTGTTTTCCCCTCATTCTTTCTCATTAGAAATTCTCATATCCAGGTTTCTGAGACTGACAAAAAAATTAATCTCCCAATGTCTAGTTTGTAAACAAACCAAATTGTCTATTTGTCTATCTATTTCTGTTCCTACCTGTCACACAAACCTATACTTTGTTCTTCAGACAGTACTGAAGCTACGCACTGAATTGTTTAAAAGCCCACGTTGCCCATCAGTGTGCAAGTATAAACTTTTAAAACTGCTGCAAATGCTGAATTGGTGTACCAATACTAATTATTATTTCTAGAAGTTCAACATTTAATTATATCAAAATGTCATCCACCATTCAATTTGTTTAATTCATTGTCAGAATTATACATGATTTACCTTATGTACAAATTCCTCCATCTTCTCCATTGCATGGTGAGCCTGAAGTGGTAAGGTTAAGACCTCTCCCACCTCATCCTCCTCCTCTTCTTCATCGCCACCAAGCATTGCAGCTCCCTTTAAACGGATCACAAGACAATATTTAAAACACTGAGCAAAAACAACTTTCCTTTGGACATTTCCTCAAACAGCCTTACCTCTGGATGGACATTTTTAGAGGCTGCCTGTCTCCCTCCTCCTTCCTCCAGTAGTGGCCCAAGCTCCATCAGCTCAACATCTGGGACACGGCAGTCCTCAGAGATCCGGCAGTCTGCATCACTTGCAGACCCGTTTCGGCCTGACATAGGGAGCCTGCCTGATGACCCACACACAATCTTTGTATTCTGCTTCAGATGGTATACTTCAATTTCCTCCTGTATAACCAAAATTACAGACAATGTTAATAGTAAAATATAGGTTTAGATAAACATAACAAACATATCACTAAATAGCGACTAGAGGTTCAAAACATTATCTACATACAGGTCAGACTATGCAATGTAAGAACCGCTGGAAAAAAAATTATATAGATAAATATAGAAAAATCCATCCATCATCTTTAACCGCTTATCCTGTTCAGGGTTGCAGGGGGCTGAAGCCTATGCTAGCTGTCAGAGCAAAAAGCTAGGTACATTGTGAATGGTTTGCCACTTTAGTGAATGGTCAACACAGAGAAACATACACATACAAAACTACTCAACTCACATTTACACCTACGGCCAATTTAGAGTCACCAATTAACCTAACATGAATGTCTTTGGAGTGTGGGAGGAAATCGGAGTACCCGGAGGAAACCCATGATGGCACGGGGAGAGTATGCAAACTCCAGACAGAAAGGCCGTGGCTAGCAGGTAGATTTGAAATTATGTCCTTCTAGCTGCCCTTAATGCACCATGAGACAATTAAATTACTGTTATTTTGCTCTTCCACTTTGACTCCATTCCTAGGAAATTATTATTAGAAATGTTTTTCCTTAACTAAGAAATGATATCCCAAATACTTATAATGTTAGTTGCTTGTGGTGGGGCTTTTCCTAACTCCCTCAAATGAGCCGTTAATATGCCCTTAAATAAATCCAAGAAAATAGATCGGTGTAAAATTAGTAAGCAAAAACCGCCATAAAATGTTTGTTTATCAGCAAATTACTGGAAAAAAGATGTGTGCACAGTTGAACAATTATCTTTTATGCAGTAATTTGTGCGATGTGTACCAGTCTGGCTTCAGAAGCAATCACAACACTTTAACAGCTCTTATAAGAGTAATCACTGCCAGGATGTGGATTATTCTCCTACGGCACAAGGCTTAAAATGATCAAACGGAACCATGGAAGTCATCAAAAAGAGTGGTAGGTTTCTCATTAAAAAAATCTAAATATTCATCTTATTTATTCATGTTGCACCTGTGAATGCTAATACATAAAGTTAAGTGTTTATAAGCTCTATGTAAATACATTTTAGTCCACATACGATGTGGCCCATTGCCTGTTTTACCGGTAAAACAGGCCACTGATGATGTCTCCTTAATGAACTAATTACTGGAGGACGATTTTCCACAAGGTTGTTATTAAGGGCTTCTTTTCATTAAAGCATTAGTCTAACAGTGTATAGTTATATTCTATTTAATAAAAGCTGCCAAGCCTTATTATAAATGGTGTCTGAAAGTGATTATCTTGATATGTATCCAACTCCTGATGTAAGATGGCTGGTAAATGATCTAGTCAACATATGAAATCACATTCACTAACTACAAAAGAACAAAGAGGCTTAACTTCTATAGATCTATTGCACACACATATTCGGTCAACAGTTATATAAGCACCATGGTCCGACTGCAAGACAAAAATATTGAAATATCACATACAGCTGACAACACCAAATACAACGTTCACCAAGTTCCAGTTTAGGGAAAAAACCTGCCTGGCGGATGTAGAACACTGTTAGCGCAGCGCAGACGGAACACGGAGTACAACATGTAAACAAGCACATATACCATAAACTTTCCATCCACCCAGCATCGCCACGATTGGACGGACTTTAACAAAAAAACGACCCGAATCAGAATTTCACGAGCATCGCTCCGTTTAAAAGCTAACTGGTCACGATTGGCTCGTAGATCAGCCTGCTAGCGTTACCTTTTAGCTAGCGCTGAGCTGTCGTTGAGCAGAGCAGACGACGACACTGCCGTGAATTCACTACTAGCGGGCAGAAACACAAAAGTCTTTTCGACGAAACAACCCGAAAACGTTAGCAGGATGGCCTACTCCACTTACAAATGCCTCGCTACTTTTAATAGAAGGTACATGTTACCTGACAAGGTAGCCTTCAAAGCAGGAAGGTGTTTTTTTTATCGATATGCGAAACGAGATCCTTTCCGGAAGTTGAGCTTTCTTCCGTAAACCTGATCCTTTCTGTTTTTCAAAATAAAAGCACTAAGTCTCTGTCTACCCTGTCCAGGTAATCATCCATCCAATCTGTAATTACTTATTCTTTGTAGGGGTACAGGGGGGTCATACGGCGAGAGTTAATGTACATTTGGGGTCAAATTAACCAAATAGAATTTCTTATACAGTAGGAATTTGTCTTGGTGTTAGGTGCAAACACATAATCTACAGAAAAACGCCAAAGTGCAAAGGTGTGACACAACAAATATGAAATATGTACAGAAATAACATATTACAATAAACAAATAAGATTAGTGAGTGTACTATGTGAGGTAAGACAACTTGGAAAGTGACTGTAAGTTGGGGGTGTTATCTGGTGGGAATTGGGGCACTGTTCAGAAAGAAGAAACTGTTCTTGTGGCGTGAGGTCCTGGTCTTGATGCATTAGAGCCTCTTGCCAGAGGGGAGGGGCTGAAAGAGTTTGTGTCCGGGATGAGAAGGGTCTCCTGCGATCCTAGCTGCCCGTCTCCAGGTCCTAGAGACATACAGCACCTGGAGAGTTAGGAGGCTGCGGCTAATCACCTTCTCAGCAGAATAGATGACACACTGCAGCTTGACCTTGTCCTTGGGCATGGCTGCAGCGAACCAGACTGTGATGGTGGATGTAAGAATGGATTCAGTGATGGCAGTGTAGACGTTCACCAGCATCTTCACAGGGAAGTGAAACTTCTTCAGAGAAGAGGCTGATGAGGGTGGTGTCATCTGCAAACTTCAGGAGTTTGACAGATTGATGTCAAGATGTGGAGCTGTTGGTGTAGAGGAAGAACAACAGAGGAGAAAGGAAGCAGCTTTGGGGGGATCCAGTGCTGATAATCCGTATGTCGGAGACATGCTTCCCCAGCCTCATGTACTGTCTGTCTGTCAGGAAGTCCGTAATCCACCTGCACATGCAGTCAGGCACAGTCAGCTGGGAGAGCTTGTCCCTGAGCAAAGCTGGAATGATTGTGTTGAAGGCACAACACAATGTTATGTATTTTCATAATGCAAAAACTAAATATATAAAACATGTCTTCCAAATGTATTTGTATAATGCATTCAAGCACCCATAATGCTTGTTTAAAAAAAAGTCCTAACCTCAACTGCCTGAATAGATTTGAAAATTACAGTACCAAACCATCAAACCTGGAAAAATGACCCAAGAGGCTTCCCAAGGAACAACCTATTTACATTAAACCCAAATTACACACTGGGTATGCACACTTTTTGACTTGTCATGTCCTACACCAATGTTAATAAAACTAACGATGGCGCTTCAAGCATCCTAGTAAACAACTGTGAGCCAAGCACAATATCAGCAGCTAAACAGAATTTAGCCATAAATAATTATATAACTTTTTTATTTTACCTGTGTTTTTCCTGCTCTGAAACATCAAAGTAGGTTAGTTTATGGTTAGGGTAAGGGGTGATGTTAGGAAAGGAAATTATTTTTTTGCACCACACCTGTCTTTGCCGGGTGGGGGTGGTTTCTGTTTCATTTAAAATGAAACTTGTCACGACCTGGATAGGCACATTCTGGTCAACAGATCAAAATATGGAGATTGAGACAAAGGCATCCAGAAATTAATAATACCCTGCATGTTTTATATAGTTTAGCAACATTCCAGCCAATTGATAACATTAGAAATATGCTGTTGACCTTTACAATTTATGTCTCCACAAATCACAGGGTCACTGGTTCAATCCCTAGTCCCTTCTTGCTGCATACTGAAGTGTCCTTGGGCAAGACACTGAACCCTAAGTTGCTCCCGGTGTTCAAGAGGAGCACTTTGCATGGCAGCCATCGTGTGCGTGTTCACAATTACTCTAAGTCACTTTCAATAAAAGTGTTGGCTAAATGTAAATGTAGACAGGAATAAAAGACCAATATATTGTCACATTTGACAGGATGAATGGCCTAGTGATCTTTAGCACCATTTATTAAAAAACATATTTAATTGAGTTCCTTTGTGTAACTTAAAACCAGATGTACCCAACAAGGAGCATTTAAGAGGTTTTCACACTACATAAAGAGCAGAAAACTGGAACAGCCATCTGCAGTGCACCTAATGTTTGCAGTGGTTTAACGCTGCTAAAACAGCCCATGATGCAAGTGAAACATTTCTTTATTGACTTCCACAGGGAAAACATTTTCACAGATTGACAAGACATTATACGGTCAACTTAAACTACTGTAACTGATAAATAGAAAACAGTTAAAAAACAGGCACAAAAGGTAACATGATTGTGGTGTGTTTCCCCCCATAGAACAAGACAGTATTAACTCTTGCTTCATTCTGCAACCCCAGGTCCATGTCGTCTTGTATTTCAAGTCTGACTTTACATTGATACATTGGTGCAAATCACAATAAATTAACACATAAATAGTTTACCTTGAGAGACCAGTGAGTGTGTATCTGGAATTTTATTTGTGGTAATCCATTTATTATTCTTAAATAATTTACTTTAAAATCTGTTTCAGGGTGATAATAGGTTGATGAGGGTGATCGTTTTAGGGGGGTTGATAGCTTCTGTTGTCGATCATATATTGGCAGTGTCTTCTCAATACCTTTTATTACATTTCACTTTAGAGTTAAATTCGCATTGGTGCTAACACGAAGTTATGGTCTAGTGGTTTCACACACTTTGCCAGCATCTTTTTTGGTGTCTGATAATGTTCTTAAAATTTGATTTTGACAAAGTCATAGCTGGCAAATATTAAGATTCAGCATAATGTGCTACTTTTTATTTTATTTAAGTTAATATCTAGTTTCAACTAGTTGATTAGGTCAGTTAGTAACTCAAATTAACTGGCATAGAAATACATGTGTTAATACAAGACAAATTTGACTCCAGGAAGTACATGATGACAAAAACATTTTTAAGCAGCACATGTTCTTTAAGGTGGTGACTCAAAACAGGTAATATTACAAACAATATCTATGTAAAAGAAGGGGTATGTTGCTAATTTACATTATTTTACAATTGATTTATTTCCTTCATAGAGCTAGTAGATAATGGCCATTTTAGAAATAAACATGAGTCTTAGGCATACCTCCCACAAATTTGAATTATTTGGCAGCATGTTCTTAAGTACTAGTAGCCAAATCTAATACAGCACCATGTGATATAATCAAATACCTAAAGCCGTTTATCTAAAAGTTTTACTTCTACTGTGTCTGAAAAAAAATATTCAATCATTGAAATAGGTTAGCTTTGGTTTACAGGGAATAAATCCACCTGCAGCCATTGAGCGAACATGTTCAGTTTGGTGTTAGACTTTCATCACTTTAAACTTGACTTGCAAAGTGAGACCCATCATCTCCAACCCAGTGCGCTTGAGTCTCATCTGCAGGTCTTTGAAGACCCATTCTTTGGATAACCTAAAAATCAGCAACAATTTTTTTTTTAGCATCAAAATTAAATCAATCAGCAAAAAATAGTTTAACAACAGTAAATGTGATCACTTGATAATATGCAAATGTATCTGTGGCCATTATTTGTATTCACATAAAGAAATACTACATCGTAGATCCCTGCATATATTCATTGAACTTTCATTATTGTAAATACAAAACATATTTATGCTGTATTTGGCAGATGCTTTTAACTAAAGCAACTGGAAACATGCTTACAAATATGAATGCTTGAAACGTGTCTGAATTAAATTAAGCAGTAGATATCTCTAATCCATTCTCCTCCAATATTTGTGGTGCTGCCCTCATCAATTAAAAGTCACATTATCACATAATCAGTAATTTTTTTCATGTGCCAAGTCCTATCAGGAAAACACAAGCACAGTGAAACTAACATCTTTCTTTTCAAATAGACCAATTTATAAAATACTACTAGTTTCTAATTCGTTCTTCTTAATTTCTTTTAGTTTTTAGTTTAGTGTGTCATATACTAATCTTTATTTCCTCACACTATTCAATTTCTTTAAAATGTCCCATTGGACACTATTCTAAAGATTTGAAGGTAAAAATGAGTCAGTGAAAATTTTAACTAAAACCTTAATTATTAATCAAATAGGACAATTATTCATTCTATTTGTTGCATTTTGTATTTTCGTCTGAATAGCTGTTAATAAAGATAGCTCAGTTTGCTTACCGGTTCAGGGTACATCTGACTTTGGTAGGTTGGTGACTCCCGAAAAGACATGTTTTTCAGTCTGACTGCTCCCTGTCTGTCAAGAGAACGGGACCTGGGGGATTTCAGCTGACTGCGTCTGTGCCATGACTTGAGCTGTTCATTTACTACTTGTCGTGGGAGACCGCTGGTGTTGTAGTGTTGATGGTCCCATTGAGCTAGGGAGGGAGAGAGTCTGATATCAGGAGGCAAAGGCCTCTGTCTTCTTTGGTGGGACAGAGCAGGGTCTTTATACCAATAGTCGTATCTGCTGGAAGGACATGGAGCCTGCTGGGCATAATAGTTCTGTGCCATGTCCAGATCCGGTGGGTAGATCATTTCTTCATTGTAATAGGCTCTGTGATTAGTAGGGTTATACTGCTGCCTGGGACTATGGTAAAAGCTGGTACGTGGGAATGCTTGAGGTCCATAGCTGCCAACTGGGCTAGACTGCTGCAATGCAGACTGATACTTTTTGGGAAAATCACAGGGCAACTCCTGACATGGGGAGCTGTTGTAAGATGTAAAGGAGTGTTCAGAGTTGCTATCCTCAGAGCTTGCATGGCTTCCGTAACTGACTGTAGGGGAGGGAGTCTCTGGTAAAGCTATACCATATTCAGTCAGTCGCCTCCGCGGTCCTCTGGTGCGCCCGCGGTCCTTTTCAAATGAAGAATCAGGGTTGGACAACCTGTGAAATATATAGCAAGTATATTAATGAGACTAGTCAACAAAGAAAATGCTGTCAAATATTTCCATTCACAGTCTGCTTAAAATTCAACACAGTGATTTGAACTAATTACATTCAGCCACACAGTAGTATGGATAAGTGTGAGGTGAAGCTACCTGAGGGAGAGCTGTCTGTGCACACGCATCTCTGGTGTAGAGGGCATGCTGCTCGACTGAGTGCGGCCCAGCTTCAGATGAGAAAATTGCAGTGGAAGAGCAGATTGTGCAATGGAAGCATCCAGAGGGGGCAACAATTCTGTTTTGGCTGGACTGCTGAATAAGAAAAGGGCAGCACAGAGATCTGTTCAGTTCTGTTTTTCTGATCTTGCATTTATAGATGATACAATCTGAAGCATTTAAACAATTGTGCTCTTTATGACAGACATCAACACTCAAAATACAAATAAATGTGAAGGTAAATCAAAACAAATGTAGTATTACATGAAGGAATTTAACATATTTCAAAAATGACTGTTGTATTGCCTGACCTCATTAGTACGTAGCACATGCCATATCAATTTAATAAACTACTACATTGTCAAAGTCGTATCATGCACAGTTAATTCTGGCAATTTGCTACTGAACAATAAAGCCAAATCATAAACATCTTAATGTCTCATAAAAGATGAAATGGTTCAGTGTTGGCACAACAGCAGATGGCAGTGTTGCACACTAATAAACCATCACTAAACTCTGCATTGCTACAAAGGGCAGGAACAATAATGACTATTTTGTCCAGCAGCAATAATGTAATTTCTTCACTTTACTCTTGTTCATTATTAACAAACACTAGCAATACTGGAAACATGAAAAAGGCTACAAAGATGTCCAAGTCATGCCCAATGAGTTATATTAATTTTATGTTAAAGACATTAGCAGAGTATTACTTTTTCGCTTAAATTATCTTGTGTCTTTAAAGTGTTTAAACCCAAATAATTTAGGCAGTAGACTTTATAAACAAACTTATTAACTTCTGCATGTCTGAAACTTAAAATACCCAAATTTCTACAAAGCATATTTTGCTTTTCTAAAGCTTAAAACTTGTTGAACAGGAAACAAATAATGATGGATGGTGTGTCACCTCGTCTTGCTGGATGAGCGCGTCTTCTTGCTCTTCTCGTATGGTTTGTCAAGACTAGACTCTGTCCATGGGGAGTGCTGGATGGGAGGAGGGTCGTACATAGGGCTTGATGCTAAACTCAGTGAAGTTTCGAGGTCTGGATGAGGGGACTGACATGGGGTCAGTGACAGGGGATGGGGCACCACAGATGGAGACATATAGGAGCCGTCTACAGAGGACTGTAAGGACACAGGGAGAGGCTTGGGAGGATCTGTCTCTACAGGATAGGGGAGTCCTGATGATGGTTGCGATGACTGGCTTGTCACTTCTATAAATAACAGAAATAACCGTCAAAATTATTAAGGTTCAGTCTCATGGGCATTTGTGAAAATGCTTTTAGAATGTATTGTATTAAAGTATTGTTTTATTGAGAGAAACAATGAGCACTTGATATTAAAGACTACTTGCTGGACTCTGGTTATACCAGCAAGACTTTCACTGTCTGAGAAAAATCTTACCTTCGTCTTGAACTGCAGAATCGGACAGAGAACTCTCATCAGATGTGCCAATATCTGGTAAAAAGAAGCAAACTTGATTTTTATGTGAAAAATCGAATGATACAATTCAACAATCCTATGAAGAGCCAAGTATTTGTCAGCTAAGAAGTATTAAATTATGGAAAAAAAAAACTCAACAAATTTCCTGCATGTTGGCAACGCTATTAATTACAGCCCGTAACAGGGTAGGTACAGCGAACTTATTGCGTTCTTATTAGTAACAACAGCAAAGCTCCATATATGCATCCATATTTTTTGTTACCTTATAACAATGAATAAACATTGGGAAACAACAGGGTAACAAGATGAGGATAAGAAAACTACATAGGTGTAAATATCTTGTAGTTATGGGGTATTTATTACATGATAGGTGAGAATACTTATGGTGTGTAAAGAAAAGTAAAGAAGACAAGAGGCTCCACTCCACTAAATTACAGCCCTCATTTGTTATTAAGTTATTTTTGAAAAAATAAATTGCAATCATGCTTTTATTTTTATCGCCCCAAAGCATGGAAAACCAATTGAAATTAGTTGAACTTTAGTATTGTAAACAACTTATTTATAAATAGTTAAATATTACATTATAGGTGTGACAGGTCTAATGTGTTTTAAAGAGGAGCCTCTTACCAGCTTATCTGTAGTTACACGGTAGTTACACCGTAAGTATAACAAATGAAGGCTGTAAATCAAAGCCTCAACAAGAAATTTAATAAAAAATGTGTTCTTTTGTCTGACCAGGCGTATCTCACCTTGTTGTGTAATATTAAAAGCAGGGAGTGGTGATGATCGGCCATGCTCAAGGCGCAGCTGAAAGGCCTTCTCTTGTAGCTGTTTGAGTTTCTTCTCCTCTCGCTTGCACTGCTGCAGACGACTCTTTCTAACAGCCTTACTCAGGTGATCTTCCTCACACAGCTTCCGAGCTGCCTCGTATATTTTCATTTGAAGCGCCAACTCAGCATCAACTAAAGTGTAAGACTGCGAAAAAGAACATATTTTTATGATAGATGTGACACCTTTCAGAATCTCACTGAAGTTGACAGTATTTAAAAATGGAATTAATCCATCTTGCTGATTCTACCTCTGTTCCTTGAGGAATGGTTTGTGCATCCAGTTTAAAAGCAGCTCCAATGCGTCTGCGAATCTGTGGAGGCTTCTCTCCTGGCAGCAGAGGGTAATCATCTGAGAGGTGTCCTGTCAACTCCTAAAAAACAGAAATAATTAAACATAAGGTTTATTTCTCTGAAGGCAGATACAGAATTGATGAAATCAAAATAAAGACAACTTATCCGTTAACACTAAAAATACTTTCATGTTAGCTGTTTGAATAAGGCATACTTTTTCTGAGTTTATTCAACATTTTTTTCAGTAGTTTTAAAATGAAATACAAGTATCTTATTCTGCTCTTTTTACGTGTTGAGGCATATACATTCAGGGAATCTGTTGCATAATTTTTGTCTGCAGATATTTCCTTCCCCAGCACATTCTTTAGGCTTCACTTCACTTCTCACTGTATCACATATCTGTGCGCAAACCAAACTCAGAGGACCACGGCACTACTTGATGTAATTAAACAACGGTGATAAAAGACTGTTACATTTAGTCACTTTCTGCCAGTCACCTTCACAGACAGACAGACAGAAACGTAAGCGCGGTCAGTGAGCTTATTTGTTCTTTTGTCACTGAGAGAAGGGAGAGGCATCATGTCTCTCATTAGTTCACCTGAGCATGTCCCGACAGGAGTGCCAAGCCCAAGTGTCAACAGGAAAGAATGATCAAACCTGGGATTTTACCCTGGAGCAACCATGCACAGCAGAGAAACTCCAAGTTTGTGTCCAGTTTCGCAATGAACCTCTATTTGACAGTGGGAGAAATGGTGTCGGAGTCAACTCTCATACTGGATTCCAACTCAGGCTGCTATGGGAATGTTTAGACTTAATTTTAATTACACAATATTGATTTTTGCTTGGCATATGGTTGTGTCAAACAAAAACAATTAATTAATTTATGTTTTTTGTATATTCCCTTTCCTTTTTTTAAAAAAATCTTCAACAGGGCTGAACACGTATTAAAATGTCCCCATCAAATATCTTGAACAAAAGTACCCCACCTATTTCATGATTTATGAAACAGTGCTTAATCATCTGCAATACGGAGAGTATACGGTGTAACAGCTTGCCTAATAATGTTGCAAATGCTGTAATTAAAATTTTCTGTGTAAAAACTTTATTAAGATTTTAATGAACTTTGATTTGACACAGTTTGTTCTGTGGCATGTATTTATTGTTATTTTATAGAATCTCATTTTTTTTTTGTCTATTGGCCTGTTGGTTTGTAGATTACTTGTACTTACAGCTTCTCGGATGCAGACTTTCTTTAGCTCTAGTATGCAGAGCTCCAGCCGGTCTTGAAGAGCCTGGTGTTTGAGCTTCATGGCCCGTGTATGTGTGGTGACATCCTTAGTACGTGTTGTTGGGCTGTCAGAGCCTGTATAGGAGAGGAAAAAGGTGACTTAAGTGTGACATTGGAATTTACAATGAAAAATGGTTAGTGTAATTTTGTGCATTGCTAAGCTTATTTCGTTCTGTGACACCATCACAGCGCTTTTACATCACACGGACAGCTATTTCAGTCTTAACTGGAAGCTGGGTGTACATATATGCAATGTCTGTGAACAACAAATGTAGTAAAAAAAAACAAACACACAAAACAAAATATTTACCAACCTTTTTAAGTCTGCTATAAATCATTTAGTATCATATGCATTATTTTAGGTCAGAAGATCTCTGGTTCAATCACAAGATAGACAAAATGGGAAGGGGGGTGGGGGAATCCAGCCCTCGCTTTTCCCTTAGTACCACCATCAGGTGCCCTTGAGCAAAGCCCTTAATCCCTAACTGCTCCACGGGAACTGCTGGCTTAAAATTTCCTTTATTTTTGGACCCAATTTTATGACTGGGCGATAAAGTGAAATGTACACAATAAACAGGGCATGCTAAAAAAATGCTAATTTGTGATTCAGATTTAGACAAACTTACCATTTACTGTCATGGTACAGAGAAAAAACTGCATCTTGGTTTAGACGGCTTAAGAGTTGAGTTTCTTGACTTTTAGACATGTTAGCAATGTTTGCTTTGCCATTTGATCTCTTCTAAGTCTAATTATTTTAGTTAAAAAGTACACTACAGTGCAGTACTTTCTTTATATTCAGATCAACTATAAAGCTAACTACAGACAAGCACAATGGATAATATGAAGACATACCTTTTACTTTTAATTCTGTTTTCCTTAGTGACACTGAAACTGTGTCAGAATCTCCGTAACTATAAACAGTGTGTGAGTGTTTGTCTGCGTCGGTGACTAATGACATTAAGATTAGTCTAAGAGCTGTGGGAGTGGCTTCAGGCAAAATGCAAACAGCGCCACATACCTTCAGAGATTATTAACAGAATCCCTGCAGGTACTGACAAACATCCGAGGTGCGACAGGAAAAAAGCGTGACAGCACTACAATGGGGAAAGAATTCCTCTTCCTACAGTGACAATCTCCCCCATTCTCTGCAGATCGACACTTTTCATTGTAAGGAGCAGACATCACATGCCTCAACCAATCAGCAAACCATGTCAGAAAGGCCAGAACTGATAAGTACATAGGTCTGGCAGACCCGAAACCGTATCTGAAGTTATGGTTAGTACGTGGGACAGAAACAGCAGTATAAATCAAAACTAAATCTTACTACCTTTTATGGTTGACTTGGCAAATAAAGTACTACACACAAAAGGACAACATACTGGCTAAGGCTACAATTAACCATCATTTTCCGTAAGGTCTAATTGTTTGGTCTAAGTGAAACCAGGAAATAATTACCATCATGGAAATTAAACCACATACATTTTTGGCATTTCGCTTAAGTGTGTAGATAATGGTTGCTCAGTTATCAAGCCTCACAAAGTCATTTTCTATAAATAAACTAATAAATTAAACAAACTGTTGCAGTTCTTAGCATTTACACATAATTAACTGGTAAAAAGGCTACATTTTATTATAAATTAAACCTTTTCATTTCAAACAACAATGTTTTAATTTTTGTAGAGCTGATTAAGAAAATAGATATTTTAAACTAAGAACATGACAAGAATATTTTACCTGAGTGAAGGATGATGCCGCTGTCAGAGTCGCTGATCTCTCCGTTGGCTTCCATGTTGTAGATTGACTTCCGGCTGCCGTTCTTCAGTGGAGAATAGTGTGAGCACTCAGCATGTCCTGTGAAGAATGATTCCAGCTTAAGAACCAAATCACTATGTTTAAATCAACCCAAATCTCAGAAGAGTCAAAAAAGTTGTCTCCCTTTAATGTAATTTAAGATGAGCAATAATTGACTAACACAAAAGGTAAATTCTATCAAGGAAACCAAGGATTTTTTCAAGACTTTAAGATTATAGTTAACTTTGGTCATTGTTGAATACTTAATACAACTCTTATTGTCTCGAAGCAGCAAAGATCTAATAAAATGCGACAATTTAGACTATGGCAGCAGTGTTACAACATGTGGCCTGTGAGGAAATCAACAACACCAAAACATAAAATATAAGTAGAATTAGACAATTATAATCTGAATCCACAGACTGAAGCCAAGCCTCAAGCAAAACAGTATTAGGACAGGCTTTACTGCCCTTTACACAATATTGTGACCTGTTGCTTCAATGATTCAGGTGTTACTTGCTAACTTCACTCCACAGTCAGGTGTAGTCACAGCGTGAGTACATGTACATGTTACCGAGTCTGAAGTGTTTCCTGTGATGTCATATAATCACTGTCATCTTATTCTCTTTGATAAGCAGCTCAAGGCATATGAGCCATATACACATGTGGTGTCAAATAAAAACTGTGACGTGTGTTGGTTTGATTATTAACTAAGGGAATACTGGACTGTAGTGGAGGCTGCATTCCACCGCACAGGGAGGTTAGATTCAGTCAGGCTAGTTGGTTCTCTATCACTGTATTGAGGAAAAACTTAATTTATGAATAGAAACAATGTTTCTACCATAATGTTGTATAAGCTACAGGCAGTCGTTTAGCAACATGCAGGGATATATAAAATGTTATTATTATTACTAATATGACGTGCACATGACACACTGTCCACACAGCTCTTATGAGTGTGACTGGACTCTTCACGCCTACACATCACAGATAACCAGCTGCTGTTTGTGCAAATTTAGGTTGATGAAGCAATTGTCCCGAAAGCAGAAACTAAAGGATTGTAGAGGGCAAATGTGAAATCTCAAAATGAGTAGATGAGTAGATGAAAAATGTATTTACCATATTCAAGATTATGCAAAAACACAGGCACAATTTACAAATTTTGCTCCACTGATACTTTTGGTAAAGAATAATCCCATACCATTACATTTGGCGGTATATTTACTAAAAGATGCTTGCAGGAGGCTCACTATGGCAGTAAATGTCAGCTTTTTGTATTATCAATGAAGCTGCAATTATTGTATTTTGTTTAATATATCATCAAAGACAGTTATCAAAATAGTTAGTAGTAATAGTAATAGATAGTTGCAGATGTCCTGTTCATTTTAGAGTCATTTTGATTGCTAATGAAGAGTATAAAGCAGGTATAAAAACATTTTTAGTTGTCAGTTTCCTAATCTGGTTGATCATGCTCTACTCACTGAATTCACAAGTGTGAAGTTATATGTTGAAGGGAAGGAACTGAAACTAATAAAGTCCTATGATGTACTGTAGATGTGCAACATTGTCAAGAAAACAAACACTTTATTCAAACAAAGCCGGCTATTAATTTTTCATGTTTCACTGGACATTTCATCTGTGTAAAAACATTTCTACAGTGTGTTATAGTTTTACTCGTCAACGTTTTCTTACTAAACCGTAATATATACATCTACAAACAATACGGCAAAAAAAAAAAAAAAAAAAGCTAAAAGTTGCCCCAAATTCAAAACTGCTAAAAATAACTACCAAAACCAAAATGAGAGCTTCACTGGTTATTTAAAGTCAACTGTCGGCACCACAGACAAAACAATCTCTACACGGATAAAGTTTTGCTAAAGAATGACAATCTAAAGTATTAATTACAAAATTACAGTTATACAAAAGTAATCCAAATTAATTTATTCATGACAGTTGATAAGTTAAAAAACAGTACATAAAACGAAAAATCTACTTACTTAATGAGAAACTGGAAAAACTGTGGAAATCCAAAGACTGAAAACTTCCCAAGCTGAGGTGAAATGGACAAACACAAGGCTATGTGGAGTCTGAACAGGAATTAAGACACGCCCACTAAGAAAGCGCTCCCTGCTGACGGGGAGTGGCCTTATTCATCGAGTGCCGAACACTTGAGTCAAGATCAGGTAACTCAGTGCTCCCGTCTGAGTGTGAAACTGTGTCAACAGCAATGGTCAATATAGTGGGAAATTACAGCTTCACTTTATCCTTTATCAGTATACCAACACATGGGTGGTGACAAACTTAGAACGCATTACTCCCAGTGCAAAAAGCACTAGAACATAAATAAAACACAATGAGAGACTGAGAACCTTGGAGAATCAAGAGCAACAGCGTGCATTTAAAGGTCAGGGTTTTTTCTGGAGGACAATTCACCAAAATATGTTGACACATTTTGTTAATCTTATATGACAGGAAACTTATTATTGTTGGTCTGTGAGCAGTGGGTTTTACACCAAACAGGCAATTTATTACTATCTGACTAACTTTGTTCTGACACCAAGTTTTTTGACCAAATGATTCAAATGTTTAATTGTCAAAGCATTCAACAGATTAAGCAATGATAAAAATATTAATCACTTGTTGCGTATTAGTCTGCGTATTCACAATATGTTACTCACTGCTCCAGCTTAAACTTTTCAATTACCTCTCCAAATAAATCTGTGCTGTGCACAGTTTCAAGGATCTGATACAGTTTTTGTTTACTGCATGATGTGTGCTGCCATCTCCTGGCTGCAGGAAAAGGGGAAAAGTTTGATAACTAATTTACCATTATTGGATTTTCAGTTTCTGATGTTCATACACCTCTCCATCTATTCACAGTCTACTAATGCAGAGGCCATTTTTGTTTCCACTAAAAAAAGGGAAACATGGTGATAGGTTGGTCTGCATGATTTACAGACACCCAGAGGCAGCACCTGCTCTGCTACTGCATGGCTCACATTCATTCTGAATCTCAATATTCATTTTGGCTTTCCAGGAATGTTGGTGCTCACACACTCTGACAAAAGGTCCAGCAATTCCCAGACACTCAAGAATCACATCTCAGATGACATGGCACCAAGAAAGCAGCGGCTACAGAAGAAAAGCAGCAGATACTGTATCTGGTTCAGTAACTTCAACACTTGGGCTTCACAGTGTGAACACTACAAGGCACATTTCACAGATAACAGCAATGTAGGCGGCAGAAATGCTGCTGCAGCAACATTATGCTTCGCCAATTTTGATAATTATTAGGCCAGTCTTTTGAAAATTGCAGAAAAGTAAGGGTTTCAGCCTCTAAAATATGAACAATCTGACCTGTTAGTCTTCACTGGTAGAAAACACAATATCCTATACACACATCACCTTACACTATGTAAACTTGAATTAGGAACTTTTCACTATTTTCTTTTTTTGATTATAAAATGAAAATAAATCATTATTTGCCTTAGATAGAGGTTTTTAAGTTCAACACGGCCACGGTAAAATCCTTTCAACTGGTTTGACAATGAGCTGAAGCCATGACTGAAACCAGACAGACATAATGGTTGACGCATATTACTCTTTTCAGTAGAGATCATTGTGCATACATTACCAAATTTATCACAGCACCTTCATATTTTTTAATCAAAGGTTTCAGGAGGTTTATAGAAAAATCCAGCATACGATGATGCAGGTGCACTTAGGGGGCATCATAACCTTCACAATGGGAGGATTTATTAATAATAATAGTCTGTATTCAGTTTAGCTAAGTGTACCTAACAAAGTGCTCACTGAGTGAAGTCTGAAGAGAGAGGGATAATGCCCGTCACTGAGCAGCACCTGCATGGTTAACAGAATAAAAGAGCAACAGAAGTTCCTTTGTAACTATGTTTTGTAACAAACACTCTGATTACCTTAAATCAGATATAAGGGAAGAATAGTCAGGTGAATAATGTGAGAAACAGTGGGGCACTACAGGTTTGTTTGTCATGTCAACAGTAATGTTTCAAGGGAGAAATGAGAATGAACATTTAAAAAACATTAGACACTGACTTTTATAGTGCAATCCTTCTGAGCGGAAAGTTAGAGCACATCTTTCCTCTATTACATATGTAACACCAGTGACTTTGCAGCAAAGTCCATCATATTTGACGGAAGTCTAGTTTATTAACTTCCCATTTAAACTCCTGAACAACACAGGCGACCAGTGTTACAGTATGTCATGGTTAGTTTACACAAACCAGAAGTCCCTGAGAGACAGAGGGCAGGCTTTGTCTGGGCAACACAGCAGCTGGCATAACAAATTCTTTAAATGTTCATATGTCCTTTTATAAATGTACAGCTAGACTACTCCTGCAAGCATGTGGACCATCAGCTGCCACTGGACTGCACATTATCCCCTCAGTGTGTCACCACTTGCTTCTTCCATCAGGGCTAATAGAGTATTTGGTTGTAATGATTCTTACAACATGGGGGTGTCAAATAAAAGTGCTATAAAGTTGAACTAATGTACTGCAAACCCAGCAGCTTCAAAAGTCAAACAAAAGCAATGCTTGGAGCTGCTGAACTCCCTCCCACCTCTTTCTGCCTGCAGCCAACTTTGGCTTTGTGTTCTCTAAAGGCTCTAAATTAATATAATAAGGATGTGAAATAATACTGTATGTATCTCAAATAAGCAAGTGTGCCGAAATGTTTGTGTTTGATGTGGATTACTGAATTATATGTTTGTACTCCACCAAGTAAATGAAAGCCTATTCTCAACTGTGACCAAGTCCCAGTTTGTGGCTGAGTGAACAAGCTAAAATACAACATCGTGTCACAGAGAGGACATTTATGTCTTCTTTAAGTAGCTTTAAAATCTAGTTGCACAACACTGTACTAGTTCTGTACTGTATATACACTCAGTTGGCAGTTTATGAGTTACATCTAGATAAAACAAAAACAAGTCCTGCAGTAAGTCCTCCATTTAGAAAGCTGAGAACATTCAGGTTTGGTTTAAACTGTTTTAAATAGGCATTTAACTGTTTGATCCTTTTGGAAGATGTGGTTGATGTGGTGCAGACGGCTGTCCCTGCAACAGACAGGTGACCTGTCCAGAGTAAACTAGGGAGTGCCAAGCTTTTCAATGATTACAGTGAATGACCAACCAAATCCTCTAAAAAGTCTGCACCAGTCTACATAACGATATACAAAATTCTCCTAAACTCCACTTTGTAGTTCTAACTTCTCTAAGAACTTTAGAAACACCATGTTTTTGGATAAGGTTCGGTAGGTTTAGACAATGCTTTGGTGCACAGCATGAGTTTGCTCACTGGTTGGTTAGTGAGGTTTCACTAACTCTGTCCTCCTCCCCCAGGTCAACGCTCAGGAATGTGGAACCAGCAGGAAATCTTCAATGCACATGAATAACATACTAACTAATGTGACTATTGTGCTTAAGAAAGAAATTACAGAGTTCAACACAAAATGACATAATTAAGTATCTAACATTTCTTTTCACATTCAAATATTTTAAGTATTATGTGTGGAAAATATAAAGTAGGTACACTATTAAAACTATCCATCATACAACAAAAGCGAATGTAAAAGCGAGACAGCAGTTAATTTAAAATGTCTGGTTCCTCTTAGAATAGTTTTGTGTTTTTCTGTTCAAAGAGGATGTTGGATGTTCAATACTTCTCCACAGATCGGGGCAAACACTGGTCACAAACAGCTGAAGCATCTATTCAAAATGACTATGTTAGTTAGGGGAGTACAGCAGCAATGCTAAAGCAAATAATAATAATAAAAATGTCACACAAGAAAGACAAATGGCGCAACAGGCTTGACCATAATGTGGAGCAACTCCGCACATTTACTCATTTATCATCCATCCCTTTCATAACACAACACGGCTGGGCCTCAGCTAAGGAAAGTTCAGCAGACTTTTAATGTCGCTTTAGTGGCCTGACTGCACCCAAGCGGTTCACTCTCTGGTACGGTTTACTTGTGTTCAGTGGAATAAGTGAGTAAAACATCTGCACAGATGAATGTAAAGCGTGTTAGAGGAATCTGCCAGTGCCAGCTCGTTTCGCTCTTACCTTAGTAGCCACTTAGCTAAGTCAGCTAGCATCGCGCCTCCATACAATCTGCTCCATTGCCTCACTGTGTCCCAGATTTCAGCTGGAAGTTTTCTTACACTGACGAACGAGCTGGAAAAAAACAACACTAAGTCCTCACGTTACGACACTGTCGATTCCTTACCCCTTCACACGAGCTAGTAAACCGAGGAACAACCATAATATCTCGAGTTTTAGCAGCCCAGCGAAACTTTTTCCAGAGGCAACTTGGAAGCTCAGTAAAGCAATGCTGTGCTACCTTCACGTACTGTCGAATATATGGACGAGCTAACGACATCGGGTATTCGCCTTGGTAAAATTGTTTCCGACAAATATCTTATAACTGGGGAAGCTATTCTTATCAAGTTTTCAACGTTAACAACGTCAAAGTAAAACTGATTCAAACAGACATTTAATCCCGTAGTTAAAGTTTTATTTTAGACTCACTTCTTGTATTATTTTCTCAATTGTGATCTTCTGCAGCTAGCTAGAGTGACAATACCCCGTGAGATTTCTCAAATAACAGCAGTAAACAGTATGTAATAAACCCCCCACGGCGTTTATTTGCTATATATATATATATATATATTATATATTATATTGGTTGTCTCTAATGGCATTTGAAAGGACTTCGATTTTTATTTATCTTTTTAATTTGGGAATTTACGAGTTTAGGATGGACTCGTGAAGGCAGCACCGACTATCCCCCTCCGAGGGTTCGGTTTACGGGCAGCGGTGATTCAGGTCCGTCTAATCCGACCAAGTTTGCTGCTTGTTTAGAGGGTTTTGACGTCATAAATACCGAATTGTTTACCAGAATCTGCCAAAGGTTATTTTTTGTATGACTGAACGACAAGTAGCCCAATTACAACTTTTATATCTTTTTTGTGACTGTCAGTAGAGGTCAGCAGAGGGTTACATTGAATTTTAACGCACTTAACCACATGGTAAGTCCCCAACCATATCTGGGAACCTACTGTGTTTCAAATTATACCATATCATAAACCCCATTTTGATACATTTAATGTAACTACCATTAAGTGCATTTTATTTGTGTCATTGCAGACTTTACCTGCCTACCATCTCAAACCCAACTGCCCTTTAAAGACAAACAAACAAACAAAAAATAAAAAATAAAATGAAATTTTGTTTGTAAATGAACAGATTAAATAGGAAATATGAAAAATTAGGTCACCTTTAAACAAATGTATAGCCTGCCTGCTCACTAAAATAATAAAAAGCCCAACAAATGTCACTGCAAAAAGCAGAACTTCTTTCTGATTGACAGGTGATGTTGTCCATATCTAATGACAAAGTTATTTTTTAAACAATACTTCCTTGTTTCTTGAACCACATGTAAGTGCTTTTATTTTTTTACAGCTAAATGTTTGTTGTGCATCAAACTGAAACCATGTTTCTTTGCCAATAAAGTGTCAAAGAAACATGGTTTCAGTTGTCAGTCAGTCTATTGTAAACCTATGTAAAAGTCAGTTGTGTCCAGATGGGGTATTTTTTAAATAAATAAAATAAAATTTGTATATTTTACTTTATACCCTGATGTTTTAAAAAACTGAATTCAAAGAGATGAAGGGTAGCTCATACTGACTTAAGCTGAAGTTTTGAGGAACAAGGAAACAGTCAAATATCTTATCTGAGCAGCATGGTATGATCTACATGAATGCCCTCCAACTCAATTCTAATAGTATGCATATACTATTTATATATAAACAGTGCATTTAGAAAGTATTTAGAACACCTTCACTTTTTTTCAATTCTGTTATGTTGTAGCCTGTTACTACAGTTGTTTAAATTCATTTTCTTCTCATTAGTCTACACTTAGTAGCCCATTTTAAACAATAAATAAATAACTCAAATATAACATGTATGAACATCACTTGATTTTTGGCTCAGGTATCTCCCTTTTATCTTTACTGCTACTGAGGTGTTTCTGCACTGTGACTGGTGTCAACCTGTGGTAAACTGAATTGATTGGACTTGATTTAGAAAGGTGCACGCCTAGAGAGGGAACTACAGCCGTATCAGAGCAAAATCAATGAGCTCAATGAGGAACTGAGAGGAGACTATGTCTGGTGCACTGCACTGTGGCCTTTATAATTCTCAGACTGAAGACCTATGGTAGAGCCAGGGCTTTCCCAAGAGCTGGTCACTCTCCCAAACCTGCAGCATCATGCTGTGGGGTTGTTTTTCATCAGGGACTGAGAAACTGGTCAGGGTTAAGAAAAGGCAGATAAGTAGAAAGATATCTTCAATGAAAACCTGTTCCGCAGGCCACAGGACCTCAGACTGGGCAGGAAATTCACGTTCCAACATGACAAGCCTAAGCCCACAGCCAAGACAACACAGAAGTGGCCAATCCAGAGCTCTGTCTTGAAACCTAATGAACATCTGTGGAGAGACCTGAAAATGTCTGTCCACCAACAGTGTTAATACAACGTGATTGAGCTTTAGAGGATTTGCAAAAGAAAAATGGCAGAAAACACTCCAATATAGGTGTACAAAGCATCATAACCCAAAAATTCAAGGCTGTAATTGCTGTCAGGTGTTTCAATAAAGTACTGAGTTAAGGGACTGAATACTTATGCAGATGTGATCCGTCCGTTTTTTAAATTCTTAATAACTTTACAGACATTTCAAAAATTCTGTTTTAGTGTCATTACATGGTGGAGTGTAGATTAATGAGAAACAAATCTGAACAACTGTAGTATGCAACACAACAAAATAAAAAATAATAAAAATCAAATGTCAAATAAAATATTATTATGGAACTACAAATTCTTTGTCTGTTTATCAATATAACAAAAGTGTGAGATATTTCCCACCCCTATCTGAATTTAGATGTTTATTTAATTTCAAAGTATGTTTATTGCGTTGTTGTCAGTTTTCCTGTAATTTAATTGCCAGACAAAATAGTTATAACACAGTTTACAAGTTCATGGGAAGTTCACATTTCGAGGAGCATGAATAACTTTGTTCTGAAAATCTGAGTTTTGTAATGACTGGCTGACAACCGCACAAGTGCTATGACAACATCACAAAATTTTTTGTCTCAACACAACTGACTGACAGCTTGGGATGGAAAAGTCTGATAAAGCTGAGCCCGAGGTCACACCTTTCATTTTGAGTGTGACTGACTGGCACAAGAACGCCCAAGTAATTAGACTATAAAAACTTGAATGCAACATAAAGCCTGTGTGCACTAAATGAAATATGAAATTTTATATGAAATTTTTAATATACTTGACTTTAATATAGTCATGGAAGAAGGAAAATATTAGCCATAGGTAACGTAAAACATGAAAGTTAATTTGTGAACTGCAAAACCAAGTCTGAGCAACACCTGTCAACTTTTGAACCATAAAAAAGCTGCATAAAAGCAAATGATAATCTTTAAAACATATTTTGTCTTTTCTTTCTTGTCTTTTCTCTATTTCAACACAAACAAGCAGATGTTGTCCATTACTTACCCTGGTTTCTCTTGTCTGCAAAGTAATGACTTAGTGTGAGGGATTGTGAAAACAGCTATAAGATAAACCAATAAACTTGCACCACCTGGGTGTGCGGACTCTTATAGCTGTAACATCAATAAAGACACTGACCGTATACACTGCCACAGAGTACAGTGCTGAAACTGTATTGTGAGAAAAACCTGAGCACTGTGCCCTTGTAACACCTTCAGGAGAGGGGAAATTCCTGACCCCATGAACCAACAGCCTGGTACCTGACCTGTTTTTTATAATTTTGAAACTGCCTGATTCATAATGCATATAACTGAAAAACAGTGGGCACGCATTACCTTTTGAACTTTCAAATATCTGGCTTCCCTGTGACTTGTATGAGAATAACTTCGGTTTCTGAGAAAATAAGACTGAAAAAAAGCCCTTGCTTGATGACTTTACTTCAGATCAGGAAAAGGTTTGCGTGCATCGCCTTCTTAAGCGACCTCACAGATCGGGGCTGACAGTTGTTTACTTGCTATAAGTGGCAAACAGCGGACTGCAAGCTTTTGCTGAACATATTTTTAGGTTAACCTCATCTAACAGTGACAGTTGCCCAGCTTTCATGTTGTTTTTATGTGCTGCACTTGTCTGCATTGGATGGTTGCTATTGCCAGCGTGTGCTCTTATATGGAAGAGTATTTCACAGACATTTTCTGTTCTTTATTTATTGTGTCAAACTCACATACAAAAATGATAAAATATAAGTAGCTCACATTTCATTTTACAGAAGAATTATGCAAGATGCAATTTCAACATTTTTCTTAAGCAAAAACAACAATAACAACAACAAAAACAAATAAGATAAGGATCTGTTGGACCACACACAAGAAGCCCAAAATGAAACATTTACTGCTAGACTAAGACAAGATCAAACATCACATCAAGGCAAAGTAAATTTATAAGCTGTTGTTCCACTGTGTTTTATGTAAAAAAGGAAAAAGCATTGTCTTGATCTAGGAAATACATGTTTGCTTCAGTGTCTTTGATACGGTTGTCAGTTATGTAAGAATAAACCATAAAACAAACAAGCAAAAAAGCAAACAAACAAATACAAAAGAACAACATGTTTTATTGTTTTTATTTACCTGCATATTTACATTTACGTATAGTTTTTATTTACTTTAATCAATAATTCAATTCACTTTTTAATTGAAAAATCTAATGAAAAACCAATAGTTACATTTAACTGTGCACCAATACCTCTATTATAATTACTCATAGTACTGCAAAGAATTGCTTAATTATTCCCTGTGCTGAATTGACTGAAACTGTCAGGGCTTCAAAGTATTACAAGGAATTAAATTGTCCTTGGTGTGACAGATGTTGCAGCCAACATTTATTAATTTCTCATATTTCTGTACTGGGAAAGCATGTGTGATGTCACAGTTACAAAGAAATTAAATAATCAAAAATCTATAAATTAAATAAAAAAGTTTTTATTTTAGAGAACTTAGATAAAGCAAACAACAAAACAAAAAGAAATTATTATCTCACATTTGTATTTTATAAATGTAACTTACTTCATTACAGCAGTATTCTGTATATATCTACTACTACTACTACTACTACTCTTTCGGCTTTTCCCATGTTTTATATTCCCATCATAACAAAAATCTTGCCTTAAAAAAATTGTAAAATAATCAAACATCAGTCTACCTAAATTTGTACCCAAAATTCACACAGTCGTATTATAAGAATGCTGCTAAGATATTAGTTATTTCTGGACATATATGTACATACATGATACACCTGAGATATTTATTTTGATGTTATTAAAGTTTGTACTACTAGAGGATATCCGTGGGTGCTCACTCATATAATCTAAATGTGTTGGCGGAAGCAATATGAACAACATTTTCAATATGTGTAGAAAATCAAAATATTGTAAATACACGAGAAAAGAATTTCACATTGATGCTCTTACTTGTAAAACACTTTCATGCCATTTCGTGTCCGCTATTACTGGCTGCCGTCCCTTGAGGAAAAGTCTACGTGCCTGTTGTCACGTATAACAGAATATCAACGATCTTCAAGCATGACAAAACCGAAGCTTCAGTACCTGGAGATTCAAGAAATGAGTCTGTCCTCCCTCCTACCCGACAATGTGGAGCTGCGCTCTCCCACCTGTTGTTCCGCAGCTCTCTGAAGTGCCAGGGTTGGTGAAAGTCGAAGAGTTGAAGCTCTGCAGAACCTTTGTCTTCCCCACGCAGGTCGTGTACAACATCTCAGCCCGTCGTCTGAAGTGGTTGTCCAGGAAAAAGTAAATGGCCGGATTGACGCAGCTGTTGAGAAATGCCAGGCAGCACGAGAGGAGGAGGCCGTTGCTCTGCCACGACTGAGCCTCACAAGTGCGCTCGGCGCCGGACAGCGCCGAGATGACGATGATGCCTTTGAACAGGTTGAACGGGAGCCAGGACACGACGAAGACCGCGATGATGGAGAGGACCATCTTCAGGGAGTGTCTCCGGCGGGCGTCCGCTCGGGGGTTCACCGAGTCGGCGCAGTGTCTGCTCAGATGGACGACGATGGTGCCGTAACAGAGCACGATGATTAACACGGGGACGACGAAGGTGAGCAAGGCCATGGTCAGACTCAGGCCGAGGAAAAAGGTGGAGTCGCCGTCTTCCACACAGGACTGCTCCTCGCTGACTCTTCTGTAGACCAGGGACGGGATGCCGAGCACCAGGGAGCTGAGCCAGACGGCCGCGCACGTGCACCGGACGCACAGGCTTCTCCTCAGGTACCTGGAATCCATCAGCTTGACCACGGCCAGGTAGCGGTCAACACTCATGCACGTGAGGAAGAAGATGTTGGAGAAGCGGTTCACGGCAATGATGTAGCTGCTCAGCTTGCACAGCAGGTTCCCAAC
Source organism: Channa striata (assembly GCA_033026295.1). Lineage (NCBI taxonomy): Eukaryota > Metazoa > Chordata > Actinopteri > Anabantiformes > Channidae > Channa > Channa striata. The sequence continues at coordinate 16,386,043 of CM065168.1, read as the reverse complement.
TGGCCCAAAGTTCCATTTGTCGTCCTGGCTGGCGGATATGGCCCACAGCGGCAGAGTGAGGACGAAGACAAGGTCCGCCAGGGCCAGGTGGACGATGAAGGTGTCCACCAGCCGCCCACCTCTCCCACCTTTGCCGCCCACGACTGCGATTACAAAGAGGTTGCCCAAAAAGCCGGTGAGAAAAATGATGAAATAGACAATAGGCAGGACGATTCTGGAGCCATAAAAGTTCGACCTGGGACACTGAAAGTCGAAGTCTATTCCAGTGTCATTGTCAGTGCCATTCTCGGTGTAATCGTAAAGAGCGTAGGTGTCCATTGTGTGACACAGCTGTTGTGTTGTGGCGGGGAGGTAATCTAAGCATGGCAACATGCAGCTACGCGACGTTAGACGCGAAAACCGCAGAGAAAGGCCCAGAGAAATGTTTTCTTCCTCTCACATCTCGCAGCCAGTCTTTTTTTGACTTATCTATATCCTGTGATTTCACTGAGTCACAAAGATTCAACATTTCTTCACTGATTGATAATACTGTGCATGTGTGTGATTAATAACACAAATGCAGTGTTTGACCTCAGATGTCAGTTTGACCATTCTTGGCCAGATGCTAAAACGCCCTTTACAATCTAGTTTCATAATACATGCAGATGCTACACATTTGGAAATGAACATGGAAATGTATGGCATATTCATAAATCCACTGCTGTAAAGGATTTTAAATGGAATTTTTTTTCACATAATAGACGTGTGTTTATGAGACTAGTCCACAGATATTTGCATTCCGACTTTGCTGTGCATCATCTGCATTCGTTGTTTGGTTGTAGTGCATTAGGTGTGTCTGACCAATAGGGGGCAGTTAAGATTTACTTGTGTTTTACATGTAGTGACCTCCTGCCTAAATTCAAACACACTGTGGAAAAAAAAATCTTTTTCTTGTTGGTGAAAACATGTTTGCAAGATAAACCACAGAGTAACCGTCATGAGGTATGACATAGGTTAATTATGTGGCTGTAAATACAATACATGTGCGAGAGTTACTTAAAAAAATAAATCCCAGGTTAATATAATACTTTTATACTGGTAATAGCAACATTCAAAAGATTCACGATGAGAAAATTTCAGAGTGAAGCAGTGAATGGCAGTTTAGCATAAATACCACAACAAACGGGCAAGCTCCAAACCGAGAGGCAGAACAGCTTGAAACAGAACAGATGCTAATTGAATGAAAGTCTTTTTCATAAACATTCAATCCCAGCTCATATTTAGCTTTAACAGGAGAAAATAAACCAGCCATGTCCCATGACATGTGTTAAGTCCACTTCCTTAAAGACATGGTATTTAAGGAAGAACAAAAAAAAACTAAAATGGCAAAAAGGATGTGGAACTTCACACACTGTCTAAATTGCAGCTGCAGCTGCATCAGAAAAAGTGATACATTTATGAGTGCGAAAGGTGTTTTCCTTTATCAGTCATGTGGTGTAAAAATCCGTCACTGCCACGGAAACCAACCTGAAGTGACACGAAACTTCATTAGTCGTTTATCTTTACCAAAGTCTGTGCTGATGTCAGTCCTGCCAGTGCGATCTGGTCTGTTCGATCAGGTGCAGGTGCAGTCGTCAGGTTTCGTTTGTCATTGGCCTTTGGTGAAAGATATGAGACCTCGTGAGAACTTAAATCTGTGTGTCCGCTGGAGGACAGGCTACATCTTACAAGAGCACAGGGAAGGCTTTAATGTTCTACAGGTTCGTTGTTTCACTTAAGGAAGCACGGCCAATGAATGGCCTTCCCTTTCTGGCATGGTCCGTTATTCAAACACTCCTTTACGTTCTGGTGTAAGGGTTGATGTGATGATATACTCATCGCTGCAGAAAATCCTGTCAGCTCTCATTGTCGAGGTTGACGTCACTCTCCCTCACACTCAGCTGTACCTTTTCCTTTATAATGTTTTCATTATTTCTTCGGCATTCTTGCTGCTCTGTCAGTGGAACGCTACATTCCTCTCCTCGAATAAGTGCTGTCTCACTCCAATTGAGCAGAGTAAATGTGAGGGCCACTGAATGGACCAGCCTCAATAGGAGAAAATAAACAACTGCATTGGTCCATGGGGGCAGCGGGGGAGAGTGGAAGAGGGGAAGGGAGAAAGGCCCTCCTAATGTGCTAAGATTCCCATGGATACTTAGTCCTTTTTCTGTTGAGAGGAGGATCTCGTAAAGTGCTTCAACAGTGGATGATTTCTCTTTTCCTTTACTCTGTTTTTATTTGAGGAGAGAAAGGGTGGTATGTGTCAGGGTGATTGTTAGACATGATGGGGGGTCACATGCACACACGTGCGCACTCGTATACACACACACACACACACACACACACACACATACGTACAATTTGCTTCTCACTTGTCAAGTGTTAAGTTTCAGAAAAGGAGTCCAAAGGTTTTTGTTTTAGCTGTTTACCTTAAATCTAAAGTCCTACTTACACAAAGCATTGTACAGCCTCAGTTCTCGATTTTCTGTCATCTTAAGTGGTCACAGCCTTCTCCTTTTGTTTATGCACAAGTTTGAAAAACACCCAGGTGTACAAACCATAATGAGAAATCTACAGGAAAAGGGTTTGGAGCGATGAAAATGAATTGGCCACATTAATGGTTAATGACTTTTCACCTAAAAATGAAAACCATATTTGTCTCTATAATTGTGCATGACCCCAACTCACCAATTCATGACAGTTGATGCAACTTAAAAATATAGAAGATAATGAAAAAAATGTATGTGTGTGTTCTTGCTGTCTGAACAAAATTCAAAACATTTGTTTCGCTTGATGTATGATTACATTTTCAAAATAATTTTCAAGCACTGCAACACTCCTATCACGATATGACTGAGTAGTATCTGTTTTAAGTGATTTCTGAGCTGTTTGGTGAGGTTGCAGTTATTTAAGTTGAAGACAACAAAACAATGACTATATAGACGTGTCATCCTTCAGTCCAGCCCTGCAATAGAAAAAATAGTGTGATGTCTGCATTGAAAGAGGCCTCGGCAGTTGTGAACCAACTAAACGTCATTTGTGAAACTGCTGTTAGGTTCAGTTTCTCACTGATTGATACTTTTTTGTTTCAACCACAAAATGAATCAGATTTTTAAAACAGAAAACAACATCACTTTGAACTAAAGCTTCAAATTTTTATTTTGTTATTTATTTTGAAGGACTTTTGTCTTTCCTAGGTTCCTAAGATGAATATGTTAGAAATTCTGGGTGATTGGTGTTCCAAATGACGGAAAGTGAATATACAATAATGAAGCCAGTCAAACTCCAGTTTCAACAATATGATAAACAAATACAATGATATATAGTACAATCAACAATTGCTATGATGGAAGTTCTCAGAGATTCTATCGAGAGTAATGGGCTATATGTAGATAAAGAGCAACATAACAGATAGAATTTAAAAGAGCACTAAATTCACGCCAAAAAAGGTTGAAGCCTTAAAATTTGATGTGCTTCTGGCATTGGATCTAGTGTCCTTGAGAGACTCGAGATCAGTCCATCTATGGGATCCAATACCGATACCGGGGCAAAGTAAAGAAAGTTAATACCTCTGCACCACTTTCAGTGTTTTTCAATAAGTGTGTGTCAGTGTTGGCTTTGACAGCACAACAAGAGCATATAATTTTTAATTTTGCATACTGTAGTTTTAATAAATCACAGACTGTATACAGCTCAAATTCAATCATGGTGATTTTGATCCTCTCCAAAATGTAACAAAAAAGTGGAATTAGTTTTCGCCTTAAATTCATGTAAAACAAACAAACAAAAAAGAGTGAAATTATATTTTTTATATATATTTGAAATTGCGTTTGTGAATTTGTTTTTATTCTTTTTAATAGTATGGGTAAAATATATTTCATTTGTTAGGTGGCTCTTTATATTTGTCCCTGCTTTAATGTGCCAGGGGCATGTTGGTCGCATTTGCATCCTTTTTTTTAAGATTGGATAAATTGCAGCATAAAAACAGCTGCAACAGCAGAAACATATTCAACATATCCAAGGCAACGGTTTATTGTACCAGCTTACCAGTTGAGAAGGTAAACCCAGCCCTAAAAACTAAACCACAACATCATCAACATTGCAAACCACGTTTCAGTCTGAATGTATGCAGGTAGTTTTGATGAGCTTGTTATTGGGATAAAGCTCTTGGTACAAAAGATAAAAGAAGTTTGTGGTCCTCAGCAAAACAGACAAGGTTTGAGTGACATCTGGCACCCAGTTTTTAAGATAACATTTATACAACATCTGATGCATTTATTACAAATGGAAAAAATCATTTTGAAACTGAAAACTTCCTGTTGAAATGTTTCTACCCCTGCACATTTTATTTTCCCATCTCAGAGCATTTAGTACTTCTAGTAAACACACAGCTTTGAGAGGAGTCACGTTTCCTCTGCCGTTGACACCACATGGGACTTTAATGAGCAGATTTGTGAGAAGACAGAAGAGGCCTATTAGCATTTTCCCAGTGGCTGGATCGGGTTTATGTTGAGGAGATTATGATGGTCATTCAGAAAAGCATTATTGTTGATGAACCACTTTCAGCTGGTGGCAGGAATGTGAAAAAAAACAAGAAATTGGCTGGTGAACTTGCTTTATTGATGTTTACATCTGATTATGTGCAAGGCATTTGCTGTGTTGCAGATAGGATTTTTCATGTGGTCTAATTTTAAGGCAGTTCCAGTTTATCCTTTACAACAAACACTATCCAGAAAATATTAAAACATATATAAATGTATATTATATATGTTATATATAAAGGATTATGTACAATAACACTGATAATGCACTTTTCAGTGTGGGTCTTGCATTCTGCAGCCTCCATGTTTTCAGGTCTCTGAAAGCTGAATGCTGTAACTTTTAGCAACTTAACAACAACAGTGCTCCTAATTTACTTAGCTTTTACCAGTGCAGTAGGCGTTTGGGATTTTGGCAGAAGTTTGTGATCCCCATACAGCCTCATAAAATTGAACAAAGAATAAAACTTAATTATTGTGTCATTACAATCCTCTGCTTAAATCTAGACACAAATGAGGCACAGGAGACTGTAACATTATTGGTGCTGGATTGTAGAATCCTACAGTTTTACTACTTTTCATTAACACTCAAGTTTATGACCCATTTAAAAGGCCCAGTTTTCTTTACAGACATTGCGCATTTACTGATAATTATTATTGTTACTGGGACTGGGTCGGCACTCTTTCTGTTGTAAGTATGCTTGTTTTATTATATTATGTTCACAACCACAGCTAATTTAAACTTAAACCGCACTTCAAATGTGCAAAGCAGAACAGTTGGAAGATTGTGACAGTTTCACATTCCCATATTGGACGATAATGGCAATGAGAGACATTTGTAGGGGTCGAAGACTAGACCAGTCAGTTGATGGGTTTAATAGTCTTACTGGACTGCTCTTGTCTCCCAGGGGAATGTTTTGGAGCAGATGGTTGCCTCAGTCGGCAGCGTGGAGTGTCAGCTGACAGTGAATGATCTTCTCAGCAAGGGGCTGGCATGTTATATCTTGTCCTTGTAAAGTGACAATCAAGGTTTTACCGAACTGTAACATAAGATGTGACGGTGCTTCAGATTATTGATCGACAAATGGGGGTGAGGATTGGTTGTTGACACTAATCCGCTTCATTTTGACATATGCGGAGCATCTGAGGCTGCTGGCCAAAGTTGATTAGGCAGAGGATAATCTCATCCTGGGATGATCCTGGGAAGGTGAAAGTCTCAGCTGTCTCAGCTCTCAGCGAAGCATTTATAGACACGCACGGTCCCTTTGAAGTCAACTTATAACTCATTCGTTTTATGTGAGTTTTGAGGATGTGAGAGAAGATGATTTTCATGTCGTGACTGTCACTCAGTATCTTATAGATGGTGAGCAGATACATACCGTGCTTCCCCTGCTGCCATGAGTAAGCAGTCTACTTGTCTCACTGTGTTTTGACTCAGTGGGCCGAGTCAAAGAGATTTCATTCTCAGGTTTGTTATTAGCTGTGCGGACCTGTTCACACTAGAAGTGTTTGGGGTCATTAGGTCAGAGGACAGACTTACCAACACCTGGGGGACACAGTTCATAGCTCACAGAGCCATTATGGGGCAGAAGCCTGGACCCCAACCAATGACAGACAGGCGTAGCACTTCCAGCTGCAAAAGAGGTGATCACTGACAAACATACATTTCTGTGTACGGGTGTTTCAGCAGGGACTCACAGGACATGTACGGTACAAAGTTTTGCTGCTTTCGAGAGAGAGATAATTTTTTTTTGTTTTATTGGTTTGTTGTTTTTTTAGGAGAAGGAAAAAGGGCAGATATGGAGGCAGGGTTGATGAATGTGTTGATGGTGGCATTTTGATAGGGGTAATTTTGACCTGACAGGGCCCAGGCTCTCTCATGAATCAAAATGTGTCAGCTAGGCACTGGAGATGGAGGGCCGTTCATTGTGGCACTGACACCCGCGCGAGGGGCCGAGGCTGCTGGGGGTCAAGTGTGACACCTCATTAGAACGATGTTGATTTAGTGTGGCCACAGTGCAACAGACCTCCTCCCATGGGGTGTGGAGTTGTGCTTGAGCAAGGGGGTGGGGAGCGTAGAGCACTGGACACAGATTGGGGCCTACTGCTCTTCATCCACAAGGCCGTCATCTGACAGCTTGCAAATCATGCACCTATGCTGAACACCCCACCCCCGCTTTAATCTTCACTCTGTTGCTAATGTTGTTACGTTCATTCGTTTAAATACAAAAATGACTTGGGTGATTTTTTTTGAGAGACATGTTTTGTAAAATTTTAGTCATTAATTTCATAACTTTTTTCAAAGGTGGAGGTTCTTTTTTGGTCAGATTCCCCCCTCAGTGAACCCAGGACCCCTGACTGGATAATTCTGACCTTTCACCTTTTGATCTTTTGATTTAAAATTGTTTTCTCAAGAGCACTGCAGTCGTGCTTTCAGCTCAAGCGGAAAGTGCTTTTAGCTGATTTTAGAAATCAGAGTTTAAAGTTTAAAAACACCTTGTTCTTTTACATCTCTGTGTATGATTAAAATATTTATGTAATGCTTAATTTGTTGGAACAGTGGAAAAGTTAAACTTCTGACTGATAAACTGTTAAACCTCTGGCAATAAATGTGTTTTGATTTTTTGTTTTCTTTTGTGGTTAAATCTCCTCTGTACACACATCAATAATTTCAGGTTAGTCAGTGGTTTATACCACAGGGTGACATAATTACATATTGACATATTTTGTTCATGAACGGACACAAACACCAATTTCATATTTCCTGGCTCTGTTTTCTTTAATGATTTAAGGTTTGCTCTATCAAATACTTTAGTAATTCACATTGTCTCATTAAAGCAATAAAAAATACGTGACTTCCAAAATACCCACATTATCGATTTTAAATTTGTTTGTAGTTGTTTTACAGACAAGCTTTAACTTATTCCTGGTCACATCCATTCATTAACATCTGTGTAACCTTCCCTGTAAGCTCATTTTTTTCATTTGGTTATATTTCTTGGTTGCAAAAAATAATTTATGTAAGGCTTGTATCGAGGCAGCATTAAACAAATGTGAAGACTGACTTGTTTTTAATTTAAACTTTTGTTGTAGTGCCCCCATCTGGTCAACTTTAGGTACTGCAAAGTCTAATTTGTACATTATGCAACATTTTACAGAACATTAAGAGCAGCTGTGTAAACAAATATACTACAGCAAACATTCACTAAAAGTATAATATTGTTTAACCATCATTAATATGAATTAGTATTATTGTTATATGCTGTTAAATGTCAGCGTTCAAAAATGTGCATACTGTTACAAATCATTATCATGAAGAATTAATCATCTCTGTTATGGTTTTCATTTACGAAGCTTGACCTATTCATTTATGTCAACTTAATTTTCAGTTTGCTAATTTTATCTTTCTCATTACATCTGAGTTTTAATTATGCCACAAAGCCACACAATGCTGTCTGCCTTCATAATGTCTGCAACTGCTTGAATTAGATTATGTCCGCGTCCACCAAATGTCATAGCTTGTCACTGTGCAGTTTCCCCCTCTTTCATTCAGCACAACACAAAAGACATTAGGTAACCCTTTTTTACATTTACCCATCATGCATATCTAAATCTAAGATGATGGAAAGCAGCAGACTAAATGAGTGTAAGGTGATGCATAATTCACTGATATGCTCATTTATCAAGGACTGAGTTAAGACACTGTGTTCTATGCCTAAAAATTAGGAGTTTGCTTGGCAATCCAGCAAAAACAGCATTAAAACTTAATATAAAATTGCCAATAAATCTGACGTTCTTCAATCTCATTGTGTCTCTGAGAAGTGCAGGCACAAGTGCACCCAACCACCCAACCACCCACACACACCCGCACACAAAGAAAGGTGTAGAGGGCCATCTGTCTTTTGTGATTGTACTGATCTGGGAAAACAATCAGCGCCACCACAGATATTTGCAGTTTTCATCAACACTGCTGTGTGTGATAATTGCAGTTTCATAAGTGGCAGAAAATTATATTTGTCACCCATTTATTACCAAATGCCTCTTGCCAGAGAATGAATGATTCATGAATACTGTTATAGCTGATGTCACAGTCCACTTTTGTTGCCTTTGAGATTTTACTCATTAGTCTGAATAATAACTGTCACTAATTCAAGCTGTTCTCCAATGGCTTTTTCAATAGAAGGAGAGGGAGAGAGTGCAAGATAGAGATAGATAGATAGATAAAGAGAGAGAGAGAGAGAGAGAGAGAGAGGCAGCAATAGAGGGGAGAGAGGCCTGAGAGATTAACTCCAGTGAGCTCACTCTAAGAGGCCCAGGAACGGCTGAATATTGTTCTAGTAGAGGGGAGATAGAGGGGGGAGGAGAAAAATCCCTATGCAGCCAGAGAAATGAACTTGATGATCTCAGAGGGGCAGGGGGAGGATCACCATTCCTTGCTCCTGACAATCAAAATTAGATTGGCCAGCACTGTGTCAACACTAGCCTCAGTTAAGGCATGGCAGGGGAGGGAAGGAGGGCAACCACCCCAATACACCCCCTCTTCCAGCCCCCCGTGGGTGTTTGAGAGTTTGCCATGTGAACTATGGAGACCCCACAGTGCCTTTCACTGACTGCTCAGGCCTCATAGAAATCCACAACCCCTTTTTATTGGCCAGCACTGTAACCGACAGCATCTCTACCATGAGTTCTGTGTTTTGGCAACTTGTTATTGTGTTTTTTAGTGACATGTTTCATTAAGTGCAGGAATTACCCTGTGCAAATTGTGAAACACAAACATGATCATTTTCACTCATTGTTACCTCATCTCATCCAGATGTATTGAAATGTAGGTCATTTCAAACTAATTTAATTAAAAGTAAGAAAGTACATTCAGAATAAGAATGATATACCATTACATAACCTCAGGGAATGAATCTTGCTATTTACATTTGAACCAAATGAGGATTTGGCCTCAAATTATGCATGTATGAAACTTAACAACTAGCCATGAATAATACTAATACTTATACTAATATTATATATATATAATACTAATATATAAGACAAGTCTAAAACTACAACGACATATGCTCTATGAAACGTGATAGGAGATTATAGCCTCAGTTTCACAAGGTATGCAAGAACTGAAGTATATTAAAAAAAACAGAGAAAACTATTTGTTTGCACACAGAACACGAATGTGTTTGAAGAAGAGTGAAAGCTGAGTTGATTAAGGGTTGTGTTTTTGGAAGTTTGATCACTGACCTGGAATATCTCAATGTTTTCAGCCCTAATATACTAGAGGGAGAGAGAGAGAGAGAGAGAGATAGATAGAGAAAGAGAGAGAGCAGCTGTGTCCTCATATAACCTTTCAGTTTTTTAAATTTATATTCCCACAGTAAATTGTATTCGAAACAACTCCTGACAAGAAACAGATTCTTGGTCTGTTGCTATTTACAGGATCAGAGCTTCCCAATGTTTTTGTTTTGTGTCTTTTTAATTCTAGTTTTTCCTCAAAACACAACATTTATTTAATGACTTTATTACTATTAATATTACAGCAAATAATATTTCTTAGCTTTAACACAAAGTTATAGTAGTGCAACAGATTGAAGATGTTGTTCCAAAGACCAGGCAGATTTAGGATTATTACCAGGACTGCAGGACGACAGTGTGGGACAAAAGGTTTTGTTTTTCGCTTTCAGGCTGATTCCTGTTGTTGCCAAAAGGGAGATGTCCGACTGACTTACAAGTAATCGCACACTGCTGTGAGGAGCATTCAAAATAAGTGAATGGAATGTGCAGTGTGGTGCACATTGGCAGAGGCGAGGTTTTTAGTCATCGTCGGGATGGTTTTACCTGTGAGAACCAGAAACTGAATTTACTTCTTGCACTGAGAGAAAGAGAAAATGTTGGGTTTATGTTCTGCCCCTTGATTTATTTTTCTCTAAAATAGACAATTTAAGGACTCCAGGTAATTTGACCTTTGTGGGGTATGTATTGTACATATTGTATTTACATAAATATGTTTAAAAATGCCACTATTAAAACACCTGCTGTCAATTTGTAAACATGAAGAATCATGCATGAAACAATGGTCAAGGAAAAGTATGTATAGTTAAGTAAACTCTGCATATGATGGCAGTGTAGTACTAAATAAAATATATAATAGATACCATATTCTACAACATGACCCTGAATAGAATAAGGGGTTAAAGATATGATAAGGGTGGATAGTGTTAATATTGATAAAGAATGTGTAAAGAACATCATAAGAGAATGAAGATTTCTAAACACAAGTTAGCACAAAAACACAAAAAATCAGGTCCAATACATATTGTTCAATGCTAAATAGCTTTTTGATAGAGTGCAATTTGGGCCTGTTGGAAAGGAAATCCTAAAATTAAAAAGTGAACATTGTCATCTTGTGTTTAGCTTTACTTTCAGATTTGTGGGACCTCACAGCAATGTGCCCCTGCAAGGAAAGCAGGACTGCTGTCAGGCTGAACGAGACGTGCTGAACCAGATGGTGCACTGGGAGGACAAAAGACTGACAGCTGTCATTCACACAAGAGCTGAGACCCCAAACCACTTCACAGAGAAGAGAGAAAATGAAAAGAAATTTTAATTGGATCCGTGTTGGATTTCTTCTAAAGTAGCCTGAAATTTCATAATTCTTTTGAAGCCCCAATAATATTTAACAGGATTACCCCCTAAATATTGCTGAAACTAAAAATTCTACTAATAATAGAACAATGAACTATCAGAACTAACTGTACTTTTTTCTAAATAAAAAGACATGGACAAAGTTATAACACCAGTTGGAAGGGTGTTTACCTCTCTAGAACATTTAAATTTACATTAACAAAAAAGGTACACAAATAAAATCGGGAATAAAAATAAAGAAAAGAATAACAATAGGAAGATGGTGGAAACAAGACATCAGCTATATGAGCTTAAGTTAGTGAGTGCATTTATACAATAATTAAGTTGTGCTGTAATTAAGTAGAAATGTAGACATATTTGTGGTTTATTTGAGTATTTGTTTTTATGCTTCGACTCCATTAAGAAAGAAATTATTCCATTTTTGCTTAATTACACTCATCTGAGAATTTAAGATACAATTTACTTTACAAATTAGGATTTTGACATATTGTAGAAAAATGCTTAAAAATAGAACATTTTGCTATTTTGCTAAATTACAACACAGTGAGTAGAAGCAGAGCTGGAATTATTAGTGTATGATTATAGAAAATCAGGTGACAACATATGTGTAATGGAAAAAATGTACCTTTTCACTTTGAGTTTTGTTGGTTTGACAAAACAGACATAGAAGGTGTCACTGTGGACGTACAGTGTATAAAATCTTTATACAAAAATCTGTTGAAAGAGTCATTGGGAAAATAATGACCAAATCCATCCCTAGTAAAAATAACCAATCTTGAAATCCTATACAACATGGATAAAAACTGTTAAACCAAACGTTACATTGACCACTTGAATAACAATAATAAAAATATATATATACTACGTAATTGTTCACTAGTCCTAGGGTCCAATGTTTTGCATTACGTACATTTACTTTTATTAATAGTCATTCTTTTACAAGTGAGACTTAAAAGTTGTGTATTTTCCAACAGTGGCAGTTTTAAGTTTATGATATGAATACTTCCCCCAGCCCTGAATAAATCCACTTTACTGCGGTGTTGATGATCGGAATGTCTGTGTCAAATCGCTCTAACCTAGCAACTTGTGCCTCCATAGTTTTATTTTATTGTCATGTGAGATTCTTTCAGCTGCTGTGTGTGATCTTTCTTAAACATTTCCCCTCCCTAAACACCGGCCAGTCGCTGGGCCAGACAAAAAGGTGTTACTGATGACTCTGTCCAGCAATTTCAGCTATTCAGAGCTGCCCCCAATTCACCTTCTTTCTTCACTTTATGGGTATAATTCCCATAAAGCTCCTCCCAAATCCTGCTACCACCTTCTCTTCTGGGCTTTGTGACATGTTCAATATTCCCATTGTACTGTACCTTTGTTTTTTTTACTTTCCACAAGTGCCTGCGTAATAAAACCTTTGTGTTTATTTAATAAAGCTGGGTCAGAGTTCATCATGTTAGTGGTTTTAAGGCCTTAGGTGCAGCATTAACCCTCTAACACTTCATGTCCAACTTGTACAAATGCTCCTTATGTGCCAAAACAATAAAAACATCCATCAATGTCCTCCCTTGTCTTTGTTGGGTGGGTATGATGGATGATGTGTATGGCACATTGATGAACTTGAGGGGAAGGGGCCTGGGTGAGTGTTTGTTTATGTCGAGGGAGGATTTGTCAAAAGGTTTATGTCACTGCTGGCATCAGTCTCCTCGGGCTTGTACTGGGTGGTCTTTGTGTCTGCACCCGTTCTCACTCTCATTTGTCCCCTACTGATTCTCTAAATTAGGCTGATGAGAGGCTGTTCTATCAGGTGGCATAATAACTGGGTCAGGTTGGATTTTATATGAAATCCAAATAATGGTTGGCCCGACCCCAAACACTAAACTTTTGTTCTCTGAATGCTTTCTGTCACCAATTAGCCTCACGGTGAATCTACTTCCTGCTACCTCTGCTGCATGTTTTCCAAGAACCAGCATGTCACCAGCTTGAGTGTGTGTGAAACTCAATGCAATTCTAACAGTGGTTAAATTTAAGGGTTTTTAGGACAGCAGAGCAATATATGAAGCTTTCAAAAACTTTGTCCCCTACTTTATTCAGGCCAGACTTCACTCACACATGTTGACATGAGGTTTGAAAATGAATCGTATGCAGTGGCAGTGAAAAAGGCTTGTGTATAGTTCTTAGTAAAGTACTAACTAGGTTTGAAGTTCGGATTTATTAAATCAAGTTGCACCATTAAAATGTGTTTTAACAAGTTTCGAATTTAGAAATAATTAAAGCAATCAGTTATCCTGTTAAATGAACATAAATGCCTTAAGTAAATTTTTTGGGCTACGCCAAATTTTGCTGTCAGTTTAGATGAGCTTTTAATATTAGACTATGGCCAATTGCAATAAGTTACTGCTTAGGCACAAATTCTTTATTTTTAATTTGCATAAACTAACTGAGTTCTATTGTAATTCAGTAGAAAATGGTGCAGACAAACAGGCAGGTGAAGTTAAAAGGTTCATTAACTGACACAAAAACAGGCTGTGAAGAGCTCAAGTAATAAAAGATGGAGAATAACCAAAGGCAGGGAATGAGTTCAGGCAGCGTTCAGAAATCCCAATTCAAAAATAATACAAAATCACACTTGGGGGTGACCTGGCGGCTGGAGCACTGAGGAGCAGTGAGTGAGCCTCATTTGACCAATGATGCTGCAGAAAGTGAAGGACCTGGTCAAGGTTCCAGCATTGCAGGGCGTGATCACATTGACAGTGCCGGTTAGGAAACTGCTGGTGTTGGTGGAACCTCTCAGAAATATGAGCAGGTGAGCTGGTGGAGAGAAGATGAGCAAGAGGCCAACAGCGAATGCAGAATCACAATTTTCTGGTGTGTCAAAATATGTAAAACCACCTGACATTTATGCAATATAACATGAAGAGTAATTTGTTTTAGCTTTATATTTTGCCAATTGCCCTGTTCTGAAAGTTCTACAGCAGGTACTTGCCACGTTCTCACTCTGGCAGAGGGTGGCAGATCCTGGTGGGGGGTGTCAACCAAAGTCTCAGAGCCTCTCTATCTTAGACAGGGGTGTGGCCAGAGGGGCAGGCCAGCTAGTCTAAGGGTCACGTGGCCGTGAGGATCTGATGCATGGCTTGACATACCCAAAAAGAAACAGCTTAGCATCGGGCTTGTGGTCAACAGTGTAGGACGTCTGAGCTCCTGTGCTAAAACTAAACCACTGGCCACAGTACAGCTGTATCAGTTGTTTTTTTGAATCCAAAGGTATAACTTGCACATTTCGACCTCCAGGCATAACTACTATATTCCTTGAGGGTTTCCTCTTGAGGGTTTCCTCTGGATATTTCCTCCGACAGTCCAAACACGTGACTGGTGAGCTGCACTACAGACAGGCACAAAATTAATTACTAAATTAAGTTTTCATGGCTAACCTTCAGTTTTAAAATGAATTACTTTGGAAGGATTATATATCATATATCATCTATATATCATTTACATACAAAAAGTAATTACAATTACAATTATTAAAAAAATGGCTGAAATTATATCAAATAACACTGCCCAGTTTTTACTACAGCAGTCTTGTCTTGGTGTGTCGTGAAAAGCTACTCAGGAATCTACTAGTATCATTTCCTCCAAAAAGTTGGGATATTGTGAATCGGCATAAACGCACTGTAACAAACAATAAACATCATAAAAACATTGCAGCTTGCACCACAGTTTAGACAAGCTGTCGCAAAATCCAACATTTTAGAAGAGAACAATTACAAAAATGTTCCTGAAGACCTGGAGGGACTGTAGTGGACGTAAGTTAATCACTATGCTGAATTAATTTTGTATTTTTCTGTTTGTGCAACAGCTTTCTCCCGCCATTGCAAGGCCACAGTTCAGCAAATGTCAGAGAGGGTTACTGGACTAAAATTAGAAGGAAATAAACAACAACTCCCATAAGCTAAATAAATGATTTATTGTACAAAAGAAAATGGCAGTAAATAAACAACAAAAGGCAAACATAATAATTGAACAGTTATTTATATGCACAACCATTAAACTACGAAGTTGGGGGTGATATTTTTCAATTACACAAAGAACGGAGGAATGAAGGGGGAAAGTGAGAAAAACATTAGAAGCGGTGAACCTGTCCAAAACTTCATAAATGTCAACATTTGGGTATTTACATAGAGATTTCTTACTCTCATATATTTTTATGAAATACTCTCACACATACCAGTATACAAACACTAAAGTTCAAAATGCAACTTCTCAACAGCTTTAATCAAAGATGTGGACACAGCTAAGTATTTCTTTAGACCACACATTACCAGAGCCACTACCGTCAGTTACTCTGTCAATACCTCGATCTGGACCTGAGAGCAAGGGGACTCTGTGGGTTTCCTCTAACGTTTTAGGGGGATCTTATAGGTTAACTGTTTGTACAAATTAATCAATTACAATTTGAAAAATACATGGTTTTTAGAAGGCTACAGTGAGGTAGACAGACTTTGAAATGCTTTGTAATTAATATTAATAAATAGACAATTGACCAGTTCCCACCACTGCCCTAAACTAGTGTTTTCTTCCCTCAGAAATGTTCTAGCATATTCCTGCGATCACAACAGTTACAGCACACAACATGTTATTCTCTACTTTGGCTAACGATCCCTGGACGATCCTCCGTGGTGCTTTCACTTAAAATAAACACAATGGCAAAAAACATGTCTATGCAAGACAGTTGACACATTTTTAGGTCAAAAGGATGTGGTCTCTCGAACATGGTAACAGATTAAAGAGGATGGGTGGGCCATTTCCGGTTAAAGCATTCTATGTTCATTGATCCAGACACTTGCTACACACGTGACTTATCACCCGAAGCGGGCAAGGAGGCCTTTCAGGCCGCTGGTACAGTACATCCAGGTTTCGGATCGGATAGAAGTGTGTGAGTGTATGGACAGGCCCCCGCTTCAGACAAAAGTCAGGAAAGCGTGATGGTATCAAAAAAAAGTGATAACCTCTATACTTTATGGTTTATCACCAGAAGCTTGAATAGTCTTTTTAATCCTATACTGTACAAGCTCTCTTGTGCTTGGTAAAGCACAAACAACACTTTACCTCCTCACGCCATGAACGTCCCATAGTGCAAAATTTATTGTTGGTAAGGTAGAGTGCCCCCAAAAAGGTTTTTGTACCCCTTTTTAAATATATACATATATCATTTATATATAATGTCAGAAGGCTCTTCCTTAATCCAACAGCATAGTGCTTTCGTTTACAACAAGGATATCTTTGCTTTGACATCCAAGAGACAAAGACAGACTTCAAGCATACTAATCTACTCTGTGTTCAAGCACTAACAATATTTTCTCTGTGTGATAATGATAATACAGCTGAGGTTGAAATGAATGGGGGCATTTCACAATGCAATCAGATGTGCTTTTCTAAACTAAAGTCAGAGGTGGAGGTACTTCCTCCCGATATATTTGCATGTTATGTGGTTTGTTGTGATTTGTTATTGTGATATGTGATTTATAATTTATGAGTACAGTACTGCAGTTAACGGATTTTGCACTTTTTCTTTTTTTTAAATCTAGTAACAAGAAAAGGTGAATGAACTGTCTTTACGGTGCATTTTAACACAAATATGTACATTGCTGTAAGTGTGTAAATGTCTAGTGGTAAAACTTTAATCATCCTGTAGTGATAATTTCAGCTTAACAAGTCACTAGTTATAGCAGAGTGAACATTTGAGCATCCTCACACCCTGCATGTGTCTTATTTCAGGTCATGGGTTTTGCAGTTTTTTTTTTTTGCTTTGTTTTTGTATTACATGCTCAGTTACAGGCCTCTTCCCGTTATGAAGCATTGCATTTACATTTAGGTTTAATCAGGACGTTTGAATGTGTTTGAAGTGTGTTTTCCTTTGTTCCACAGAAGAAAGAACTGTCAGGTTGTCGTCATCCTGCAGGACTTGCCCTCCTCCTCCTCTCTCAGACGGTGCCGAATGACTTCAGAGTGCATCTACGTTACACTTCTGTCTGAGACTTTAGTGTGCATGTCGACCCTGAGTCTGTATTATCTACTTCTGTGGAGTAGCAGAAATAGCCATACAGACTTTATTTATCCACTGTGAAAGAACTAAAATTGTATAACCTCTTCTGTTCCTTTTCCTTTTGGAGTTTTACAAGAGTACAGTTAAAAAAAGTTCAAAGTACCAGTGAACAGGTTTTGTAGTGACTCGAGAATGTCACACTGTGGTGTTATACATTAATAGAGGGGATGGGTTTGGCTTTAGATCTTCTCAGCACTTTACATCTCTACAGCACATCTCTAAAAACAACTGTAAACAAGATTTTGGATTTATACTATGAGTATTTCTAATAGTAAACCCTTGTCACATTAGAATGGATTTTGTTTGTTCTGTTAAAGTGATGGATTGCAAAATGCATCTGACCATGTGGAATCTCACCCATAAGTATGTGTATTTGTGAAGGTGTTTCACCTCACCTTAGGACGGGAAATTGCTTTAAAAATATTGTAAATGCTCGTGTCTCCTGTCATCTCAATCCACTAACTTGGACATTTCACAAAGATGCCAATAAAAAAAAAAACTTTAAAAACCCACAAAACTAACACTTACTCTATAACATAGTTTTGCCTCATTTGCCATTTTTCTGAAGCTGCTCCACAAGTACAACCTCTTAAATCATTCATAATGTACTGTATTTCCACTAGTCAGTCCTTTTTTGATTCATATTTCATTTATAACCTTTTTAGAGTTAGAATCAATTTAATAACTGGAACAATGGAAACACAGTGGGATGTTTTTGTGGCTAAGCAAAAGTGAAATCTGGTGCCGAGGAATGGGTTCTGGTGCCAAGGGGAGAGCTCCATAAAGGTTTTGGGCGGTGGCAGTGGCATTACACAAGTGTGCGTCTCCCACCGCAGCCTAAGAGCAGCCACATCTATCCACCACCATCCCTGGGATCTTGCCGTGGATGATCTGCTGCTTGTCATTGAAATATAGCATGTTAATAGGGGACATCTTGGTCGGCGTACAGCAGGGCCCGGCAGAGCCTCGGGGATTCGCGTGCTGTACCAGGTGGGTGTGCGGGTACTTCTGCATGAACATGTATTCACACTGGCCGGAGCAATAGTTGGCTTTGTAGCGTTTAGGGGCAATGATCCAGTCCCAGCCGAATGCCTCGAAGTCCACGGTCAGAGGGTAGCGACAGCAGCGTGACTCTGTGGAGTGCTCGTCGCAGTCCAGGCCGAGGTTTCTCCGAGAACGTTTGGTCGTCTCAAGAACCTTCACCTCCAGAAACGGCTGCTGGAATCAGGGGGAGGACAGAGACGAAGAGGTGGTTATAGGAGAAAAACAGCAGGGACATGACGGCGTGTCTGCATTAGAGATCAGTTCACTTTCAGCAAACAGACTGAAAGTCTAGTAAATCATTAAGAAAATACACCTTAATAAGCTGTTTCTGGTTTAGCTGAACCCAAACAAGACAACTGAATGTTTTCGGAAGAGTTTCGTCTGTGCCACATCACTGTGAGGTCACTGCTCCCGGCTGACTTTAACCAAGAAATAAATATAACTATAGCACATAATGTTTTTAATTTTCTGTTTATCTACGCTGCTCAGCTCAACTAAGCTCACGCTCAGTCATGATAAAGCCATTGATCATCTCTTGTAACTCTCTAAACCTGTAGTCCTCAGCTCCAGTCTTCCAGAGTCCCTGTCCTGGGTGGGGACAGCAGGACAGGGACAGGGAAATAAATGTGTATTTTCATAAATCATTAGCTATTCCTCTAACTTCCAACTCTGTGTTTTAAATGAAGTGCACAGTTCTTGACAGTGTTATGACTTTGGTTTCATGATCTGTACATATCTAAACATTATGTGCAGATTGATTCACAAATTTGTTTGATCGTTAATACAGTTTGCTTATGTTTGGCATAAAATTAACCAGACATAGCCGACTCTTTGACATTGCCTGGTTTTTGTGTTTCATGTTGTATTGTTCTACCTGGAAACTTGTGGTGCTGTTGCTTTGGCCAGGATCCCACTAAAAACTGATTGGTAAATTTAATCTGATGAAGTAGTGAGGAGGGAAACATTATCAATTAAGGCGCCATCAATAACTAACACAGAGCCATCATTAATGTTGACATTAATGACGACTAACTATAGAACATTCAGACCAATTCGTGAAAGATTAGACTATTCATAATGTTTAGCGCCATAGTGAGCAAGAGAAAATACACAGATCTCGCATTTGATCACATTTGGCCACTAAATAATATGTAATTATTATGTGTTGGCAATAAGAAAACACAAAATGAAAATTTCTGTACATGTGAATGTTAGCACAAATGTTTGGTCATTAAAAAAAGAAACAAACATAAGAGTAAAATAATTCAAAAAGCCTAATGTCGATTTTATGTCATTTTTTGGCAGTCACAGAAAAATGTAAAAAACTCCAGAATTATTGCAGTTAATGTTGCTGTATAGTGGACAGTGATAACTGAAAAGCATCTTAACAAGAATAACAACTCCCTTCCAGGAATGTCTTCACTGATGTCAATTGTGTTTACAAAGGCATTTTGCCAATTTTAGAATAGTTCCAGTAATTTTTATGGTCACAATAATCATTCTTCTTAGTTTTAAGTCTCTGTGATAGCCCTAGTTCTTAAATTTTTCAATATCTATTATATGGTCTGGTTATTAATGAATCTGAGTTCCAATAACATCTAAAAACAGAGCTGGTATTGTTGATAAAGTAATGTTAAAATCAAATATTGATGCTGATAATTAATTCCTATCAGTGCTTCCTCAAACTGTTGTTCCTGTTTGCCAAAAAGAGCCAGAGTGACAAAGAAAAATATGTAAATTCAGCTAAATTTACTCATCTGATGCTTAACAAAAACATATGAATTAATTTGTCATTTTTAAAGTGGGAACACAATGAGCCATTTGAGCTCAGATTCAAAGAGCGCTGACAGGAACTAGTCTTTTCTAACACTGATGGCTGATTCTGTGTGCTGGGTTTGATTGATGACCCACGAGGTCATCTGCAGGCTACCATAACCTTGACCTTTGGGCAAAGCAAGCGGATCAAATATTTTACTCCATCATGTTTGTTTTACAAAGCCTTCCTCTCCCCACAGTGAATCCAGCTGGGCTTGAGCACATTTTTTGTGACGCATTGAAAAGAGGAAATAAGCTGAAAGGCCGTTGGGGTGAGACCATGTCAGCTTGGCCTTTAGGGCTTTTGTTACAGAAAAAAAGATCCAGAGGATCAGGGAGAAGCAGACTTTGACTCTTTCTTTGCTTGTTGTGTTTTGTTTTATTTTTGTACACTTGCCCGTGTTTTTGATCTTTCCCTTTTTTTCTGTTCAAGAATAATATTGCACACTGCTGTGTGCTCAGAGGGCAGCGATTTATTGGCCAAGACACCAGAGCTGACCTCTGATATGTGTTGTGAAGATCTGACCCAAATGACCACTGGGTAAATATTTAGTGTTGCTTAACTGGGAGAACTGGCCTACATAATTTACCATAGACGCTGTGTCTAACTCTCTGTTCTAGTAAGTCTGGGATTACTAACTAAATTAATGGCTCACAAATAGTTTTGCCTTAAGAAAGCTAAACTTGTTGTGCACCCCAATGCTTTACATTTGAGGTAACCAAGAACCTGGTCTAAGGTAAATGTAAGTCTGTTGATATCCAATTAAAAAATCCTTATTACAGAGACCCAGAGCTTCCGTCTTAGGTAAAATGATCCATAAGCAAAGGTAAAAAATGTTAAAGGAGACATCAAGATATTATATATATTTCTATATTTCTAAAGCATAAATGTCAGCCTTCATTTTCATTTTAGATAGCAATTTAACATTTTTACCTCTTAGCAAAGATGATAAAAGCTTGGATAAATTGATAATGGACAATACATTCACAGTTTTCTGAAGAATAAACATAACTCTAGGACAGCTGATCTACTGCATATTATCTGGTCTGTGCACATAATTACTTTGTTGCATTTTGCAGATTGGATATAGTTATGACTAAATGGTGAAAGTTAACCCAAAGCAGCTGTGTTTTCTCTTGACTGATCTAAATACAGAATTGTCATGACTGACATGTTCAGACAGAGTTAGTGTTATATTCAACAGTTATATTTAATATATATAAATTACTTCAATACCTGAAAGTACGACACATATAACAATAGATGCTTTCACATGATTTGCAGCTTTCAGTGGAGCACTTGAGCACTCTTCATTTGAGTCTATAGTTTTCAACACATTTCCAATCAGCCACAATCAGCCAATCAGCCAAGTGCCACAAGGTTTAAGGTGAATCGATCACTAAGTAGCTTTAGGTTGATAGGCTGAAAGCAGCAGGTGTCTAAACACATTTGTGCCTGTACTAAGTATTGCTGGGAAAGGTCATATGTCACTTTGTCTTTCATGGCTTTTACACTTGTCAATAATCCAACAGCAATCTTAGTATTTCCCATTTTGAATGAAGCTTCAGTTCTGTCTTAGTACCTTATTGAAAATATTTTGATTCCTTTCATGTCATTGTGAGTGTTTTTTACAGATTTCAACCTACTATAAACATCATGTCTTCTTTGTTTTTCAGTAATTGTGTGTGATGATGTCCAGCCAGGTAAAACTGCCTTAACGTGCAGTGATAACAGAACATAACGCTGGCACTGGGAGCAAATTCCAGCCAGCTTTGACTCTTTGTGTCAAGACTGCAGATAACCACACTTCAGTGAAGATAATGTAAAGCATTGCATCCTCACTATGTGATGGATAAACATGAACTAATTTCTCCTATGATACATTTTGAAGAATAACAGAAGATATGCTGTCAGAGAGAAACATGTTTTTTCGTTTTTCCTTTACTATTATTTTTACTATTACTATTTCTTTTATCATTGATGTACGGTTCTTGATGAGATTTTGACTGCCCTCCTCCAATCCTCCTGATTGAAAAATTAATAAATATCTGCATAAATGTGAGATGTGATGTAAGTGATTCGCTTCTGCCCCAGGGGCAGGTCTAAGGGTCCTTACCAGCCCCTCCTCGCCGGGTCGCAACGAAGTAACTGCCAGGTCATTGCCGCTCTCATCAAAGGCGTTGATGTCGATTCCCCAGTTGGTGTGAGGCTGTTTGAACCAGTTTTGCAACACATGCTTAAAGTCAATACTTTGCCAGTGGCCGACCCTGGAGTTAAGCTCTATCTTCAGGGAGCGGATGCGAATGTGGCGGCTGCCCTGCTCTGTGACAGGCTTCAGTCGGAGGATCTGCAGGTAAACGGTGGAGGTCTGCTGCAGCGGTCGCAGGTATACCCACAGCTGGGCCTTCAGTACCTTGGTGAACATCAGCTTGGGGCTGAACTTGAAGAAGCAGCAACTCGGCTTCCCGTTCACCTGCACCAGGGGCTCCGCTGCGGGAGAGACGAGAGTTACATCAAGATTATTGTCATACCACAGGATACTGCTTTAACAGTGACTGATAGAAGACAAACAAATCCCGTTGGAAACACACTGGTATCTAAGGTAATAATCCACGGAGCTATTTTCAGCTTTTCTAAATCAGAAAAGCCAAAACAATGTTCGCAAAATTATGTAAAATGACGGTCCTTCCCAAATTGATGTTTTTCTACAAAAATAAGACTTTTATTTTGGATGCTACAGTTTTCCTTTCCCCCCAGTGTTTCTGCTAATAAAATGAGATATAATGAAATATGATTTGTCATTCTGCAGCATTTCTCTTCTCTGGCTTATGTGACAGTTCCAGCATCATTCACTCCAAACAAGCCACTGCTTCTACTTCTGAAAAACACTGAACCCATCACTCTCTGTGCACCACATGGGTTTTCATCAGTAAATCTCTGTGATTAAAAAGTTTTTATTCATTCATGTTACACAGATAGTCAGATAAATATATAATTTAGTAAACAAAAAACTAATGAAACAGAGACAGCTAAAAGAAACCAAAATCATGAGTTGTATTTTAGATATTGCTAACAAACATAATAATATTTTGCCACTTAACTGGAAATGATCTTCTCTGGTTAACCAGAGTACGGCTTTGGAAAATAAAAACTTATGGCGAGATGATTTAACAATAAATAAATAGGCTAGATATCTATTATAGGTAGTGATATTGTAGTTCTTCTCTGTTAAATTTCAGATGATGTTGATGACGATGCTATGTTTCTAATTCTTATGTATTGGTCTTTCACTTTCAACTATCTACACTACAATTTTAGATACTAAATATAGCATACTATTTAATATATAGATACTAAATATATAATATTTAGATACTAAATATACTAAATAGATCACCAAATATTCTGGATATCTCTTACTAGGAAATAATCTTCAATTTCACACATCTAAAATGAAAAATAAAGCTAGCAGATTGTGTTTGTGGATATCGGCAGATGCACTGTTGCATAGTCATAACCCTAATTGCAGATATCTGATGTTGCATTTTGACTAGTCATGCTGTCAGTTGTAGATGTTTGTACAGGGATCATTACTAGTCATAATGTATTTTTTAGGTATTTACAAATACACTCTGGATAATTAGACTATTTTTAATTTAATTTTGCATATCTGAAATTGAAAATATGACTAAAAAAGATTGCATTGTAGATATATAACAATAGTTTTGCCTCGTAAGAATCAAATTGCAGATATTCATATTCATTCATGATATCTAAAACATTGTGGATATTGATAACTAAAATCTCATGAACATGAATGGGGTCATTACTGAAATGGTAATCTTGCCTTTAAATCTTTATCCGTCTCGAGAGAGTCTGTGGTCAAAGAAGTGGTTTGGTTATAATTTTGTTGCAGCTGTTGTTAATAAACATATATTTCAAGTGAGTTTTCTTCAATTAGCAAATGGTTTCAGCTTCACGGTTCTCTATGTGGATAACTGCTGGTGGATTCAAGCAAAAATTGTCTAGGATGCAGAGATGACATTGTTGTTTTGAATTCGTGCTTTGACAGCTTTGCACATTGATCATAAACCCAAAAACTCTTCATTGCAATGAGTGATAATGTTGGTATGTTTTTAATTTAACTAATTATGGTGAGTGCTACACAGTTTGTAGCTCAGTACTACACTGCTGTTGTGAACATATTGATTATTCATTATATGAAATCCCAAGTTTTTATTCTACAGTAAATATTTGTTATCGTTTACAATAGGATGTAATCCCATATTATTCACAGAAAAAAACGTATAACTCTGCTATGCTACTTTTTTTGATAAACTGACTGCTATTCTGGTATGTAACATTTTTGGTGTTCTCTATTATTTGCCATATCTGTATGAATTCTGGCAGTTATCATGGGTGCATATGTTCACTGAGTTGGGTTGCGTTTGTGAATTGTTCATGTTTGGGGAAAAACAGATACATTTGCATATAAAAACAAGGATAAGTAATGGTGACCAGTGGCCAGATGGTAACCTTAGATTCCCCTGGGTCAGTCGTGATGAAATGGCCCACTCCGACATTACAAGTAGCAAAATTAAAATATCTCAAGTTTTTTAGAGCCTCTCCCTCCTCATAAATAAATTTGGGGTGTGGATTAAGGGTTATGTCAAAGAACACAAAGCGTCTCCTAAAGTGGTCAGATTTATTCCTGTCATGTTCCTCGGCTCTGGTGTTTCTGTGATTTGCACCACATGTCAAATCTGCACATGGTTCATTTACATAGACCTCCATCTGATATAATGACATCCATCCATTGCATTCATACATTAATTTCCATGTAAAGCGTTCATTTATTAGAGGGAAATTTATTCGGCATTTCTGTGGCATAATAATCTGCTACGGACTACAATAGAATATATAATCTGACCATTATCTCCGAGCATACTGAAGTTTGTCAACTTCAGATTTTAGCCAATAAAAAGTCATTTTCTGTCATTTATCTCACAGACGAGGCCTGTTGTTTGTTCATTTGTTAAAAAAAGGAGATAAAAACACTGCTTGGACCTGTCAATCACTGCTAAATCTGAGGTTACTCAGGCAACCTACAAATGCTTCCTGGGTCAAAAGGTTATTTGGCACCTCAGCCTAGTTAAGAAATGGGATCAGGGGTCAAAACCGTCAGCCTCTTTACATCTCAGGGGTTCTGGGGAGGGGCAGCCCTAATAGCCAGATTGAGTTTGAAGGTCAAGGTCGACCCTGTGGCAATGGTAATATGTCTTTCTTCACAACACACCTTTTCACCAGAAAACCATTTGAAATGTTGAAGACACGGCTACTTTGAATCAACCAGTTAATTTTTGCGTTGATAAGGGTGGAGATTCTTCAGACAACAGTGAACTGTTTGTGAAACCTCAATTTAGCAGGAGAGAACACTGCAGCAGGCTGTGTTTTTTTTACACTAAACAAGTGTTGTAATTGAATTATGGGCATGGACTGGGGGATATGAATTCACCGAGGTACAGATGGACTATCCATTAGAGTCCTGGGCGAACAACTGAATAAGGGCCAAGCCAGGGACAGACGTGGTCCTTCAGCCTGTATTTCCTGGGACAGTCATTAGTGAGTGTAAATTATACAGTGTCTCACGCTGGACAAACAATATGTCAATGTTCCTTTTGGTCGGTTTCTGGGGTCACAGCAATTAACGTGGGTGGTGTTGTGTTTGCTCATCAGCTCAAAACTGGGAATGAATGATGAGACAGTTTGCTTGGGGTTTACTTGTGATTACTACTTTTTGTTGTTTTTAATCACTGCAGATGGGGACAGACACACACCAGGTCTTACTTTTGCAAACAGATTTCATGGCTTTGTTGAGTCATTGGGAAAAAAACTATCAGTCCAGCAAATACTGCTGAACTGGTTCGCTTTCTCAAGGAGAGGCTTTTCTTGTGGAGGTGTAATTTGAGAAGCAGGGCCCGAGCACCGTGATCCAGTTAAGACCCCAGTTATTAAACACACATGCGCAACATATGAGCTACATCACGTTAAACAATGACTGCATTGATAGGTAAAATCAATTTGTACCTTTATAGATCATTTAAGAGCAAAAGAAAGAAGCAAACTATGATGCTAAATGCCTGCAACTTAATTACACCCCATGTCTTGGCAGAGCGTTGGACTTGTAAAATGAGCTTGTAAAGATCTGAAAACCAATGGGACATTTAATCCTTCTACCTGAACTAACTTTGCTCCTGCTGCTATAACACACTACTGCTGAAAAACTCATAATTTTATTGCATCAGCAGGTCCTTTTTAATAGCTTAATTTCCTGAACAGCCATGGCTCATTGTTTTACCATGCTGGTTTCAGTAATGACAAAATTTTGTGTTCACCTCTCCCCACGGCCAGACCGATTAGTGGAGATTGAACTATGTACTAAACAGTGAGAACAGTCCTCCCATTTTACCTAACAAGCAAAAAACAATTTAAGCCGAAGTTAAGTACGTATTGAGGTGTGCTTTTTCCAAAGGAAACAGGCTTGTTTGATTTTCCTCCTTATTTTTCCAGGTTACTTCATCATTACAGCTGCGTATTTCCCTCTGGTATAATTGCAGCTTATGCGGTGCATGGATTTTACTGCCAACACGCAGCAGGCCTGCAGGTGAGCCTATCAAACATCTGGTGGACTCCCTGGGTACCTGAGTCCCACAGTTAGCCCACAGCCTCCTATACAAGCACATAAGGGGAGACACATAGAATATAAGGGTTTATTCACAACACCATCTGTCTGTTTTAATACTACCACAGGCCATTTTAAATTTAAATGCTTTTAATAACCAAACACATGAATGTTATAGAGGGTACAGGAGAACTGAGCCAGTTAAACAGTTAAAACAGATGAGGGGGGGGATGTTATACAACAAATAGGTAACATGTGTTACCATTAATGCTGCCTAAATGTTAAATTATGTGGTAAAATGATAGAATCTTTATTAGGCATGTGGATTTATTTTCCACCGGGGGGGTCAACAATGGTTAAAAAAAACTGTTCACAGAGGTTTCTTCATTTTTGATGAAGCCTCTGATCTCTGCACTGCCGTTTCTGACACATGGTCTGCAGTGCTAATATTTTCACACGATCACCACAACAGGATACGATGGTTAACCTCCGAATGTTGTTAATTAACACATCAGAAGTTAAACCTATATCTTTCATTTAAAAACTGGTTTCGTGTTCGGGCGGTAAAGCAAAAACACAAGCTGCATGATGAATTTTAACTCTGTGAGATAATCATGACACACATTATCACAGGTTTTAGCTTCATCATTCATCCTCAACGCTCACATCTATCTCACACTCACAGAAAAAGATTTAATTAAAGTTCACTTTTTATCCAAACTCTTGAAAGGCAGTCGTGTGGGTAATTTATACATGTGCCAATCAGTTGGAAAGACATGCAGCTAAAATGGGGTGTGGAGAGAAATGGTCATCTATTGTTAGTGGTCCAAATGGGTAATGCATAATGGTATAAACCTAGATAGGAGTTTCATTTGCATATATATATCTATATTTTCTTTTCTTAATGGGAAATGCAAATGTGCCATTTTGTGGTGAGTGTGTGTTTGAGAGCCTTCGTGTTGAATAATTGTGACTCTAGGGTATCCCCACGCACCTCAGCATATTAATCATCGTGACACGTTCACGACCCTTCTAATAAGACAGGGGCCACAGTGCACCCCCTCAAACATCCCATCCCACCCCAGCCCCACTCCCTCTTTGTCTCTCGGCCAGTCCCAAGGGACGGGAAAGGGTGGTGGGGGAGGTCGGGCTCGAGCTGGGCATGCAGAAGGGGGGTGTGTGTGTGTGTGTGAAGTTAGACCCCCTCATTCAGAAGCCCTCCCCTGGGACATCGGCAGGCACAAGACTCCTATTAGGACTGAGCACAGTAGCCCCCCAGGAGCAACAAAAGATACCTCCTAATGTTCCCTGTTCTAGCTCAGTGAATACACACACATGGAAACATGCATCCACACAAAAACACATAACACGCACAAGCTCCAAACTGAATGACATCAGCAAACAGACTCAAAGCTCATTGTGTTTTGTGTTTAGGGTTTTATATGTTTGCATTAAAAGGGGAACGTCTGTGGGACTTCTCCAGCAGGATGGGGACACGGGACAAAAAGAGCGTGCAGTGAACTGCAATAAGGTGGACAGCTGGACAGCAGGAAGCATGCTGGGGTCTCACTGCTTGTGTGTGTGTGCACATACACACTCAGACCAGACGTTAACGTCAGAAGACAATGCTCTGCTCTGTTTCCAAAAGCCTAAATGCAAAAACTTTTTATTTATTTTAAATAAGTAGATGCATGACAGGGCAGAAAGAGGATTTTGGCTGACTGGTTTAAAGTACTGCTGCTATGAACAAATGACAGAATTCAGTCACAGTAACTTATTTCTATTTGGTGCTGCTATCAGAGTCTTTTACTTTTTTAAAAATGACATATTTTCACTTTTGTCCCAACCAAATTTTAGTTCATTACAATCTGTTTTGCTTTTAAATATAACTGTTATGCCATTTCTTGCAGTGTGATTTTGGAAAGATCAAAATACGTATATTGGATATGTTATATTTCATCACCTGCATGCTGAACTTGGAGTTAAGTTTCTGAAAATGCACTATGGGACAATGAAAGTCAGGTTTTTTTTTCTTCTGTGTAGGAATAAACACTTATGGATGAGTAAAGATGTTTTCACTTCTACCATAGAAATTATTGTATTGTTTTTTTATATGTAACAATGTGGTAATGTGTACTTTTATAATCAATTCATGCACCTGGTTGTCATTTATACTCAGTTTGAATTATTTATTTGTTACACAAATACTTTGGCTCTATGTAGGGAGCAGAGACGGCCCAACATATAAACTCTGCAGCAGCACTTATACTATGCAAAACAACAAAATACACGCTTAGCAATAATCTGGTAGGTGAAGGATTACATAACTGTTGATCTTCTGTTGTGGTCCAGTGTGAGCAGAATGACACAGTAACACTTGATTTAGTTGGATGTGTTTAGATGGAGCTTGTTTGTACAAATCTTCATGCATATGAAAAACCCGTGTTGTCAATCAGTTTGCTTGTAGAGAATAATCCAGTGCATTTGGTAAAAAGGAGCAGTACTGGCAACAGTGCAGGACCAACCAGGACGTATGGCTGCTAGAAACTGAGATGAGAATGTTCCATGTCTAAAAGAAAGGGGTTATTATGCTCCGTGTAATGTAGCTGATAGGCACATAAAGCAGTCCGCGTTCTTCTTATTATTTAATGTGTTGTATGCTTCATTTAGAAACATTTCTGAACTTCAAGACTGCTGTCTGTAAAATTCTAATCCTGCAAAAAAGTAAACATGCATGTAATTGTAGAAGGAGGCTCTACTCACACACAGATCAGTGTGTGTGTTTTACTTTATTCCTAAATCATTGCAATTCCTTTCTCAGAAACACACACAAACACGCACAGACACACATGCACATCAGCAAGTACTGATGGATTCAAACACATTAAATGCTCTCTCACTCATGAAGTCATTCAAATCTTTCGGCCAATTCTTAATAAAGACAAATTCAGTGTCACCAGAAGTTTTCAAACCTCCTACTAAGAAGCTTTTTCTTTCATACTGTTTCTTCAATCATGTGTATGCTAAGTAAAAATATCTATTGTTCTCTTTATGAGCTTCTTTTATTATATAACTTAAGCCCTCCTCCCTAAAGAAATCACTTCGACTGTGCATTTTCATAATGAACTTCCTGGGGTGAAGTGGGTACAGCAGGCAGAAATACAACCACAGGTGATAAATACAGCGAGAAGCTGCTCTTCTTTGCCGCAGAAAATGGGCTAATTAAATTTTCATGTAGATAATCATGAGGCAATCCACTGTTAATTGTGCTTCTTTCCAACACAGTGGCTCCCTCATGGGATGCAACATTATGCCCATGCAGCATTTCCTTTGCTTAAACGCCTCTTAGATTTAATGGGCTCTTCCATAAACTGATCCTCAGCAGCTCCCTGCACACGACCACACAGAGCCTGAACGCATCCATCAACAAATGATCTCCAATTTATCTCCTCACTCCCCTCCTCCTCCTCCTCCTTCTCCTCCTCCTCACTCATGTTCCTACACAGATCTTAATTACTGGTGTGAAGTAATTATTTCCTTTATTAGTGAAACATAACATCTGTTTCAGGTCTTTTTAATTGTACCTATAAAACCCTTCCATGATTTCTGTCTCTTTAGGATAGGACTGGGCTGCTTGTTGCTCCCTACGGACTCACTCCCTTCTTCCCTAACCCCCCCCCCCCTTCATGCCTGCAGCATGAGACGCGATGCACCTCGCTTAATCACACTCCTTTAAAGAAGCACAGAGGAGCTCAGCAGTGGATCCATGTACAAGCAGAAAAGGCAGGAGCTAAAAATTATTTTCGCATAGCAGTGCTTCTAAACAGTAAATAATAATGCAACAACCTTTGTAGCAAACTATACTGTACCAGTGTTCCATTTTGGTAATACATGCATTAAATTCCAAAGCAACACATTTCCAAATGCCAAGAGAAAAAAGGCCAGCTTCAGGGGCTGGTACACTGGAGCGTGGGAACAGGGGAAGGAATGAGATTCCCGAGGTCCTGGGGAAATTTTGTCCCTGCATTAATAGACTTTGGTTCCTTTGAAATTTTACTAGCCATAAAGTTGACAGTATGTTGTGCAATTTCTACAGTCCTAAAGACCTTTTTTTCTTACGTTTTTACTCCTTTTTCAACAAACCGGACGTTCCTTGCTCCCAAACAATTCAACACCAATGTTTATCTTTGCTGTAAGCTGATGCCTGCAACTACACAGGGAGAACAGGTGTCATCGTCAAACTGAGACCTCCATGGAATAAATAAATCTATAAAAACCTCACACAGTCATCAACTTCCAGCAAACACTGGCCAGTGAGTTGAAGACAGTCCGACTTCTGCTGCTCTGTCCTTTTAGCACTCTCCCTCTTAATTTTTATGGTTCCTGCACCTTCAGGAAATGACCCTTTTATAGGGTCAACACTATAAAAGACTTGTTTTTTTTTGTGGGAGTGGTTAGTGGATGAGTGTGTGTCAGTGTGTGTGTGTGTGTGTGTGTGTGTGTGTGTGGTGGGGGATAAGTGTTCAAGTTACTACCGGTTCATCTTTGCTGCCAAAGAAAGAGACCTGATGAGGTTAATAGTCTCCTCTTCCAATATATCACATAGCTGTGAACTCTGTGACCCTTTTTGTCAATAGAATAACTTTTCTCTGGAGTGTGTGTGTGAGTGTGTGGGTGTGTGTGGGTGAGCATCTTTGTGTGTCTACACAAGTGTGCACATGTGGAAATTAGTTCATTTATACCTTTACATGTGTGTAGATATTCTTTGTACCATGTCAGTGATGTTCATTTAAGTGTTGTGTAAGGTGCTTGAACCCAGTGCCCCTCATTTTCACTGGATTACATAATAAAACCAATGGCACTTATGCTATGCTATCCTATTGTCAGTCATGATGGACAAGACAAATATGGGACTATGAATAACTGAAAAAAGTGAAACATAAAAACAGAGCCAAGTTGTACCTACACATTTATACAGTCACTGGTGTCCCAAGGTTTGGACACACTGATGTGTCGGTTTGCCAGAGTGCAATTTAGACACGAGATCAAGGCTCGGTGGGAGGGTAAGCCAGTGCTGCTCTCTGCTGGATTTCCAGTTACTGGACAATCTTAAAATTGGTGTTATAACTCAGGGGAAAAAGTTTACCCAAAGAAAAATACAGATTTACATGACACTGTTTGCCTTTCTTTCAAAAAAATGGTTAGTTGACCACAATTAGTCTACAGACGTTCTACTTCTCACCAGATACGTGCTAACAGAATAACGTGTGGTCTTCTAAAAGTCAAATAGTAGGTGAAAACATACTGTGAGAGATAGAAAACAGAAAAGAGGAGATGATGTTTGAGGAAGGTCTGGTCTAAATGTCATGGACAGGTAACAAATGGGAGGTCAAAGCCTCACCCCACCTCCGGCAAAACAAACTGAGCTCCGAAACACGCACTCTGTATGCAGGCTCACGACTATAACACACATAAATCATCATGTACAAACTCATCTCATATTCAGCTCGCATTTTATTGCAAATAGGTTCTGTTCATAAAAATCAACAATCATCCTCGATGCTGCACTAGAAAATGACCCTCATAAGATGCATGAACAGCGAACAGAGCTGTTACCTACACAACACACTGTATGGAGGGAGATGCTTTGCCGCACTATGATATAAATAGCTGTACATTTCCATGAAATTTCATAGTAATTAAAGACCAGGAAGCATGGACCCTCTCCACCCCTACTGCGGCACCCACGTACCTTGAGTGAATACTAAGAAGCAACTCTGGCACAGGTCCTGTTCAGTATGTACTGTGTGAACCCACATGGCCCATCAAAGGCAGTGTGCACAACCATGAAAGGGTGACTGGGTTCGAGGTGCGTAGGGAATAGTGTTTGAAGTCCTCCCTCTATCAGAGAGACAGAAAAAGGCACTTTTAATCCTGTGGGATCACTAAGGTGCCAAAGGCAAAAGAGATGCACTCATTCTCTAAACTCTTCCATACTGGAGAAAAGAAGAGGAAGGAAAGAGGGGAGGAAAGTGGGGGAGGGGGTGGGGAGGGCGAGAGAGGGAGAGAGAAAGAGAAAGGGGGAGCAGATGATAAAAACTGCAGCTGACATACAGAAATGAAGCAACAAAACAGAGAGGAAGTGCTGTAACATGACAGATTTAGCCGTAATGTCAGTCATTAGCTCCTCTGGTTGGCACGAGGCCGTTAGAAATACGCAATTAGCCAGAGTCATGAATAATGTCTGTTTCTGGCTTGAGAAGGTATCAAATCACTGTGCGTGGTGGTTTGTGTGTGTGTGTATTTGTGTGTACGTGCAAAGTACGGAAAGAGAGACAAATATACAGCTTGATGATTTGGTTTTCCCTGTACATCTGAGTGTATTGAGTGCGATAATACACATAAATAGATACGATGAACTGAACAGCATCACTCACACGAGTACAGAGCTACAACAACCCTTAAAGGGACAACTCATTTTGGAGAGACACATTTTGTAGGGAATAATGGCAAAATTATGCAGAGTTGAAAAGAGAGTTGGAAGGAGAGAGATGGAGTTAAAATGCATATGTTATATGAACCAACAGGTATGTGTTTCTGCTATAAAAAGACAGGTGGGCTGTAAAGTACAGAAGGTGTCATTATTAATGACTCAAGCGCTACATTTAAGTAAATCTTGGGTCAGTTTATTAAAAAACGATAGATAGATAGAGACAGAGATAGATAGATAAGATAGATAGTTTTCTCCCCCCCTGCAGTGAGAAAAAAATGATAATTTGGAGTGTGTTTTATCCGCCTTGTGCAGAATATATTACGTGTGTAAATGTTGTTGAACCCCGCGATTCCCAAGGAAAAGGTCACACACTCCCCTCGACCCTAAGTGATTCTCTGTCTTTGTGTAATCGTGGTGAAAAAAACGAGCTGCGCCTATAAACTTCGCATTTAAAAGGCAAGTGCGGCCGAGGGGGGCCTCGCCATGACGGGAACAATAGCAGCTTTTTGGACACACTTTTTCTCACTGCGATGAACAGCAGGGAAACCGGTAGAGCCTCCTATAAAAGAGCGATAGAGCACAGCTGCCAGGGTTCAACAGTAATTTTATAAAATGTCTCCGAGGGGCCTGCCTGCGGTTTAGCTGTGGATTTATGGGAAACTATAAGAGGGCGAGCAAATTGTTAGGGGGCAATAATCAGAGGGCCCCACGACGTGATCATAAGTCCAGAATGAAGGGCTCCTATGCAAAATCAGAAGAAGAAGGATAAAGTGATGCAACTGCCGGCCAAATGCTGCATTATCATTAATAATACACTTGACATTCAAAGGCGTTTGTCGTGAGCTTCCTGCCTGTCACACGCAAGGACTAAAGGACAGTTTGAACATGACGGCAGGAGACGGAACGAGCAGTTTCACAGCTAAAAATTAGACAAGATGT
This sequence comes from Channa striata, assembly GCA_033026295.1. Classification (NCBI taxonomy): domain Eukaryota; kingdom Metazoa; phylum Chordata; class Actinopteri; order Anabantiformes; family Channidae; genus Channa; species Channa striata. Next base: position 16,351,768 of record CM065168.1, on the reverse strand, counting down.
TCGAACAAGAGTTAATGTGCAAACATAACTTTGCCCTCCATCATCATCAGCATGAAAACAAAAGTTTTCAGCGGGCCATATGGGAGCTGTCTGCTTCACACTGACGACGCTCTTTATGCTGCTGATTATTGATTTATCACATGCACATGTAATCCCTGTTTGACAGCCTTGGCCAGCAGCTGACCAGAGCCCTTTGTCTGATTTCAACAGTTCACTTCAGACACACAGGGTGGACCCCCGCTTTCCAAAAACTGGGCTAGGTCACTGACTTGAATGAGCCACAGCAGCTCCCCTGTCCACGCAGCAGGCCTGAGTCACTTGCGCCTTCTCCGCTCCACAATTACGCACGGCGCATTTAGAGACGGTTTTATAGTGGGCCGTAAAGTGTTACTCACGCTCAGATGCCATGGTGATCACGGACTCCGTGGTGGCGTGGTACTCGTCCTCCTCCATAAACTCATCCTGGGACGACGCGTCTCCCTGGAAGTCGTGATGGTCGAGAAGCTGCTGGAGCGGAGGCGCCTTGGGCAGCAACTGATTGACCACCTCCCGGCTGATGTTGGGCGCCTGCTTCAGACGCAGCTTGCTGAGGATCTGGGACTTGATGGTCTCCAGTCTCAGAACTTTGCTCTGCTCCCTCCAAACGCAAGCCGAGCACTCGTGTGCCCCGGCGTCCTCGTCCAGCAAATACAGCCCGGCATCCGTGGGCGTCTCGGTGGTCGGAGGCAGCAGCAGATTGGGCTCATCGCTCCCCGATTGTCCTAAGGAGATGAGCACCATCAAGCACAGTAAGAAGTTGTACCTCGGCATGACGATGCGAGGACACCTGGCAACGCAACTTTTCCTTTCCGTTTCTTGTCGTTTTACTCCTTTTAGCCCGCTATATCTCCTTATTTGGACGTGCGTCGCGCCTTCCCTTATCCTACAAACGGCGGGGGCTCAGTTACGTGCGTCTAATCCAGTGCGATCACCTTAAAGTTGACTGTGTGCAGCAGGAGCTTTTGCAATGAATTAAAAAAAGAAGAAGTGTGTCCCCGTAAAAGCAGCTGCTTTGATGGAAAGTTAATAAATTATCTTTCTGAGGAATGCATAGCCTGCTCACATGTAGTAATGGCTGTTTTGGGGGTCCTCTGTACAATTTAGTCCATGGAGGTGCGTGGATGTTCAGGAGTGTCACTGAAAAATGTGCAAGTGCGGCCAAAAAGCGGCTCTTTATATACCTCCGCTGCCCGGTGTCGTAATCCGTCTCCATTGGCTAAGATTGCAACAAAAGGCTTTTAGGTCTGTCACCAAGTCAAGAGGGACGGAGCGATGGGAGGGCGCATGTTCTCCTATGACTGGATGCATGTTTTTACAGCGCGCAAACAATCTTTTACATTAGGAATGTTGACATGTTAGGGAATTATGATGATGGTTGTTCACTGCGCCCGTAGTTACATTGTTTTAACGGTGTCAATTGAAAAAATACGCATGGATTTCTCATACAATCTCCAAATAATTTTATTCATCACACTACTGGTACAATACACCGACAAGGAGCACTGAAACAGACTGTTGAGGTGGTCGGGTAGGAATTATGCAGAACTTTTCTCAGCTTGGCTCTGTAAACACAGAGCATCCAAGTGTCACATGAAGCCTTCTCTATTGTAAACCATATTACAAGGTTTTAAACATATTAAATCATTATATATGACAATAAAATGAAATAAACTGTTAGTTAGGCAGTTCTACAATTGCTCATACTTTTACTTTGTAACAATTAAACATTAATTTACACAAATTTAAGTGGTTTCCCCAGTAATAATTATGGACTTTGGAGTTCAAAATTTCATATGAGCCATACTTTACCCCACACGTGTAATGTGTGGACCAAATGAACAGTTTTTCACGTGTTTAATGAAAGTTGTGAAGCTGAAGCAGAGTTCTACCATTACACAGAGGGTCACAGAGCAGCACGTTGAGTGGCACTGAGTCACTGGGGCATCACCGACCCACTAGTGTCATCTGGTGGAAGGAAACTCAGTTGCAGCTGCAAAGCAGATGACGCTTTGGTTATGAGTTTTCATGTAAGCTGCATCTTGCCCACGTTCTTGTGGTTAGACTGTGATTTCTATTCCATTCTATTTCAACAGTGCCTTCTATTTTGTCACCAGAATTGAATGTACTTGGATTTTGTAATTAATTTTTTACTGTTCCTGTTCCTAAGAAGCTCTCATAAACCATTAAACATAGCTGTCACGGGTCATTCATCCCTCCTTTGTTGTCTTCAGTAACAGGGCTTTGCTCCACGGATCCACTCACCTGCTCTTTATTCCATAATCACTTCTTTGTACAGTATTTATTCTGGCCCATATCCACTTACCAAACCACTTTCCAAACGGAGGCTTGTCTGCTGTGACTTTCTAACATTCCTAACATGCCTGTTTTTGACCTCCTGCTTTCTATTGGACTTTTGCCATTCCTCTTTCCCCTAATGCATTTCAGAGATTTCTTCCTGCTGGTTTGTTGACATCTTTCTGTTGGTTGAAGTTCTGTTGCCTTTTGGATCATACTCATCTTTTTTTGGATTACCAATTGTTACACGAAAGGTAAAGTATTTGTACTGTAGCTTCAATTGTTGTGTGTTTGTCCTGTTTTATTCTTCAGCTGTGACAGAACACTGACGTATATGTCTTTAACCATCAGCGTCACCAGAAAACAAATGACAGGTCATGTGCTATTATCAATTGTGAAAAGTAACTAAATACATGAACTTAGCGTGACTATTTCCATTTCATATGACTTTCACTCCACATAATCCTGATCCAGATGTGTTTAATGGACTGTTTAAGTAGTTTACTCTGCAGATGTAGGTTCTTACTAAAAAATATAAATCATTAATATAATAATAATAATAAAAATAACAATTAAAAAAAATCACCTGGCAGTAGAAAAAGAGATTGGAATTAGCTCCACAATGTTTCAATAGTTATGACAATTGTTATGTGTTCTTAATTTTTACTTTGTGTGTGTACTTTTTAATATGTGTTTGATCCGTCCTGCTCAGTGCACCTGTCAACTTGACTGACCATAACAGGAGCAAGTGTTTTTGTTTTATTTATCATTTTGTTCCTTTTTGTGTGTGTGGTTCCAGCTCAGGAAAGGTGTGAGTGTGTCGGCAACCTGTAGTGGAGCTCTTTTTCAAGCACTTGCACATTTTCCTGGAGCTTGTTTCCTTCTGCCACCTCTGGCTACTGACGCGAACATCCCTGCGGTTTCGAACAGCCTCTGACTCTCGGCGGATGTGTGACCTCTGACTTGTTCCCGGAGTGTGGGTGGAGTGAGGGCGGTGTGGCTTAAAGGTTTGGTCCCTGTGGCTTTCCGTAGATCAGGGCCTGGGCGTTGACAGTCCGCTCACTGACTCACGCACTTACTGCTGCTGCTGCTGCTGCTGCTTCTTCTTCGTCGGACACAAACACCAACAATCTGCGGGGTGGCTCTTACATAAGCGAACGTCGAGATGCATTCGGTCACGCTGGACAGCAGCGTCTCTCCGAAGAAGCGGACGTTGTCTCGGGGCATGAGCGAGGATGAGTCTCTACGCAGCATCATAAAGGAGGCGAGTGGGGAGGACAGTGGGATTTCCCCGCCGCTAAAGCTGCAGCTGTTTCCCCGCTTATTGTCGTGTTTTTAACCTGGAAATTAGCCTTAGCGAGCGTAGCCGGCTCGTTAGCGTCTGTTTACGGCTGGCAGCGTTTGTCGCTGGATGAACTTGTCGGTCGGTCGTGATGTAGCTAACGCAGCGTTAGCCGCCTGTGGCGCTTTGTGTCGCTGACTCCGTGTTTCTGTCTCTTCGACAGACGGACAGTTCGTCCAGACGCCTGACGCGAAGCGAGAGCCGAACCGGGACCGTGAAGCGGAGGAGTGACAGTCAGGTAGGACCGGGACCGGTGGACTCCAGCTCCTGACCTCATGTCCACGAACCTCTGCGTTTATTGGAGCAGGAATTAGCATAAAACAGTTATTATATTAGGTTTTTTCTGCCAGAGTTATGTTTTTTAGATGCTGCATAAGCTTGTAAAATGTAAAACATCATAATGTTTTAAAGCAGTTGCCTCTTGTTATGTTTCAGTCAGGAGTTTTACTTCTACCAAAGTACAAATTTGTATTTCATCATTTTTTCTTCTAAAATAATCCTCTCACAATTCTCCATTCTCACAATTCTTTGTCTTGTGGACCAAAGACTGAAATCTAACCTGCATGTATCTCCAAAATCCTACAGCAAAGCCGCTTGCACATTAATGTGCCACTATTAACAGTCTAATAAAATGGTTTACTGAAGAATGTCAGTTACAAGAGGAAGTTTTGGCAGAAGTACTATGATTATAAAAACATTATGCACTTTCATTTCAAAAGAAAAGTGAATGCAAAACTTTACCTTGCAGTGGAGTATTTGTGCATTATGTATCTGTTTTTTTACTTCGGAATGGTTCTTTCAATGCTGACACAGGTTTGAGGTGGGTCGAGATACGTCTCTGTGACACATATTTTTACATGTGGAACATTCAAACTTGCATTACGTCAATTTACCTACAGAAAAGTGATGCTATTTCTGGCACTTTTTTGTTTGTTTTGCAGTAATTTCAAATCATATAAAATCTTAGTAACCCAGTTTTACACCATATTTTGTGACCTTGATTTGTTACCACCACAAACACTTTTATCTGACCCTATCACACACTGTACTGTAGTTGGAGAGCTGCTGTGAATATGTTTGCTTAAGCTCATTTGTATTTCTTTGTAAAGACTCACAGATCAAAAGTTTATTCGATGTTTCAACAATCTAGTTTATGATCGTAAAAAAAAGAAATGGTCAACTGTGTAAAGTAATCCTCCTCCATAGTTTCTCCTAACATTCTTTCTGTGTATATGGTGTATATTTGTTTTCTTTAAAACTATCACAAATTGGAACCCTGTCTAAAACTATGGAGGCACCATTTTTGGTAAAATGTAATTTAAATGTTTTTTGTAATAATATTCTTATAATTATTCACATAGGGTTTTCTTGCAATAGTTTAAAAGTATCTGTGTTTGTTTACCCTTGGTCATCTTTTTTGGTTCCTTTTTCCAGTTTGACCAAGATCTTGTCATGGGACTTCCAGAAATGGTGAATATTTATTTAATTCTTTGTCATATTGTTGTCCTTGTTATTTTTATTATGAATGTAATGATTGTCCTTACTGTTTGAAGTTAGGTATAATATTAGCTCACTGCAGTCATAAATATTCTTTTGCATATGGAAGGTCTGTCATGGCTCCAGATGAGGCCTCCCACTGATGGTTGCCTCTGAGAGCTCACTAAATACTTAACCACCCACTGACTGGCATACATTCCCCTGAAATTGCCCACACTGATATGAAATTGTATTTGTGGCATAGCTGGAGCTGCAGGCCAGCTATGATGAGGTGGTGCAGGAGCTGCGTGGGTTGGAGGTCGAGCGAGAGGCTCTGTTGTTCCAGGTGGACGTCCTACAGGACACGCTGGAGGGTGTAGAGGAGCTGCTGGCGGAGGCCCAGAGGGAGGCTGGTCAGACTAGTTTGGTATGTTGGGCCTCACCAAAACCTAAACACCAGTTCACTAATTTATAATAGAAAAGTTTGAAACAGTTCATTCATTCTCTCATGATGTGACTGTGCATTTTTAGGAGCTGGAACGAGAGAGGGAGGCCAAGAAGAAGCTGGAGAGCAGGATCTGTTCTTTGATGCAAGAGGTGGAGAGATTAAAAGAGGTAAGGGCTTATGGAATCTTCTAAGCCATTTGGCAGAAGTGTGATCACATACTGTTGCATGCATGTTTTGTTTTGTTCTGGTCCAAGCTTTTATCTGCCCACATATGCTATTAAAGATTACTAGCTGTGGTGTCATGTAATGACACTGTCAGTTAGTCATGGTGTTTTTGAATTCTTTTCACTGTAAAAATATGCAGTATTGCATATAAGCATAAACAAATGACTTTATATGCTAAATAAGATTTTATGATAAACCCTTATGGGTTTTACTTTTATAAGCAACTGCATACCTAATTGTGAAAACTAGATAAATTAGAGAAATAATATTGCACCAAAAATAACCTTTTCCCTAAAATGTCCAATCTGATTATAAATGGGTATATTGTTGCATTAAATAAGCAATGTTTTATTTTTTTTTTAAAAACAAACAAACCCTAATCTACTAATGGACAATTTCATTTTTCATCTTAGGAGAGGAATAACAAACCATCTGCCCCAGTCAGCACACAGGGAAATGAGGGCGAAGCAACAAGACAAGGATCCCAAATGAAACAACAGAATCCAGCTGCCCACAGAGAAGAAAAAGAATCCTCTGTGCTTGAACCTCACAGCAGTGAAAGCAAAGGTGCAGCACCTGAAGAGGCTGTAGGAGTGGAGGATGAAGGAGGCTTCCTGGCAAAGTTGCGCAAAATGGTCAGTAAGCCCCTGCCCTCTCTTGCACTGGACCACCTGGTCTCTGAGGACGGGGTCATCCAGAGGCCTTTTGAAAATGGCAGAGACAGTGATCGAGATCCTTCACCAGACAGAAATGACTCAGACAGCATAAGTGCCTACGAGGATGCGTCTGCTGAGACTCCAGAGCACGACAAAATCTTTGCAGGTGATGGAGACGTTTTGGACCTGCCTGATGACTCTGAGAACAAAGGTAAAGGCCCGACCACAACCTGCCAGGTTGATGAGAGCATGACTCAAGACGCCAAAAATTCTGACAACTGTGTTGTGTCGTAACTTGATCTGTTTTATCTTTGATTAGAATGTTTCACACATCTAATATTTATGTTCTTCAAAAAACTTTTATGCTATCAATATGCCCAGAGTGTAGCTGCAATCACAAATTGACTGGTCGACTGAACGAAGAAAGACAAATATTCTGGAATTATAGTGATAATCGATAAATTGTCTTTTTTTTTTTTTTTTTCTTTGATTCAGCTCTTCAAATGGAGGAATTGGTCTTTTATTGTCATATGCTGTAGTTAATATCTGCATCTGCTGACAAATTTTGTAAGTGTTTAGATATTTGGATTAATTGAGTAAATACATGGCTGTATAATAATGAAAATAACCATTTGTTGCAGCCCTAGTCGTAATACACTGTAGTAGAAATATTTGGTTTGGTTGTAAATTCACAATAAGGGAACTCAGGATGCAGGTGGTTTATCAGTGGCTATTCCAATATTATTTGCCAATGTGCTTTTTAAATATTTGTCTTAACTTTTAATTGTGTAGATAGAAGTGGAGAATACTCCATCGTGCTTTGACTGTCCAGCTTTTTTGCCAACGTTTTTAGAAACTTTGTTTGTACACTAGCTGCCAAGACACAAATCCGGATGTATACAAAGCAAAGTGAGCTCTGCAACTATTTGGCCGAGACTGTTTCTGTCATTTGTAGTCGTCTACAGAGGTAGTCTGAACTTTCCAGACACTCTCAGCCATACAGTTAAAGCTAGTTTCCTCTCAGAATGGGAAGGTTACAGCCTCATAACAGTTACACCTTATAGTGGGGAAAATAACCAATGATGTCTTCACATGACTGTTTTAAAATCATCAAGGACTCATTGCCACATGCACTAGCTAAGCCGACAGGTACAAGAACCTGGGTCACTCTCTCTCTCTGTGTTAAACACTAATGCCATTTCAGTTTAATCTAAATAACTGTTTTGTTGATTGTACTGATGCTATTTCTGTAGCTTTAATGCCTTAATAATTTCATGCCAATATGTGTGCTTTAGTTCATGTAAACGAGGTAGCTGTGATTTATGTCCCCCACCATTCTGTTTAAGTTAATTATAATATATATTGTTGGACTGTCCACAGTTGTAGAGCTCACTTCAAAAAGGTTTCATGTTTGACAGTGGTCATTGACAGATAAACTGAGATATTGTCAATCAAAGGCAGTTGTTTTTTAAGTTACAATTTTTTTAATATAAGGACAAATGCCCATTGATTGCCTCACTGATCTCCCTAAAAACATTTATTTTTTTATCGTTCATGCAGCCCCTTTTCCTGTTTTATGGAGAAAATTTTAAGGAAATGGATTTGGCTGCGTTTGCACTTTTTAAAGGTCTTGTATAGTACAGTAGATTTCTTACATGATATTACAAACCACATTCCCTTTACAACCAAGCATGTCAAGTAAGACATTAACAGCTGAGCTGCTGTAGGACACATTCCCTTGACCTGCATGGTGACACTGTAGGTTTGCACATTTGCAGTCCGCTTGCTGAATTCAGTCTTCTTGGGTGTCTTTGATTGCTGTGAACATATTGTATTTAATCACTATTTCTTTGATCCAGTTTGTGGAAGGTTCTCTTTTGAGTGCTTCAGACAAGAGTAAAAACTCCAAGTTTGCATGAGCATCTATGAATGTATATTACTTTTCAAAGATGACAAATTCATTTTTGTCATCCATTAGTACTTTTACATAGAATAATTTCACACAAATTAAATAATACTTGGATCAAAGTTATTTACTGTAAACATTTATGGAATCTTGTTGACAAAGCATGCATCATTCTATCATTAATAACATTTCAGTTTTAAGGGAACTTTTTATGTGATGCTATTTTTATATGAAAATCACAATGTTGGCAACAGATTCTGCAGCTGTATAAGAGATAAAACAAGACAGGTACATAAATCTATAGATGCTACATTTAGCGGCATGTTGTGCTTTAAAGGCAGCATATTAATGTTAGCTTATTGGGTGATTTGTCTTTTTTATTTCTTGTATCCCACAGTCCTGTTACAAAATAATGCTGTTTCACATGCTGATATTTGATATTTGCTGACTGTCATGATGCACAGACTGTTGGAGGAAGAAACTGTTCACATGACTTGCTGTGTTATTACAAAGGGAGGTTCCTGTTACGGTAAAAACAGGTCAAATACATTCAATGCTGGACAGACACTTCTGAATCAACGCCCACAATTATTGGTTGTTAATGTTTTATTGTCTTGTTAAGTTCCTGTGAGGTCAAATGGTTTTGGGTTTATTTAGCGTGGTGTAGTCCAGTTATACTTTATGTAAATCCACTTCACAGTGTCAAGGGAAACGGCCTCTGTCATTTGCAGTTTTTTTTTGAGCAGTGACATTAAGTGAATACATTTTTTACACCCAAGAATACAGACATATGTTCCTACTGTAACTTGTAACCAAAATCACATTTTACACATCAAAATAAAAGGTGTGAATTAATCTGTGATGTTGATGGTGTGATGTTGTTTTGTCATATTGTCTTTACTTCTATTGAAGTATATATTCACATATTCGTGGCTTCCATTTACAAATATTAAGTAGCTTTAAAGTGGCTTGTCATTTTAAAGAAGCAGTTTCTCTTTTAAAGACAACAGCAAATCCAAATTTCATTCACTACATTCCCCTCATTAATCAGTCGCTTGTATTTAGGCAGCTTACACTGAGACACATTCTTTGTATGTGTTATTTAGTTGGTAAAAGCAATTCAGAGATTTATGATTCACAAAACTAAATGTTATGAAACAGTGCAGGAATGTTGCAGGCCTTTTCTCATTAATCTGTGCTTTAAAGAAAACCGTGGGGCAGTTAGTTTAGCTGACATTTTACCCTAGTTTGCTAAGTCCACCCTTATCTTGTAATTATGAGATACAGTGTCTGCATCCTGTGATAGCTTTCACACTTTCCTCCTTTGAAATATGATTTGTGACCCTGTTCCTGTGTTTATACACCAATCTATCATTCCGTGTTCTCTTGTAGATAGGGGAACTAATTTAATGTGTGTCTCATGTGGGTTCATCAGTTTTTAACCGGACATGTTGTACCATTATGTGGCCAACAGATGGCTTCATAGCTCGTTACTGATGTGGAAATTTGGCCTGATGCTGGTCATTCACTGAGTTTTTATTAGTAATTTAATACTGTTTACTTTTCTCTTACTTTTCAGTAACTATATGCACACACATCAAAATAGGCAATAGTGTTTTTTCATTCTAAGGTTTCAGATACATTTATTATAAGTTTCCAATTAAACTATGCCCTTGTACATCAAACATCATTGCAAGTTAAAAATAATAAAGATTTAAGACTTGTGTTGCAGTGATTTTAAAACAAATGTATGAATCACAACATAACCACAGCATAGAAAGAGACATGATTAAAAGTGGATGTACTCATAAAATTTCTGTCCTCAAATAGGACGAGCTAAAGAGCTAAAATGAAAGTAAAGAGAAACCTGTTGACTTCTAACAATAGCTTATTTTAAATACAGAACAAAATATGATCAAAACATCCCTTTTTCTTTCTTCAGTTTTAGCTGTTTCCATTGTGGCAGGCTTGCAAAGTTGTCTCTGTCCATTCCAAATACACTGGTGAAGTCAGAGTCAGAGAGGTGTTTCTGAAAAGCAGTTAAACATGCAAAAACGATTCAAGATAAACGAGAACGATAAAGTGTTTTCAATTTAACAATTTCCATTTGCATTCAGAGTGGAATTTGGGGGAAAATGCACAGTTTTATTTTTTGCTGATAAACCTGAAAAAAGCTTCAGTTTTCACATCTGATCAGAACTGATCTTCTGACAATGTGTTAACTTTGATTTCAATAATAAGTTTGTTACATTGCACTTTATAGAATATAGAGAAAACTAATGTCATTGATAGGAATTTGGATTTTGCAGAAAATTAATTTACTCTGGTGGCTGAAGGTATTCACAACACACACAGACACACACAGACACACCTCTTTTTTGGTTGGGTCAACACCTTCAGGTAAGTCGCTCACAAGCTTCCCAACTAGAGCTTCAGGTGGAAAACACTGAAAAGTTTTCTCATTTTCCACAGACTTATTCTCCTGTAAAATCATATTAAAAAAACAAATATTGTTAGTTCACACATTTATTAATATTTCACTGACTGTTGTGGTAGTAAAAAGTATCATTTTGGTAAAAAATAGCACATTGATTGCACATTGAGCGCATTGATTCAACGTAAATTATTTTTAACTCATATATGACTCCCTTCCCCTGAGTTTTTGTGTCGTAACTCCCATATAGCACATATTCACGTTTGGGCGGCCAACAGAAGCGTACCAACGGGAATAATACTAGTAATGCATGAGCTAAGACTGGAGCAAGCGCTCAGTGCTACATAAAGAAATCTAACACAACTTTGTCATAAGACTTTACGTACAGTTGTGAGAATTACGGGTGATGTGAAGTCTCCCAGCTCCTTCTTCAGTTCTTCGTAGCTCAATCCTCCCTGAAAGAAATGTACACCTGTCATTGTGCATTGTTTCGCTCCACAAAGTTGAGGTTTTTTTTTTATTTCAATCCCAAACCACTCACACTCCATTTGGATGGATCCCAGGCTGTGAACCACCCGGTGAAGGTGGGAGGCTCAAAACCCTGCTTGACCAAGACAATGGGGGTGTGTGGATCTCTGGCACCCGGGTGGGTGCGCAGGTATTCCTCACTTGTGACCACGGCTTCTGTGCGCTCAACCTCATTTGCCTCTTTACCAATCCAGAGAAACACCTGAGACAAGATGTCATAGTTGACTGATTGATTTCTAGCTTCCTCTAATATCCATGTTTGAAATTTTCACTTTCACTTTCAACATTTATGGTGTGAACATAGGATTTTTTCCATTTGTAATGCTAAGTAAAGAATTCAGTTTCCAAAGATGTTTGGCTATGGCAAATAAACAATTAAACCTTGGGGGTAAATGCCATAAACAGTGTCTGTTGATACCTGGTCCCAAGTGTCCAGAAGCATGACATCATCCTCACTGAGGTCATCCTGTGTGAACTGAGAGACCTCGGTCACAATGAAACGTCCTGTCTTGTTAGAGCATTCAAACAGGCGTGGCTGATGGTCAAAAACTGTCTGCTGTAATCTGTGGGTAACAACACGTAACTCAACACGCTGTTTCAGTATCTGCTCTAACACTTTTGAAGCTTGTTGACTCACATTTGTGTCACCATTACCTCTTTTCACTGGCATAAGGAGCTTTTCCTCCGAGCAACTCCCAGAATGCAATGGGCTCCTGCCCCTCAGCCACCATCTCTTCTGAGATATCGTTTGAGTTCTGGCAGATCACAGAGTTGACCTCCTTGGCCATGGCCCTTTCATCTCCACTTGATCCCTGGTTACAACAAGTCAATGACCCTTTATAAATATTTAGATCACTATAAACTCTACCGGTGTTTGACTTTTAAATCCAAACAACAATGAGAAAATGTTGAGATTTGTGTGGACGCTGTAAATTTGAATGCAACAATACACCCAAATGTGATTCATGAACATGTGATTCTAAAATCAGGGGGATTAATATGCTACCTCATCCAGTTTGTGTCCCATTTTCATCCCAAAGGTGCTAGGAACAATAAATGTTAGGGCTCTGCGTTTCTCCCATGTGTTATTACGGCATTGTCATGTCAAAACAGCCAAGCAGCTTCTCCAAACTGACCCTAAATAGTTGGACAAACGCTTTAACCTTTGACACTGTGAACCACCAGATCCTCGACTTCACATTGACTTGGACATCTCTGGTACAGCTCTGGCCTGGCTAGCGTTTCACTTATCTGTAAAATCTGCAGAGCCAACTCTCCCTGCCTCTCCACAACGTCCTGCAGGGCTAAGTGCTTGGTCTTCTTCCTTTTTCTATCTAGACTTTATCATCCACTCACATGGATTTTCCTATCCTTGTTATGCTGACGACACACAGTTCGTCCTGTCCTTTCCAGCAGATAAATCCACTGTCTCATCAAACATTTCTGCCTGTCCTTCTGACATCTCTGCTTAGATGAGAGAAAGACATCTTCAACTCAACCTCTCCAAAACAGAAGTTCTAGTTTTCCCAGCCAGACCTTGAATACAACACAGTATTACCCATCAACAATGGGTTTTCAGTGATTGTCCCCACTAACCCAAAGAACTCTTCCACAACTCCTTATGATCTTAAACATAAAACAACTTTTCCTATGTCCCATATCTTGCTCTAGTTCTAATTGAATTGAAACACTTCTTCTCATATAACACTGCTTTAATGTTTCCTCCTTGACTGAGATTTTTTGCTTTGTATGTATCAGTTGTGAGTCTTTTTGCACAAAATTATTGTCAAATGTCTAAATGTGAATGTAAAAGTTGTCTGAAATATTTTATGCTGTGGCATCACAAGCTATATGTAATGTCATATCTTCTTATTTACCTTTCCACACCACAGATAAACTGCTGATTGGCTCTTCAGTAAAAACACATCATTGGAGTTCAATGAGGCAGCCATGGCTGGAACCTCAATGGCTTTTGTGTTGAATGGGTCCGAGCCGTGGACCTGGAACAATCTTAATGGAGGCTCTGGGTTAGAAGAACCTTTTCTAGATGTGCCGCCCTTAAAGTAAAAGGAAATATTTTGCACTGTTACAAAAACTGTACACATCCCGAAACAACTAGCAAAACATAAGAATAGCAGGTCCCATCATTACACTGCGAAACATAATGTCCGTGAAACCATCATACCTCGAATATGACCATTTTACCCTTGAAAATCGCCATGAAGTGTCTTGGTTCTTTACCCATGGTTACTCTAACTTGAACTGGTTCACCACCGTACTTCTGGTCCAGGTCCACAGCCTGAAACGCTGAGGCTGCCAGTTCATCCTGTGTGGCATGACGCCCCTAAAATAATGGAAATATAGTTTGTCTCATTCTTTGAGATTTTTAGATAAATTGAAAAATGTCTTGCCATCAACTTTATAAGAAACTATGATAATAAATTAATAATATTATTTAAGATAGTGTTCCTCACCTGCCATATGTAGAGCAGGTAACACTTCTTGTTGTTAACCAAGTAAGTGTAGAGGATTAGGTAGCAGTCTCCTCCATAGAAGTATCCATACGTCTGAGGGTCGACAGGCACAAGCTCCAGATTCTCTATTCTCCACACCTGAGTTCATCAAAGAGTAAATCAGCAGTGGAACACTGCAGCGGCACAGCTGCATGTATGGTTGCAAGCCAGGAATGTGGAACAAATCATGACAAGCAGAGCAGCAACACTTTCTGATAACTTTCTGAGGTTTATTTAAGTTTAATTCAAGTCTATAGCTATGTGCTAGTGGACATAATGAAATCCAGAGCTTGTTGTCACAGATACCTCCACTTGACCTGTACCATTGTCCACCATTCGCTCCTGTGCAGCAATTTCTGGCATCACGTGCATCAAAGAGGCGTCAAATTTCTCCTGTGTAATGTGAGCTGAAGCAAATATAATCAGAAAACAAAATCATCAACGTCTAAATTATAATTACAATAAAAATGTAGTTTTTCTTTATTGGCAGTTTTGTTTTTGTTGACTCACAAACAGAGGCACGTACCGACTTTCCCTCTTGAATGTGCTTTGCCCAGGCCTTGAGTCTGGTCCTTCACTGTCCACCTCTGGAACAGCTGCTTGAAGAGGGCTGATTCTGCTCCGTCATTCACTGTCTCCACGTTTGTTGTGATGGGATAATTGTTTGCTTTGATGAAATCCTGTAACAGCCAATAAAATATTACATAGGAAGCAATCTCAATAGTCTTAATAAAAACAGCTTATGTGCTGTAGAGTCACTCACCAAAGCTCTGCTCATAGCAGCCTGTCTTTCAGCTTTGTTTGCTTTCTTCCCCTTCCATACAAAGATTTTCGCCCCTCCCTGATCCAGGATGTAGCAGTCCTACAAGGATAATCACATTAAAATCACACATTATCAAAACTATTATTTTTCATTGCCTCATTGCAGGTGTTTGAGTTCACAGCCTTATATTTGCCCCCTTCATTTGGTCGATAGTACAACAACTCACATCATGGTTAAGGAGGTCCTGAACCAGTGGCCTTGTAGCAACTTCTGTGACCTTCATCTGACCATCAGCATCTGACACACTGAAATTAAGACACAAGCAAATAAAATTTAACCTAATATAGTTAAATTCTTCGCCACAGAGATGAGAGATGTTGGAGCTTAGTTGTCATAGGTCAGGGAGAAGCTCACTGGTAAAGTGTGAGGTTTGCCTTCTGCTCCTGGTCCATCGTTTCATCAGGAGGTCCGTCTGTCAGCGCGGCTGTTCTTTCTCCAAGAACATCATTCAGGATCTCCATGTTTTGAAGAGATTTGTCCTCTTCGTCACCCTCAATCACTCTGATCTCTGCCCGACCTCCCCTCTCTCTGTCACGGATGTCTTTAGCCAACATCATGCCCTGGAAAATAGAGGTGCAACTTACAAGGATATACAGTATAATCCAGAATTATGAGACTTCACACCATAATCTTATGGGACATTGATGTGAAACATAATTAAAATGTTTGCAATGTGCAAGAGTCATTCTTGTATAACACAACAAATTTTGACACAGTATTTGAAAGTCTGCCACATTCAGTCATCTCAGTAATAAAAGCATACAACATGTAAGAAACTGTGCCCTGGAAATGACTCAAGGTCCTAAATGCAGATAAAACAGTGAAGAATCTATGGGTTCTTGTCTTCACCATAGGGACAACATAATGATTTTAATGGTGTGTGTTGGGATAGTGAACTGCAGAGTGCAGGCTTTTTGCGGGAAGGAGGAAATGAGCCTGAGCAGACAGTGCCCTCCCACAACTTTCCATAAAGGCTTAATGTTGATGTGATAAATGGGGACTTGACTTGACCAGAAACGAATTCTTGGTCTTTTCAGTCAGTTACACGGGCTGTAAATTGCTTTTGTTCGTGCCGACTTGTAAGCAGGTAGCATCATGAAGATTTAAAAAAGGCTCCATTGCAGTTCTCAGATGTGCTCAGTAGTCAGTTTGCATGATCACGAACATTGTCATATTAGAAAAATCCTAATAACTGGCCTCTTATCCACTGTGCGCATACTTACTATACATACTGCACTATAAGTGAACTCTGTACACGTGACATTATATGCTTGTGTGTTTCCCCCATACAGTCACACATATTTCACCTTAAGCCTTTCCTGTCTGTTACTCTTGGGTCCATTCCACTGAATGATGGTCTTGCCAGTGTCCAACAAAAACACATCTCCAAGGTTGAAGCTTTTCCAATTCATTTCCACCTGAAACCAATAAGTCACACAGCATGACTGTCTGTGTTTCCTAATGTCAAATTACCACTGTGAAGTGATCTCACCTCCTTGGCAACCACTCGCTTCTTCCCTTTGACATGAAGAAGTCTCTTGACATCATAGCTGTTGATTTCAATGTGCCTCATACCTGATGCAACTCCACCTTTCATATAGCTACACAAGACAGGATGGTTATATTGACGGTTTGTTAACTGCATATGACTGATGCACTATTAGACCAACACTTTTACTCACATTATTCCCTGTTTGAAGTAGCCCCTAAAGGTATCAGACTCATAGTTCTGAACTTCACGGTGCTGGACCGGAATGGAGCCCAAAAATTCATCCAGTTGTAGGGTGTAAACGGCAGCTGCACCCTGTTCATCCTGAGAAGACTCTGAGCCAATCCAGTAGTGGATATCATAACACAGGGCGTTTTTCACTTTCTGAGTCTGGAGAAGCAACAGAGAGTGGGCACTTGATGATGTATAGATGACAGTCTGATATACTAAAATGCAGCACTTGGAAAACTGAACAAACAGGCACCATCATTCACCAGTCACTTGATTCTCAGACTTACAAACAGAAGGATGTAGCAGTCACCCTCGAAAAAGCTTCCATAGGATTTCTCCGGGACTTGAATCAGGTCCATTTTCTGTTGCACAGAGAAAAATTGTTCATCACGAACAAAATGTAAATTTCAGATTTAATCATTTTAATATATTGCTCAGTTTTTGCTGTTTAGTAACTATTTCTGTAACTTCTGCCAGGCCAGCGAATTGATTTTAAATTCTTTATACCATAAAATCATGCAGTTAATTGTTCAAACGTTTCACAATTGATTTGGCAGCGTCTGAAATCAAATTACCTCAATTCTCCAGATTATACTACCAGGAGTGCGAGTTACGGCTCTGAATGTGTACTCCATGTTGCTGAGAGTGCTCAGTTTGAAGGGGCACTTTTGTTATTTCTTCTTTTCTGAAAGAGGAAATCACTGTGAAAATTTTAGTGCATAGATAATATTTTCCTTCTTTGCAAATGTGTTAAAGCACATGTTGTAATTATTATACAGTGTTTTAATTTAGTCTCTTTTTTCCTTTTAATAATTACAAAATAAAAAATCAGAGTCAATATGATCAAATACCATTATTTATCTATATCAAAGAGAACATACCTTGTATCACTAGTTGAAGAGTGTATCTTCCAAAGCTGATTTCCAATGTGATAACAAAAAGTCCTCAATCCTCTTCCCTGCCCCTAAAATATTTGCCTGTATTTGCATGTTTCAGATCCTTTCACAGGGCTCTGCCCAATCACTGAGGTTGACACACAATCCTGCAGGCAAATGTGCAGAAAAAAAGATTGACTCATATTCAAATGCACACACGGTAACACTGATCATCACTGCCTTGTCCATTCATTTCCCAGCCCACTCTGCCCAATACCACCACATTCGCTCCATATAAGGACACATGCACAGCTGCAGGTAGAGAGACGGACTAATACTGGTTTCAGTGAGATTCAACACTGCCATGGTTATTATTTTATATATACTATTATTGGTCATAGTGATAGTGGTAGTACTAGCAGTGGCTTAAGTCTTGTTATATATAAATGTCCAACTATATATCCACTGCAATTCAATAAATATGACACAATAATGTACATACATACATGATCTGGTTGTATCTGTAAGTTCTGGATCATTGTGGGGAGCTCGGTTTGTTTGAGGACATGTAGGAAACATTAACCCAATTAACCAGAGAGAGCTGCTTGAAGTCTGATAAATGAACTCAAGTGTTGCCACGTTGGGTGTAGAGAAGAAAGAAGCGGGAGGCCAACAGCCTGCGGCCTCATCATCTGACCACAGTGCTGGAGGTAGAGTTGTATTGTGGGTAATAGGCACCAGGTTTTGACTCTCAAGAAGGGAGCATGAAAATAGATAATGTCTCTGGCTCTGCTGCATTGATTTTTACTCTTTTTGAATTGTTGTCTTATAACATTCTCTCAAATATGATGTAAACAATCAAGACTGAAATTGAAAGTGCTACATTGTTATAAAACTCAAAGCAGGAAAATCCCAAATACATATTGCACTAATGTGAATATGATATAACAGTAATATAAACCTTAGTTGTAGTAATGTTGAATAGCAGCCGAAACACTGGCTGTATGCTGTGTGTGTGACAATGAGGTAGTGTGTGAGCCAGGAACCATTAAACTCTGCACAATAAAGTACTGTTGGTAGGAGGAAGTGTGTTCGTGAGCAGGCTCCTGCTGCTGTTTTACTTTATAAACTTGCAGTGTCTTTGATTCTTTAAACAATTATCACCAGAACATCGCCCACTTCATTTGAAGTTAAACCATGCTCACATTAATATTCCTGCATTGTGTTTAATTTCATGGTTAATTCATTTGGTATGTACAGATGTTTCTGTAATATTACGTAAACATGAAAATTCAAATGGTTCACACACTTTGAGGCCTCTAAATAGCATTTGCCTTTAGCTGAATTCCATTATTTATGGTAGGGTATTACTTCCTCTCCCGTGAGCTTTTTCTACAGCTTTCAGTGCTTGTTTGAGATGTGTTTTTTTGGCTCAGCCAAAAAATATGTGATAATAATACTGATATATCAGTCTTAGAATATTATTATCTATTTTTAAACAATGCTTTTTGCCACAGCCTTCACTGTGTCTGTCCTGTCAAATGGAGATTGTACGATTTAGTGAACCCAAAATGATCAATAATGTCATCTGATGACTTGTAAAATTCAGATGACAGGAGGTTTTTTTGTTTCTAATGACAGCACATACGCTGTTTTAGTCTGTGCCAGAGCAGAGATTTGAAGCAGTGCTTTGTAATAACAAGGTGCTCTGACATGACAGGAAAGATCAGACACAGTTTTAAAAGTATTTCCTTCCCCTTCAGTGCTTTAGCAAACTAACTATTGTTTTGGGTATGTTGCAGGTATCATTACTACTATTTGACAAACTTATAATTTCAAACATTACATGTCCAACCTTCAAAGCAAATATACAGAATTTCCTATTTGAGCTTATGGCAATGTCTTAAAATACCTGTTAGAGTTGTCAGGCATAGTTTTTATTCTGCTCAAATTATTCGTCATATACCAAAGAAACCCGTTTTTTCGATGCGCGTCTACAGTAAAATAAAATCCACTGTAAAAATACAAAAGATTACATCTCAAGTTCAACTGCAGTGAATATGAGGCCTCAGAAATCTAAATAAGTTACTCTAGTTGAACTGCAAAATTCCCTCGTGAGGATTGCACTAATTGAAATACTTTGTATGCAGATGTACATGTGAGTGTTAAAGCCTAGAATGCTTTTAATGTTAATGCCAAAAACAGATTTCAATGACTGATCATCTAATTTAATGTCAAATGCAATTACAGTTTACAGCTATAGTTTTCCGCTTTTGGCAGGTTGTTTCAAGCATTGTATCAGTGAACTGGATGTTGGCCATCTGCTGTATGGCTTCATTTTGTCTCTAAAGGCAGTTTGAGTTTATCATTTCAGCATAGTCCTGTATATAATCCATTTTTTATTACTGTGCTATACTGGAGAGTTTACAATGTCCTCCTCTTCACACAGAACAAAGGTGTCTCACTGACTCCTGACTCCCACTCACATTACGCATCCCCCTCCTACGTAAATCCTCCTGTCCCACATTAATGACCTCTGTTTAAAAGGAGAACGTTTGCAACGCCCTCACAGACAGACATACACTTAAGCCCATGTAGTGATTTGGCCTTTTGAAATTGTCGACCAGATAAAAGCTGAAGTAAAAACGAGGAGCACTGTCCTGTCTCTCTTAGACTCTGCGCACTTCCATCTACACCAGATGTTTATGGCTCCTCCCAAGCAGCTTGGTAAAACATTCCAGCCCACCTCTGGGAGTCTGCTGGCTCCTCCAAACACTCCCACAGAACTTCAGTCAAGATTTTACAGCACCTAAAGAGCCTGAGTTGACACAAAATGAGAGGACTTGCTGTCTTTGTTACTTTGGTTTGCCTGGCCACTGCTCAGCACCAAGCACTGATTGACTATTTGGAGCGGAGGCTGATTACTATTGAGGTAAGACTGCCTTTGTGTCCCTGCTGAGCCCTGGGCTCCATGAGTACCTCTGAAAGGAAATTTCCAGCACAGGGCAAAGGCAATGGAATGCAGATGTGGGCAAATCATCAGGAAAATGCTGGAAAATACAGCTCCTGTTAATGTACGGTAATGGGAGATTCTTTGTTTGGGTCATGAGACAGAAATGTAAAATGTTGCTTGAAATTGTTTGCATAGATGCTTTTTAAAGTACAATTTGTAAACTTTTACACAGATAAAAACCTAAAATTGTTTATTAGAACAGCTGGTTTGTTATCTTGGCATCACCAAACTACATTTAATATGACGTCTGAGTAATTATTAACATCCGTGTCACATGGCAGGTTCAGACTATTTCCTGCCTGTGCAGATATAAATATATTCTTTGTAACAAATATAACTTAATAATGGACAGACTCTAAATTAGCAGTTTGACATTCAGTTCAATTAGAATAGTATTAGTATACAGTAGTCTGAATACAAATGCACGACACTCATACTAGGTCTCATGTCTTTAACACATTTATTACAGTGGCCTCCATCAAAACCTTCAATTTTTTAACTCTGTAAAGTGGTGTCAGACTTCACTGATCACCTATATATGAAAACTTCACTGTTTTGTTTCCTCTCAAGAGTGAGGTCACAGGTCAGGGTCTGGGGCCGAGCAGCACCCACATAGCTGGCGGGATTCGGTGTTCTGCGGAAAGACACTTGTATACTTGCCACGTGTGGGCTGAACATGGTTATTTGAAGGATGAGTTTCCTAGTTATTATACTGAACAAACATAAAATTAAGGCCTTCTCTGTGCTTTCACAAAATGATTTAAAAGTTCAGAAACATCAGTGTTTTGTTGACTTACGTGGTAAGACTTCACGTAAGAGTCTTACAAAGTCAAGCTTTTTATAGACTAAAATAACAAATTACATTTTTTCCACAGGAACTTTACAATGTGTAGAACACGTCTACACTTTCTATCCACCCTTGAGCAAGATCAGGAAAGTACCGACAAAATACCTTTAAATGAAAAAGGAACCTAAGGAAGCAAAAGAAGGGGGCCCTCTTTCAGGATAGACAGACGCAACTAATGTGTTACAAAACAGAGCAAAAAAAGCAGAATTAGATTATGGACAATCACACAGACATTAAAGAAATAATAATAATAAAAAAAATTAAAGTGCGCCTCAGAGAGACCCCAGACCTGAGCTACAAAACCATGAAGACAAAGAGGACAGAGTACACAAGCACATCAGACGCAAAACCAAGCCACCATGCACACAAACAATATGAGAGGAATCAAACGCACACAAGCGCGAGAGGCAAAGACAGTGAGAAAATAAGAAAGAGAAAGAGAAAGAGAACGAGAAAGAGTGGGGGAAAGTGAGGGAAGAAGATCTAGATCCTACCCATCTGGAATAATGCACAAAGAGCAGGGAGAGGGAGAAAGGTCCCACGACGGCTGATCATCCATCACAGAGACTGACTGAAGAGAAAGAACAAGGAGAGAAGAGAAAGAGAGCGACAGACAAACCGGATGCTCGTGTGTCTTAGGGGAAAAAAAACTGAGGGTTAGAAAGATGGAGGGATTTCTGAATATTCACAATAATCTTGCTGGCAGGAGAACATGGACTCAACTGTACATAATGGGTTTAATAATAAGCCTCTGACTGGATGGTGTATGGACTTTGTAGAGTTTTGATTTTGTATTTATAGGCCTCTTTCAGCAGGGAGGCAGTCGGATTCATATAAACTAAAATATTTTCTTTAAAACAGGACCGGATCTCTCAATGGCACGAACAGGCCACCCGTTACGCCTCAGATCTGCGAGAGCTGAAACAACAGATGCTTTCCCAGCTGGAAAATCTGGACAAAGAGAAAGAGACACTGAGGATGAATCTGGACAATGTTGGGACGAGGGTCGACCGGGTTGAGCGTGAGCTGGACTACCTGGAGACTCAGAATGGGGCTCAGCCCTGTGTGGACGTGGACGACAAGTTGATAGAGCAGCAGGTGACTCTGGTGAAGGAGAAGCAGAAGGCCAAATACTCCAAGCTCTCAGGTGAGAGTTGCATCAACACTATTACTACCTGTTGGAATTTCCTGTCCAACTCTTGACAAAAAACACACAGTATTTTGTAAAATGTAGAAATATTTAAATGATGAGAATGTGTAAACACAAACGGCCTCTCTCTTTCTTATTTTCAGACTGCAGCGACATGATCTCCAGCGTTAAAGCCATGAAGATCTTAAAGCGAGTAGGAGGGTTAAAGGGCATGTGGAGCAAAGACGCGAGCAGGAGCTCGGGGAAGGTCTATATTTTCAACGGCACAAATGAAGACACCATCCACGAGTTTGCTTCTGTGCAAGACTTCACCCGCTCACTGGGCCTGTCTCTATCCAAGGACCTGAAGCTGCCGTCTGCCTGGAGTGGAACAGGACACGTCGTCTACAAAAACCACGTGTATTACGTAAACCAGGCTGAAGAGATCACGGTGGTTAAATACGACATAAAGAACAACTCAGTGACAGACAGCGCAGTGTTTCCAGTGCAAGACCATGTCTCGGTTTACGGTCTGACCCCTGAGACACTGATGGACCTGGCTGTGGACGAGGAAGGCCTGTGGGCCATTTATGCCACCCGACAGAACGAAAGGCACATCTCTCTGGCTAAAATGGACTCCCGCTCGCTGGACATCGAACAGATGTGGGACACAAACTGTCCGAGAGAGAACGCAGAGGGAGCATTTGTTATTTGCGGCACTCTGTATGTGGTGTACAACACCAAGCAGCCCGGTCGCTCACGCGTGCAGTGTGTGTTTGATGTCAATGACATGGTGACCAATGAAGACGCCCCTCTAATTTACTTCCCTAAACGCTACGGAGCTCATTCCAGTCTGAAGTACAACCCACAGGAGCAGTTGCTCTATGCCTGGGATGATGGCTACCAGATCTTGTACAAGCTAATCATGAAAAAGAAACTAGAAATTTGAGCTGATTAATAGCAATAACCACCTTCCTCAACCACCCAGAAACCCTTTTTCCAAGTTGTAGCTCCTCATAAACATAAAATAAATGTTTTGTGTCTTTTGTCAATTTTCATCTCATTTCAAACTATTGAAAGGTTAGAATTGTGGTGAAAAAGAGCCAAAAACAACTATGTACACGTTAAGAACAGTGATGCACTAAACTACTCAAAAAAGTTTCAGTGCTCAGTCATGTGATGGAAGTGATATGAAGTATTCATGATTTGTAGTAAATGAGATAAAATGCATCATTGTATGTTGTTTTTATTATGAATCAGATTCATTAAGCTTTATTTCCTTTTCCACTTACCTTGAGCAACCCCAGGGGCAGCCCCCTGAGTTTGAGGACTACTAGTTTGTGTTGAGTCAAAGACAAATGTAACAATATGTGTTGCATCTATAACATTTTTTTTATAACAAAAGACTAGTGTTTCTGGGACAGTCAGTATATAACATTTATTATATTTTGTAGGAAGACATGCTTAATTCAGCAGATAGCTTTAAACCTTTAGTTTACTGTCACACTGTAGCTTTGTAATTCACCAGGATTCTAGTGTTTAATTCATTGGTTAATAACCAACAACTGTCGTCATCAAACAAATATGGGTTTTGTCACTTTTGTTGGTATATGTGCAAGAAACAGCTAGCTGGCTAGCACTTTATGTTAATGCCTTATGTGCTTTTACTAATTGAAATCATCCAAACTAATAATGTTACCATTTGAGCAATCACTATTCATTTAATGCTATCATTTATAATTAATTCATGTCTTTGTGTAATACCTTTTTATTAGTATTACTTCTTTCAAATCACAAATTTGCCACTATTTCTATTTATCTGAATTATAGTTTATTATAAAAATAAATAAATAGGAAATTTCAGCTGTTGACACAAGGTATCCATCTACTACAGCATGTAAAATTAGAAATCTATAATGAAAGATTTTACACTATGCTGCCCCCCAGTGGTAACATCAGAAACAGCCTCTGATTTTCTGTGATCCAGATTTGCTAATCTCATTTGCAGCACATCTTTTTTTTTTACCCTGGTTCCTTTGCAGTGTCTGTACTGACTGAGGTCTAAAGATGGCATAACTAATAAAAAAAAACAACTACTGTACATTGTCATTATTTGCCTGATTGTTCATCTGACGTGAGTTGTTTTTTTTACCTGTCGAAACTGTTAAACACCAACAGCTGTGTCAAGCACTGCAAATGTCACACAGCTTCACAGGCAGTTTCAAACATCCAAATATCCACTTTTCAAATATCTTCGCTTTCTTAATCGTTTTCTAATTTTGAGTTATTTTCTTTTGCCTCATACACCAGGTTCAGCAGGTATTCAAACATTTTTGTCTTGAAATAGCTAGCAAAATTGTCATACCTACACTGTATATACTTCATATTATTTAAACTATCTTGTAGGCTACTTTTTCACATAATTTGACTTATGCACATTAAATGCACTAATAAATGTACTGGAACGTATTTAATGTATTAAATGTAATTTATTACGGATCTGACAACATAACAATGGTAAAGTCGGACACAGATTTAAGAAATCAAAAATTAATAAGGCATAACAATTATTTAAGCCTCAAACTATTTTGCAAAACTGTCACTGAAAATATGACTGACTTGCACTGTAATAAAGAAATCTGTAGTGCAGACCAAAATTAACCAAAAGACCAAAATCCTTAGTAATAGTTATTTAACAAGTTTATTTTTATACACTGTAAATACACAAAAAACATAAAAACTGTTACTTATGTTTGGATAAAATTTAGCGTAAGAAAGATGCAACAACATATTCTGTAAAAACTGAACAGATAGGGGAACATTTTGATACCACAAGTACAAAAGCCGAGAACTTTAATTTGGTGAATGACCCTGACAGTAAACATGAGTGACCAATAAAAATTTTGTTTGTTGGTCAAGTCATATAAAAATCCCTTCAAGATACTCTTATTCTAAACTCTAAAATAACTGTTGGAAAAATAAACCCCAGAAAATATTATTATAACGTCTTGTTCTTTAAGCACCAATTCTTTAAAACAGACTGATGATGTTTGTTGTGCTGAGAGCTTCACTATTTCACTCATTCTTACAATGCATTAAACATATTATTTGCACTATCCCACAAATATCTGCAAATCATATTTAATTCTAAGTACTTGACTATTTGAATTTGGGCATCCCAAAGTCAACATACCAATTAACTAGAAGTTGTCTATGTGATCAGCACTCCTTCAGAGGACCATCTAAATTACAAATAAAATTAACATCAAAGATGGGTGTGGCTCATAAATATGGCAAATAATAATGTTGAAAATTACAGTTAAAACATATATAACTATCACAACATCATGGCTAAGAAACAGTGAAACCTTCAGGATTTTTACCTTCTATACAGCTGGCTTTCAATATTTTTAAATAGCCATTAAAAGTCCAATATTTAGTGTCCACTGGTTTTGTCCATTCTAGTTGTGGATACGAATGGAAGTTGAGGATCCTTATTGCTTAGATATGGCTGGGATTAAAGTGGCCTTACATTTTGCTCGACTCAGAGTCTCAGATGAGGAACTGGCATGGTAACATCACGGAAGAATCGATGTACAAGGGCATTTTTGGCAGATAGTCTTTTGTTTGGATCATAGTTCAGCATTTCCTGCAAGGGGAAAAATCAAAAATGACAAATGTATTTAACTGATTAGGTCCATAGACTTCATATACTTACCCTACTAACACAAATGTGCTACAAAGGCTCCTGCTCAAACTTGCTAAAATGAAAAGAGATATATAATTTGATGTGCTCACTCCGAGTAGTTCTCTTCCATCCTCATCAAGAATAGGCACCACTTTGGATAAATCCTGTCTGGCCCACTTGGGAAAAGATGGTTTGTAGTCAGGCATCGATGTGACTCCAGGCCAGACAGTCTCATCAGGAGTGCCGAGGGTGCGAAAGATTCTGAACAACTGATCGATTTCTGAGTCACCAGGAAACAAGGCCCTCCTCGTGATCTGTACACAGTTCACAGTAAAGCCAGACTGAGGTGAGATGGGGATCATATGCAGACTTTATTCATTCACTATGGAGAACAATAAAACTGAGTGAATTTACCATTTCTGCAAAGATGCACCCCAGACTCCAGATGTCAACAGCTGTCGAGTAGTATTTGCAGCCCAGCAGAATTTCTGGTGCCCTGTACCAAAGCGTTACCACCTATAAAGAAAAACATAAGAATGTTTGAACAGCTTATAATGAACATAGCACACTATCCACAATAGGTGCTGCAAGCAAATCACGTTTTTTGCTTTAATGCACCAGCCTGAGAAAAAAAAGGCACACTGAAGCAAAAATATTTGTTTCAGTTGTGTTGCCAGAGGCACACCAATTCTCCACAGAGAAAGCACAGCTGGACCACAGCACAAGACCACACCATATAATTAAAATGGTGCATTTTTGTATTAAATTTTATTACATGTGAAAGCTTAAGATTTGTCTTTGCTTCACTATTATGATGCATTTTGTGCAATTCATTGCAAATATATACGATATTCTATTCAAAATAAGCCTTTGTTAGCAACAAAGGGTTTTTAATACTAATACTGAAGGAAAAAGTCTTTTTTCCAATAAATGAGAATGTGGAAGAGCAAAGGTGCCACTGCAATTGTTTAGAGCCTGCTGTAGCTTGGTGGTGGGGCAGCTGTAGCTCAGTTGGTAAAGCTTGTAAGTCAGTGGTTCAACTCCCGGTCCATTCACGATAAACCTTACCTCATGTGTGTATGTACGAACGGGCACCCCGAAGGCTCTTGCCAGGCCAAAGTCTGCAAGCTTAATCTCACCCTGGGCGTTGATGAGAAGGTTCTGTGGCTTCAGGTCTCGATGAAGGACTCTGTGAGAGTGGCAGAAAGCTAGACCCTGCAGTAACTGGAAAAGATAGCTCTAAAAAACACAAGAAATATATAGATGAGCCCACTCACATAACTACATCTTATTTTTTCTTAATTTGAAAATATATAGAGACAAAGACCAAGACTGATATGTTTTCCAAATCTAGATGATTACCTTAACCAGGGGCAGTGGGATACCAGTGACTGAGGAGGAATCCATAAACTTCTTTAGATCCTGATGGAGGAACTCAAAAACAAGGTAGAGCTTGTTCTCTGTGTGGATGACGTCTCGCAGTCTGAAATAGACACATTGGCTTTCACACTGAAAGAAGCATTAATAATAAGTATTCAAGCAGGATTTAGCTGAAGTTATACCATACACTTACTTGACAATATTTGGGTGACTGAGTTCTTTAAGAAGTGAAATCTCTCGAATGGCAGTGCTTGGTACACCCTCTGTTTCCCTGAAAAACATACATTGCATATTAGTTGATAATGTTATTAAAGCTCATTCAATCATTTCTTATAGTAATAATGTCATTATTGGTTTAACTTGGTTATAGCTATATTGACCTCTCCTTTTTCATTGGGGTTTATAATTTATCTTTTATAACTTCACAGTCAAGGAGTCTCATGCAATCGCAAGACAAAATAACTGTGTGGGGAAATGAGCAAGGCCAGAAAAGCCAAAAGGTCAGTTACTGAAAAACTGTTCTCCACATATATCACTGCACTATCACTGGCACAGCTGATAAGCAAAACTAAGATTTTTTTAGTGGACTGACACACAGGATACAGTCAGTCAATGAGGCCACCTGCTGAAGTGTGGCAGAACAGAATCAGGATTACTCTTTACTGTTACACTCTCTGACATGTTTTGCTTGAAAAATTGCAATAGTTAAATAAGTTTCCAATAGCTTTTCTGTTTACTGCCAATTAGTTGCTTAGTCCTGTGACCTGTTGTCATACATAATAAAGTTGGAGCAAGCATTAAATGTGTGCATCTTAAAAAGTACAATTACAATTTGAGAAGAATTTTTAGGGTTACAATTACAGAAAAAATACATTTCACTTTGTTTTATTGAGATGTATGGCTGGATGTAATGATTCAAACAGCGTCTTTCAAGCTTCTGTTCGTGGATAGGAATATGTGTGCACCCATTTTAAATGATGTCCTGCTGTCAATCAATGTGTCTGTCGGAAACCACAGAGTAGCTGTTGTGTCGTGAGAGCCTGTCACACCCTGATGAAGCCATGAGTTTGAATGAATGAGCGGGGCTCCACAAAGGTCGGCCCGGGCCCTACTGTTGTGCACAGACACCAGACACCAACACTTCCACGGTCACTTACGTGTCCAGCCTGATCTTCTTCAAGGCAACAGTTTCTCCGGTGACTTTGTTCTTGGCTTTGTAGACCACCCCGTACGTCCCTTCTCCTATCTTTTCCACCTTCTGAAACGTCTCCATTTTCACGCACAACACCAGGCTGTCGCTTGCTTGGTTTGATCGCGGCACTCGCCTCTTTGTGCTAAAGCTAACAACTTCTCGGTGGCTAACGAGACAAACGGAGCCGCGCGGGGACCGACACACAACTAACTGCTCAGACGGGCTTTTTCAGTCCATCCGGACACACTACACCCCGGAAACAGCGGTCCCACCGAACCCGGAATTTACTAAGTCAAAGTGAGACGGTTAGAAGTGGAGAAAAGCTCATTGGTTTGTGCCTGGATAATGATAATACCCGCAAATATGTGGAATTGCGCGGCACCAACGGCGGCTCCTCCGTGGAAAACACTGAACCGACACGGTAGCCTTTCCCGCGTTACACCGGATGCGTTCGTTTTTGTGTTCCACACGTACCGACTCTTGCACCTGGGTGGTAATTCAGAGTTTTCGAAATCGCTTCTCTACCATCGTCTTCGGTGGGAAAGCTTTAGCATTAAGTGGGGTAGTATGCTACTGAAAGAGTTGGTTAATACAACGCAGGTTGTGTTTGAATTCTTTGTTTCGCGGTACTGGGTTCGGTTTGGAGACGCAGCGTGTTTGTCGGAGTGACAAAGAGACCGTCAACGAGCAACCCGTACCGATCACGTGACAAAACCATGATGACGTTTTACGTAGCCAACGTCGGAGAAACGTTTGTTTCACTTCAAAAACGTTTTTAAAATCGAGATGAAATCCAGGTGCTATACAAAAAACACACACATGAACTGCACAGAACCTAAGGAGAGTCATTGAAAACGTCTATAAAAACAACATTAAACTAATTAAAAACTAATGTTTACGAGAAATAATAATTTCAATCAATCAATTAATCTCTAAAATAAGAAATTTAAAATCAGTAAACAGTAAACTTTTATCATTTTACATTGATTTATTGAGAAATGCACATTTGCACTTTAATTTTTATTAAAAACAAAAACAAAACAATAACAGGCAATGTGTTTGCCAGTGTGATTAGAGTGACAATTGCATCCTCTGGTGAAAATATGTGTGGCTGCACTTGGTTTGAGCAGGTCGGAGGTTCCTACCTTTTCCTGTCAGTCCTCCTCATGTTGGGGGCTCTCTGTTAACTCATGTTTCTATGCTATTCCTTAAAAATCACATTCATACATACGCTGGTTTCTTCAAACACTTTTGTCTATTTGTGTTTGATTAACAGAAGCCATTTCTGAATGCATTTAAATCAGTAGTCTATATGATCAACATCATAAATACATCCTCATGAAGTCATCTGAAAGTCAAGAAAAGGTTTTGCTTTGTGTGGACCAACATGTGCCAGCCTTTTTTTCTTTTTTGCATTTTCCATTTAGACAAATGTTGGAGTGCCCTGTTTGTTGTAACAAGAAAATTAGTCTTCTATAAATACACTAAATGAATGTTATGCTTTCTGTATTCATAAGCTGATTTGGTGTCTTGCTTGGGGACACACCTAGGCTGGGGTTCTATCCCACACCTTTGATCCTGCACTGTTCATATACCATCCAGGTGCTCTGCCCATTGAACCAAAAAATCTATGCAAGATAGTCAAATAAACCCTGACCTGGAAAGCAAAGTTGTAAATTTGTCATATTTATGATTATTTCCCATGACTCTCTCTAACTTTCCCAATAATTCCACAAAATCTGTGGTCACTTTAATGTCATTAATATACAGTTGATCCCAATTACAAAATAATTTAATATCTGACTATTTGTGGTATGTTAGGTCAGGTGCTCTGAGGGGAGGATTTATTTCCTTCTGAACTCTGCTGTTAGCACATGAGGGGTCACATGCAGTGCAGCCTGAACAGTCTCACAGGCATGAGACAACATCACACACATCTTTAGAGTGAAGCTCTTTGTTGTGTGTTTTTTATTGTTTCTCAGTAACATATAATTAGTTAAACATCTCTTTCCTATGGAAGAAGAAGAGGGCCCTAGAAAAAATGTATAGGTCCCTTTCTTAGAATTCTGAGAAAAACCTCAAAGCTCCAGTAATTGCTTTATATTGGCTTTAATACTTTTCCATACTGTCTATACAACTTTATACATATTTTTCCAAATTGTATTTATTTTGCTTTAAATATGTATTTGAAAACAAACAAACAAAGTAAGAGATGAACATAGCAAACAAAGACAAACACCGATTGAAAATTGAAATGAATTTATGGCCGTAAAAATAAGTAAAATTTTGTTTTATGACAGTTATTATTATATTACCTGCTAATTAACCCCTGAATTTTACGGTACGATAAATTTAAATGTTGCTGAAATGTTACATTTCTGTTTTCCAGTTTTAGTGATTAGATTTTCAAAATAAAAATATTTAATGTGAGACATAATATACGTTGAAAAAAACGACCTTGTATTTGCTTTGTGTTAGTTAAACATACATACTGTAGATTAACTGTAGAACAAACAAGAGTAAACAGTAGCTGTTGAAATTCATTCAAAACACGCAACGCAATAATTCTTGAGTAAAAGAATTTTTTTGGTTTCATAATCACTGAATGTATTCTCATTGTCCATTGGAATAAAACTTTACTGAAATGTCATAAACTGACCATGGGTTTGTCTGTGCTGCTATGAGCACAGATTCTTAGAGCAGCAGCAGCCTGAGGTGCATAGCAGGACACAGAGGAATAGCTGAGAAAATAAAAGGATGCTATTGATCAGCCATCCACACAATCGTCTTGTGACGCCCATGCACACACAGCTGTAAGATCATACGTCAAACACAGGCATGACTAGACCTTTGCTCACATTACTCTTCATCCTAAAGCTGGCATTTTTCATTCACATTGTGCAGAAAGCATAATTTTAAAATAATGCACTCAGAAAATATTGTCGTACATGAGGCATGCCTGTTACTTTGTGTTTATTTAAATTATTGACATGCACTTTAACTATTGCCCTGTATTAATCTGCTGTACAGCTTCCTTTTTATTTTTTTGAAATATTGCATTAAAAAATAAATAGCTCTATGTGTTGTATAAAGCAAAACACACACATGGATAAGGTAAAATCAAAGTTTCCTCACGGAAGTGTATTCAATTAAAATAAATACTAACAATATGAAATCTATGACCTAATTTAACAATTTGCCCATACACAAATATTTATCAAACACAAACTTTTGTTCCTAAAAGGGGTGGTGCTAGTTAACTAACTCCCAGTGATGTCAGAGGTGAGAACAAACTTTATGTTAATTCAGGTCCAATGCCGCCTTTAAAGGAAACAAAAAGTCGCTCAGCGAATAGTGTTGGGGTTCAGGACTGCTGGGTAAGGATCAGGGCTCAGAGACGAACCAAACTACCCAATACAGAATGAGGACTCTGACACTGGCACTGCTGGTCTTGGGTTTTACGTCTGCCAACACTACAGGTGGGTACATGAGAAATTACTGATAAAACGTTTAGTTTGACATGTGGCTTTATGTTTTTTCCTCTTGGAAGCATGTACTGCTTGTATTATAGAAAATGTTGTTTTTTTTTTCGCCATCAGAAAAGTAAAACATTTTTGTTTTAAACCTTTTTATGAAAATTTCTTATTGTAGTTAATGCAGGATCTGCAAGGAGAAAAAGCAACATTAACTGACTCTGTTGACACAATGGTTCCATTTTGTTTAAAAAAGTTTGAAATCTCAATGTAAATATAAATTATAATTGGATTTTTTTTTTTGAAGTGAAACATTTTGTTAGTACAGCTAAGAAACAGGGAAATTGTCCATTTTAATTTCTGTGTCTAATGTAAATGAACACATTTATGTTTCAATCAAATGTAAATATTGATCTTTGAGTTTGTACTTCTTTACTTGCGCTACAAATTAGGCAGCAAATGCATTGATCTTTCATTATGTGATTCTTTCTCATGTACATACTCCACACTGAAAATATAACAACTATTACATGTACACATTCACACACACATCACAAGATGAGATAAGAGCCAGTGAGCCAGTGCCTGAGATCCCTCATTCCTCTCACTGGGATTACTGATGTTGCTGCTCAGCTGATGGTCACATGAAAAGGATTGAGGGGGATTGCAGGTCGTGTGACTCCTGCTGCCAAACCCCTCACATTCCCCATCTCTCCTCATCACCCAAAAAAAAATTATCTTTTAAACCTGTTTGATTATTATATAGAAGTTGTTCTTCTCGACTTAATTAGTTATTATTAGTTATAATAATTAGTTGTTATCTGGCATGAATAAAAATATAATTTTAAATAAGTCAAAAAACAGCAGCTAAGCTAATGGCTTTTTGCATCTAAGGCATCAGAAGATTAAGAAATAATACTCTTTACACTGTTCACATGTTTTGCAAATGTTGGAACTTGAGAAAATGTCAGTGACTCTGTTTGTTGCAAGTTCTTTACTGATTTTGTAATACGAATTTGTGATATTAATTCTAGAGCAAAAAAGTCGTTTTACCCGTTATTCCTCATGGAACTCACGGATGTACCCTGTGTGGAAAGATGGAGATCCAAGATTCAGAAACTGTTGGTTTGGTGAGCCTCGCCTCTTTATTTAAAAAAAAAAAGGAATAGCACTAATAATGCTGGCACCTTTTCTAAAGATATCACACTGTACATTTTTTTTCAGGTGGTGAAGTAACGTTTGAGCTTAACAATGATGGACCCACTCTGACTGGAGCAAGAACAACCTTCACTATTAAACTTAATTTCCCACCAAACCAGACAGTTCAATCTGATGGGCAGGTGGTTTGGGCACGTAACTGCACTATCAATGGTAAAGTAACTTGTTTTTAATGAAAATATTTACTTTGTTCAATCAAGTAGCAAACTATTAATTCTGAATAATACATTTTTTAAAAGATGTTAGTTTAATAAGATTATATGCTATTATGGCAACATTATTAAATTATCACAGTATTTCGTCTGTAGTATCAAATCACTGAGACTGTATTAAATGAACAATATTGTTAGGTAGTTAGGTAGTTATTATTAGGCATAAGGGTAGTTTTATATTGTTAGGTTATCGTCTTCCGTTAATTGGTCTGGACTGTTTTTAGGACAACAGTATGGGCAGGGTCAGGCTGTGTATCCAAACCAAGACAACGAATCAACAAGAGTGTTTCCGGATGGCACACCATTCACCAGGCCCAAGGACAAGAAGCCTCAATACGTGTTTGTGTGGAAGACATGGGGTAAAGTTTTTTTATTTAAAAAAATCAACTTGTTGGCTATTCAGTATATGTGCTTGTCCTTTTTTAAGGCAATATAGATTTTCCATGGAATCGCTAAATCTAAATTTAGTCTTGGATTTAAATTTCATGTGGATTAAATTTATGGCACTGTCCACACATTTTTGTTAGCACATTATAATCAGAGCTACCTGTAAAAATGGCGTCTAAAACAGCCAAAGTGAGCAGCTGCCTAAGGACTCCAGTTCCTCAGGAGCACCCAAAGCTCCTCCTTATCAGCTTGTTTGCCTCTACGAGGTCTGTGTCAAGATTTACATGGTGCATACTTTTAAATACATTTGTGTTTAACCAGATATTCACAAACAAAACAGGGGCCCACAGTTCATTTGACAAAACAGAAGAGCACTCAGCTGCTAAAGAAGCCAACACGTCCTACATTTAACACATTGTTAAACCAAAAGTCTGTTCCTCAATTTTTGGTTGCTACTTATCAACAAATCACATATGAGCCATTTGTTGTCCACTACCACAAAAGCATTTCACATACTTAATAACTGACACTTGGAGAGTGTCCAGACTATGTGAACTAAAGTGTGCACTGGGTCTACAGCTGAAGAGAATGTGTCAAAGTGATCCCATTGTTGCTGTATTCAAGGGCGTTACTGGCAGGTGGCCGATGGACCGTCCTCCTCCCTCTCCATCGGCACAGACAACATTCCCCTTGGCTCCTACAACATGGAGGTGGTCATCTATCACTGCCGTGGCAAAAACAAATTTATTCCTCTTGGCTATGCCTCCTCAGTCTTCACTATCACAGGTGACTAGTCTAACAATTTCAAACTAAAATCAGAGAATATAATTCCGTAGTGTTTGCATTTCTTTAACAATCCTTATCGTACTAACTTTACAGACCAGATTCCCTTTACCATATCACTTGCCCAAGTCAATGATGTAAACCAGAATGACCAGAACTTCATCCAGAACCGAGCCATTGCTTTTAGCATCAGGCTCCACGATCCTAGTCAGTACCTCAACAATGCCGATATCAACTTCAGTTGGGACTTTGGAGACAACAGTGGAACTCTGATCTCCAGAGAGCTAACTGTCACTCACACATACCTCACCGTCGGAACCTTCAGACCTCAGGTGGTGCTCACTGCAAGCATCCCCAATGGCTGCGACAACCCAACTGCTGGTGAGACCTCAAACTAAGTTTGTGTTTATCTTTCATACAGATGTCATCTAGTGTGATGTCTGAACTCACTTTTAAACTCTTCTTTCAGTTGTTCCTGTTGATGCCTCTGCTGCTCCAGCAGTAGTTGTGATACCCTCCACCCCAGCAGCTGCTCCAGCAGAAGGAGGAGATGTAATTTCTCTGGATGTTCCTGCTTCTGACGCCACACCACTTGTTGTGTCTGTGCAGCCAGTGGATGCAGCTGCAGACACAGAAGAGGGAGAAGCAGTTATTAATGCAGATGCAGAGGCAGTAGAGATTGCCTCAGTGGCCCCTGCAGTGGTTGATGCAGAAGTTGTTCCAGAGGAGCAAGATCTGTCCAACACTGTTGCCCCTGCTGTAGAAGCAGATGTTGCTGTAGAGGAAACAGCTGCTGCAGAAGGAGATGAGGCCACTGCTGCTCCTGTAGCGCCTGCAGCTGAAGAACCAGCAGATGCTGACATAGCTGTTGCAGTTGAAACCAATGGGGTTACAGACGTGCCTGTGATTGATGCAGCTGCTTCAGTTGCCCCTGTTGCAGAGGCAGAAGAAACTGCAGTTGAGGTTATTAACACTGTCACAGTTGCTCCTGTGGCAGAGGTTGAGCCAGAAGCTAATGCTGCTGTTGTTGATACTGCTATTACTGCTGTGGATGCTGAGGCTGATGATGCTGCTGCTGCTGATGTTGCTGCTGAGGCTGATGATGCTGCTGAGGCTGAAGTGACTGCTGAGGCTGATGTTACTGCTGAGGCTGAAGTTGCTGCTGAGGCTGAAGTTGCTGCTGAGCCTGAAGTTGCTGCTGAGGCTGATGTTGCTGCTGAGCCTGAAGTTGCTGCTGAGGCTGATGTTGCTGCTGAGCCTGAAGTTGCTGTCGATGCTGCTGTTGCTGCTATGGATGCTAATGTAGCTGCTACCGCTGCAGTGGTTGTGCAAGCTGAAACAGAAGCAGCTGTTGATAACATTGTTGTTCCTCCTGCCACCCAGACCACAGCTGTTGAAGAGGCAGCACCAGCTGATGCTGAAATACTGGAAACTGAGAATGAAGTTGCAGCTACTGTAGCTGCAGCAGCTACTGAAGGTAGGAGTATTTGCTGTAAATTACATATACAGTAGATAAGAATGTGGCTCTTGTACTAAAGCCTTAGGATAACTTTTCACTATGTTCCAGAGCAACCAGCTGGTGAGGAAGGGGCTGCTCCAGCTGAAGCTGAGGTTCAAGCAGAGGTTGAAACTGATCCAGCCCAGGTTGCCCTGGTTGTGGCCAAAAGACAAGCACCAGAGCTGACACCTGACTGCATGGTCTACCGTTATGGCTCCCTTGCCACCTCTGTAGAAGTTGTCCGTAAGTTTTTTTTAAATTTATATTTAAATTTAATTAAATTTATACCTGTCCATAATATATGAAATATTTAAAAATGTATGATTTGTGTTTCTTGTCTGTCCTTCACATCTTTTCAACCTGCAGAGGGTATTGAAAGTGTAGAGATTGTGGAGGTTTCCAATGTGGTATCGGTAGAGACTGAGTTGGATCAAAACGCTGTGGATGTCACTATTTCTTGTCAGGGCAGGTAAGTAGTAAGGCTGTAGTTAATTTGGCTCACATCTGTTCCCATTAAAACATAAATGCAATCACGTATTACAGAACAGTACATTATTACAGAATGTTCAGAAGGTCATTCACAACCTGTTTGACAAAAGCCTTTCTACAACTCTCAACTGCTGCTCTGGAAATAGACAAGAAGAGGCTCTATCTGTAGAACAGTGGTCTAGAGGATCACTTAGCCTATGATTTCCCCATAGTTAAACTATAATATGTAATTAGTTGAATTATGTATTACATTCACCACAAACATTAAGCTATATACAGTGTATATATACTAAACTATGGACTCACTTTTTTTCTTCAGTCTGCCAAGTGAGGTCTGCACAGTCATTTCTGATGCCGACTGTATCACACCAGTAGAAACCATCTGTACTGCAGCCACACCCTCTCCAGACTGTCAAATGGTCCTTCGTCAGTTCTTTAATGACTCTGGGGTATTTTGCATCAATGTCTCTTTGACCAATGACGTCAGTCTTGCTGTGACAAGTGCTAGAGTCAGTGTAACAGTAGGTGAGTGGAAGAAAATATGATTAATTAGCAATAAATAATCTTTAGGTTAGTCTTTCTCATTGATATGTTATGCTTTAATTGCAGGCTCCAGTGGTACCCCGGTAGGAACTGCCACTATAATCCTGGGTGTTATGGTGCTCGCCTGCGTGGTCTGTTGTGTTGGTTTGATGTACAGGTGGGTAACAAACTTATAAACCTACTGGAAATTAATCTGGGGCAACTATGGCTAAAAATTAGAATGTCATGAGTCATGGGTGGCTAGAGCCTATCCCAGCTGTCACTGGTTGAGCACACCAGTGTATCTCAGGGTCATGACAGAGAGACACACACAGACAATCATTCATGCTCACAATCACACCTATCAACAACTTAGATTCACGCTAACATTTACCACCAAGCAGTGAACAGAACATAGCACTAAATGAACGTATTTGCTATATTTTATGGCTATCCAATAGCTGTAAGAGTCACTAAGAGTTACTTCAGTGCTTCACTGGGAGGTTCTCATCTCTTCAGCTTTGTGATGAGTGAAATCTCCTCACTTGTCTCCCCTGTTCCACATATTTAAGCAGGCGCTTCAAGCAGTACCAGCCCCTTAGAGAAGACCATGATGACAATAATGGAGGAAGATCAGCGGTAACATCAGTGCCTTTGCTGTTGTGGAACTTGATAAGCCGACAGTCCCCAGGAGAGAGCCGCCCACTGCTTCAAGGGAGGATTGTGTAACTATCACCAACACCTCAGGCTCTCAACATTTACAACATGTGATAAAATATAGATATTAAACTCTACATGTAGTAATGCTTTAACACCCAGTCTGTGTATTTAACCAGAGCCAATTGTTTTAACCAGTCCCATGTATAACAACATGGGTCAGGAGACAAGCACCTAATAAAAATGTTGAGAAGTGATATTTATTTTGACTTACAGTATTTTTTATTATTGGTACTGATAGCTTATAGAAGACAATGCTTATTACTTGTGGCCTACAGATAGTAAGCAAGTTGGAAATTCACACAAGGCAATTAAATGTCTGTATGCAATGTAATTTAAAATTACTTACATTGCAGAACATTATCACGTTTACTGCCCAGAAATGAATAAAACTGAACTCGATTCATCAGCTTGCACTTCTGTTTGTGCCTTATATTAATATTCTTACATGCAACTTTATGTTCTAAACAGTTAAGGGAGCAGCTTGGAGAACTGGAGCATTTCAGCATCTTTCAGCTCATGTTAAATTTTGTTTTGGTTCAGTCTTAATGCTCTTATCAACAGGGGCGGAGCCAGAGGGAAGCCCTCGGGTGGCACTCACTACTCCTAGAATTTGACTGACCAAATCCAAAGCTGAAATAAACCACAAATAATTATAAAAACATCAACATTTTATTACTGTGTATAATTTAGCTGGTTTCATATGCTTTGTCACTATAGACTTTTGTAGGCAGATTTTATACCTCCTCCTAACTGTTTACGATTATTTGAAGTGAAAAATAGTATGTATTTGACATCTCTGACTTTAAACACACTTTACAAACACGACCCATTAATATACAGTATATTAAGGTGCCACCCTAGTTTGAGTGTGTGCCTCAGTCTGACCACCCCAGAAAAAAATTCCAGATCTGTATTAGGTGTCAACAGGGATAGTTTCAGTGAAAAACTCTAAAGTGGGACTATCAGGTGATTTGAAATGCATTTTTAAAAAATGCATTTTAAATAAATGCATTGTACCTGCTGAATATGTGCATAGGAGCTCTAAAAAATTACAAAGTAAAGGCACTTTTTCTGAAGGCTAATGTTGCAGGGCTGCAATAGGTATCATTGTCACCTAATGACAAGAAGCTTCTGGACTGCAGGGTACTTTGGATTTTTCTTTGTGGGGGCTGCATGGTTTCCTTTAACTGTCTGTTTCTATTTCCACACACCAAATATCCAAATAAATGCTCCATTACAGCAATTACCAAGCAAATTCTTCAATCATTCTTAGCCATTAGCATCTCTTGATGACGTGCACCAAACACTGTTCAGCCATCTCTGTTCACTGCAGCCAAGAATCAATGCAACAGCTCTGCTTGAAGACCATTAGGTGTCACAGATGATCTCTTTGCTGGCCCTGGCAGCCTTCATGGATCTTATAAGCCCTGCAGCCTTTTATAGGTCAAAACATTCTGACCCCTTCTCCCAGTCACAGCATACACCCATTAATAGCTGCAGTTAAAAGAGAGGTTTCCATTTTTCTTTGTCACATGACAAGCCCTTTTTTCTGACTACCTACAGATGAGTCAGTGAGGTCACAGCACATCAGTAGCTATGCAACTCGATTATTCTGAAGGACCTTTTATTGCCAACCACTCCCTAGCAACAGATATTATAATGGATGCAGTTTCCTTCATCTGTCCTCCACACAGAGATAAGGATGTAGCCACAAGTCTGTTATAACCTACACCATAGAGCTTTAAAATGCCACCTCTTCAAATACTGCCTATACTGCTCCTTAAATCACAACCAGTCTGTGTATTTTAACAAAAACTAGCCAAAGCCCTTTCATCACATTACCAGAATTTTTTGTATAATAATACTGTTTGATTAGACATCTTTCCAGAGACCACACCCAACAGAGAAATCAGTATCCCACCCTGACCTAAACTAAATTATTATTTATACATGTTTAG
Source organism: Channa striata (assembly GCA_033026295.1). Classification (NCBI taxonomy): domain Eukaryota; kingdom Metazoa; phylum Chordata; class Actinopteri; order Anabantiformes; family Channidae; genus Channa; species Channa striata. The sequence goes on along the minus strand of CM065168.1, from coordinate 16,311,979 downwards.
CCCATTAAACTAAGAAATCTAAATTCCTGTTTGGACACACATACACAACGACTTCAATGTTTGGAAAGGAGAGAAGATATTTTAGTCTGACCCTATGGGAATTCTCAGATCAATTACTACTGGTAACATCTGGCTTATGGTTACCATTACTGATACACTCCAGTCAAAAACCTTGTTTCTAAGTTGTCTGTTTTTGTATATGTGTATGTTTCTGATATACATGTTTTAATTATAGTGCAAAATCCAGATATAGTAGGATATAAAATGACAACGACACCCATAAAAGGAGCTTATAGAATGGAAAAAGAATAGGAAGTGAGATGTGCTGTGAGCAGAGAAACAGAGACAGAGGGGGAGGGAGAAAGAGGAGAGAGTTACTGACCATAAGGCAGGTTGATTAGATTACATAGGAAAGACTAACAAGGACCATTTATTACATAGAAAGCCAGACCCCAGCAGTGGCAACCATAGAATTTGTCTGTGGTTCTTTTTTGTGAATGACAGACAGAAAAAGAGATTTTCATTTTTACAATTGAAATGGTTCATTTCAAAGGAAAAACTTAAAGTTAATGTCATTAGAAAAAGTGCTGAGAACCAAATAGAATAAAAGCAGCTGATTGCTTTGAAACAGTGCATGTGTGTTTGATATATTTTTTGTTTTAAAAATGTAATACTTGATTGTGTTTTGCAGATAAAAAACAGGACAGAATTAAAGGTATCAGCATCACTGGGACACAAAGGGTAGAAGATGCCACACCCAGGCAAAACAGAGCATGCTCAGAATTACGTCAACTTTATGCTGGACAGCCTGTCTGAACACTTACATTAAAAAACCGTATAGACTTCACACACATGCACACACACACACACACACACACACACACACACACACACACACACTTATGTATCTATGAGGACCTCACAGGCATATTGGATCCCTGGCTCCTAAATCCAAGCCAAATTGTCATCTACAAACTGTCCTTTGAAGTGGTGAAAACAACGTGTCCTAACACTGCAAAAATAATTTCTATGACCATTTAAAACTGAGATTGGTTGAGACCTCACCTCAAGATAACAATGTCAGCTTACAAACAGACATGTAGACACACAATCTAAGATAGTTTCAAAGATACTGTCTAACATATAATATATACATTTTCACCCAAGTTGGGATGCTGTGAAGCACTATATAAGTGGGCATTTATCATTTACATTGTTGCATATGTAAATATCGTCTAGCAATAAAATGTTGTAACATTGAAAGCATGAAAAGCATCATTTAAGCATGGAAATTGGGTTTATAGATTTTGCTGTGTGCCATGTCATCCTGGGATAAAGCTTAATGCTTTACTCAGTGACGACACTGGTCAAAGCAGGATATAATAATTCAAAATTACTAGTCCCCCTTTTTTTACATGTGGTTGGCAATTACATGTCACACTTATCACACATCTATTTTAATTCAATTTGATCTTTTTTCTACTTTGTATAACCGTTATTTTATTTGAAAGGGAAATGCAGTTATTAACTTTATGACTGTTTTATGACATGCCCTTTATTCCTTTGTTGAAGCAATTTTCACTGATTTCTGAGAAAAACACTAAAATGGTAAAGACGTTCTGAGAGTATATTTAAAGAGCAAAAGACATTTTTTGAAGCATGGCACAACACAGTTTGATAATGTGAATATTAACGAGCATCATCATCAAGGATTAATTGTGCCTGTAAGTTGGCTCCATTTTCCAACAATCAATGGTGCTTCTCAACTTACATCCAACCAAAACAATATAAATGTCGATAGAGCTTGGTGCTGGATAAGTCACTGAGTTCATGGAGCTGCTTACAACAGTTACTTGTCTGTGTTCTCATCTTTCTGTCCGGATTCAGACTTTGTACAACTATTCTGAACCAAAAACCCACTAACCATTAAAAATTGTTGTTAGACAACTCATACAGGAATTACTGCTTTTGAAAAGGTTAGAATTACTGCAGAGTCACTGCTCTGTCCCAGACGCCCAGAATATCAATAAAGTATTCCATTACTGTAAAAGGAGAGACAGACGGAGAGGGGAATGGGAGGGAGACAAATGGATTGGGGGGTGGAAGAATCAAATCAATGTATCCATGTGATCCAATTTAGACTAGAATTTCACATTTTCTTATTGGAGGAGGTAACAGAATCCTTGACACATTTGATAGTAATCAAATGATCAAAAGTGCAAGCAAGATAAAACTTATATACCTGAATCACATGGAGAAGAAAACTGACTGACGGGGATCGATGCACAGTGTCAATGAGGGCAGAATTTAGAGAGGAGGGGTGAGGTTGAGGTGACATCTGTAGCTATCAAAGAAGTGGAAGCCAGTCTGGAATCCTGCCAAGTGTTCTGGTTAAAAGGTGGAACTGTCGAGACAAAGACTAAGCACCGGTGAAAGCACAGATAGAGGCAGGGTCTATCTCTGGAGGGTAGGGAGTGGCCAAAGCCTGTAAACTGATGAGTGATTGAGAAAGCCAGAGTTTGTGTGGGTGGGGTGAGGAGAAATAAGGGAGGGGGATGATGGGAGAGCCAGCTCCAGAGCATAAAAACCCCAAGCACGCTTCAGTCTGATGTCCTGTTGCTTCAAAAGCATCTCCAAGACTCCAGCTTTACACCTTCTCACAGCGACATAGAACAGAACAAGACCAACCATGAGCCACTCTTCAATGCATACCTCCACCTCCTACAGGCGCACTTTTGGAAGCCCACACCCAATCTCCATGTCCTCCTACTCCCCCGTGTCTTCTCGTATGCCAATTTCTGGGGCGCGCTATATGCGTTCAGTGTCACCTGTGGTGGCATCTCGCTCTACCAGCTACCACCAACAGCGGTCCCGCTCCAGCCCTCATCCCCCTCGCATCACTTACGACAAGGTGGACTTCACCCTGGCTGAAGCCATCAACCAGGAGTTCCTAGCCACCCGCAGCAACGAGAAGGCTGAACTGCAGGAGCTCAACGATCGCTTTGCCAGCTTCATTGAGAAGGTGCGTTACCTGGAGCAGCAGAATGGTGCACTGCAGCAGGAGATCAACCAGTTCAAGGGCCAGCAGCAGCACGGCCAGCCCAACCGCGCTTCTGAACTCTTCCAGGAGGAGCTGAGGGAGCTGCGGCACCAGATGGATGCCATCGGCAAGGAGAGGGACCAGTACCAGCTGGAGAGAGACAACCTGGCTGAGGACCTGGCTCTGCTCAAACAGAGGTTGGTAGCAATCTGAAAAAACAGAAGCACGGCATTGGTGACATATCAGTTACATGACTGGAACTTGGATTGAAATAGATAAACAGACAGATAAATAGAGGGTTTGGAAACACGTGATAATGTAGAATATTTTGGCTTAATAATTCGGGAGAAGAAAATGCAGATGAATATTCTGAGCTATTGTTTGACTCTTATTCAAATAAAAGATGTGTTAGAACTACAGAGCAAGTGCTGTAATGTCCAAATAGGATTTTTTACCCTTTGGATTTCAGTATGACCCAGTGTTACCCTGTTTAAGTTACTCATATACATATGAGTAACTTAAACATACTAAGTCATATATATACAGTTATGGGTACCACAAACAGTATCACCTTCGTTTTTCTATGCTGTTGTAAAATATGCATATGGTGCTGTTAACTACAGAGAAGGTGAGAAGCTCTCTGAGCATCTTCATTTCAGTAATAGGGTGGTGAGGAGTGGTGTAGGGTGTGGCCCATTCACAGACTGTACACTACAGAACTACAGTGCATCGTGTGTATCAGAGTGTACATGCTCCTTTAATGTTTTTATCCATGCTTCATATTAAAACACAAATATTATTTTGAGTATGACATGTTGCACATAACAGGAAAGTGATGACCCAAAAACTGTACCAGAAACACTCAGCAAGGACTCTGTAGCTTAAGAGGGAGGAAATAAATGCCTCCTTAAATAACTAGAATGCAGACTTAGCAACACGCATCATAATGCATGCACAAATGGAAATAAGATGGGAAAGTGGATGGACCAGACACAGGGTGGGGCAGGCTACAAAGCAGGCATAGGAGTGAGAGAGGAAATGGGACCAGAGGAAGAGAGGTTGAGTATCAGGCATGGTGAGCGTAGCATCAGGAAAAATCAATGTGACTCAATGAATCCATTAGGTAAGTTTTCAGTGTTCCTCTTCTGCTGATGGGATAGTGCCAGAGACCCCATTAGAACAAAAGGGCCCCATGTAACAGGGCATGAATTAAAGATGAGGCGGCAGGGCCCACTATGTGATGCTTTCCCCACTAATCTACTTTATGTCCAGGCTGAGCATGACTCGTGTCTGACAGGACAGATGGAGCTGGAGTCAACAGCATTCAGACATCCACCACACAGGCGGCCCAGAGAACGAGGAAACCTTGTGTGCTGTGCATTGTGATATAGTTTGTGATGAGTCATCACAGTGACTCATGACTTAGAATTGAGTTTGCTAAAGGAGAGGTCAGGGATGAAATTGGATGAAATATCGTTTTTCACTTTCGTGTCTGCTGAGGTTTTTTGTACCATAAACACAGAGATTCAATACACCTGCCTTGTAAATGTCACTCCCACTAACAGTTTTTGTCCCTTCACTGTATTCTAGCCAAATGTGACCATTTAAAATCTTTAAAAAGGGGGGAAGTGTGTGTACATAACCCTAGTGAGTGTGTGTAGATGACCTTATTGAACTGTGGGGAAGCCACATTAGTTGAAAGGAGCAGCTGCTGATCCCACTGGGTACATTCCCACAATGCTTTTTACAGGACAGTGAATTAACAAATTGATCCAGGAAGATTTTAGCCAGCTGATGTCCTGGTGCAACCTTCCCCACAGAGTGCTCTTGGAAAAAAAAATCTTCTCTATCCCAATTTTTAAAAAAGGGGTGTTTGGGGGTCTGAAGGAAATCTGCACATTATTTGAAATATTTTTTCTTTTTGTCCTCAAGGTTGGACGATGAAGCCCAGAAGAGGGCTGATGCTGAAAATAACCTGGCTGCCTTCCGCAAGGTAAACACTCAACTCACTGGACCATGATTGTCATATTGATTACAGTGTCCTTGAACTCAGGTAACAGGTCAGATTAAAAAGCTTGGTTCAGTTAGCAACACTTACACTACAACAGTGTTACAGTAATATGAAAGAAAATTTCTAAAATGACATTGAAGCACAGGGCATATGCTATTATGTGAAGGCCTTTTTGTATTCATATATAAATTTTAACTTAAATGATGGGAAAGAAATTATACTAGTGAAATCTGACATCAAGTGTATCTTAATTGTTGTTGACTAACCTGAATCATTATGTATATAATGTGTTTGCTTTTTTCCTATGGGTGTAGTTCTACCACAGAGAGGCCAGCTGTTACATTATTCGCAAAAAAAAAACATTCGTCATAATGTAATGCAAGTTCATACCTATTATTAAAAAAGACTGAAGCATTTTATGTCCATCTCATATAATACAGGATGTGGATGATGCCACACTGTCCCGTCTGGAGCTAGAGAGGAAGATTGAATCCCTCATGGATGAGATTGAATTCCTTAAGAAGCTCCATGATGAAGTAAGAGAAAACCTCATTATATATTACAGCTGTTATTATATAAAGTCATTTTCACTTATCACAAAATCTTAACTAAACAACCTTAACAAATATTGTTTACATGCACAGCATAATGTACTGTAACCTGCTGACTCCTAAGTATCCATGACAAACCAGGAGATCAGACTTGGATGTCTACAAGCATCAACTTGTCCACTACAACTCATTTCAATTTGAATCCAGTTAACTTTCAAATCTTTGTTAGTTAAATTTGGAATCTTTCAAATAAATTAGATTTGCAAACAGTAACACTAATGGTAAAGGGAATATAATATATAACTATATAATTTACTTCTTCTACATGACACTATGAGGGTATCAATATGGATAAATTTAAGAATGTATAATTATAGTCTAAATTTGAAAGAAATCTGTACTCAGAAACAGCATGCATGAACTGACAACTGTGGAAAAGAAATTATTATATCATTGTCATCAGCTGCACACTGAATGACAGTAATGATGAGGTTCAGACAGCTTAAATTACAGTATAGTGTGGCTTTATAAATGTTTTCAGTATGCATGCATGGTGCATTTTTAATTGTTGCCAGGGTTTTGCTTCCCTCATTTTGCATTTCTGACAAGGCTTATCATATTATTTATTTTAGGAAATCCAGGATGTACAAGTGAGTGTCCAGACTCAGCAACTGAAGATGGAGGTGGACAGCACCACCAGGCCTGATCTTACTGGTGCTCTGAGGGACATCAGGGCTCAGTATGAGACCATTGCATTAAAGAATATGCAGGAATCTGAAGATTGGTATAAGTCCAAGGTAGGCAGACAGACAGACAGGCTGGCATTCAGAAACAAGACAAAAACACACCTTCATGCTTGTGTGCTTTATCTTCTGCTCCTGCAGTTTGCTGATTTGACTGAGTCTGCAAAGCGCAACACTGATGCTCTGAGGCAGGCCAAGCAGGATGCCAATGAGTCTAGGAGGCAGATTCAGTCTCTCAGCTGTGAAATTGATGCACTGAAGAACACTGTGAGACCAAATACAACTTATAATAAAATTACCTATTATATCAGTTTTCAAGCTAATAAAATATTTCAATACATATTTCTCACCTTTGTTTGTTCCTGTGATTTCCAGAACGAGGCTCTGTTGAGGCAGATGCGTGAAATGGAGGACCAGTTTGGTAATGAGATTGCCAACTATCAGGACAATGTGGGGAGACTGGAGGAGGAGATCCGCCATCTGAAGGAGGAGATGGCCCGCCACCTTCGGGAGTACCAGGACCTCCTCAATGTCAAAATGGCTCTGGACATTGAGATAGCCACTTACCGTAAACTGCTGGAGGGGGAGGAGAATAGGTGAGGGAGAACATGCCATGTCTTTGACTGCAGTGTTCAAGATGCTATAAAAAAGCAAAAAAAACAACAACAATTGATTTGCCAGCTTTGACTGTGTGAAGTTCAAATTGGTGTCCTAGAGATAATCCAGCTTCCTTTCACACAAACAAAGCATGAAGACAAATCACTTGGATAATCTAAACTGGTCATTGATGTGGATTAATGTGTTTGTGGACTAAATAAAGAACAAGTGTAACGAGTTGGTAAGCCATTTTAAAATGCTGGGAGCAGATTTAACAGAACGTTCTTGTGTGAGTAAATAACTGTTTGGACGCTAAACGTTTCACTTTCAAAGCTACAATATGCTATTTTGTTCTACTTTTTTGAGGGGGAGATATGTCCCATCATTGACCTTAATATGGAGAGGTGCTGTCAACCCTTCACATGACACAGACTCACCGAAAAGTACTGGCAGATGTGCAGACACGATTCTAACTAATCAGAGAAGCTGCGCAAACCCTGTGTGTCACATGCTGAAGTGAAAGGCTACTTTACGTGTATCTATGAGATGTCACTGACTTTAACAAAACGCCAGTGTATGATGCCGTGCGTGAAAGGCTTTTGAGTCTCATGCTAGTTAACTGGATTCCCACAAGTATGCGTTGCACCTTTAAAGCTAAACAATGTTGTAATGAATTTACTTTGTAGTCAGGATTTTAATATGTCACTTAAAAACTTTAAAGCAATTGAGATAAGTAAATGACACTATGGTTTTATATTCTTATATAGGATTACTGTGCCCATCTTAAATATTGGCATGAGCAATCACCTTGGAGACCGAGGTAAGTTATACTTTTCCCATTTCAAACATAAGACAATGTCCCAGGTGTTTCTTGTTCCTGTCGTTTATCATTTTTTTCTATGTCAAGTAACAACTAATGCAGCCTTGAGTTAATTTTTAAAATGAATCTTAAAAGTAAAAACTAAATTGTGTTTAGTGGGATGCAAATGTCTCAAATTTCACTTTACTCTGTGTTTTTATAGATTACGAACATACACCAGATAGCTCGACCAGGAGGACTGTGGTCATAAAAACAGTTGAGACTAGAGATGGGGAGGTAAACTGATATGTGCAAAAATAAATTTCAAAAATCACTAGTTTAATATTATTTGCATTAAGGAAATTTTGAAAAAAAAACAAGCTGAAGTAGGAAAGTGAATCTGAGGTAATCTCTTTCTTTTCCATCAGGTGGTGAAGGAATCCAGGAGGGAGAAGGAGAGAGACTCTGGCCGCACTGATAGAACCGACAAGGACGAGCAGGACGAGTAGTAGAAAATGATAAGGCTAGTGCCATGATGGGTAAAAGTACATGAAAAAAGAGAAAAACATAAAAAAACAAACTCTCATCTATATATTCCTCATTCCCAGTAGTTATGTGTTTATCTGTCTAGCAAAGACTCTTTCAGTATAGATGCAATGTTGAACAAATACCTTTAGACAGTGTCACTTTGGTGCTATTTAAGCCTCCTAAATTTTGCTAACCACTTGTGTCATCTGTAGACCACATACCACCTGAGGCCTTGATTTACAGTGCAATCCTCTGGAATCCTTAGATGACCACACGTTTGTAGCAGAGTAATTAACTACAGAAAAAAAGGTAATTTAAACACAGAAGTTTGTGTCGTAGATATAAACGTCTAGAGGCTACATATTGGTCAATACTATAACGACAGACCAAGAACAAATAAACCCATCTGCATTTTTTAGGAAGTTGCTGTAATCCTCCTACTGTGCAAACCATCAACTCACCAAAGTCATGGATTGTTAATGTGATACAAAGAAAATATTGACAGTGAAAATGTGACGGTCGCAAACTGAAGACATTTGCTGAATGTGCTTTGCAATGCAGTGTGTATCTGCCATGACTGATGAATGAATATGTGTAAGTGCAAATAAATGCAATTGTAGCAAATCTGTGTTATGAACAATTGTCATGATGTTAAACGGTGATCTACTTTTTTCTCGAATTTGCTGACTTTGCTACACAGGCTACAAGCCAAGATCTCCATAATTTTACATTACCAGACATTTTAGTATTTGTCAGTTAGAATCAACAGCATGCACATGATCATATCACCACCATCACCACAAAGGCTGCTTTGAATACAAACCCTTAAAACCTGCATTATCATGGCCTCCCTTGTGAAAAGCATTTTTCACAAAATTTACAATACTTTCGGCTTTGAACCTGTTAAAATTATTAATAGTTGTTTTTCATCAGAATGCTCATAGATTTTTTTTTACCTTGAGACTGGAAATCTTTCTATTTTCATGCACCATCTGCTGGTGCCAGGCCGTACATCGCCGTGAAAGGTGTATCCTGAAAGACTAAACTGAGGGCCGCACATGTTCCACATGACGACATTCTACATCCGGTTTCTGAGTTTTCGCTCACTGTCTTGGCGCGAGACTTGTCCGATGGGAGACAGCATACCCGAGTCAACTTTACTGCATAACTAGTGGAAAAGTCTTTATATGCCCCGGTTTTATGAATACGACAGCTGCAGTATCAAAGTCTTTTGGATTATCTGGTGAGTGCGATATGTATTTCATCTGCGGAAACAATAATTTCCCTGAATGAAACTATACCGCAGCGAGGCAGCTGTGAACTGAAGCTAACACAACATTAGCCAGTAGCTAACCTGTGAGCAGAGGGAGCAGCTGGTCTGTAATAACAGTAAAACTGAAAATCACAGTCCACGTTACAGTTTATGATTAAGAAGTAAACGGATCTTTGACTTGTCTTTAAGTCATAATGTGGTGACAACATCACACTGTGGAAATAAGCTTTTAGTAGCAGAATTCCTGTATTCAAACTTTTACTTAAGGGGCCCAAAAGTTTAAAATTATATTTTATTATTACTAAAGTACCCACAATTCTTATTGGCTTATTTCATGATATATTCATCATTAAGTTACATATATATTGCCTTAGAATGTAATATCGCATTATACTTCTTCTTCTTCGTCATGATTTACTTGTTTTTAACTCTTATATTTAATATTCCTCATCTGCAAAGAACTGATCTAAACGTGCCATTTGTTATAGTCTGCTAATCTCAAAATGACACTTTTGTTTTTCCTGTTTTTTTATGTATCGATACAGGAAGACATATTTGTCCCTTACCCCGTTTCTCCTTTTCTATGTCTTGACTTTAAGGGTGAATAGAATAAACGTTTACATTTCGGCTGGCTGATGGTTCATCGGCTTATTCAGGATGAACTGTGAACTTTTGGCAACTTGCAGCGCTCTTGGCTACCTTGAAGGAGACACTTATCACAAGGAGGCAGATTGCTTGGGTAAGTGCCTTTAAAATTAGTAAACAAATATTGAGTTGATTTAATAAATACATTTGTTTATATTAAATCTATGTAATGGTCTGTCTTTGTGCTGCAGACAGTGTTAAAGACTTAATCAGGTATTTAAGACATGAAGATGACACGCGGGATGTCCGCCAACAACTGGGTGCAGGCCAGATTCTACAGAATGATCTTCTACCTATTATCATTCAACATGGACAAGACAGAGCATTGTTTGATGCATGCATCAGGTAAAAACATTAACCTGGACCTTCCTATAACTTCATAATGAATGCATATTCAATGGATTATCCATGCGCAAATACTAGTTAAATACTATTTTTGCTTTCACACAAATTATTGCTTTATTAGAGATGTCATCATTCCCTTAATTATATTTATGTATTTTTTTAATGTGAAAATCTGTTGCGCTTTTGAATATTCTCTGTTTTTTCCAAGGCTAATGGTCAACCTCACTCAGCCTGCCATGCTTTGCTTTGGGAAAGTCCCTGATGACCCAGTGTTTAGACATCACTTTTTGCAGGTCACATCTCATTTACAGGCCTATAAAGAGGTATTGTCATCTTTAGTTTTAATATTACAAAATATTTTACATTTTGATTTTGTTGCTACAGTACACATTGTGGAGATTTTACTTTTTTTTTTACCCTTTGTTTTTTTTAGGCATTTGCCAGTGAAAAGGTGTTCGGCATTTTAAGTGAGACATTGTACAACCTTCTGCAACTGGTGAGTGTTTTACTGGTAGCCATTATTGCCTTCATCTCTCCTGTTTACTTAATTGCATCAGTTTCATTTTTTTGTGTTTCTTCCTGCACCTTCCTCCTCACCTTCTTCTCTTCCAGGACTGGGAGCAGAGGCAGGAAGAGGACAACCTGTTGATAGAGAGGATTCTGCTGTTGGTCAGGAATGTGCTTCATGTCCCTGCAGATCCCTGTGAAGAGAAGGTCTTTAACAAGATCGCCAAAAGAATCTGAATTAAAGAAAACCCCTTTCTTTTATATTTCATTTCAGCTTTAGCTCCTCTTTTTGCAATCTTTGTTTCTCCTTCTGGCTGTAGAAAGTAGACGATGATGCCAGCGTTCATGATAGGCTACTGTGGGCCATTCACATGAGTGGCTTTGATGATCTGGTGAAGTTCTTGGCATCATCCCAGAGTGAGCAGCAGTGGAGTATGCACGTGTTGGAAATAATTTCACTCATGTTCAGAGACCAGGTTTGTCTAAAGAAAGTTTGTGGGGCAGGTGTAGAAATCACCAGGCATTTTCTGTGTTTGAGCTCTCCTTTTTTCGTAACAGACACCAGAAGCATTGATAAGTGCTGGTCATGCTCGTTCAGCCGAGGAGAAGCAGAAAGACTGCGAGGAGCTGGAGGCGCTGAGGCAGAAGGAGCAAGCAGAGAAACGTTCTCGCACATTGCAAAGAGGAACCAGGTGAAAAATAAGATGATGATCTGTAGTATGATGAAGAAATTACAGGATTACAGCTTGTTAGAAGAACTTAAGCGTGAAAAATCTTTGACTTTCAGACACTCTCGCTTTGGGGGGTCCTATGTAGTTCAAGGTCTCAAGTCAATTGGAGACAAAGACGTGATCTACCACAGAACTCTTCATAATGTGTGTAACTGTCTTCTTTGATATAAACTATATCAGATAAAAATATCTTAATATTAGGAGTGATCTCAATTTTAATAGTAATGATTTTAAATGTTTTTCTTTCTTTTTTTTTAAGTTCAAAAACTACACTCATGACCTTGGCAAAGCAGTAAGACGTGTTCCAAAAAGGAATCGACTGGCTCGGGAATGTAAAGACCAGCGACGTTCAGCCTTAAATGTTCGACTCTTCCTGCGAGAGTTCTGTGTGGATTTCTTGGAGTGCTGCTATAATCATCTCATGTATCTTGTCAAGGTAAACTTTCGTCACATTATTGACTTATTCTGCTGTTCGAGACTCACAACAATGCAAGCAAGACACCACTACACCAACTCATCAAATGCAGAGTATAACACAGTCAAAGCACAGGCTTAAAGGATGAAGTGGTGCAGTAGTTTGTAGTTAAGAGGTCAAAAACTGATTGCTTTGTCTTCATATCGTCACCTAACACTGAGTATAGGCTCCTAAAGTGCCTGTTAATGCAGTCAGTGACACCTACTAGTCCCAATAATGCCCCAGAGCCAGTTAATGTTCATGTTAAACAATACTACAGTCATTATGAAAACTCTGTATGGGACAAGTCTGTGTTTTCATGTAAGTATATTGTTTGTTTGCTGTGTACTTTTGAAGACAATGTTTTTTGGAAAATTTACAAGGCTGTTGTATAATACTCATCACAGCACCTTTTGTTCTATTTTGTTTCCTATACAGCAAAGTCTAATTCGAGAGCAGGCTCAGCAACACGATGAGACCTATTACCTCTGGTCACTCAGCTTTTTCATGGCCTTTAATCGTGGCAATGGGTTCCGTGCTGACCTAGTTTCTGAGACCATGTCTGTCCGTGTTTTCCATTTTATCGAACGCAACATCACCAACTACTATGAGATAATGCTTCATGACCGGAAAGACACCACGTCCTGGTCCCGCAGGTGAGATGATCATTAATAGTAGGTTAAAGGAAACAAATCTGTGTTGGTTTGAGACTGATGTCATTTGTTGTTTCTAGGATGCACCTGGCTTTAAAGGCATATCAAGAGCTATTGCTAACTGTGAATGAAATGGACCGTTCACAAGAAGAAAGCATCCGTCAGAGTTCTAATGTGATTAAAAGTAAGATGTTTAAGTATTAATGTGTCTACTACCAAGATATTAACCAGCTTGGATTGTTGTTATTAGTGGCAATTATGTGGGAGGTTTTGCATTCCTCATGTTTTTCTTGTTTTTCTAGGTAATATATTCTATCTGATGGAATACAGAGAGATTTTCTTGACCTTGCTGAGGAAGTTTGATGAAACCAGGCAGCCTCTCTCCTACCTTAAGGACTTGGTGGAATCAACTCATCTCTTCTTGCGCATGTTGGAACGTTTCTGCAAAGGTCGCAAAAACTTGATGGTTCAGGTACGTATTTTTTTTTTTTTTAATAGGTTTTTGTGTGTGCAAAATCAACATTAATGCCTGCTGAAAATGTTAATGACTGGCTATGGTAACTCTGCAGAGGAAGAAAATGAAGCGGAAAAAGTCTCATAAAGAAAAAAAGACTTTAGCACAGGAAACAAGTCCAGAAGCCCTGGCAGAGATTTGGAAGGTTGTGGAAGAAGAGCTGAAAGCTACAGGGTTTCAGGTCAGTGTGAAAATCAAGCTCGTCAAGAAGAGAGCATATGTCTGAATTTATTGGACTGTAGAGACAGATTGTCAGAGGGCTATTTCGTCACAAAAGAACGTTGTGTAACAAAAATACCCTGATCCAACCAGCACCAGTGAAGTCATATTTAACAAACACAAAATACCACTTTTCTATCTTTTGTGTGTAGCTTTCAGAGTCTTTAACTGAAAGCATTGTGCCATTTGATGCCACATCTGAAACTCCTCCTGAGGAGCAGCGGACTGAGGCTATGGTGCGAGTGCAGGATGCCCTGCTAGCTCGACTTGGTCCAGAAGCACTGGGGCTGCTGCGTGCTGCCAGGTCAACAACATTCACCGTTTTCATTATTATTTCCATTGCTTTTAGATTAATTTGTTAAATTTATTGTATTTTTAAGTGCTTCTGGTGATATCTAGCCTAACTTTATGTTATTATTATATAAACATGGTTCAGATGTAGTAGCATCAACCTCTTAGACAATTTACGTAATATCACATAGGATTTTCTTCTTGTCATTCTCAGGGAGGTGTGGCCAGAAGGAGACGTGTTTGGTTCGGCTGATGTGGAACCTGAAGAGGAGTTGGAGCTCCTCAAGCAGATCCTGCATGCCAACCTGCCGAGTAAGGTTTTAGAAACCTAATTAGGGTTGCATCTAATGATTGTTTTCCGTATGGATTTGTCTGCAGAATATTTTCTAAATTCATCAGGTAGTTTTTGGGTTTATAAGGCTTTAGAAAAAAGTGAAACGTGTCAACTCCAACTTTGTATAGAACATGGCAGCTCCATCGTATGTTTCGATTTGTATGATCAAAAGGCAATAATAATGTAAGAGCAAGAGAAACTCAAAATACTTGCATTTATTTTTTGTTGGTTGTTTTTTGTTTTTAATAACTTAGTTATTAAAAACAACTTTGGTAACTTGATGAATTGTTGTTGCTCTTCTTTGTAATCAAATCAATCAATCACAACCCAATTTTTCATTTCAGGGTCCACCCCTCCTGAGACTGTGGTGGAGGAGGATGATGATGATAATGATGATGACGGAGCAGAGCTAGAGGAAGAAGAGTTGGCGTCTGTCCAGGTCTCTGAAACAGAGTTCAACTTTCTAGACTTCATTAAGAGGTGATGAAAACATTTCTGCTAACTTAAAACAGTGACCCCTTCTTGCTGCATACTAAATAGTACTTTAGAGTTTGTTTTTGTGACCTTTATCCTACTCCTCACAGATTTGCCAACCCCGGTATTGTGCATCCATACCTCCTACTATTAAAATCATACTCAAAAAACACACCGCACACAAACCACTGCATTATTAGAATGCTGCACCGCCTGGCTGTCGACCTCAAAATGGACGCCCTGCTTTTCCAGCTGTCAGTCTTTAACCTTTTCAACAAGATCCTGAGTGACCCTGCTGCAGCTGCTTACAAGGTACAGTAATAACAAAAGAGAACTGTTGAAAAGCAAATCCTTTGTAATATAATTTTTTAGATTAGGCACTAAAGCTTTTATACCTTTCACAGGAACTAGTGACCTTTACCAAATACGTGCTGAACCGATTCTTTTCACTGGCAGCACAAAACAACAAGGCATATGTTGAACTGCTGTTCTGGAAAAATGCAAGGGCTGTACGTGAGGTGACAGAGGGCTACAGCAAAGAGGGGTTGGTTCTCTTCATCTATTTCCTGTTTTATATTTCTATCAATTTGTTAAATTAACAATTGTTACAAGTTATAGGCAACTTTGGTTAAAACTTTAAATGTTTTTCATGAAACAGTGTATATATATTTAAAAAAAATGCATCTTACTCTTTATCAGAGAGGAGCAGAAACCAACATGGACTGAAGAGGAAGAAGAGGAGTTGCTCAAACTCTACGAGGAGCACCGTGATTCTGATGGTTTTATCTTTACACATCTTCTCTGTTTACTGTGTTATACCTTACAAGATGAGGCTGCACTTTGGGTACGTCTGTCACTGACTTATGATTGCTCTTGTTAGTGCCAGACATAGTGGAGACTCTACTGCCATTACTCAGTGGCACCCGCACTCGACGCCAGGTAGTGACACAGCTTGTTCGTATGGGTCTCGTGAACAATGCTAAGGAACTGAAGAAACCAAAGTATGTAAACTTTACGGAAAAATGAGCAACTAGTGGATGAACATGCAACCTACAATGCAACTCCTCAATGTTTTTTACGTTTTATTTTAAAGGATAGGTACTCGTATCGTTCTGTGGACTGAGGAACAGGAACAGGAGCTGCAGATGTTATTTGAGGAGTACAAAGATTCTGACGGTACTGAAGATGACGTGATCTATTTCTTTTTAACTGGTCTCAACAATGTGCCAGCAGTGGTTTGAGTGAGAATTCTGTTCAGTGATGGGAAATAAATGTAATTTCACAGATGTGCTCGGTAATATTCTCAAGAAGATCACAGCTAAGCGGTCCCGTGCACGTGTAGTGGATAAACTGCTCAGTATGGGCCTGGTGTCTGAGAGACGAGAACTTTATAAGAAGAGAAGTCGTAATGCTCAAGGCAAGAGCTCTGGCAAAGGAATGGTAAAGTCATTTTAGATGTTCTTTAGTCACCAAAATATAATCTACTGATAATAAATCTAAATAAAAAAAATGCTGTTTTTGCAATAACACTGTTTTTCTGCCGTAGACTGAAGAGGAATTCCTAGCAGGACTAACGCAAGGTTTCCCAGATGAATCTGTGTACAGAGATGATGGGGAGGAAAGAGAGGATGAGTCTCAAGAGAGTGAAGAAGAAGATGATGAAGAGCAGGGAAGGGAAGAAGTACAAAATTACCCTAGAAAAAGTCAAAGCTTACATTCCCCAGTGGAGAGGAGAGTTGATATAGGCACCATGGTCAACACCCTACAACAGGAAGGTGAGACAAACTGCTCTTTTACGTTTGTCTACCCGGGATTTGTCTCGGGTCAAATGTTTTTAATGGATTTGCTCACTGAATCATTTCTTATAGGTAATCTAACTGTAATAGTCATTTTATTAGGCAATTTTTTTTAGACAACAGGACTGTGATATTGGTTTCATTTAGTTTAGTTTTTTGTTGTTTTTGTATTACAGGCATGTCTGGACCCCTGCTGTGGCTACAGAATTGTCTTAACAAAACAGCAATTGACCGTGAAGAAGATGGTAAATATAAGTGGGGGAGGAAAAAAATGTAAAACTTTTTACAGCATATTTTCCTTCTTGTTACTTCCATTTTTTTGCAAGTTGTATTAATGTTTGGGGAAGTTATAAGTACAATTAATAAATCGTTGTAATTTATTCTCCAGGGTTTTCCCAGCCTGTGCCACTGGTTCCTCTGATCGAGTCAAATGAAGAAGCCATGGAGAACAAGAACTTCAAGAAGCTGTTACGCAAACTTGAGCTACGACCACCTGCAAATGAACAGGTGTATTTTTGTTTTTTCTGTTTTTTATAAACATATATTTTATCAACATTCTTTCTCTGCAACCATAGAAACTAGATTCATTCTAAACCATTGTCAAAACATAGAAGATCTGATGGGAGAAATATAGTACAAAATAATGTTGACCCTTTACATATGAATTAACTGGAGTTATCTGGCTGTAATTAGGAGGCTTTCTGGAGAATCCCAGCGAAGCTTAGCTCATCCCAGCTACGCAGTGCAGCTGCCGCTCTTAGTCCAAGAGAGGACAAACCTGAAGGTGGTGAGGAGCAAGAAGGGGCCAGCAGCCCAACGGCAGAACTTCAGGAGGAGCAGGAGGTGTCAGGTGAACAGAGAGCTCAGGCTCTGAGAGCTCTGCTGCTTGCACGCAAGAGGAAACGCCACAATGCTGAGGATACAGGTATCTGTGGGAGTTTCATAATAATTGGCTTGTCAAGTCAAATGTCACCAGTTTTTTCTGCTCTCCTTGTCTGTTTATAGTATCTTAGACTTTTCTAATAACTAAGGATTTTATGTTGAAAAGTGAATATTTTTTTAATATAAAAAATCTATTTACCAAAGTATTTATCCTACCTTTGAAGCTAAATATAAAGCCAGTGGAAAATGTTCCCTTTGTACGATTTCCTAATGGAACATTTGAACAGTTAAATCCCCCCTGTGACCCTAAGCAGAATAAGCAGTTACAGATAATTGATGAACGGATGGATAAAAGAAATATGTTGTCTGATGGGCCAAAGCTTAAAATAATACTTGTTTGCTTTTAAGACGGTGTGTCAGATTTCCCTTCCACTGAGGATATGGACAGTACAATGGAGAGGTGAGAAATTGCCTCATATTACTTGTAAACCAAACCACAGCTGAGAAATGTCAATGTCTTTCATTGTAAATCTTCTTAAATCTTAATCTGTTCACATAAGGTCCCAAGAGAAGACCTCAACTAAAAGAAGCAGAAGATTGTTGGACGATGATGAAGACAACGGTATTTTGTTCTTACTGTTGGAAAATCAAGAATTTTACTTTAATCACAAACGGGACATCGTTAACACCTTAAGGTGCAATATGAAGCAGTTTTAGGTTGTCACTCCAGCTCACATGCTGCTGTTTTTACAGAGGATGTGTCCACGATTGCAAAGGATGTCAATACCAACAGTGATGAAGGATCAGATAAGGAGGATGTCTCTGCACCTGTGAAGCGGAGACGAAAGATGATCCTGATTGATGAAGAGGATTAGTGATTTTCTTTAATAGACTGGAGAAAGTGGAAACAGGGGGGGCATAAGTCTGTCAGATTACTGGGAGGTGGATGCAGCCCTCTGGAGGATCTGCCCTAGACAGAAGAAGCGCTATTAATAAATCACAAATAGAGAAGAAATGGTCACTTTGCTGTTTCTGTAAGTACATAGGTGGAGTTAGACAGTTTATTGTGGGTCTCACCCTGTGAGTGACAGCAGTCTGTCTGGGGTGTACTCTGCTTCTCATGGAATGCCCTTAGGTAAGTCCAGCCCTGCCCCATCTTCTCATTATAAGATTCTTATCAATTATTTCTGTTAGTCTTCTGTTTTGTTTGTTCTTTTTCTCTTTCCAACATAAATGTACACGGAGAAAGTTTGTACATCACAGGACGTTTGTCTTTAGTTCAGTAAAATTATCTTTGATCAAAAAGTTGTTTGTACTCAACAAAAATACCTGTTAAAACTTTTGTACTCAAGTAATTTTTATTGTCTTTTAGTAAAATTCTGGTTCACTAATTAATAAAAAAACACTTGTCAAAGCAGAAACTTACTGGCTTTGTTTGTTGCACTGTATCATTTTAGACAGTAGATGGCACTTTAATGTGCAATGGTTTCCTCAGATGATGGGGCCTGTCTCTGGGCTTCCTCCCAGGATCCAAATACACTTAACTGGCAACTCTAAACTGCACATACAGTGCATGTGAGTGTGAATGTTTGTTTGCATCAGTGTGTTACTTCTGTAATCGATTGGAGACCTGTTAGAGGAGACACAAACCCTCAATCTGTTATTTGAGTTGTGCTTGTGCAAAAGTGACATGAACTCCTTGAAAGCCTTTAGTCAGAGCTTTCCTAACTGCAGAATTTCTTGTGTGTGGCTACAGTCACTGCCTGAAGTTGTCGACGTTTTCCAGTTTTGTAGGAGGTGGTCTCTTGTCCTCACATCTGGACCATGTTAGTAACTTCCTGTCGCAACATCTGCTCTGCCCCCATCCTTGAAAGCTAGAAACAGACCTGAAAGTCCACAGATAATGCTGTGAGTTAAGCATGTGAGCACAATAGTGGGTGGGTGCAGTTCGTGTACTTAAGTCATATCACTTCACTACATGGAGAGACTTTCAAAACGTCTAAATTGATCCTAAACCAGATTTGAACACTGTGGTAAACATATCACAACTTACTGTTGTGTAACTACAACATAAAAGCCAATGTCCAGGGGCTGTTTTGCATACATGTGGGTAATAAGTGACAGAAATCTCATATTGAGTGTTTAAGTAGACACATTCTTTTTCTTAATTTCTTTGACTTAAAGTTTTAACTTTGTTTATTGTATTTCTTGTGTTTTAGTTTTTCCAGTTGTGATTTGTAGATGCTTGACTTTTGATTTTTCTTAGCACTTGGCGGACATCTTGTCAGTTGTGCGGAAATATTTCCGGACTTTAGAAAGAGTTGTTGTCAACCATGCGCTCACCAGAAGGCCTTTTTATTAGGCTTTATTATATTATATCAAGAAATGCGTACGAAAAAGAAACTCAAACTTCACAGAAATTGAATGACCTCTCAGACACATATGTAAAATAATCTCAGGGACATCTGCTCAGTTGTGAGGGTAAGAGGAAACGTGTGTTACATAATTTCTTTTTGTCAGGACTCATTTGCATTGGAAGCGAGTGTCGTGTTAAGGCATGTCATAGCGTTTACCTTTCTACTGTCTGTTTCATATATGTTTCATGGGGGAGTTCAAACACGCCCTTTCCTTTGCCTTGATTGCGTATGTGTATTAATGCATAACACTACTGTGCAATACACTGTGGTGTTTCAGACTGTTAACAGATGTTCAGTAGAAAGGGAAGAACTGCATCTTTATTTGATCTTAAACTTTTTTTCCAGTGGAGGAATGTGACAAATCCGTGTGGAGCTTGTTATCAACATTATTTTTCCACTAGTGCAACAATGGCCCCACTCAGTTTTTCAATTCAAAGCAGTTGTAGTGGAATGTTTCAAAGCACCAAACCATTGACTGTGTTTATGATGTAATCTGCTCAGTCAGGGCAGAGTGAATGGATCATAAAATAATCTTTGTATTTAAATACGAACACCCTGAAAGTGATCAACAATGGACACATGTAGGTTTTATTGTGAACAGTCTACGGTTGTGGTTTTAATTAAATAAGACCTTAGCCATGAATCCCTCCTTTTGTCTGAGCACTCACAACTGTAAGTTATCCCCTTTGAATGCATCTACACAATCCACAGGTCCTGTGTCACTGGTTTGTGCTACCTGAACACAAGTTCTCAACCACCTGCAGTGTGTACTGTCAATATTAAAATAGAAAGAGAACGAGTTAGCTCATATTTCACTATCTCTGCCTTCAACACTGGTCACACTCTCAACACATGGAGCCATAGTTAAGTGATTATTACAGCGAGCAGCTATTAGTGTTAATGAGAGATCACTGGAGGCTTCTCACTTTTCTTTAAGCCAGCAAAACATCAAATGTTACTGGGTCATACAAATTATAATAAGGTAACTTCATTGATTTTTTTGTACCGGCTCCAACTTATCTGTTTACACAAGACTCCTTGGAATGGAGTTGATGTGATTAGCCTTGCAAAGCCAAGTAAATTAAATTGTCACTCTAAAGTTGTGAACCAGCACAACCACACCTCCGAACCTCCTGATCTAACAGTTACCAGTGAAGTATGTATGTAAATGATAACATTGTGGTTATTTCACTATGCATTTATTTGTGAATATGCTCCACGGGAGAACAAAGAAAGTAAGAACTATCAATGTCTTGAGAAGAGATTAGGGCCCCTCTGGAAGAACGGGTCAGATAATCAGCTGATAAAGCTCAGGAGCCGCCTTTGTCAACATTGTGATGCAAATCACATTTTAATCTAACTGCCAAAATCAGTGGCCTTGGGGTCGCTCAGGATCAGGGGCCCCGAGGCAGTTAGAGTTTATCCATGATGAAAAATATCTTGATCAATGATGAACATTGTTGGAACGAAATAGTTCCTCAGAGATCAGCTGGTCTACTTTTCTTTTTCAAACTTCTAACAAAATTGTAAATAATTCTGCATAGAAGAACAGAGTAGGACTGGAAACTGGAAACCTTTGGGGATCCCTGAGGGATGTGGGGCCGCTGGGTCGTTGGTGACCCAGTCTGGTTTTTAACAGAAGCTCGGGCCTGATTTGCTGCCCCCCCACCCACCCCCCTTCTTGCGGCCCCTGCAACGGTCTGAAGTGACGACGCCGGGCGGACGGGGGGGGTTACCTCTCTGTCAGGGAGGGAGGGAGGAAAAGTTTTCCTCCTTTGTTTGAAAGTGGCATTACTTCAGTGAGGGACAGGACGAGGGGAGGTGTGTGAGGGAGGATGCCTCAGATTTTCCACAGAGGTGGACTTGGACTTGTTTAGCGGGGAGTCCCTTCAGTCTTTCGGTACAGAGTTGCCTGTCTGTCTGTCTGTCTGTGGAGACCGTCCTCAGACCTACTTCTGCCTTTTGAAAACGTGTTTGCGTGAGGCGGAGTGAAACACAACGATGCCTGTCGTCGTCCGTTTAATGACAGCGCAGCCAGAAAGAGCCTAGGGAGAAGTTGGGAGGAAAAACCGGTTTTCCCTGATCCCCCGCCGCCGCTCCGCGCGGCTGAATGGTGGGTGTCCTTCCTGTCTGACAGACGAGATTGTCAAGGAGAAGTCCAGCACAGCCCGGTGAGTTTTTAATGGCTCGGAATGAAGTAAAACCGTGTGTTTGGAGTTGAAGCGGAGTCGATCACTGCGCTTCATTTGTCTTTAAATCTTTGGATTGTTGTTAACGTGAACGAGGACGTTTGAATTCGGTTCATCTTCACTTTATTAGCGATGATGATTGACTGCGGTTGAGCAGTTCGGTCCCAGATCCGGAGGGATCGGCGCCGAACTGCAGCTGAATCGGTTTGTAACACGTAGCCGAGCCGCTGCCTCGATGGCTCTTCCTCCTCTGACAGCAACACAACACAACTTTCCCAAACGGCCTTAGTGGCTTTTACACCAGTTTCTGTGGGTTTTTTTTTTTTCACAGCCCCAAGTTGGAGATTAGGTCAGTTGTTAGTTGTGCTAATGGAAGATGATGAGTAGCATCCAGCTTTTATGCTCATTTTAAGATGAATAATGATTTCAAATGTGTGATGTGTTTTCTTTAAATTCATGTACTCCACAGGTTGTTTGACTAGTCTGAGAGACACAATGTCGGTCTTCCTATTCTTTTCTGTCCACACATACTCTGGAGACAAACTACACAGAAATGTCCCTCGTCCTCTAAGGCCAACATTAAGTGTCTCTTTACGGCCCACATAGCGTGCAAAAAGCCCTGGTCCTGTGGTTCGGGCCTGTGATCCAGTGTGGGAGCCCTGCTCTCTGTCTTTTCTGGGGAGTGCAGGCTGTACTTACACCCCCCCACCTACATGACCTACTCTGTCAGCCTGCACCAGATGGTTTTACCCCTTTGAAAAGACAGAGAGGAAGTCCATCCAATACTTTGGGGAAAAAGGGAAGGCAGGAAAGGAGGCATGAGAAGCAGGGGTTGATGAAAGTTGCACTGCACATGTTGTTTTGAATGGTTCCTTTAATTAGCGTGCATGCAACATATTTTTGACTCCTCTTTGTTATTAGTATAGAATAACACCGAGCTAACTTCTATCGTCAACTATTAATCATCCAAGATGACATTTAAGAACAAAGTATTTGACGATTGTATTTGTAGTACTGTGCACCGCAAGAGCAGAAGGATTTCCAGTTTTAGGACCAGTTTTAATTTGATGTTTGGGTAATTATTGTGTATGTATCTGATTTCTTTGTGAAACATGAGCAGCCTTTTTTCTCTCAACACAACAGAACTATAGGCGGAGGTTATTCTCCTAATAAAGTTATTGCATGACAGGGCTCCTCTGTATCAACACGTTCCAGCTGTGTTGGGCCTGGCGTTCTGTATCTGTCCATATGCACAACACGTGGACAAATCTAAACACTGATGAGTGACTCTGAGATCGTCGTATGAATAAGAGCAGTGTTAAGGAATAACTGTAATCTGCACAAGACTTTCTTGTATATTTTAGCACTAAAGGAGACGTCCATGCTCTGAACCTGTGTCATTGTGTAAAAGTACATTGTGTGTGTATTGCTGTGCTGTCATTTAGAAAGGTGAAAACAGTAGAATTTATGTAGAGTCACATATGTTGTGTGTTTGTTGTGGAATAGACAATTTTTCCAGTAGGAAGGTATTTCGAAGGTAAAATAGGTTGAGTTTGACTGATGTGTCGTGTGCTACTGAGTGTGGTTTCAAGTAAACGCTAACTATAATGTGACTATTTTTTAAAGTACTCAACAGTGGGTGTAACTACTCTGTCCTCTTCTAAGTAGCCTTTCACAAGCATGAGTTTTTTTTTGCCAGACTGGAAGGATCTGCAGGCTCCCTGGTACCCATTGTCACATGGAAACCACATAAATAACTGATACCACTCATTTTGAAACATCCATCCATATGCTACTTTTAGCACTTTAACCACTGGTTACAGTCGTGACATGAGAGGGGTGTTTCAAAATGTAGGACATATGTGATATTTTAGCCTTGTGAGATCGCTGTAGGAGGTACAATTATTGCAAACTGGAATTTGACAAAGACGGTTAAATGGTGGCTGTAAATGACAGAGCTGCAGTGGAAGGCCTGCAGACATATATAAGCTGCACGGACCTCTGAACTCCAGACTCCCCGTCTGCCACTATAGCAAATCCATGAATAAATGATCACAGTTCAACCTGTGTTTTTTATTTGATTTTGGCTAATGATCTCTTTCTCTCCCAGTGTTCAAACAAATAAAAGCATACACATGAGAAGGACGCTGATACAGTATTTTGATACCCCAGCGAAACTGCTCCAGCTTGTCTTTGCAGGGAGGGGAGAACATGCCTGGAGATGGTAGGGCGTTGGTGCACAGTGGGTGGTTACAGTTAAGATCTCTGCTCCAACCGAGTGTTCATCAGGAGTTCACATTATCTCATACTGCCATACGGTTACACTCTGTCTAACATATGGACATCAGACTCTCCACAACGACACTAAATGCTACTCTCCACCACAAACCCTAATAGAGCGTTGTGCAGCTGCCACTCCTTTTTGCATACGCTGTATGCTTATTCCTCTGCTGCTGGACTCCTTTTTCACAACTCCTTTTGCTGCAGCATGGAGCATTAACCTGTTCGTTTTGAATATGGATTTGACTCTGTTTAATGAGCATGTGTAGTTCCGATTTACTGTGGAACAATATGTAACTGTGCCATGTGACTCTTCAGAAGGCTTCTCATTGTGTTTCTGGTCTTTTTCATGACGCACTATAAGCAGCTCTCTGCAGTCTTAAGTTGAAAGAACTCTATTGTTTAGACCAAAGTCAGTCAGGAATGGGATTGAGACATTATGAGGGAGAAGGAAATGAGATATTACATTATTGAGCATTATTGGGGTCTGGAGCCACAGGTCAGTTAGTTTTGTTAGCTTTTTTCAGTTAGAGATACTGTAAGAGACCTATAAGTAAGAACTATAATAGCCAAGGAGACAATGTCTGACATATGTGCACTTAAAAATTAGTTGTGTCTGTTTTTTGGGGGGGGCAGAATGTTGCAAAAAATTTTTCATAACTGTAATAATCAACATCTAGGAACTCAAACTGTGAACCATTAGGTCGGTGTCATGACGCAGATATTACATAGTATATCGCTTTTTGTGTTATATCATGTTACATGAATACATTAAACACATCAGTAGGTAAATTTCTGATCGACATGCCTGGTTACTGCTTTAGATTGAGCAGCTTGACTATTGGTGGAACATCCCAGGCAAGACAGCTGGCAGAAAAGGAAGGACCTCAGCGATAGGGCGTCTTAAAGATGTTAAAGAGAAAATAATTCCTATTATGGTTGTTCCTTATTACATCTGATTACAGGTGATGTAATGGGAATAAAAAGAAGATGGAGAGGTTTTGATCATGAGAAAACACCCATAATGTAATTAATCTATTTATACCTGGTGAGATTTTGAAGGTATGACTCATGTTGAGGTACATAATATCATTACCATGTTTTCGTTTTACTATTGTATTCATTTATTTGTCTGTTTAGTTTTTTAGTAGTGAGGAAATGGGGCTCAGGAATGTGAAATATAGAACTGAAAGATCCTTACGCCCTCACCTATTCGTCAGAAATCCAAAGTATATGAGTAAGAGTGATTAAAATTGCTGAGCAGTCTGGAAAAAAAGTGGAAACTAGCTATCATGTGGTGCACTGTTTGTCATGCAAGATGTTACAGCACATGAACACAACAGAAGCTGCCATGCACAAACAGTCTGCTGGAATAGGCCCAGTCAGGCAAGCAGAGGCACTTGGGGACACAATGGCAAGTGTTATATGTCGATTAGCCTGCGAGCCACACAGATTACGAGCTTATTTTCTTCATATTTCACTCCCGCCTTTCCTGTGAGTTGCAATGCAAACGTTCAGATACTCAGCTGAAATCTAGAGCGTTCTGTGTTGACGATCTGTCTCTTTAGTCGTGTCCCTGCTGCATGTCACAAACACAAGGGTGAATTCCAGCTGAAACCTGATGTTCCACTTCCTCATCTGGTCCAGGGCTTCCTGCTTTGGAGGGGCAGGAAACTCAATATATAGATGCCTTGCTCAATAAGCTACAAACTAAAAGCTGATGTTATTGTAATGAATAGCTCCAATTTATTCAGGCTTTATCTAGTTTAATAACTTTATGTGTGCTACATGATTACAATGATTCCTGTTGTCTAGACTTCTCTCTCTGTTGGTTGGGGTTCTCAGCTGGTGGTGGCATGATTTATAGCTGCAACTGCAGAGCGCATCTCTCCTTCCTGGCTGAGTCTTCCAACTGAGGTTGTCAGACAGCCAAGTCATAACACTGCAGGTTTTCAGCTTCTCAGCTGGCCCCTTGCTGTCAAGTTGGAGGAACACTTGCACAATCCTTGGCTGTGATCATCACACAAGCCCGCCCCTTGATTAAACACACCCAAATTAGCTATGAGGGGAACTTCTAGTCAGTCCTGTCCAATTCCCAGCAGCTGAGCACTCACATTTGTGCTGCTCAGCCCCCTACATTTGTTCAGAGGGAGTTTTGGTTTCAAGAGAAACATATTATTCCAATAGCTCATCTGCAGCTGATACTGAATCTGCGTTAATGGTATAAGGTCCGAGGAAGAACTGAACTTTAAGTTCACTTGCCATCTAATGTGTCAAACCTATAATCGTCAAGTTAGTCCATGTTATAAATAAAATGTGGCAGAAGTCTGTCAGTCAGCGCATCAGGGAGTTTGGTAGATGCATTCACGTTCCCCAGAGAATAATACCTACAGATTTTGTCTAACGTTGAACTTGTCCACTGCTTCACCTGAAACCTTAAAGAATAATGCAGTTCCCATTAGTCTTATCGGTGTGTATTTAGTCCTCATTAGCTAGTGTAACAAGCTCCGAGGCTACATTTCAATGGTGAATATGTTATGTAGTTTTCCTATAAGGGTGTTGCCACGTTGTTTGTTTCAGGCTTCATAGAACATCTAGCATGACTGTGAAGTCTTGTTGACTTGTGCTGGATTTGTTGCCAGGCAACTGGAACTTCTCAAACCTTTTAGCTAGAAAGTATCAGGAGTTTTGGGGGCCTCCTGGGATTTAGTCATTAAGTTAGAAAGCTCTGTTTCTAGTTAGGACCTCCTCCCTCCATCATTCACCAGGCCTATGAAGGCAAATACTTGGCATCCATCTTAAAGCAAACATTTGGGATCTACCAGTTTCCTTGGTGCTCTCAGCTATCTTTATGTGGTCTCCTTTTTTGTCCGCATGGTTTCCTCTGAGTGCCACTAGAGGTCACAGCATGGGCCTCTGAGTCTTTGTCTTGGCCCATAATGGCTCCATTCTTCCCAACTGCAAGGAGTTCCAAGTCTGCTAGACATTGGACACCATTGTGACTCACAGAGGGACATGAGGCAGACACACAGAGACATGGAAGTGTCCATGGGTATGCATACAGAGTAAGGCAAACACTGTTATTATGGCACTGAGTACTAAGTACTTACACTTGAAGTTCTAGTATTTTAGCATTTGCAATAAAAAAAGAACAGTAATTGAATATTTTACAGAAACAAGGTCATTGAACTTAGTGGTTTTCCAGTAACATTGACGACTTCTCGTGACTTAACTAAAAGCAATAAACTGATCGCAAAACATTCATTCGAAGAACTGGGGGCACATTGTGGCAAATTTTGTTAGAATCAAATAGTATTGAGTACTGTAAAAAAGTTCCAGTCTGATGTGTTTTATTATGGGTTTTAAAATTAGTGAAAAAGGCTAAATTCTAATTGAATTGTTCTCCATGTTCCTTAAATAGCGCTGATTTAGTTATCTTCAAATTGTACACGCAATCTGTTGTCCACTACAAAAGTCCATGTTGGGTTTGTTTGAGGAATAAAAGGAATAAAATTGATCCTAGACTTTATCAACTATCCATGTAAAAGGACTCACTCAATCACAAAACCAAATGAAGCTCCCTGAAGGAAGCTCGTTGGTTGGCTTTCTGCTGCGTTCATGTCATATTAGACTAAGGCAGACTGAGATAACATTTAAATAGTGGATAATAAACACTGGATAATCTTATTAAACTCTTCTTCTTCTCATACAAGTGAATCAACACCCACATAGAAAAGCAGGTAACACCTAAACCAGGGGGAAATAAAAGCCTGGAACAGTAAAGTTTCTATGACTGTACGTCTGTATTTGTAAAAAACTCGTCTTTTGTACTGTTCATGGTCACAGGGGACTGGAGTCCTCATTCCGTGGATTTATTCACAGCACATATTGACAATTACACTGAAGCTCATATTTACATTACATTTACAATATAATTTAGAGTTCCAGTAGTTGTAGTGGTAACCTTTACCCCTTACACAGAGGCCCCCTGCCAGCCACGTTTTTAACTCTTTCTGCTTCAAGGGGCCAACTGCTACAGCACCGCGCTGTGGTGACCTCTGTGCACAGATGTATCAGTCATTCCGTGGGAGAGATTGGTTCATCATTTTAAGTTGGCTGGATGTGAAGATGTGTTTTTCAAGGAATTGCTAGTCAATTGGAAGCCTGCATTTCTCACATGTATTTAAGGTGCAGAATGTTCCATTTGATGCAAAGTGATGAAAATAACAAACATGACTTGTTGTTTGTGACTTTCCTTCATTCTGATGATAGGGTTTCATTTTACTGTTGACTGATCTACTCGGTGAATAGAATAACTGCTTTAGCATTTCAGTATTTTATACGTTATGTATTACACAACATATTTTAGCTCCTTATGTATATTTATGTTATCTAATTTTATATTAGAGTCTACACTTTAGGGAAAGAAACATTGCAGTCGTAACTGAAGGAAAACTGGGAGAGAAAGAGATTGGTAGTGAAGAACTGCGAGTGACTAAAGGAGAAATGAAAACTTTCCGATAGACTTTCATTTTTTCCATGTAAAGTCATTCATAGGCATGACAGAGAAATTACATAGTCTTATGTCTGAGAAAAGTCACATTACAGTGTGAGGGAGGAAATAGATTTAAGTAAAGAAGCGGAGGAATGAGATAGACGGGAGAAACAGAAAGATCTGGCAAAGAGCAGAGGCGGGACCCACTGTTTGTCTTGAGTAGAAAACGTGAGGTGGCTGTAATCGGATCTCAGCTGTGGTGAGATCATACATGAGGCAGCCTTACAAAGAAGTGTCCACCCATGAGCCTTGAGGCCCATTGTGGTCCTCCGTGGTTCTCCATACTTCTGCCAGCACAAATATCATATATGCTTTTAAAGTGTGCTAGATGACTTTCACACGACAGTCACATCTGCTGCTCTGCAGTAATTCTGTGACCACTAGTTGTACTTGTGTTAAAAGAAGATTAGGTAAAGCAGAATTACAGTGGAATAGTAGGAGTTCATGACCCTGAATGAGGAAGAGAGCTGGGCGGGGG
The DNA here is from genome assembly GCA_033026295.1 of Channa striata. Classification (NCBI taxonomy): domain Eukaryota; kingdom Metazoa; phylum Chordata; class Actinopteri; order Anabantiformes; family Channidae; genus Channa; species Channa striata. The sequence goes on along the minus strand of CM065168.1, from coordinate 16,282,673 downwards.
TCCCGGCATGTAGATTACATGAGTGAATGAGCTGCTTGTGTGTTTGCTCGGGCAGACAGTACATGATTGCACTGAGTCACATGTGTTCAGTTTGTGACAGCTGCACATTCAGGGCAGCTGAGGGAGAAGTCACAGTTGACCTGAAGATTTCACACTTCACCTTTACGTATGCAGTAGCTTTCAGTGCAGCCATTCCCCCTCCCATTTCTTAATCAGCATGCTCTCCTCTCTTACAGTTCCCGAACCTGCTATGGACTTTAGATAACAGCACTAGAGGCTCTACCCTTGTCCCAAACCTTAGCCAGCCCCACAGCCTCCCACATTCAGCCACAATGGCAGATCCCACCGGGCTGAGCTCTGAAGGGGTGGGCGCAGGCCTGCCTGACGTTACCTGCAGTTTGGAGATAGAGAGGAAATATGATGTCATCCCTTCCGTCATCTGCTCCATGTGTTGCCTGTTTGGAATCATCTACTGCTTCTTTGGTGAGGATCCCATCCCCCTCATAGACATAAAGCAAGCAGAAACATGGGACGGTCTAACACACTGACAAACTGTCATTTTTCTGATCATACACATGACCGTCATTATTTAACTCCCAGTCTCTAATTGAAGATCTCCCCTGTCTCTCGTCTTTCAGGTTACCGCTGTTTTAAGGCTGTGATGTTCCTGTCAGGTCTGATGTTCGGCTCTGTCATCATTTTCTTGCTGTGCCACAAGGAGCACGTGTTGGACACGCAGCTGAGCGTCGAGGCCAGCGCGGGCATCGGCCTTGGTATAGGCTTGCTGTGCGGCCTGGTCACGATGCTGGTGCGAAGCGTCGGCCTGTTCATGACAGGCCTGTTGCTGGGCCTCCTGCTGGCGCTTGCCGCCCTGCTGGTCACTCATCAGTTCTACACTCCAACCACAGTCTGGGTGCCCCTGGGGGCTCTGCTGGGAACCGGCATGCTGTTTGCTGTGCTGACATTGCAGTGGCAAAAGCTCTTCACTATGCTCTCTACCGCTGTGTTTGGGGCAGCTATCATGACAGTGTGTGCTGATTACTTTGTGGAGATGCTGGCTCTGGGCAAGCACGTGTATGACTGCTTGCGCCTCACACCTGGACCACCTCTTTGCTGGTACAGCTGGGTCATTCTGGGCATCTGGCCTGCCCTCAGCCTCTTAGGAGTACTGGTTCAGTGGAAACTGATGGATAACAGCATGTCACACACTGAGGGTAAGATAAAACATATCATGAGATTTTTATGGAATTATTTCTGTTATAGAGATGGGTCCAGAGTCCATATTTATGCAACTCTAGAAGCATTAAACTTATGAACTAGTGGAGCAGTTAACTTACTCAGTGCAAGAATAACATTTTAAGATTACACATAATCAATAAAAAGAACATGAAATTAATAACTTAATTTATAATGCATAAATATTAAAATAGTGAAGAATATGAGCAAACACATAATAAGGAGTGCCACCTAGAAATGGAGATGCACTGGAAATAGTTTCAACCAAAACAGGTGGAAAAATCGGCCATTGGTAGGATTTGTCAGCTTGATCATTGTAAAGGCCTTAACCACCATCAGTGATATCAGTGTTTTGACTAGTTTTACTGTAATGTTTTCATAACGCTTTTTTGTCAAATTATACAGCGTAACCTCAGTGCAGGAGATGTTTTCTCTTATAAAATCAATGCAGCTTTATTCTTGTTGTTGCATCTCAAAGATATGAGATTTAGTAATGAGCACTGCTGTTGTTTGATGTGTACGACCATACAGACGGTATGTGCTCACCTCTGTTCCCGTATCATTTATTGAGGGTATTCTTTCAGTCAACCTATGTCGCTGCCATAAATTTAGGAGAACATTAAATCAATGTCAGTGTTTTGAAGCTGTAGAAGTAAATGAGTTTTACTAAAATATATCAATTTTATCAAAACGTTTTGACCACGTGTTTTAGCTTGTTATTAGCCGCATGCTTTGTTTCATGCTTGTCAACTGTCCCCCTCTCCTCGTAGTTGTTATCAGTCGGCGACAGAAGAGAATCCAACTGATGCGTATTCGAGAGAAGGATGCCAAGAAACGACAGCAGGCAGGTGGGCAGGAAGGCACATATCGCCGTAAACCCACCCCAGTGAAACGTTACGCTGGGGATCTACTGGCACCGGTCAGTGTCGCCCAACATGGCGTGTGCTGTAGACACTGAGTGTTGCGTAAAAACATAAAAAAACAGACACTAACGCTAGACATTTTTTCAAGCTGAGACATCACTTTAAGGATGTGTATCTCACTCTTCTGTCCTATATCTTCTTCACAGAGCTACCTGCAAAGTCTGCGGGACAGACAGACGGGCACAGGCACTTCCCTTAGCAGCCTGGGCACTGCCAACAACACTGTGATCGATTTGGACTATGACACAGCGTCCACTGTGCCCCTCACTGCTACGACCCCAGTTGTTAGCGTCTGAGCAGCACACATAAGAAAAGACTACTTATTGTTCTCCAAGAGTGTAATGTAGAGTAGAACCTATGAACTACTCCACTCAGCTGAGGGTTTGCACTGCCCCTGAGGATGGATTTTCTCCTGTCGGTGTGTCAGTCTGGGGGGTTCGGTGAAAGAGTGCTGCTGTCCAAGGAGCAGGGAGAGGTGTCAAGCTCCAGTTTGGTGAATACTATAACCACTGCAACCACTGAGTTTCAGTAAGACGGAAACTGAGAAAATGTATGGTCGTCCATTTCCTGACATCATGTATTCAATACATTAAAGCAAGTACGAGCCTCAAAATTAGATGGTAGTGAATATGACAAAGCTGTTTGTTTCATGTACTGTACTTAAAATAAATTAGTCAGTGCCTTGAAGTGTTGGTATTTCCAGCCTTGCTGTTTCACTATGTGGCCATAAAATTTGTGACTGTGTTAGTGAGTGATTACATGCAGACAGATACATGGCCGTGAGTGTAATAAAGCAAAACAAAATGAAAAAAAAAAGAGCGGTTTATATTTATAAAAGCTATTTGCAGGAGCTTTTATCAGGATCTTTTCTCGCATTACTCTAATAATTATGTGACTTTCTGTAGTTCCTGTTAGAATACAGTAAGTGAAGCTTATACAGTAGGTGGATGTGTACGCTTGTGGAGTAAACATTTTATAATTTAATTTATATATTGTCCTGGTAGGTTTGAAAAAGTACAAAAAACAAAGCATGTTTGTTGTTTTTGTAGATTTTTAAATAATGATTCACATTGTTACCTGAATCTGTACATACCTGTTGATAGCAATTTCAAAGATAAATAAATGTGTTTGATACAAAGACAATTTTCACTCGTTGTTAAGTCGGGTCAGTTGCACTGTTTGTCTCTTCGGGCTCTTAGCAACACTGGCAGCATTACTCACCAGATTTTTCATAGACAATAAAGAGGTCATGGGGAGGATTTCCTACTCTGCAATTGGTTGGGGTTGCCATGGCACCTTTTTTTTTTTTTTTTTTTTTTTTTGCAGACAAACGCAATTCAGGACAGACCAGGCTTTCATCATGGTGAACTTCTAAATATTTTATTGTGTCATTTTAATGAGAATGTAAGCCAGTTTGTGATGTCAGGGCTTTTAAATCAGAAAGACAGTTTTAATGCTGACATTGTGTCATTTAATTGTACAAAACATTAGCTGTTTACACACACAAAAAAATCCAGACATAGTTGGATGCCATGTGATTTCACAAAGAGCAGTGTGACTTGTGAAGTAGTGGAAGTGTATAGTAAGATTTAAGAGCATTGAACATTGGTCCAAGGAGTTGTTTTAACAAAATGTTAAACAGAAAGTGCACACTCCCATCATCCTATTACAATTTACCGAAAGTATTATGACACCTAATCCAACACATATGCTGGAGAGAAAAACACAAGGCCTCCTGCCCGCTCTCTGAGCTCATACAAAAGCTTGCATAATTCCTGCAGTCACAAAAACACACGTCTGTGCTAAAGAAATAAGCCTCGCTAAAATCAGCTTGCTTCATAGGGAAGGAGTAGCTCAGCTGTGAGTAGATCCAGTTAAGTCAAATGAATTCTCACTTTTTTTGTGCCAAGTGATTCTTCACAATTGATCACTGCTGTTGAGGTCTTGAGGTTGTCAGTGTCCGCTGGAGTGGAACCAGCACCCCTGCTGAAGACCTCTTAGTTTTTGCTGCCCCTAGATGGTCTGCTCCTAGCATCGCATCCAGCGTTCCCTCTTGCTCAGCGGGTATCCTTTGTCCACCCTCAGCAGCTCATTCACTCGCCAGTACTCATCTCCCCTGAAGAAGAAGATCTTGCCATTGGTCCAGGTGAATGCTGCGTCCGGGCTAGACGGCACTCCGGTGAAAAGAATGGACAGCGGTTTTGGGTAGATGGTTAAGTCAGTGTACTTCAGCTCATCCCACTGCCAGTGCTCTGAACCCTAAACAGGACGGAAGAAAAACAAAGAGAGGGAAAAGGAATTCAGGTTTTCAGCTAGAGACGCCTTATACTGCTGCTGGCGTGTTCTGAGCATAGATACCTTAATAAAGACCAGCTTCTTGTTCTTCTCCAAATACAAGGCTGCATCAATATTAGGAGGGATCCGTTTCACCTCTTTGGGGTAGCCGAAGTCCAGCTGAAACATGGTATACCTCCACACCTTACTGCCTGTTACCAGAACCAGTTTAAACATTTACACAGGACTCGCAGCTGGAGAGCTGAAGTTGCACATCAGAGGTACTGGACAACAAATGTACCTTTAAAAAAGTATGTTTTGTTGGTTCTTGGGGAGTGCACAGCTGCACGCAGGTTTCCAGGCAGTTCCTTCCACAGCCTGTCAATTTTTAGTGGTGTATTGTGTCCCAGATCAGAGATCGTCCACACATAATCACCACTGAAAGCAAAGGTTTTCCTCCATGGGCCTGATTGAGCACAGAGTGACATCAAACAATGTCCTGTTATTGTACTAAAAGCAAAGGGATTGTATATTCTCATAGTCCATAATCATGACATAATTATAACAACCACACTTAAGATAAGTAGACAACTGACACAGGGCTCCTCTTGGATTATTCTATTAACTTACCTAACATGATGGCATCTAGTGAGGCAGTGCAGGGGTCAGGGATGATCTCAGTGTCATGGTTGTTTTCTGTGGGTGACAGATTGTCTGGGGATGTTGGACTGGCTAAAGTGCTGGTGATGCGTTTGCCTATCAAACAGAGTAGTTTTATGATAAATACATGCTCACTTGTTCAAAATGATTAAATCAAATTAAGTTTTATTTATGCGTATATATAGCCTCAAAATCACAAATCTCAAATTTGCCTCAAGATGTCCTGTACTCGACGACACCCTCTGTCCTTTTTAAAGTCAGTTTAAAACTAGAATCTATTTATCCAGGCTGCAGCACAGTAATGTTCAATAATAATAAAAGTTCAGTCATGACCCTGAAAACAGTAATTAGGCAAAAAATGTGTGACTCAATTAAAAAAAAAACATATCTGAACAAACGTTTGACAGGTACAATGTGTTTCCTACTTCTGTCTGCTGCCCTTTGTGTGTAATTGGAGTATATGACCACATGAGGGCCCTGAGCAAGTGATTAGTTTGCTTATGGCTTGGCCTCTTGGAGAATGTGACACTTAATGTTGGAAAATAATGAGAAGCAATGCAGGTATTTATTTTTTAAAATAACTGCATTATAATGTTCAGCAAAGAAAATTTAACCTCTTTTGACTTTTTTCATCATCAATAAACAATTAAAATCTCTTTAGACATTTCTGTAGGTCAACAGTACAGAAAGAGGCAATCTGAGTCACAGAAGCTGACAGGAATCAGAATTTACAAACGCTGACACAGTGCCATGTATATTTGACAATGACACCAATGTTTCAGTCTCGGCATCATCTTGTTAGACTGTTTTCTGCACTTACCATATAGTTCCTGAATTCCTCTCACATCATCGAAATGCAGTCTGAAGTTAGTGCGGTAACCAGAGTAAACTGGTGCCATCAGAGCACTTCTGAACTGAGAGTGACCCAAGCCCAGGGCATGGCCGATTTCATGGGCAGCCACAATACGCAGATTAGTACCATAATATTTTCCCTCTGTCCAGAACTCATCCTCATCAAAGTGAACAATACCAGATTCTGGTGACTCAGCGTGAGCCAGCACGTGACCTGCAGGTGGCACAAATAAACAGTTTAGGTTTGGTGTTTTAGGGGCCAAACAGTGTAAAAATACCCCGTATTAATGGATTAAACTCACCACGACCATCAAAAGGAACAGCGCAATAGCCATCTTTGCTATGGAAAGAGATCTTTATGTCTGCTCTGCCATAATCGACCTCTCTGAAGGTCAGAGCAGCCTCGTCGCTCCAGTACTTGAAGGCAGACCTGATGGCTGCCCTGACCTCTGTCTTCTTCATGTCAGGCGTGTAGTTGTAGATACGGTAGGTCAGACTCCTCTTTCTCCAACGACCTGAAAGTCATAATATGTTTGGTCTGTGTGTCTGTTGCCCCCAATGGCCAGATAGTGATTAAAGTATCTTTATTTAGTCAAATCTCCCTTAAAACTGTGCCATTCAAACTTTGTCCATTCTCCCTACGCATCAAAAACTGGGTGATAAAATTTAGCATTTAGAAAATTGTTTAGGATGTTTTTAACTCTAAGTTACTCCCTTTAAAATCCACCCATGTATTGAAATCTTTTACCTTGATGTTTATACATCGGGACTCACCCATCACTCTGTATTTGTGAAATTTCTTATTGAAGGGATCTTCCAAGCCACAGCGGGGCTGCCTCATCACTTCCATTGTAGCTTCATCTAATTCTCCAGTAGGTGGCAGATCATTCACACCCTGAAAGACCCTGGAAACAGAAGGTGATTGAAGATCTGCAAACTGACTTCACAAAAGGACTGTCCACATGCTCCTTCCATAGAAGCTCTGTCCAAAACAAGCCAACAGAATAGATCTAATGTTTGGTCCATGTTACCTGAGAGCTTCAATGATCTCCTCCAGGTTATGAGGGTCCTGTGGATCAGCAGGCTTATTCAGGTAGCCATACTGCCTTAAATAGGCCTGTGAAGTAGAAAATGGTTACCTCAGAATACAGTAAGACAACATCTTTAGAGCAAAAAATACAAGAGGAGCTCTTTATAAACATGTCTTCTTTTTGACTTTCAGCTTAAAAAGTGAAAAATTATATTCTATTGGATTATGGTAGATCATACAGATGTGCATAATAAAGTGGTTGATCAGCGTACAGGTACATCTTAGTTTATAAACTAACCGTTGACATAAGTCAAATGAACCCTGTGAAGTTTTCTAAAAGATCAAAAAACAAGCTTACCTTTGCTTCATCTAATTCTGTCCACCGCACAACTGCACAAAATGCTCCACTGAGGTTGAGCAGAAGCAGCAACACTAGCTCTGTGTAGCCCATGTTCACGTTGTCTTCAACTGTGTCCGTCCCAAATGCCCAGAGCTGAAGTTGCAGAAGTGCTCTCCAGATTCCCAAAGACGCAGATTCTGTGCTCAGAGCGAGGCAGCAGCTTTTAACTCAGCCCCAGTGTATGAGTCACCCTGTGGCTATGATGATCCACCTCTAAAGAATGAGGGTTCGAGCAGCCGTTTGACCCACAGCCAACATGTCTCGTGTTAAAAGATACAGCTGTTCATGGAGGATGTGAAGCTTCAGCAGTCTGCGATTCTTCTGTTTTAATTATCCCCATTTTATGCTACTCAATACTTTACTACGTTACAATAAACTGGAGTCTGGGGGCCCTTGTTTTTGTCCCTGATTTGTTAGCACTTCTACCACAGCTGGATTTAGACTTATTTCATAAAGGTGACTGTTTGAGCTAAAGATGATACCAAAATCAAACATTTGAGATTTTTTTTTGTATGTAAAAAACATTTTATTGTTATATTCTCACATCAGTTCACTAAACTGTCAGTCCCATATTGAGAACAGCTGGTTTATAAAGTAATTAAAACTAGCTGCATATTCATCAAGATTTTATAATATAGGCTGCATGAGCAATTTTACAGCAGCGATGTGTGTTTACATTTGGGGTCACATAAACACACAGGACTTTTACTTATAAAGCAGTATTTCTTCAGTACCGACCTGCTGCTTTTACTTAGGTAAATCTATAATACCCACAGTCAGAATGTTGTTCTGAAACATTTCCATTCATTCTTTATGTGTTTATCATTATGGTATTTGTTAATGTTACACAATATGCATGATGTATCCTAAACCACTGAAAGGTGTTTTTTCTGTGTTTTCGTTGTCCTGACCTGACAAAAGGACAATTTTTTATATATATAAAAAAAATAGCTCTATTATTTCACCCTCTTTGCTGATAGTTAACCAGGGATAGAGCAGGTAATGGTTGGTAAATTCAATATTTTATAATTTTTTGTGATGGTCATGAGTAAGCCTATTGTATCCATTTTTAAAAAAGAAAAAGCACAGACAATAAAAGAAATTTTCAGATTTTCACACAAATGCAAAGTAACACCCAATGTCAACACCAAACACAAAACCCCAAATTACGTGTTTTATTACTAGACAGGAACTAAATATTTGAAATCAATGTTTTCACTATTAAAACTCTGTCAAATATGCCAATATTTAAAATGGTTAGCTCACAAAGAACATGCCTTGTTTAGTTTCTGTTTTTAGGATTGAAAAAATATAGTCCACTATCTCTATGTACTTCCATTATAAATGGAAAGTAAGTTGTGCAAGTCTGTTGTGTAACAGGCCAGAAAAAACTGGTCTTGAAGTTGATAGAAGCTAAAACAATGAAAGAAAAAGCACTTAACTCCGTTATGTGGCCAGAAATGAAGATACAATCCAAAGATAATGTTGCTCTGTGTGTGATGGAGTTGTTCTGCTGATAATCAAAGAAAAAAAGTACGTTGTTGCTATGGATTTTCCTGCATTTTGTTGAGGTTCTCGGCTCACCCTGAGGCCGAAGTCTCCAAAAACTGGAAATTTAGCACTGATTTATTTATGTAAATACTCTTACTTATATTTTGGAAAGCAAATAATTAAAAGTGATTTTTCACAGGTTTTTTCATGAGTAAATAATGATATCCGAGCAATTATTAGTATGTTCCCAGTTCAATTGATTAAATTATTTGTATTATAAATATTGTATACCTTTAATTCCTAAATAATTTACTTAAAGAGGGAAGAAGTTGTGCTGATGATGCAGTTTGTTTGCCGGTTATGACATGGACTAGATACAGGCATTAAAGGAAGTTATTTAGCTCTCAGCAGCATCTTTTGGTTTTACTTTAATTGTCGGAAGATTATTTTAGTTTTGCTTTGTCATCCAAATTTTATTCCTATTTTATTCAATTCATCTGACCGCAGCAGTGATATCATTTTACGTCATTTAGCTGTGTTTGTACACTAGCTGTGTAAATTCTATCCAAACCACTAAGCAATGTAAAGTCTACACAAGAAATAAATAATCATTTAGGAACATGAATTTGTTCATGAATTTGAAGTTGTCACACTGATAATGTATATTGGTGCCTACTGTTCTGTACCCGTGTTCTGTAGCACGGGTCTACAAAACAGCTGGTGTCAAGATGTCAAGAAGAGCGTAGTTGGTGTCATATGGCCTCAGAACTACCACATAGACACACACCACCAAACTGTGTCTTTGCCAATTGCAAAGAGTTTCCAGGGAACTAATGTTTTCATCAACTATATATATTTAAATGAAAATACATTATTAACAAATTCTTAGCTACACTAAGTGTTACCAGCTTCTGTACCGTTTATTTGCATTGTAGCCTTAAGCTTAGAATTACTAATACAAATCCTGTAAAAAAAAAGCCACATTCTTCACTCTACCACAAGTCATCACACACAGTGACTTTAAAGAGCTGTTGTTTATTGGTTGCATTCTTTGGATTTGCCGACTTAGACAGAAGTGAAATCAAGAATCAGCTATATCTGCTTCCTGCCTTCTGTGTATGACACTATCATGACAGGATCAAATAAAAAAAGAAAAAGCAGGACTAAGCATGAGGTGGGAGTACAGAGAGGAGCATGTTTCTGACTATAACTGATCTGAGCACTGGTAAACTGACAATCTAAAACAACAGACCAATATTTTGTAGGAAGCAGTTTCTTTTTCATCCATTTGACAGGATAATCTTTCTGTAATTTCTCTTGGGACACTGTGTTTGGTACATGGTTGGACTCATCCTGGTGTCATGATTTTTGTGTATGAAACCAACAAACAACATCATTTCTCACAGCCTGGGTCAACCGCTGAACCATATAAACCTAAATGTAACACTGCTTACCAGAATTTTAGTCATTTATGAGTCAGAGGCAGATTAGAAATCATGTTTAAAACAAACACGGCTCCCAAAGAACGTCCTCAGGTCCCCTCAAGATACTAATGAACAAATGACCCTATGACATTTATTACGCATAGAATACACGGGAGAGTGTCCAGTTGGATCATATAAACAAATACCCTGCTGTCACAGAATATGATGTGCAGAAGAAAACCCACATCCCCTATACTGACGGCAAAAGGGCAGACTACTCATCACAGTGACAATACCTTATAACTTCCAGTTTAATGAAACATGATTATATGTAGTTTACTGCTCAGATGCATGAAATGATTCCCTCACATCTCCTCATTAAACTTCCTGCCAGATGTAGCATCCTTTTTCGGGACACTGAGTCAGTTCATATCCTGTTTCCTCTCTTACAACACCAATATTACTGTATTCAATATGATGTCAAAGCCAAATGACAAAATCCAGGTTAAGAAGTTTTGTTGCCAACATATTTTGCATCAATATTTGTAGCAGACAAAATTATTGTCTGCAGTAATTTTGAATTTGTCCTCAACCATGGCCACAGTGACACAGAAGGACTCCAAGCATTTTTCTACTTGACATTAAAAACTGTGGAAGAGGTTTTTATCATATCACAGATATAAACAGTAAATCACTGGTACTGTGAAATGAGTTTTTACAACTAGGAATGTCATTAAGAGAAACTATATATCTTAAATTTCTCTTCTATTAACTTCATAAGAATTCACCTGTTTTCCCTAACCCTAACCCATTCTTGAAATATGAATTATCTAATTTTTAGACAGAAAACAACAGCTAGCCACTTTTAAACACAAAACAGTAACTGTTTCAGAATGGGAATAAGAGCTTTTATTCATTATCTTCAAAGATAATGCACATTTTACAGAAAAACAGGAATTTAGCAGCTTTGCAGATTCAATTTTCAATATGAACTCAAAGAGTTAACATTAATGCAACTCAAAATCTCCATGATGTAAAATGAATGAATATCATAGCAGTAATTCCAGTTCAGACCTGCTCTAAAACCAGGCAAATATTTAAGTTAACGCTAAAACTGTGGCTGCCCTCACCTTAAACACTGTTTACTCCTCCTCTCCCTCTCACTGCAGGGAACCACCATCAGCTACTATGTTGTTTTAAATCATCACCAAAACTCTTATCTGTTTACACTCACCTTTCATCTACAGAGCAGAAGGCCTGTCTAGCAAACAACGGGTCAATCTGTGGTCAATAATTGGCCAGAACTGTGAAAGGTGCCATAGTGTGAAAGTCTAACGTTCTTAATAAAAGTGACAGTGAAAGATCAACTCCCCTCTGATTTGCTGTTTAAAAGCAAACACTGATCTCAGCCACTGACAGTAGCTTATTGCATTGTTTTTTTCTTTGAGCTAGTAAAACGTATCCTAGGAAAAGTTATTTAATTATTCTCGCACTCCCAAAAGTTATTGAACATCAAAGTTCAGAGGTACAGAAACAAACGCTCCAGTTCTCTTAAATATAAAGTGAATATCAAGCATGTCTAGTACCCTTCATTCAAAGTAATAAAAAAAACTCCTCTACGTTTCATAATATTAATTCAATTTACGCTTTCAAATCATTAATTGTATTATTACAAAATGTATTAAACCCTTGTGAGTATGTGTACATCTTAACCACTGAGTATGCCAATAGTGCTACAAAAATAAAAGTCTCTCATTTCTAAATCACTCATAATGAACGGAATCACACATTCACTTAAGACCAAAGTGGTCTGTGGTTTGGTTATTAACAGCTCTTCAAATCTGTGTGTTAAAAATCCTTCTGTATTCGTTGTAGTGCTTCAAAATACTGTGCTTCCTGTGTCACCCTTACATAATTTTGTTTTTTCCATCAATTTACCTGCTGAATTCAAGTGACACATTTAAAACAATCTCCGCTGCTGCTCTGTACCATGTACAAATCCCAACATTTTGAAGCTGGTTTAAATCAGTGAATCGGTTCCTCATTCTGATCCTCTCTGATTTCCACCTTCACCCTGTGCCAGGCGTTACTCAGGACACCCCTCAGGTTCCAGATGGGAGCGACTGTGTCTGGCTGCATATTGTAACTGTTGTCAACAGCCTTGCAAACTATCTCCAGTTCCTGAGCCTCAGGAGGAAGAGGAGCAGTTACTTCCCACAGTTTCCAGGCCCACGCTTGTCCTGGTTGAGGTGAGGGTTTGTCAGGTTGTCCCTTGTCACTGCTCCTTAGCTGGGCTACCTGCCACGTCTTCCCGCCATCCAGAGAAACATCGACTCGAACCACCTCTCTGCCTCCACCACTCCAGGCGTACCCATTCACAGTCACTTGTTCTGCGCTGCGATAAATCACAGCGCCATCAGCTGGCGTGGTGATCGCAGACTGAATGGGCAGCTCTTGGATGGCAGGGGCAGACTTGAAGTCCACTGTGTCCCAGTCTGTTCCAGGGGAGAAACCTTTGTAGTCATTCTGCTGCCAGTGGCTGCTGCTCTCCTCTGCACTCACTGTGATCTTTCCCAGCCACTTCACATTGCGTGCACCAACTGTACCCGGTACCACAACTCGGACAGGGAAGCCGTGATCAGCAGGAAGTTCCTCGCAGTTCATCTCATAAGCCAGCAGCACATCCCCTTGCTCACTAACTGCCTTGTTTATAGGGATGGAGGCACCGTAAGTAGTCCCCGTCACATCTCTGTCAAGTCCTTCAAACTGAACATGGCGAGCCCACTGAGCCACCTCTGGCTCATAGCCCGCTGCCAGCAGGACATCCCTGAGTTTAGCACCACCCCATGTTGCATTACTGATTGCAGCAATGCCCCAATTCAGTCCTTTGACTTGCTTGACCTTGTTCATCTCAGATCGGCGGTTACCTGCACACTGCAGCGTGGCAGTGACAGTGTGTTTGGGAAATCGAGTCTTCAACTCTTCTAAAGACAGAGTCAGCACTCTTCCAGGTAGTACCTCCACATGGAGCCGATAAGAAGCTGGGTCCACCTGAGGAACTGGCAAGTGGTTTCTTTTGAAGAAGAATGCTGAGGGAGTGATGTAGCTGTCAGAGAGGATCTCAGGAGGTGCCTCCGCATTGAACGGCTTGAGGCTGTTGATGTGCAAGACGGGGTGACGCTCAGGGTCAGATGAGTAGGGGTCTGATGATTTAAGAGTCTGCTGCTTCTTCAGGTCTTCTGCACTTAACTCACCAACCTTTGATTAACAAAAGCAAAAATTCTATTAGACCATGTGAAATTTTCAAATCAAGGCCAAGGCATTCTCCTTACTGGCCACTTTTATTTTAGCTGTTGATGGTGGGCCAATTTAGTACAGAGTATGCAGTAGGCCTGTTCATATCCCTTCAGCGATCAAACACATGACATGAGGGAAATTGAATGAGATGTTCTTTTAGGCAGGAATTCAACCAACACGTCAATAAATTGATTTCTTAAACACAAAGTAAATTTAATAAAATTTCTACATTATACTCTACTAAGAGTGCAGGTCAGTAATACATGAGTCAAACACAAATCAGCAAAATCTAACTGTTTTACCTTTTACCTTTTCTCCTCTCTTAAATAAGTTTGGGGATTTGTCCTTGACAAGTGTAACATCTCAGCTTTCTATATTTCTTGATTTGCTTAACTAGTTTTACCTACACTATGTACCTAAGTTCTGAGATCTCAGAATGTACTTTTGAAATTATTACTACTTTTCTTCCACAAGCAAAGCTCTCAAAGAATTCAAAGCTCTGCGAGGTGAAGCGTCACTCCAGGTCTGTTACTATTAAATTTCTAAATAAAATCTGCAAAATGTTACGAGTGTCTAAACACAAGGTTACAAACGCTGGTTACATTGTTTGGTCTCTGCAGCCAAATCTTGTCTCACCTTTGTGTTTGATGGAACAAGGCCAATTAACAGCTGGTAAAAAAAACTATTTTCATAAAATGAATTCTTGGCTAAAATTTTACCTTTAGTTTACAAGTTCCATAGTAAATACTAGGGTTATGTTATTAAATAAACGTATGTCCCTGTACTCACTAGACAATTCAGTTTTTGCCCTTTTTGACAAAAACTTTTAAACCTGATGCAAAGGTTACATATAATAATACATATTTAATACATATTATCATTTAATAAATATGATTTAATAAATATGATAATACATATTTTATTATCATTTAGTTATATCATCAGCATAAACCAACAGTGTCCCTACCTTATATTCTGAGAGGATTTTCAGTATGTGTTCCTGGTTGTGTACAGCATACAGTGCCCAAAAAGGTTCAAGAGCCCCACCCGCTGCCAACAAGATTTTATCTCCCCCTGGGTGAATGGCCACAAACTCAGTGATGTCATAGACACTGCCTCTGTAAGTGACCCACACGCCATCTTTCAGAGAGCGGTGCTTGGTGACTTCTTCCTGGCTAAAGATGGGAAGAGCAGAGGGCTTCTCTGTCTGCACTTTACTGGTGTCTGCTCGCTCAGCCTGCACAAAAGAGAAGTGGTGCAATAACTTATGTTAGTGCACTAGTTTGTAATGTGGAACTAACATTCTGTAGCTTTATTGTGTTAATTATTAACATAATTATAAAGAAGAATTACACTTACTCTGTTAGGGGTTAATGTTTTATCACTGTACGTGACAGAGCTAAATGTATCACTAAACATTTTAAAAACATCAGACTCAGCAGATGAAAGCTATATTTGTCCTTATAATCACTTTGAAATAAACATTTTAGAGTGTATTACACTGTAGTGCTCTATATTAACACACTATTGCTATGAAATTATTCCTGATATGAGATGTTAAACATCTTTTAGTGCAAAGTGCTTTATTGCAACAGTAACAGAAGTAAAGGGGATTATTTGTTGACAAGAATGAAACAGCAAACGGCCAACCCATCAAGACTATATCTTTACATTTTGAATTAATGTAACAATGTTTTTAGTTATTTATTTCAGTCCATCCATATTCAAAGGTTATTACAGTAAAAGATATTACTTGAAGATAATATTTACAATCAAAAATATGTTTAATTAATACAACTACAAAGCCTTGAGACAACAGCAAATCATTATAGATTTTATCTCCTCCTGACCTTCTGGTGGTAGAGGCCATAAGCCAGTACAGCCCCTGTACCAGTCAGCAGTCCTGCCAGTACATGACTCCAGCTGGGACCAAAGGTGTGCTGGTATGATCTCTGGTCATCACTACTGCGGCTGCTGGAAAAGCGAATCGCACATGTTGCTAGAGCAGGTGCCACCTGATGCCTATAAGATTGGGGAAAACAAACAAAAATTAGAGTAACTCATTAAATCTTGAGTATGAGTAAGAATAATTGCAAAAATCGGGTATTGTATACAAAAAGCGGGATATAACGACACAATCGGATTAATGGTGTGAATCACTTCTAAAAAAAAATCAAATTTGCAAAAACACACTTTTTTGTTCCAGTTTTTATTAAACTGAGACCTTTGAGTGGTTGGAGCTCAGAACAGAAAAAAACTACTTTGTTATTGGATGGCATGCAAACTCACAGATGAAACACCTCTGCAATTTTGCTGCTGCACAGTACCTGTGAGTGTTGAGAGAGCCAACACGAGTCAGATTGTGGATGCGTCTGAGAAGCAGCATTGCACTGATGTTCTGGGAAGAAGAGGAGGAGTAGGGAGTGGAGGACAATGAGTAATATCTGAGTCATACGACACATATTAGCTTGATCACTGAACTTTAAGATATAACACAAAGTCCACAATGAAACTTAAACTGTTAAAATAAGTTAAAATGATTTTTATTTCACCAGTCGTCACATTCCACAGACCAGCACATTCCAGCTACTGTATGTCCACTATTATTTCTGTCTGAATGACACGTTTACAACATTTGTCAACAATCTCAATAAAATTGAGTGGTATCATACAAAGTTTGTGCTGCACTTTCATATTGAGTTAGTTTTAACAACTCTACTCAATATGAAAGGTGTTACTCTCACTGAGGATATGTATGTGTCAAAATAATTTTCGTTCCCCTGACTTTAACCTTCATATGAAGGTGTACCATAGTGTCTCCTAACAATGACCCTCAGGTCATCTAATTTCCTGCAGAAAATAGTTTTATGAGGAGCAGTGATTGGTGCCATAAGTGCTTTGAAGTGCAGTAACCTGGGCACAAGATGCCCTACCTTGTTAGTAAAAGTTGTTAACTGCAGTCTGAAAAAACATACCAGACATCAGTATTCAGTGCTGGAAAACGGCACTGTCAACAGCATTTTAGTATTTTTATTCTGGAACAGGTGTCAGAAATAAGCACCAGGTGAGAAAAATAAGAGAGAATGTAAGATTACAGTGGCAGGTCTATTTGTCCTGTGACCCCTTAAAATTAAACTGTGTTTAAATCTGACCCACCTTTAACAAATACTTTTACCACATTTGTTCTGCATGTCTGATCTGTGAATCTTTAAACACAATAATCAGTTTTTTGCTTTTCTGATTGTTTCATTCAAATAATTTCTCGGGCCTTATAATAAACTTAAAATCTTCCTTCTGAGTATTGTATAAGAAGAAAAGAAAAAGAAGTCTTTACAGTACAGTACTTTACTACTGTAAGCAGTACTTTATTTTTAATACTTTGTGTTCCAAAATGATTTCTTTCTTTATGACTTAAACAACTTTTGACCCATAGAAAGTGAAACCCCACAGAGCATTTACCAACATTCAGTGACTTGTTGGGTGATGGTTTCCCCTAATCATAGTGAACATAACAGCTGCTTCATATAGTTATCAAACAAGCATATGGGAATTGTTCAAAATAGAAGTTAGTTTACAGAGGCTACATACAGTCCAGCTACATACAGGCTTTGATGTGTGAGGATTCAGTGAGCGTAACACAAACCAACCGAACACGCTCTGACTTTCCAGCCAGTGTTTTCCTGTGTTTTTTGAAGATGGCCAACTAAATTCTTTGAACTCGGTTCCCCCGGTGAACTGACCAACCAGCAGTAACGTCCGCCTTCAAAAGGAGCCAACCAGCTGAGGGGGAGTGATGAGCAAGGAGGAGGAGCTACAGTTCTTGCTATGGTTCATCTCTCTCCCGATAGAAATGTTCCACCGTTTTTTTTAACAAACTGAAACACACATTACCATTAGAAAGGATGTTAGGCTGATGAAGCTGCCCTGACAGTTTCATAATTAGGGAAGTTATGATTCAGTATTGACTGAACTAAGTTTAAAACTAAGGAAATTGCCACGTGTCTTTGAGCTTGTGAGTGGCCTACATTTTGAGTGGAAAGATCAGTGACTAATGGGTTCAAAGTTTACAGATCTCTATTATAACTGAGCCATCAGACCAAAATTGAGTTTGAGGGAAATGAGGTAAATTTATATACCTGGCTGTATTATTTAAAAAATCATTAGTTATTTGTTACTCATAAAATAGAAGATAGCAACTGCTTCCACAATCATTTACACCTGCCTTATCTCTGCAGCTATTAAGATTACTTGGGTTTGCTAAGATTATTCTAATCTGCAAAGAGCTTTTACAGTAGTCTAGCTGATACTTACTGTCGATTAGCTCAGGGTTAAAACCGGTGATTTGACTGATTTAAAAAAATGAGCTCAATTTGCCTCACTTGAAATTATGAGGGGAAAAACAAAATAAAATTACATGATACCAAAAATTCACAGTAAATCTTGACTGGGGCTTTACTTAGTTGAAAACGTTATTTCTGAAATATTAAAATGCATGAATAATTGGAAACAGAATCCAAAAATAACTATGCAAATAAAAAAAAAGCCCAATAGAATGGACATGATCATATTTGGAAGATGATCAGATCACAAAATGTGATGAAACCGGGTTACGGAACAGTTAGGCGTTGAACATTTGCCTGACTCTGCAGTTCTAAGCTGACTCAGTGTCATTTTACTTTTCCCTTTCCAAACACACTGTAAGACTGAAACACACTTTAGACAACTTATAACACCATAATATCTGCAGGTATTATTAAAATACAGATTAACGGTAAACTGCTGTGTGTAAAAATAACCAGAACGGTGGTTCCATTCATTTGACAATGACAAAGTGAAAAACCTTTTCTTGAAAAATAGCTGAATGTTGTTTTGAAATATGAGTGAATGAAAAATGGCAACAGAAACTCTTTAAAAGTAAATAAGTGAGACAGTTGATGCAAAAACGTGATGCGACTGTTTGATGTAGACCCCTCAGAAACCACCTGAAAGCCTTGTGGATGTGGGGAAACCTGCATCAGTGTAAACCCGCTTCTTATCGAAACAGCAGGTGCTTGTGTCTCCTGTCACGGATCTGTGACGCCGTGGCCCTTCATCGTCACAATCATCCCAACGGTGAACGCAGCTAACCGTTAACGTTAGCTAACACTCAAGTTAGCCACCTTAAAAGTTAGCGTGTCACCCCCTCACTCAGAATATGACCGTAAACAAATCACGCGTTAATATCAACAACTGGTTCCTCAGACGAACCAAACCGACGGACTTACTTCTGCCGTGTCAGCGCCCTACACGAATCCAGCTGATCTCCACGAGCCTCGCCGGAAGCACCAACTTCGCACAGCTTGGAGGAGCTGCTCGAGCGCTGGCCGAGGCGCGTTCAGGACAACTCGTAAACGTAACTGACTTCTTTCCCAGTCGCTGTGTTTTGAACAGACTGATCAGTTATCACCCGTCCACAAACATTAGATTAGAGCGCTTTAGCTGTTTAAAAAAAAGGGTAGATGTTCCTTAGTATTTCCTGGAAAGGTAATTTATGTCTAATTTGTACATTTGGGTTATTCATTTATCAATAATAACCCGTATTTATAGCTGCTTTGTTTCCAAATACAAAAGATAAGCTTCTGTGTCTGCCAGTAATCAATCTTTTTGAGACAAACACTGAACGCACCTTAATTTACAGGGTAAACACAGAAAGATACGTGGGGAAAAGTGTGGGAGGTTTGAATGAAAGTCAGCTTGTTGACTGATAAGCAACTATTGCACAGCATTGCTGTTTAAAAACGGAACAGTAAATCAACCGGGTGTGATATTTAAGCTTCAAGTTCCAAAGGTTCTTCAGTGTCTTAACAACTGGGACGGCTGACAGGAAACTGAAAGGAAAACTGTGATTGAAGGGAAAACCTCAGTATCTGTAGACATAATAAACAGATTTCATAGTTCTGACATTTAATTAAGAGTCTTCCCTCGCTTCAGTCTGGGGTGTTTCCTGCTGAAAGTCTAGCAACCTTAAATGACACAAGGCAACTGAATGTTGTTGTACATTATGTCTGGATTTAACCACTTTTGTGTAAAATGTGGCTGAGGGCTGTCTGTCCCTTGTTTAAACTTTGCCGGTATGAGACATGTCAGGTTTGGAGTATGCAGTAAAAACATAACCTGGAGCACATAAAATCTTAACAGCTGAGTTGCTATGGCAACAACACATTCACTGGCCTGCAGTGTCTGTTTCGATGACAGTATTTCCAACCCACATGCTACATTTTCACACAATTTCAAGAGCAGTAGTATATTTTCTGAAATGGGGCAATGACACATGCAGTTATTTGGGGTTTCATTACTGCATAAATTTGTCCTTAATGTCCTCTGACATGTTCAGGTTTGGTAAGAACAATTGTGAATGGACCAGCTTTTTCCTGCTACCTATTAAAACATTTCTCAAATAAGACATGCCATAGAAGGGAAGAGATTGGTGAAGCAGACATTTCGACTGCAAAGCAAGCCAACAATCAGGCCACAATCAAACTTACACATACCTTCTACAAACAGTTAAGGAGTAATAGTATGTCTATTCTATGTACTGTTTGCACAGGTGGGTGTGAACCAGTAATTTGTTGGAGCTGTAAATGTCTTTTCAATGATTTTGTTGTTAATGTTGCCAGAAGCAAATTCAGTACATCAAGTGATCAACACTCGGCTGTAAAGAACACCTCAGAAAAGCTGTGTATATAAGTTTAATATGTTGAAAAAGCTTTACTACAGAATTTAAATACAATATTCTGAGAAACTGGAAAAAGACCAGGGCTCTACAATGAGAGTGCCTACAATACAACATGAAAAATGTCCAAACACCAAATAAAACCAGTTATTATTTTGAACGAGGATTTAGATGTAGCCTGTTTACTATTCACATTTCCCGGTTAACGTGATTGTTGTAAGTCCCGTTCTCGGTAACACTACTGTGCGTTGTCAAAAGAGCAGTTAACCTAGAGATAAGATCCAGAGAAGTGACTAGTCCATTTGTCTGCCAGCATGTCCTGTGCTTTAAGCTCATCTGCTGGGTGGCATTCACTGTTGTGTCATCTTGGCCGCTTCAGCTTTTATTAGTGAGATGAGTTCCAGGTTAATTAAAAACACAAAGCGAAGACCTGCAATCTGAAGAAACAGATGCAGTATGTTAGAGCCATGGATCAACTCTGAAGCACTTAAATGCACATGACTAGATTAAGTCCCTCCACACACCTCCACTACTGAGTTATTGTTGAGTTTCCACTTGTTGCCTGACAGGACCGGTCTGCCATCTATATAGATAGGTCGTCTTCCCTCATTGGCGATGAAGAAGTCGCCATTGTTCTTTAGTTTAATAATTCCTGTAAACAGCATTACACTGTAACCATAACTCGTACTACAGGTTTTCTCTTCAAAGGCTTCAATCACAGACTTATAAAATGTTGCAGGATAAAACAATTATTAAGCATAAGTCAGAATCAAATCAACAGCCCAACTAAAAATACATACTTTGCATACAAGTTACATACAAGTGTACCTTTAAAAATAGCAGAGTAAGTTTCAGACAAAAAAAAGTTAATAATGTACAAATATTTCTGTTTTCTGTTCTGGTTTTTCGATTCTCTATGTTGTTTTCAATAACCAAAAGGAAACTATTTTTGAACATTGTTTTGTGTGTTATGTTAGAGCCTGACAATCACCTTGCTTTCTTGATATTTTCCAGGCAGGCCCCTCTAGTGACAGATCTACGTCTATCTGTTTGTCCTTGGTTGCCCTGCCCAACGTAATCTGTGTCGAGGTGAATAAAAAAAACTTTAACACCACAGTGAAAGAATCTTTAAAGATAAGACATTTCCTTTGGTTTTTATTCTCACAAACACAATAATATCTGGATTAATTCTCCATAACAACTACTTCTGAGAGCAGACTACTTACCTCTCGCGATCTCATGAGGTAGCGTACCATTCGCCCTCGTAGTGCTGCAAGTGTCTGGTTGTCAAAATCAGGCATACTCATTCCTGGTTACAGCAACACACATAAACCAACCAATAAGTAACATCAAACTCCTTCCAACATACATAACTGTAAAATGCATGTGTTTGATTAGTGTTGCATACCAGTGATACTGTCGACAAGGACTTGCCAACGAGGCAACTCCTGCTCCAACTGTCTGATCTCCTTTTTCTGGTGGCGATCAGATATCATCAGCTCTGCAATACAAGAGGAGGAGGATTTTTTTCATTTATTGGGAATAAGGCGTATATTATAAAGTAGGTCTTTAATCTATAATTATTTCTTACCGTGTTCTAAAACCTCATCTCTGCTCTCCCTGTGTGACGAGAAACACCAAAAAAGTGATCAGCGTCGAAAAAGCCATTGATATTTAATGCTTTAAGTAGAGGAAAAATGGTATTTATTCCCCCCCACCCCACCCCCACCCCACCCAGACACACTTGCACTTATCTGCAGCAAAAAAAATGAAAAGATACAAAGTGAAAAGGTTTTCCTACTTTAACTTTACATCATCAACCATCTGCTCAGCATCAGAGAAGTTGAGGACCTGGTCACCTTTAGGGAGAGGCTGGACTGAAGAACACAAAAAAACAACAAGATTATTAGATCAATTCCAAAACCAAACACTGGATTTCTTATATACTACACTTTTTCCACCATGACTCAGTGTTGGAATAAACCAAAAAGGGAGAATTTCCAATAGGGATGAATCTGATAGTCAAAGTATACTGAATTGTATAGTAGTGTCCCCCAAATTATGGGTTAGACCCCTGGTGACATGTGATGGTACTGTAGGTGGTGGCTACACACCATTTACAATGAATAAAGACTTTTTTTGCAACTTTGTTGTTTCCAGTATTAATTTTTATATGATTAATATTATGATGATGATTATGATTATTATTACTACTACTAGATATTTTAGAGATTTACCTGTACATTCACTACACCTGAACTGACATTTACTGTGATATATGCACAGGTAAAACTGCTATGACATTTTGAATAACCAAATATGTTACAGCATTAATCTATGTCTCTGATGCCAGCAAAAAACAAAACAAAACAAAAACAAACAAACAATCGATATTTGTGTTTGTGTGTGTGTATACAGAATGAAATGTGTGATTGTACTATTAATTTCAAGAACCTACTTGAATATTATACATTCAGTTGTGAATGTTTTTGGTGTGCTTAAATGGCAATAAAATTCTCACCTTTTTGTATTGTTTATTTGTGTGATTGACCTTTATACTCAAGATTTAATAAATTTTGTTGTTATAATAGATGTTTAGGTGAGTTTTTAATCATTTTGAATATGCTTACAATATGCACTTCTGTTTACAGTAAGTCTGACTAAGCTGCTTTGACAAGTTACTTATTGTAATGCACACTACCTAGGGCCTTCCTTTAATTCTAATTAACATAAGTCTTGCTTGCCCAGAGTTCATTTTTTAATGCTGGAGTTCAAAAGCAAGCTACATGTTTGCAAAATCTTTCTAGGAATTTTTTTTTGTTTAGACAGCAAACACCATTTAGATTTTTTCATTACATTTCTATAGTACAAAGTGTTAAGGTACAGAGTGTGTAAGTACAAATGTCACGTCTGGCAAATTTACTAGATTAAATAAAATAAAATGTATTACCAAATGGTCCTGTGTCTGTATGCCCTCCAAACATTTTCATTATAAATGTGTAGGCACATTAACTTACCACTCTGGTCATCCAGTAGGTAGTACTGCTTTAGCAGCTGCCAGTGCACCAGGAGACTCTTGGGAGTGCGAGATGGGTGAAAAATACTGGGGTGTTTGCTCAAAAGATCCTGGAACACGTCTAGTTTTGGCTGACTAGTCTGCAGTGACAAAGTTAATACAAAAACATTTGTAAGCACTTGTAAGCTGAAAAAAAAGTCTGTTGCTGACACAAGCCGGTCATATATTTTGCAAACGTGTTAGGGTTTACTAACTTATCCATTTTACTTACTGAACCGATCTTAGCCAGCAATGCCTCTTCATTCTGACTGAAGAGAGCTTTACTTTGGATTGCTGCAATTGCTTCTGGGTGAAGCTGTCGCATGGCCTGCCATGCCAACCTGTCGGACAGAAAACAGGGCCAATGTGAATAAAATAAAGTTTAAGTCAAAAAAGTGAACTATAGAAACCAGAGTAGAAGACAGAGTTGCTGCCTGCTTACTTTGAGATCACTGGATCATAGAGCAGAGCATACCACCTCTCTTTAATTTCCCGCAAAGTAAACCGGCAGCTGAACTTGACCCCCAGATGAACAGAAGTTAAATCTGTGGTCTAGAGAAACATACATACATATGATATAACAAAGGTTAGCACAGTAACCCCCCCCTAAAAAAATATTAATTAAAATTTTTTTTTTTAAGACAGTGAGTTAACTTTTGCATTACTCACCTGCAAAACCGCATTTATAAGCAGCAGGTCATCTGTGGGTTTCCATCGGCCAAGGTCTTTAGTTACATGTAGAGGCTGCTTGCTTTTCTTCACTCTTTTAGTGATAGGTGCAGGGTTTATCACCATAGTGAGTGGTGGTGTCAGAGCAGTTCCTGACTTTGTCACCTGAAAAAAGTATATTGAGGATACAAAAATATCCATCAAATCTACACACGCTAAGGTGGAATCTGTTGATTTTATGTTTGTACGTACCTTTTTTTTCTCACTAGATGAAGGTTCACTCCCTGAACAGCGGACAGGTTCCATGACAGGAGGGCCTTTGACTCTGCTAGATGACTTTACAAGGCTGCTTTCAACCAGCTCATCATCAAACTTTTTCCTCTTTATTGACCTGAGGGCATAATTATGTATGAAACAGATCTTCAGTTTATCTGCAGATACAAGATAAGTGAGTGTGTAACCTATATTTTACTGCCAACATGAAGTGTACAATATACAGGGAAACGTATCCAACCTGGAGGAACTTCTGCGCTTAGGAACACCGCTGCCAAATGCTTGAGTTGCTGTCCTTTTCACATCTTTTACACCGAGAGACTCTTCATCCTCTGAGCGACTCTGAGCACCAACTAGTGGCATGGAAGCACTGACCACAGAGTCCCCTGCTTGCATCTGTTCAATGATGATAGTGAATGATAAAACAAGATAGTTCAAACATTCCTGAGTAAGTGGTACGCAAGACATGATTAGATCAGACTTCCTTTCCATCAAACATATGTTATAATTATTACTATTTTAATGTAGCTCAATCGTCTCCTGAAAGAGTATGTGGCAGCAGAAATTATGTGTATATGAGATGAACAGAGGGACCCTGGACGTAAATAGCATATCACTTTGACATATGCTTTAGTTCAGATGATACACAACAAAGGCAGCAGTTGTAGGTGGTTCGTATCGTAATAGCAATGGCCCAGGAAACCAGTTTCAGCTTAATAAACAGTAGACGTATGGTAAACGTTGAAATTCAGAATGATATATCGAACGTGATACTACTCTACAGTTATGTGACAACAATTCTGAACTAACATTAGGTAACTTAGTGTTTTTGTTTAGCAGTTAAAGCTAGCTGTGTCGTTCAACAGAGGGGACTGGCAAGCTAACTGGCTAGCTAACGCCTTTTGTTTACATCTAAGCTTAGTCATTTAACTTCTCTGCTTCCTTTAGTATATAATAAGTAACATGAGATAAATTTAGTATGAAAATAGCAGCTTGTGGAGACAACTCTATACACCAGTATGTTTACTAAGCCGGCATACTTAGATCAAAATAACGCTGGTTTAATGTTGGCTAGTTAGCGCTAGCTTAGCTAATACACCGTTCTTCCAGTAGACTGTTTTTGGGAAGCTACAACAACTAGCTTTCCACTCCCTCGACTCACCGTTCTTTGTTGCTGTCCTTGGTTGTGGTTTCTGATCTGTTAGGCGCTGTCTGTCTAATGTACTCACACTTTATCAACAGTTGTTTACTAGCTACATGGCTAAGCGGTGACATTAATTTGACGTATGACTGCTAGCATTAGCATCTCTGGCAGGCTGGATGTTTTCTTCCTGTCAGGATGGATCAAGACCTCGTGGCGCATTATCGCCACCTTCTGGTTCGGAGTTCAGGAGTGTTGGACAGTTTTTTGGACAGCCTTATCCTAGTATTTCATGCTAAACGTGTCCTAAGATAAAGATATGCAATGATTCTTTGATACTTTGGTTAAAACCTAAGTTTTGTTGTGATGGTATTTTGCAAAAAGTCACAGATGGACCCTCATGTACAACAGCTGCAGACTTCATCATACTTACGCTCCCCCCACAGATTTCACTGACCGAATGTAAAACACTGCTTTATCTAAATCCTTTACATGTCCCATAGACCCATATTCCAGCTGGACTCCAAAAAGTTGTTTTGAATAGAATTTTAAAGCAACTCAGTGCATCCCTTTTTTACTTTTTAATAAACCAGCATCATAAAAGATCAGGGGATGTCCACAGGAAATTGCTCTGTTAGACTAACAAGGTTGTTTTTAATATGATTTTATTGCCTTTGCTTTCAGACCAGCTGTAGCTCCTTTTTCTCAACAGGAATCTAAAACTTGTGCCTGTACTATGGTACTTCCAGTGCCATTGCAGGTTTTGTAGGGTATCAGATAGCACTATTCTCTCAATTCTAAAGGTATTCTAGCGTCAGATGTTGAATTAATGCTTTCTCACTTCTCAGTCACTTCAAATCACACTTCCGGTAAGTAGTGTGCAGATCGAAAAGGTTACACCAAAGTGTGATATTATTTATATTTTTAAACCCACAAAGACAGGACTATAATCAAATTATTTTACAGATCAAAACTGGATGTTTTTTTTTATCATACGTAATGCAACAGTTTGTATGGAAATTAATGCTAAATAAATGAATAAATAGCATAAAGTTTGTATTAACATGGGTCTTCAGTTTAAGGTTACTGTTCCCCATGTAAAGAAGAGGTAGATGTGACAAGGCAGTGGAGTGGTTTGGTCCAAATTATTGATCCACAGCTGCTGCACCACCTGTCACACAGAAACTTTAGTACTCAGTGTTGTGTTTCTTGGAAGTTGATGCCTACGTGCTCAGTAGTTGTTCACTGGCATCAAGATGACATTTAGAAACATGTTTAATGTGTCACTTAATGTGACGCAGCTGTTCTTACAGCAGATTTATAGGATGCATCGTGTGCATCATGTAAACACAAAAGAAATCAGTTATATTATCGACATAAATAGAATTTTCTTTAAATAGCCCGAATCAAATAAACAAACAGGTAGAAATGCAACGTTAAACGTTTTATTGACATTTACAGTACCAGTTTCAAAATGTGTTAAATTAAAAATAAATACAATAAGTTCAGTTACCGAAGCATTCAGTTTACAAGTTTACAAAATGTATGTTATAGTTTTAGGTTTAGATGTAAAAAAAAAAAATCGATGTGCTGCATTATTGAACTGTGGCATACATTTTCTTTTAATAAACAATACAGGCACATTTGCAAAGCCTGAGCGCAGAGTAGCCTATTGTGAGGATTTCAGTGGCACCATTTATTTTTACACAGGAATAATTTCAAGAGCTGCCTTAAAAAAAACTAGTCACTAAAAGGTTTGCACCACAAGCACCATAAAAATACACTAATAAACATCATACCTAAACAATTTCATAGTAGCCCACTAAGAGCTCCTGATATTAGAAACAGCCTCCATTAATTAGTCTGAGGCTATGCTAATTGCCTTGAATAATTTACAGCACAATGTGTCTCTCAGACATGTAAGATGCCCCTTAGAACCCGAGAATTATGATCTTAGAATACAGGAGATGGCTGATATTGCTGTTGTATGTATTTGAGAGTGCGGATAACCACACTTTATAATCAGAATTAGGAAGGGTTACTAGATTTAAAAAAACCTGCTGAAAATACTGATAGATGTGTAAAGTTCCAGGAATTGTTACACATTCTGGCTCACTTTAAGGATAAACTAAAAAATCACACTAACTTGTCCTCCTAGTTTCTGTGCACATAAGTGCTTAATGCTGATTTTATTATTTAAAAAACGGTGTCCAAGGAGTTTGGAGTTACACAATGGCCAGTGCCTCTGTGATGAGCTGTCCATCCTCATCCTTTTATTTGACCTTCTCTATGTGTCAGCCTCTAGAAATGAGGGTAAAGGTACCAAGGGCTTTGGCCTTTATCATGTCAAAGGTTGACGGTCCATTCTGATACGATCAGCCACATGCAGCAGGCTCACGGCTTGTGATAACTCCGCCTGCTAGTCCCCCCACTTCAGAAAACTCCAGTTAACCTTCACGTAACTGAGCAGCTTGGGAGAGCAGGTCATCGTTCAATGAACTGGAGGTTAATGATATTTTCAGGAACTAGAAGCGTCCGTGTCATTGGCTTCACGGAAACCCCTTCAGGGTCTGGTTTCACATCAAACTCTATTAGGATCTAGTAAGAGCAGAAACAGGGAAGACAGATTTACTACAGGGTAATTGAAATGTACAAATCAAGTGCTCACCATGTGGTAAGTGTTGCGTTGTGACTCTTAACTGAAATCCCTGGATTAAGTTTTCAAATTAATTCATTAGGAGCTGGATTTGCACAATGGCTTAAAGCCCCTTCTTTTAGATTTTCTCAATCTTCCAGGAAAAAGTGCAGCAAGAGGATTAGCCAGAAATACTGCAGTTTTTGACAAACTATTCCAAGAGGCTAATCCCTTGTTAAATAATTCAAATAATCTGCATACAGGCAGCATCTAAAAGAGTGTGTAGATTTTATTATCTGTTATCACACAAAGCTATCATACAGTGATATGATTCAATAACAGCTATTTAAACACTGAGGCATTGTGCATTGCATGGTAATTATGCGTTTCATTTGCCCATCAGTGTAGTACTTTAACGCACTTGAGAGTATTATTTGTTCACAAACGAATTGTTCTTCACTCACATACTTTATGCTGTCTTCCTGTGTCCCCTAAAACTCTGGACTAAGTCTGGATAAAACCAAATTTGGGTTCCGGTGTTTCAACAGCCACTCAGTAATCTCAGCAATCCATACATCGCAAACTATGTATATTTTAAAAGCTTAAAAAGACTGAAGATGAAATTCATCCAACTCACCCTGGCAAGAGCAAGGTACAGCTCCAACTCAGCGATACGTCGACCTATGCAGCTGCGTTTTCCAACCCCAAAAGGCACGGAGGCATACGGGTGATGAGTCTGGTCCTTGCTCAACCATCGCTGAGGCTGGAATTCATTTGGATTTGGAAACACTGCTGGATCCCGTGATGTTGCAAAGTGGCACAGGGTGATGAGAGTCTGGGTGGAAGCACATTCATATTTAGCCAAGTACTAAAGCTCATTCTACTGATGCCCCATCAGGAGTCAAGTTTGTATACCTATGACGTCCAATTCCAGAAAAACACTCACATTTTTAGGGATGAGGTAGTCTCCAACCTGGATATCTCTTTCGGGAATCACCCTTGCATTAGCAGGAATAACAGGGTACAACCTAAAAATAAAAAAGTTCCATATTGTAAGCACAATTGATCTTGAAGTGAAAAAATTAGATGAAAATAATATGTGTAACTTTACAGCCTATACCTGAGCACTTCTTTGACTGTGGCCTTCAGGAGTGACATGCGAGCCACATCCGCTGCCTCTGGTATCCGTCGGCCCTCCAGTACACTCAACACCTCATCCCGGAGTGAGGTCTGCACCTCAGGGTGACGGGACAGCTCATACAAAAACCAAGACATTGTGCTGGAGATCTGGGATTGCACAAAGCACAAAAGAGTTTTTAAAAGTCAGTCAGGCTGACTAATAGAATTTGGTGAAGAAGAAGACAGAGTAGTCCTTATTACCGTGTCAACTCCTGCGAGAAGAAGCTCTGTCACGTTGCTGTAGACAGTCTTCATTGGCAGCCCCGTTTGGGACAGGAAGTAAGTGAGATAATTGCCCTCCACCTTCTCTCCACGAGCTATCTTCTTTGCTTCAGCCGTTAGACGCAGGTCAATGTGCCCTTTTGCTATAGGTAGAGATAATATGGGCTATTATGACAAATATGTCAACTGGAATCTCTTCTATTTTGTGATCTTTAAAACATCTAACATGTTGCCTGGTGATGAAATGCTAGACCTTCGCAAATATTTTAAATGTTTGGTTTCCAACTCAATAGCTCAACCGTTAGGTTGATTACATTTACAGTTTCATGATCCTGACTGATGTTCAACATCCGACTTAATGTTTGGTTTAGCACGGATGATCTTGTTGTGCGTGAGGGTTAAGGACTTTAATCTCTTGCTTCCTTATCCAGTTTGGACCAGTGTGATAATGACAAACATGTCAGTTCTGGGTAAGTCTTTAAATACTGTAAGAAGTGCTTTGTGTAGAACATCAGTCAATGAGAAAGGTGAGAAATGAAGGGAACTCAAAATTTTTTAAAATATGTTTGTTCCCTGTGTTATTTCGTAACATTTTAAGACAAAAAGGACATATAACCTACCAAAGTCAAACATGTAGTCCCAGCACTGACAGAAGATCTTCCAGGGTTTAGGGAACAGCTGGTGCAACCAACTTGGCATGGCCATTGTGAGAAGTGTCATCACAAACATGGTGTTTATGGACTGGATGAAACGCTCCGTCTCCTCAGGAACAACCTGATCCAGGCAACCAATTCTGGATTCAAACAACACAGAGGAAATGCCTGTCAAAAGAAAAAAAACAACAGGGAAATAAAATAAGAAAGTGAGGACAAGATGGTACAAAATTACTTTATCTCCATTTAAGGCAATAAAGCCTTGTGTAACCACAAGTTACCCACAATTTATTATGATTAAATTACACTAAAAAATAACAATATGGTTATGGGGACCTAAGGATAAGAGATATTTTTATTAAAAATTGAATTTAAAGGTATATGAAAAGCTTGATAACTTCATGACAGCACAGCAGGAAGCACCGAAGCAGTGAAACAATGGTGGTTGTTTATAAAATGTTTGTAACATACTTAGTAATTAGACACTTGATTTTTTCGTCGCAAGTTAAGTCAAGTTGTATCTTGTGATATTGACAGTATCAATATCCTCATCACAATCATCTTGACAACAGTAGAGTAAATGTTTCAGAAATTTTCATGTGACCACAGACCCGCTGGATTGAAACAGCGTTTAGTCTGACAAGATCTTGGAGAGTAAAAGGAATGAATGTACTGCAAGAGTAAGTGTGTCTTTTCTTTTAAAAGGTGATCTTTAAAATGCACTGAGCTGTATTCAATAAGCTGTGGTTAATGGGAGCTGACACCAAATTGAAGAAAAAATACATGTTATATCTGGTTATATTTAAAAACTGCATACCGTGGCTTGTCCTAATTGTCAGTGTTTACAAGGTGTGGGACATCCTACAGTGAAGCATGGCAGTGCCACTAAGACACTTACCCTCGAGGCCGAAACGATAGAACTCGCTGGCAATGTCAGAGACGAGGCCCTGAGGGCTCCTGCTGAGGCGAAGTTTGTCAATGAGGTCAGTGACCACGCTGTTCAGGGTTTTATCATAAGCTTCCACTGCCTTTGGCCGCAGCATGTGCTTCCCCAAGAGACTTCTGACTGTCTGCCACTCCTCCCCCTCGCTATAGACACACAGACACACAATAAAAATGTATTCTGAGCTTCATACACCTAGACACCATGCTTGTCTTACATTACAACATTTAAAATTATTGCAAGTGTGACTTCCCGGCATTGCATGTTATGCAGCCTTAATATTGTTCTGCTTTGATTAAAATTATATCGTAGAAATGAATTAAATACATTCAGAACAGGGCATTGGATATCCTGAAAAGTTGCCATTATCCAAGTTACATGTAGGTGATTATGCACCACTCACGATGTCAAAAGTCCAAAGTGATGTCCTCTGAGCTTCCTGTAGTCCTTCCAGGAGGACAGATCAGAGCGCATGGGGTGCTGGCCCTCCTGCCTTAGGACCTGCTCGATGAGGGCTGGATCAGCCACGTGGACTGTCAGGATGGGGCCGAAGCTCGCCTTCCACATGGGACCAAACCGCTGGACTCCCTCCAGCTGGAGCATGAGAAAATGGTGTGACCTTAAAACTATGTAGGCCTTCACATAACTGAGAAGTTTGACTTGAAAGTGAAAGTCCAGGGTTTCCTTAACCCCTGAAGATTAGATAATGTTTTACATTTTACTTGGCAGATCTGTTGATAGTTGATGCCAAAATTAATTAACAGGTAAAAAATGACGATGCATGTATTATATTTTAAAAATGAGGTGACAGTTGTTATTGTCCAAATCTCACTGAGCAGGATTATGCATGTGCAGAATGAGACACTAGAGGACACTTAAGTGACGGTGCAAAATGCAATTTACACAAGACAGAAGCTCCAAACACTTAAAAATAAGTAAGAGACACTTTGTGTCCAGTGACCACTTTACCCGTCATCACTTTGTCCCCCCACAGCTACATGCATGCAACTAAACACATGTCCTGAACTGCATCCAGTCTGTCCCCATAACCTGTGCATCCTTCCTGTGGCTCCTTATCCCACTGTGATGCACTATAACACCCCCCCCCCTTCTTTAAGGTCATCCAGCATCACTCTACCTGTAACTCGTGCAGCCGTGACAGTCCCCGTTTGGCGAACAGGTCCCAGGCAAAGCTGGCGACAGATGGCCCGGGTATGTCGTCCAGCGACTTCAAAGCCTGCCGACCGGTCCCGTCCGGACCGAGAGACGCGCCCTCGGCCCACCTCTCCATCCACTTGAGCAGGGGGAAGGCGCTCCGGCCGGACACTCTGAGAGCTTGCTGCAGCATCCTTCTGGCAGATATCATAGATAGATACCTCGTCTCCGTTGGCTCTCTGTGCTCATTTTGTTTCCCCGACTGGAGCCGGTATTTATAAGCCGCGATCTGCTCTTCGGACCCGCACAGATAAAGCTGTAAATTTGCTTATGGTTGGCCAATCACGGGTGTAAATGAAGCCATGGCCCCGCCCCGCATGGATGGGAGCGCGAAGGCGTGACCTGAGAGGAAGGTGCGTCCAATCAGAGGACTGAGCTCGGACCAGCCCAGACAGCACATGGAGGTCCTGGAAAAACAATAGTCAGTTTCTCTGTTAGTGCTCAAACTTCTCGGATGCCATGAGGAACACTTTGCTCTCGGATGCTGCAGCGGACTGACGTATTTAAACTGGAGAACTGTGTTCTTAAAACACCACTTACCCCCAAGGCCAATGCTGCTATAGATCCAATTTATCTGAAAGGAGAAACCAGGTCTGTTTGTCAGAGATAAGATGGCTGGAGATTAGTTTCACCGTAAAAAAAACCAAGCGGAACCAGGTGTCAGATAATATGGTTTGATCATATTCACTGTGAGGCTCCATGTCATAATTGGTTTGTGGAGGGCCTCAAAAAACAACTACACGTGGACGTTATTAAGACTGAGTGAAAGAGAGTAGCCTTAGTGAGATCTGGTGGTGCTTTGTTTTCCCAGTTAGAGCCATGATTTTGCTGACTTGGTGGGTTTCCTGGTGAGAGAGAAAATCCTGACCTGATTTCATTTGAAATGGAAGTTGTCCAAAGCACCATGTGTGTGGACTGTGAAGTAACAACCCTGGGGCTATACCCAGAATCTGCTTCGACATTTGCCCCCATATTTCGTATGGTCTAATTAGAACTCTCAGATCGCACAGTTTCACAGAAACATAGAGGACTGACTGGCAAACTAATGGAGGACCTCTGCACTCCCAGTGGAGTGAGTGTGTTCAACCTCTGCCTGGAAGTGTAAACCTTTTATACTATAATTTATAAAGTATTATTTATATCCATTGTGATATACCATATCTTTTAAATGCAGGAACAACTATTGGGAAAAACACAAACAAATAAGAAAGAAACTTAAAGGATTAAACTCTGATAATATTTTCTGTAGAAACAGAGGGAATACAGAGGCAAAACTGATTTTAATAAATGCACTGGAAATCATGGCTTTAAACATATTCACATATTCTTGGTCAAATTGAAAATAAACTAATGCATTTTTCAGATTTAGATTTAGAAGAACATCTTATAGGAAACAATGATGTGTTTAAAATTATTCTTAAATAAATCTTTCAAAAAAAAAAAGATAAATACTAATGTTTTGTGAATAACACAGGTGAAAAAAACCCAGCACAATGCCAGCATAACCTAAAAAGGGGAGTGATTAGTTTTCCCTCTGACACGGAAAGACAAATAAAGCTTGGAGCTATAAAGCATGCCCAGACATTGACTTGCTTCTTTTCAACAGAGGATTAAGAAAGAGCAATAATATTACCAAGTTATTGCACAGAATTATATAATAATAATAAAAGCAAATTACTGCATGTACTTGAAAACATATTTCAAGAAACCAATACACTTCAGTATGATGTAAACCGAGGTTTAATACTGTACTACTGTACAGCACTGTGCCAGTGTTTTACCACCCCCACCAGATCAACATGTTATTTATGAAGGAGCATTCACAACCGGCATGCCTGCAGCCCTCTGATGTTCAGCCCCAGTGTGAATGTTTACTGAGGCAGTCAGTGATAAAGAGAAATGTATTCCACAGAAGTTCTTGCAACTACCACTGCCATCCTGCTACTTTTTTCCAACACGATACCTGATGATTTGATTTTAGGAGCAGGCTTTGTAGGATCTAACGCAGAATACTGTGTTTTGGGAACATGGTGTTTTTTTCTGGTCCAATCTCATGTGACGCCCAACAAACAATAAGTGAAGTGTGCTTGATTTATTCGGCCGGAGGAGGACTTAGTCTCATGAGTATATCCTGCTTGTGATTAAATCTAATTGATTGAAGTACAAAATGCCATGAACTAATAGTTTTTCTTAAAATAAATAATCAGTGGCATGCTTCTAAGAAATTGCTGAAGCAGGTGTGGCAGTAATATTTAAAGTAACACTCACAGTGTTCAAGATATATATGTGCAATTTTCTGCAAAGCTGGATACATGGAAAAGACGTGAACAAGAATATCAGTAGCAGCAAGACAATGACATCAAAAAGTTTTGTTAGGTCTGAAAAACTGTTAACAGAAACACAAAGTGGATTAACAGGAAATCAATGCATATTTGACAGCTTCAGCTCCAGTGAATATTGCCTCTCAGAGAAGTGTAATATTGGCAGATGATTTCCAACCAGTGGAGCAATCCAAACTTTATTTGCCCTCACTATTTACAGTACTTGAACTGAACGTGTCAATCAGACTTTAGCTTTAGGAGCCACAAAAGACTCTGCTCGATGGTGAGTTAGAAGAACGATGTGCAACATGGAGCAAAGATCAAACCTGTCCTGTCAGACTTCCTGATTTAAAGATGCAGAGTTATCTTCAAGGATGAAAGATAAACACTGACCTCTGAAATTCTTATGAACACATAAACAACTTTTAAACAAGGTCACCAGTACCTTGATGAGTGGCCTTACACAACACACAGCAAACAAATGTAAAGGTTTATGGACACTTAAAAATACATTGAAATGCCCTATATGCATCTTGCTCTTCTTGTTTTGTCTCAGAAAGATGCATGTGATACCGTGGCTCACCTTCACTTCCTTTTACAGCAGGCTGGTAACATGAAGCTGTCTCAAGTTAAGCTTTCTCCCAGAACAGACATTTTTAATTTACACAGCCCAGCCCAAGAAAAAGGGGATTAATATTTATTCTGAAAAAATACTTCTGGGAAAGAATGGCTTCTTTGTGCTGTCATGCAGTGTGAACTGATGTGGCCCATTCGTAGCTCATGCTATAGAACATAGCTGGGAGAGCCGGAGAGGTAGTTCCCTTTACTGCTTTGGCCCAGTGCCCAGAAATGCAACCACTAGACTCCCAGACTAGTGTGTTAAAGTTCATGAGAGCAGTCTGCCTGTCTGCGTCGTATCAGAGGATTGTCTTTACACATGCACATACGGTCACAAACACGAAAATGTATTTATATCTATATTTGTATCTATCTCTGTGGCGTTATCTATACATAGATATGTGTATGTGTGTGTGTGTGCGCGCATATGAATGAGTATATGGTTCTCCTCACTCAGCAGAATGGTGGGGAGAGTGTTTTAGTTTTTACCCAAATGCATTAGGTCATGGCCCCAGCCGTTTTTGTCTGACAGCTCTATCAGATAAATTGACGTAAAACACTTCACTGGCACCAACTGTGATGTTGCATAATATGGAACATATGAATGGGTATATTGTCACTAAACATTTGTTCCTACAAGTGGATGGTTTGTTTGGTCATTGCAGTAGAAATTTTAGTTTTATATGTTTTATGACATGTTCAAACACAAAATCATACTTGTGTGGCAATAAGCTAAAGAATTGAGGTGTGCACAGAGTCACTAACAACAAGCAAATGTTAGACAGCTGCTTGTGAGCATATGGGAAACAAGGATGCAGTCATGAAGAAAAACAATAGAGCAATAAAAATGACTGAACAATGATTTTATCTTTCATACATGTGGTAATTGTGCATTTTTCAGATTTAGATTTAGAAGAACATCTTATAGGAAACAATGATGTGTTTAAAATTATTCTTAAATAAATCTTTCAAAAAAAAAAAGATAAATACTAATGTTTTGTGAATAACACAGGTGAAAAAAACCCAGCACAATGCCAGCATAACCTAAAAAGGGGAGTGATTAGTTTTCCCTCTGACACGGAAAGACAAATAAAGCTTGGAGCTATAAAGCATGCCCAGACATTGACTTGCTTCTTTTCAACAGAGGATTAAGAAAGAGCAATAATATTACCAAGTTATTGCACAGAATTATATAATAATAATAAAAGCAAATTACTGCATGTACTTGAAAACATATTTCAAGAAACCAATACACTTCAGTATGATGTAAACCGAGGTTTAATACTGTACTACTGTACAGCACTGTGCCAGTGTTTTACCACCCCCCACCAGATCAACATGTTATTTATGAAGGAGCATTCACAACCGGCATGCCTGCAGCCCTCTGATGTTCAGCCCCAGTGTGAATGTTTACTGAGGCAGTCAGTGATAAAGAGAAATGTATTCCACAGAAGTTCTTGCAACTACCACTGCCATCCTGCTACTTTTTTTCCAACACGATACCTGATGATTTGATTTTAGGAGCAGGCTTTGTAGGATCTAACGCAGAATACTGTGTTTTGGGAACATGGTGTTTTTTTCTGGTCCAATCTCATGTGACGCCCAACAAACAATAAGTGAAGTGTGCTTGATTTATTCGGCCGGAGGAGGACTTAGTCTCATGAGTATATCCTGCTTGTGATTAAATCTAATTGATTGAAGTACAAAATGCCATGAACTAATAGTTTTTCTTAAAATAAATAATCAGTGGCATGCTTCTAAGAAATTGCTGAAGCAGGTGTGGCAGTAATATTTAAAGTAACACTCACAGTGTTCAAGATATATATGTGCAATTTTCTGCAAAGCTGGATACATGGAAAAGACGTGAACAAGAATATCAGTAGCAGCAAGACAATGACATCAAAAAGTTTTGTTAGGTCTGAAAAACTGTTAACAGAAACACAAAGTGGATTAACAGGAAATCAATGCATATTTGACAGCTTCAGCTCCAGTGAATATTGCCTCTCAGAGAAGTGTAATATTGGCAGATGATTTCCAACCAGTGGAGCAATCCAAACTTTATTTGCCCTCACTATTTACAGTACTTGAACTGAACGTGTCAATCAGACTTTAGCTTTAGGAGCCACAAAAGACTCTGCTCGATGGTGAGTTAGAAGAACGATGTGCAACATGGAGCAAAGATCAAACCTGTCCTGTCAGACTTCCTGATTTAAAGATGCAGAGTTATCTTCAAGGATGAAAGATAAACACTGACCTCTGAAATTCTTATGAACACATAAACAACTTTTAAACAAGGTCACCAGTACCTTGATGAGTGGCCTTACACAACACACAGCAAACAAATGTAAAGGTTTATGGACACTTAAAAATACATTGAAATGCCCTATATGCATCTTGCTCTTCTTGTTTTGTCTCAGAAAGATGCATGTGATACCGTGGCTCACCTTCACTTCCTTTTACAGCAGGCTGGTAACATGAAGCTGTCTCAAGTTAAGCTTTCTCCCAGAACAGACATTTTTAATTTACACAGCCCAGCCCAAGAAAAAGGGGATTAATATTTATTCTGAAAAAATACTTCTGGGAAAGAATGGCTTCTTTGTGCTGTCATGCAGTGTGAACTGATGTGGCCCATTCGTAGCTCATGCTATAGAACATAGCTGGGAGAGCCGGAGAGGTAGTTCCCTTTACTGCTTTGGCCCAGTGCCCAGAAATGCAACCACTAGACTCCCAGACTAGTGTGTTAAAGTTCATGAGAGCAGTCTGCCTGTCTGCGTCGTATCAGAGGATTGTCTTTACACATGCACATACGGTCACAAACACGAAAATGTATTTATATCTATATTTGTATCTATCTCTGTGGCGTTATCTATACATAGATATGTGTATGTGTGTGTGTGTGCGCGCATATGAATGAGTATATGGTTCTCCTCACTCAGCAGAATGGTGGGGAGAGTGTTTTAGTTTTTACCCAAATGCATTAGGTCATGGCCCCAGCCGTTTTTGTCTGACAGCTCTATCAGATAAATTGACGTAAAACACTTCACTGGCACCAACTGTGATGTTGCATAATATGGAACATATGAATGGGTATATTGTCACTAAACATTTGTTCCTACAAGTGGATGGTTTGTTTGGTCATTGCAGTAGAAATTTTAGTTTTATATGTTTTATGACATGTTCAAACACAAAATCATACTTGTGTGGCAATAAGCTAAAGAATTGAGGTGTGCACAGAGTCACTAACAACAAGCAAATGTTAGACAGCTGCTTGTGAGCATATGGGAAACAAGGATGCAGTCATGAAGAAAAACAATAGAGCAATAAAAATGACTGAACAATGATTTTATCTTTCATACATGTGGTAATTGTGCACTTGTCATTAAAATAGAATACGTGTTTAAGATGTGGTAAAGGACATCTGTTAGATTAAGTGGACATCTGAATTTATATAGTAACAGCATCTGATAGATATTGGACCGTTTTGTTTCTGTACAAACAGAAACTGTATGTACAAAAGCAACAGCAAAAAACACTGGAGAGGAATTACATAAATATATAATAAATATTATCATTCATGTACAGCCAATAGTAAAACCATTATTTCAAGGACCAAAGCAAATTAGTACAGTACGCCTGCGTGTGTGTGAAGTAAAACAGTGTACTACAGTGTTCACCTTGTAAGCTCTAGATTAAAAAAAGCCACTCGTTTCACACAGGAAACCCATGTAGATTTAAATGAATTGAGGCAGATGTGAACTAACTTAAAGTCAAATTATGTGCTTATAAAAACACAATATAGGCTTTGAGAGATACTGAGCTGCTGAAGAAACGCTGACTCTCCTAGGTGTGAGCATAATAAATCTACTCTGCAGGTGAAGCAGTCAGGCTCCTGGTGGTTTCACATTGTTTAATTATGCTTTTAGTGGTGATCTGAGAAATTTCCATGACACACTCTGCCTGGTCATGTTCACCAAGAGACATCAAGACACCCGGACAGAAAAGTTCTAGTCAGCCTTTGGCAGCAGTTGGATTATATCCACAGCACCATGTCTGATCTTGTTTTTATTCTGATGTTTTAGCTCAAGTAACATTTATGGCTGCAGCAGTATCTTTGTGTATGTAAACAGAGGTATTAAAAACATAGATAGACAGATATCCTATTCCATTTTTAATGTAACAGACCTAAGGATGTTTTAAAAAATGATGTATGTTATTATAAATTGAATATGTTGGTTATCAAAGAATTCCATGCTATCAGTATTTTGTATGTATATACAGTAAGATTTTTATGCATTATTTTTACATTTTGTATTCTCATGACAAAATATTTTACCAACCTCAGGAGGACATATTGTTCCTTACATCTCAAATTATGACAAAAGTATTTAAAAAAATTCACAAAAACCAAAAATAGGAATATAAAGGTGCTTTATAAATCACATATATGGCTGTTGTATTAGGAGCTGCCATATGTGCATAATCATCTTTGTCTAAAGTGGCAAAAAAAAGCTCAAGAAAATCCTGAAGAGCTGTTTCTTAAGCTGGGATATTTCTTTTTTGCTTCAGGGGCTGTTGAGAAAAACCCACAGACATTTTTCATTGAAATGTGAGCGACCACATTGTAGACCAAAATGCTGAATAAACTTATTCAAAAACCAAAATGAAAGACATGTTTGAAACCTCAATTAAAAAGGTATCTAAAGTCTATATTTTAAGGTATTTTTTTTTTAAATCTTTCATAAAAAAGACAAAGTAAGGGATTTGGCACCACCTGCATCATGCATGCAGCAGCAGACGTGACATGACCAACTGGCACTGTGTCATATTTTAGTCATAAAATGTCAAGCTGGCTTAAATAATGAAGCAGTCATGATGTCACAAGAACCAGGTGTAAACGGTTAAAAAGGCCTGCAGTTGCTTTCCACCTCAAAACAAATACTGGTGTCCATGAGTAGAGAAGTTTAGTTTATACACATCACATTTCTTACAGTTGATCATGAACATGGATTTTAGGATTTTTATTGGGATTTTATGTGATAAACCATCACAAAGTGATAAATTGGAAAGTGAAAGAAAAATGTTATGTGGTTGTCTACATTTTTCACAAATAAATATCTGAAAAGTGTGGTGTGCATTTGTATTTAGCCCCCTTTACTCTGATACCTCTGTCTAAAATCCAGTGGAACCAATTGCCTTCAGAAGTCACGTAATTAGTAAATAGAGTCCAGCTGTTCTGTGAAGCCCTCAGATATTTGTTAGAGAACATTAGTGAACAAACTGCATCATGAAGTCCAAGGAACACACCAGACAGGTCTGGGACAAGGTTGTCCGGAAGTTTAAAGCAGTTGTAGGTTCTGAAAAAATATCTCAAGCTTCGAACATCTCACAGAGCACTGTACAATCTATCATCCAAAAATGGAAGGAATATTGCAATAAACTGACAGCAGGACAGGAGAGCGTTAATCAGAGAGCAACCAGGAGGCCCATGCTAACAACCAAGGACAACTTAGTTATGCACTCCGCAGATCTGGTCTTCATGGAAGAGTGGTCGAAAGAAAGCCTTAAGAAGTCCTGTTTGCAGATTGTGTCAAGCCGTGTGGGGGACACAGCAAACATGTGGGAGAAGGTGCTCTGGTCAGATGAGACCAAGACTGAACCTCTTGGCCTAAACGCAAAACGCTGTGTGTGGTGGAAGCCTAACACTGCACATCACCCTGAACACACCATCATGTTGAGGGGATGTTTTTCTTCAGCAGGGACAGTGAAGCTGCTCAGAGTTGATGGGAAGATGGACTTGAAACTGCGGCGGTAAACACTGTACTGCATTAACGTGAAATATATTTTACTTGCAGCAGTGCACTTTCTTGAAGAATTAACTCATCTGTCCATCCTTAACAAATCCCA
This sequence comes from Channa striata, assembly GCA_033026295.1. Taxonomy (NCBI): domain Eukaryota; kingdom Metazoa; phylum Chordata; class Actinopteri; order Anabantiformes; family Channidae; genus Channa; species Channa striata. Next base: position 16,241,546 of record CM065168.1, on the reverse strand, counting down.
GCCAAGGTTGATCCAATGGAATAAAAAAGTCTCTATTTACAATGGAAGATTTTTCAAGTCTGGGAAGATGAAGCTGTTTAAAGTAATAGTTCCATATTTGGCTAAAGACATGTTTTCACTTTCTTACTGTAATTTCATGTTACAACAAAGCAGCCTGTTAGCGAGGCTTAGCACAAGCACTCAGGGGGAAACAACTAGCCCAGTTCAGGCCAACACTAACAAAGTCTACCTGCCAGCACCT